>JAJUBI010000006.1:2400000-3600000 GCA_022419385.1 Paraconiothyrium sp. Pb-2020
CGGCAACATTGGATCGGGTCCTGTACGGACATGACTAGTAACAATTACTTACATCATAGCAAGGAACATCGAAGCTGATGAAATCTGGAGGCCGCAGCGGTGCGCATTACCTAGCTGCATCCTGTCGCAGCTTTTAGGCAAGCGCCATCCCCGTCAGATCACCAAGCTCAGAAAATATCACTTTCTTCTCCCTCGTCTCAACATTGACTTCGTACACTCCACCCGCAAGATCCGTCACATAACACACTCCATTTTCCTTGTCCAGCGCCAAACCGATCGCTTCATGTAGTCTGGTTGCCAGCACTTCTCTTTCCCGCTTCGGAATATCCACCCTCGCCCGGTTCAGTGAGTTACCCGTTGGCGGGTCTCCGCGATCCGTCCAGTACAACATCGCGTTCTCCTCATCAATCTCAAGATCAATCGGCTCCGGTAGGTCGCCAAATACCATCTCGCAATCACCCGGCTCGTCTATCCGAGCGCGGAATATACGACCCATGTTCCCCTTGGACGCACCTTTCTGACTCCAGTAAAAGAAGCCACGCGCTTCGTCGACCGTGATACCGACGCACCAACGGCACTGTGGATGAGGTTCTTCCGAAGATGCGGTATCGACTAGGATCTCGATAGTAGTTCCGTCAAGGTTGCTGCGGCACACCTTCATCCCTTCACGGTCGCACCAGTAGAGTTTGCGGCTGAGAGGTGCAATAGTGATCTGTTTCGGAGTATGCACACCGGGTGTGCCTGAAGCCACAATGACCTTACGATGAGTGCCATCGAGCCGTGCACGTTCGATTGAGCCGGAGTTGTTGCTCAGAGATGTGCCCATATTCGTCCAGTACATGTAGTCCTGGTCGTTGTCAATAGCGATGCCGTCCGGGAGAGCGGCCATATTGTCGACGACAGTGTGCAGACTTGAACCATTCGTATTACAGCTTTGTATGCGGCCACAAGCGTTTGGAAGCCGTGATAGATCGGTGTCGAGTATGAACAACTTTTTGGCTTCAGATTCCGTTTCGACATCGCCTACCATCTCTTTCCGAATATTCAACAGCTGCACTATCTCATCGTCTCTTCTTCTAGTTAATTCGAGATAGTTGCGGCCATTAACAGCGTCCAGCGTACCAGCCACCCACTTGTCCTTCAGCTCGTCGTCTACAACCGGATGATCCTGGGCCCACCACGTCGTCATCGGATGCAGTAGATGACTCGCCATGTGCTCGACTCCACCCTCGCCACCAGCCAGATGCATCAGCGTGCTGGGACCCATGACACCCCATCTCAGTCCAGGCCCAAATGCCATAGCATCATCAATGTCCTTCACAGTGCATATGTTGTTCTGAACAATGTGCAGAATTTCACGGAACAAGGCTGCCTGCAGACGATTTGCTATATGGCCGGGGACTTCCTTCTGCAAATAGATTGGCTTCTTTCCCACGTTTTTGTAAAATTCGAGAGTTCTGTTAATGGTGGATCTTGATGTGAACCGACCGCCCACGACTTCAACCAGAGGAATAAGGTGCGGAGGGTTGAATGGATGGCCGATAACGCAGCGCTCTGGTTTCGATTCCGTGGGAATACCCTCTTGAATGTTGGTGCACATCAGTCCACTTGAGCTGGTTGCGATGATGACATCGTCTGCAACATGTCTCGCGATATCTGTGAATAGACTTTGCTTGAGATCTAGTCTCTCTGGTCCATTTTCTTGTACAAAGTCGGCATTGCTAAGTGCTGCTTGCAAGTCGGTCGTAAAGGCGATGTCATCCGCCTTTGCCTTGGATTTCTTGACAAGGCCCAACGATTTGAGAGTAGGTAGCGCGGTCGAGACTACCGTGCGAAGGAACGGTTCCGTCGAAGGATTGATGTCGTAAACAGTGACAGCGAGATTCTGGGCAAGGAAGAGGGCTGCCCAGGATGCACCTATTGAGCCGCAACCTATGATGGCGACGGTTCTGATCTGCCGGTCAGCAGATGTAGCGCCTGGCATGACTCGATTACAGAGTTGAGGGAGAATAATTCAAAGATAATGATCCACGAATCCAGGCAGTGCTAGACACAAAGCAAATGGTCTTCGAGAGGACATTGTTGCCATGGCTTTCCCATGTCTATATACGCCTCAAGCGCTCCAAGCTACTTGCGTGTCATACCCACAGCAACATCTTTGCAACGGCCTCGCACGAAGTTCTTCCCGATGGGATCGCACTGTCGGGGATTTCTCGTAGCTACATGATCGGTCGAGATCGGCCAGTGCGAAGCGTTCGGTGTCGGGCCGCGAAACGTGGCAGATCGTGGCATTGGCGCCCACTCATTGGCGCGACACGTACCTGCATGGATTCGAAAATCGGTGTGTTAGTACTGGCCTCGTACGAGGAAGCAGTGTTATGACATTTCTGGTAACGCAACGGCTATTGGTGGGGCGCTCGGTTCCTCCCGAGGCGATTTTACTGATCGTACCGAGCTTCATTTTCGGACCGCCGAGATTGATGGATGACGTTGCGCATAGTGTTTGGCGAAGATGTCTTCTCGTAAGGCAAACTGAGATACTAAAGCACGGCTTCGAGGGCGTTTCTGTGATCATCACTGATGCTTTATCGATTTTACCCTTTCCAGGACCATAGCCTCCTGATCAATTCCTTTCCTTTACCTCCAACATGTCTCCGTCGACCCGTACACCAGACGTCTACGGCCCCGGAACCTACACCGACACAATCTTCACACCGGTCCCTAAAGACACAGCCCGCATCTTCCGCCTCCTCGCCTCCCAGACCCCTACCTTCACCAAAGATGAAGCTTTCCTCTCAAAAGTTCACTTCGATGGAGAGGACTTTCCCGTCATCCCCGGTCCTATCAAAGTGACTTCCGTAGCAGCAGCCCTCCATGCTATGTGCGGCGTTGTCGCAGACGAGATCCTCTCGCTCCGCGGCGCACAAGACCAAAATCGCAGGATCAATGTCAATACGACGCACGCAGCGCTTTGGTTCGGCGCCGTGGCGACCGCTTACCTGGGCGGCGAGGATGTCCTGACGCTAGCTGGAAAAGGCGAGTTGAAGAAATCGCTCCCGGACTGGGAACGCGGATGGGTGGACACGCCCCTCAAATACCGCGCAACAGGGCTGTATCCGACCAGAGACTCTGAGACGTGGTACTCGCTGCACGGCAGTATGAACGCAGAGCCTGTGCTTCGGTCCATTGGGCTTGACCCGGCGACCAAAGTTGGCTCGAACGAAGAGGCTGCTGCGGTGATCGCGGAGCACACCAAGAGATTTCTCCCTGCCGAACTCGAGATGAATAACCTCATGAATGGGTTCTGTGGCTCGATTTGCCTCAGCCCGAAGCAGTGGAATGAAAGTAGCATGGGGAAGAGTCTGGCGAAGCATCCGCTTGTGGATGTCGTGCAGCAGACGCATGCTGTACCTACAGGGCCGGTGGCATTCCCTTCGCTCGAAGCTGGAGATCCCAGGCCTCTATCTGGTGTGAAGGTGATCGAGATGACTCGCGTTATCGCTGGACCGCAAATCGGCACTATCCTCACATCTTTCGGTGCGGACGTCATTAGACTTAACCCGCCGCATCTCCCAGACATCAACATCCTGCAGCTCACCCTCAATGCTGGTAAACGCACTACGACCGTGGACCTCCGTAAGTCTGAGGACCGTGCGCAATTGCTTCAGCTGCTCTCAGATGCAGACGTCTTCGTGCAAGGTTACCGCCTCGGGAAGATGAAGAAATTTGGCCTCGGGCTCGAGGAGATGCTCGAGATGGCAGCCAAGCGCGGCAAGGGCATCGTCTACGTATCCGAGAACTGCTACGGGCGCGAGGGATACTATTGCGAGAGGCCTGGGTGGCAGCAGATTGCCGATGCCGCGGCGGGTTCCGCGTACGTGACTGGTAAGGCGCTACAACTGACACAGAGTCTTCCTGCAAATGAGGCTGTCTTGCCTAGTCTGCCTATTTCTGATATGTCGACTGGTGTTCTGGGCGCGTTGGGAACACTGATGGCGCTCCGCGATCGCGCAATCAAGGGTGGAAGCTACTCTGTTCATGCAAGCTTGGTCGGCGTGAATGCGTACGCTTTGAGGGAAGACGTAGGGTTGTACCCCGTTTCCATCGTGCAAGAGTGCCAAGAGAGGTTCCAGTGGCAGAGTATGCGTGGGCCACATCATGTGCTGGATATTCTCGTCACGGTATGGAAAGGGTGGAAGAAGGTCCTTGCAAACTACCTGAAGGAAGACAGCGGCTGGTTCCAGTCTTTCGCCAAGAGTCCGTTTGACGGGAGGAGGTTGTCTATTCTGAAGCCAGTGGCGCAAATTACGGGCGTGGAGACGGAGTGGAAGGCGCCGAGTGTGCCGTATGGAATGGAGAAGTTGGGTGAAATGAGTTGGTAGGTGTAAAAGCCATCTGCTCCGCGCTGGGACTGATATAGTAATTTGAGCGACATGGTTCTTTTCTGTCAGAACGTTTCTATTGGTTCTATCCAGTGATTCTTTCGAGTCAGTTATGTTTTCCCACCGTAATGTGTTGCGGTGTTACCCGCTATACGTGCACCAGTCTTGAGCGTACACCATTCCCCACGTTCGCCCATTTTCATGTGTTGCTCCACGTGTGGTCCGTAAAATTATCCTTCACCGTGAGCAAACTGAATCACGTGCAGTTCGTACCTGACTAGTGACATGCCAGCATCTGTTCCTCGCACACAGCATTCTTGGCATTGGCTCCACACAAACCAAGAATTCACACAAGTCAAGCATGTGAATATCGAGATTTAAACAACTCTTCTGATTGGGTATCTTAACTAGTCAAAGTCCATAACGCCGTTTCATGCATGCTTAGGTGTTGTACAGTTATCTCCCAAAACCCGGCGGTGGCTGTGCGAAGCCTGGTGGAGGAGGACCCCCAGGGAATCCAGGCGGCGGAGGGTAGAAATTCGCAGGTGGAGCGCCACTTGGGGGCCTTGCCGGCAACCCTGATGGCAGCGGTGGAAGAGAGGGCGGAGCTTGGGGCGGGGCGCGCGGGGGTGGTCCTCCGTAACCTGATGGTCCGTTGGGTGCACCGGGAACGCCGCGAGGTCCAACGGGAGCCTGTGGTGGAGGAGCCTGGAAGAGATGGGCGGGAAGAGGCTGCACGGCGGGTGCCACACCGTGTGCCTTTGCTTGTTTCGCGAGCAGACGTTCTGCCTCGTCTCCGTGACGCGCGCCCTGTCCGTCCTTCTTGTACGCGTATTGCACGGAAATCTGCTTGCTCATCACGTACTGGCCGTGCATGTTTGCAATAGCTGCGTCCGAGGCTTCGAAGTCGGCGTAGGAGACGAAGCCGTAGCCCTTGGACATGTTGAACTCGTCGCGCGCAATCTTGGGAGCGCTGACGAGCTGGCCGAACCGTAGGAATGTGTCGTACAGCGCTCTCTCGTCCACCATGGGATCCAGGTTGCCGATGAACAGCTCGGCGCCAACCTCGACGCTCTTCGCTTTGTCTGCAGAAGCCTTGTTCATGCGTATCGCGGAGTTGAAGAGGCGCGTACCATTCAATATCGAAATCACGTATTCGGCGTCGCCCTCGGTCGCGAACTCAACGAAGCCGAAACCTTGGTGCTTGCCATTGACGCGGTCGACGGGCATATTGATCGTGCGCACGCGGCCGTGGTGATTCATGAGCTCTGTCAGAAGCTGCTGGGTGACATCTTCGTGGATGTTGCCAACGTAGACGGTGGCTTCCTTGTTCTGTTCCCTGCCTAGGGTCAGCCGGTACGAGCGAGATCACGGGAGATACGGTGCCTACCAGTGACGCGCGGCAGGGCCTGCCATGATGAGAGTTGACCAGCTGTTGCCTTTTTTTTGCGCAGAATGTACTGATGAGTTATGTGATACGTCTGCGCAAAACTTTGTTCGTGGCGGTATGTTGTTGTCGAGCTCGAAAATTGAAGCTCTCCGCAAATAGTGGCTTGGCAGACGCGGCGGCACGTGCGCAAGCTCCGCGAAACTTTCATGTTTGCATTGGATTGCCTTTCACCGTCCATCAACAGGAGACTCCATCACACCACATCACCCACGCTAGAGTATCTACCTCCATTGCCATTCCATTCGATTCAGCCACCATGTTCCAGCTCTCAGAAGAATCCAAGGTCCGCGCTCCCACGCCTCGGACAATTCCCAAGCAAGACTGACCACTGCCCAGGAGCGCATCGCCCGCATCATCGACGTCTCGCGCGTCGCGATCCACTACGGCTACCTTCCGTTGATCCTGTATCTCGGATACTCTCGCAGCGAGCCAAAGCCGTCGCTCATCCGGTGAGTGCCGTCCCGGGCTGCTGGTGCTCGGTGGCTAGATGGCGGTGAAGGCTGACGGCAACACAGACTCTTCTCGCCTCTTGCGTAGATGCGCAACCGTCACGAATTGGCATACATGTGTTGGGTTCCGAGGGCGCTGCATCGCCCGCTGTATATTACCGTACCATTATCATCCGGCGCAACTGGCATCATGGGTCATGGATAGGGAGCACTTGTATAGATGGACGGCGGGCAGGAGAGGCTCGTCGGTGCCGCTGTGGGTTGGTTCTCCTCTTTCGTCTGCGCCGCAGCAGTCCACACGTGGAACACGCTGCGAACATGTACATTCTAGCATGGAATTTAATGGATGGTGCATGCCCAGCCGCGCGGCTTGTGGCTTCTGCTAGAGCTGCAAACGACGTGCTAGCCCGGCCCGTATGGGCTTCGCCGTGAGTAGGCGCACTGGATGTGCGGCCCAAAGAGGACCACCATGCTCGTTCGTAGGCTGCGCCTGAGCACTGCAGACGGAGGCCGCTAGGTGCTCTGCTCGAAGACCAATAACGCCCCCCTCCCCACCCCACGTGTTGCCAGCCTGCCCTCGTCCAATATCTCGGCCCGCTCTCCAGCGCAGCAGACGAGCGCGACCTCAAGCATCGGTCAGAGCACCCTGACCGTCAGGATGGACCGACGACCAGCCCTGCAGAAGCGTAGAAGCCTCCCACGTCCCAAGGCTCCCAGGCGAAGCTCCGTGCGCTTTTGACAGCTGCCATCTCCATGTCCCCCACGCGTCTTTCACCTACGTATATCGCGCCCCTCCGGCCATTTGGTCGTCTTCGCTGCTCCCAGACTCACTGAAAACGACCATCGGTCCCCAGACCGTAGCGGCCCATCCCTGTCGAGCTCGCACGCGTCCCGCCGAGGTCCGCCCATGCAGCGCCCGTCACCAGGATGACGGTCCCCAGCATCGGGGACATATTGTTGCTATCCCAGACAGCCTGGAAGGTAGGACGTGCTTTCACTGCGGGCCGGACCCACGCTCCACCCGATTTCCAGGACGTCGAGCTTGAGATCAATGCCCTCGCCAAAGCCCTAAAGCTGCTGGCCGAGGCTTTCTTCGCCGACTCCGACGACAGCCTGCTGAAGCAAGCAGATGCCAGGACCCAGGATGGACTGGCCACCATCGTCAATTCGTGTTCGCGAGCAGTCCACGACCTGGAGTCTCTGCTCGACCAGTACCAGGTCGTCAAGAAAACTCGCAACTCAGGCGGATTCGCCGTTGAACGATCATGGAGCGACATGGTCCTTACTCAGTACAAGACAATGATGTGGACCACAGACGGTGGAAACTTGCAGAACCTGCGATATCTCCTCCAAATGCACGCAAATACCATCACCCTCACGATGCGCGCATTGCAGAGGTATGCCACCAGCGTCATAACCGACATGCCTAACCTGTGCCTGTGCTAATCAGCATAGCAAATCAATAACCCAACTGGAAAGCGTAGTCAACCCAATTGCTGAGCAAGTGGACAGTATTCAGCACCGAACACGTACCCTCAGCCAGCAGCTAGATGAAGCCAATCGCATCGTCAGGGATATTGCGAGTCGGTCACACTTTCCACCAACGCCAAATACCATGGCCAGCTCTCCCGGCACCGTGCCACTCCAACCATCCCAGATTCCCCAAGATCGCTATTCAGCGACAGACTTCTTCCCTGCATGGCAGAGCTCAAAAATCAACCGCCCACAATCTCCACCGCCCTCGTTTGGTTCCCCAGAGCTATCCGCACCTTCCTCGCCCCCTAATTCTACGCTACCCTCACCACAAGCGACCCGCAAACGCATCTCAGAGTTCAGTGTCGGTGGACCTGGGTCACGGTATTCTGGTAGTATAGCGTCTTCAGAAGAAGATTCCAGCCACGACTCCAAAACTCCGCTCCGATATGCTTATCTGTCACGGCAACCTTCCACGAGAACAACCAGCCTCACCAAGTCGGTAGCAGATCGAGAAGCGCGCTCCAGACCAGACTCTGGGGTGCTCTCGCCGATGCTCCCACCACCCGCTATGACACTCCCCCCTCTGCCTGATACCGATGCCGGTGCTGAAACTGCCTCTTTGATGTCAGGGCTAAGCCTTGGGCACCAATCTCAATCTACACGATCAGAAATCAAGCAATTGCATCGAAGCTCCATGACGTTGGTTCAAAAAGAACAATTCGAGAAAGTGGCGTTCCGGAACGCGGCTATCTTATGCGACGTGTAAGCCACAATTTCGTATTCCGCTACCACAATCACGTCAACTATCTCTTTTCCTATGTCGCCGAACTGACTTTGTCCCAGCCGCGGCACCACCGTCGAGTACGCACAGAAAGTGTCGGCCGATGAGGGTTCCCATGATGTCGAAATGGTTGAGGCTTGCCTGGAGTGTCGCATAGCGGTGGTGCGCAAGCGCGAGGCGATGGCGGACGCAAAACACGACATCCGCATGATGACATCGATATGGGTGTTCAGCGATGACAACACGGTTAGGCTAGAGCTTAAGATGGTGGACGGCGAGATGTACGTCCCGTACTCGAGCTACTTCAGCCCCGAGAAAGTCTCCGTCACCGTGCCGTGCGAGCTCAAATTTCACGATGTGAAGTACGGGCAGCGTGTGCTCCGGACCGCGAAAACAACATGGATAAACTACATCTTTGAGTCCGCACATAGTAAACCCTGTCTTTCTAGAGATTCGATTGTCATACTAATGAAGTGTCAGGCGCAGTACTTTTCCAAAATGAACTCATGGGCCGAACTCTCCTCGCTACCTATCGCACCTCCAAAACCCTGCGTATCCATGAAGGTCTCTCCAGTGCCTTCTCCTACGCCGAACAAATGTGTGGCATGGAGAATCTGCGCATTTGGGAAGACAACGACACACTCGCCGTCATCGTCCTCATTCACTTCAGCCCGCAGTTCCGAAACGGTTACTTGGCATTCTATCTTAACTCCGCGAATACGCCAATACGAGTCAAAGATGATGGCGGTCGCGAAGTGAAAGTGAAAGGGTTGCGGGTGCCGTTGGAGGGCAAGGGGAATGGGAGGAAAGATAGCGTCATCGCGGAGGGAAAGAGCAGGGGTGAGGGTGTGGACAAGAAGAAGATGGTGACTGGCGCGCGGATCGAATTTGCGAGCGAAGCAGAGAAAAGGGATTTTCTAACACTGGTATGGGACGTGCAGAAAGAGATGAGGGATTTGCCAGGGCTGGCGGGTGTGAATTAGGAGATGATCGATAGTGAGCGGCAAATCGTCGGATATCCGGCTTCGGCTTCTATTTGGAGAGTCTGCAATGCTAAGATAATCTCAGTCATGGGTATGAAGAGGTGGAATACAATTGTAGCCTCGGTAGTCCTTCAAAATGCTTTCCACGAGCGTGACCGATAAATCGACCAAAGAGGGTACCTTGTCAAGGCACATGGTGAGGACCGGCTCCCAATAACCTCACCCAGGAGTCAAGCCTCCGTCAATGATTACATATTTAATACCTTTCATCTGACCAAAACCCCGCGCTGTAGGGTGATTAGTCACAGACAAAATGTTGAGCGCATCAGATCCGCTCGAACCAGCTATGTATACTCAACCACCAGAGAGCACGAGCCCCTGTGCCCGCGTTATTCGAAGCCTAAAGACCGAAGACCCTTCTCTCTTTCCCTCCTCACACTACAATTAGCCTAGCAGACCCCGCACCTACATACAAACCTCGTTATCCAGCGTCACGACGGTGGTTGTTCTACGACCCACCTCATCCCGACAAGGCACACGGCCCGATCATCAACCAAGCAAGGTAAGCCATCCCCATATTAGGGCCTACGGTGTTTCGCGCAAAGCTCCGATTCCTTATACCTTTCCTTATACTTCCACAAGGAGAACACTGCAGCACCCAAGCCTGCGACCTCGTCCTCTACAAAACCGCCAAGCTAACAGCTTCAAGACATCAGGCCCACTTCCCATCCCGCCGGTGTCAAGCGCCCTTCTCAGCCGTCCTAGCAACCCTCATACCCTCAAAACATGTCCAAGGCCGATTTCAAAGACCCCACCCCCAACGAACTGCATGTCTACTTCCATCCTCACCCACTCAAATCCATCAACAAAGCGCATGTCACCTCTATGATGTCTTCCCTCACCCCCGGCGGCGCGCCCGTCGACACAGGTCTCTACATTCAGGCCTCCCGCTCCCTCTTCCACCGCAGCCTTAAAGCGCCTTTCACCGCTGAGCGCGACGCCTGCACTAAACGCAACAACTGGCACACGCAGTTCCCCGCTTCCTACCAGGAGTTGACGGACGAATGTGTGAAGAAGGGGTATGTGGAGGCTACGGTACGTTCAATTGATGGGAAGGAGAACGTGAAGTGCACGATTGTGATGGCTGCATTGGGGAAGAGTCTGCCGAAGGGGGTGTGGAAGATCAGGATCTGGAAGGAGCCTGTGAAGTGGGTGGCGAGTAAGTTGATGATGTTGAGTGATGCGTTGGACAGGGCCCATAAGGAGAAAGCGGAAAAGGAGAAGATCAAGGATGAGGAGAAGGGGGCGTTGAACAAGTTGGAGGAGAAGAAGGACGACTTGGAGACGGAGTCGTTGTCCAGTGAGGACGAGAAGGACGTGAAGAGCTGGTTGTAAAGGAAGGCTGAACGATTCCGTTCGCTGTTTCTTCTCGTTGCCACGGGTAATTGTGGTATGGCCTCAAGACTGCTACAGAATTTTGGTTCTATTATGTTGCGACGCTCAATTGCGCGACTGACGAAACACGGCACGTTCATGATACTTCAAAGCTCACGCGGCAATGAAGTAACTACACGTAATTGTATCATATAGTTCGAATTAGGTAGCAGCATCTTCGTCTACGTTACTTCACTAAGGTATAATTCGACAACAGTCTTGTTTCTGTGAGGTCTCCATTCCTAGATCGCCCCCTGAGCAGCCTCATAGAACTCCCTACCTACATTCCCATACCTATCCTCTATTTCCCCCACCCATTCTCTAATTCCACCCAAACCTCACTAGTCTCAGGTGGATCGATCAGAACTCCAATAATCATATAGGCAGTCGTTTCAATTGATCGTCGTGATGTTTCGACCTGCCCCAGATAAGCCTCGAACTTCTGCTGCGAGCGAAGCTCATGCCATGCTAGCAACTTAGGGTCCAGCTCCTCATTTTTCACAATTTGAATCATTCGCAGAGTGTAAGCTACGGCTGTTACTATATTTTCGGTATTTTGGGAGATGGAGTGGATGTGTTGGCGTGCCGTATGGCAGAGAGAGCGCAAAGGGGGGGGGGGGGGGGGGGGTATGCGCCGAGAGAGAGGTCGTGGTGGAGGAAGTCGATGAGGGTGCGGAGAGGGTGATGGTATACATGTACGTATTTTTGCCCGGCTGTGGGCGTGGAGGTAGGTGCGGTCATTTGTTGCACAAGATTTTTCGTCATGGTTATGGTGTTTGATCGGGGATACAGATGTCAGCAAGGTGAGATGCCCCGAAATCAAAGTGCGCTTGATATTGGTAGCAGAACGACCTTTAAGTCTGGCTGGTTTTTGGTGATGGGGAGTTCGTTGAGTACACGCACACACGACATGTCACTGTTCAGGCAATCCGGAATGACCAAAGCGGTTCACAAGTTCCCCTGGAAAGTTCCAGTCTGTACCAGCCACGCAACTGTGAAAACATCGAAAACTTGAGAATCAAACACAACACATGCATCACCGCCTCTCGCCAGAGAACGCCACATCAAGCGGCTACAAGGGTGATGAGTGTGTGGTGAGCAATGAGGCCACGTACATTCAATGTATTTACTCCATCTAAGATCGTCTTTACTCTCTCCGAAAGCTTTCACACCAAGGAAACTATTAGTCGGCCCACGAAAGATCTTACTCGTCTTGAGTCGCCGTTTACCATCAGAGCTTGTGCTCTTTGCTCTTGTACATATATTTCAAACGCAATCTGACTTTCAGGAGGGATTAAGGTGAAGAACTGGCAAATGTAACCTTTCGACGGGCGCGGAAGCCTTGTTGTTGTAGTTTTCGTGCCATGGGTAACTTAGGCTAGGTGCATGAGCTTCTTCGACCGCCTCCCTCTCGGTGTATTCAGGCAAATCAGATGGGTGCACAAAGATCTGAAATTTGATCTGCGGTATATGACGAGTTGTAGGATAATCGTTTAGAGAGAGGAATTCATGTGTGCTCGCACCAGGTACCCTTCACACGCTCCGTTCTATTGATTGTACGGAGGGGATCATGCTTCAAGCAAGCATGAAGGCAAGCGATACCGTACACGAATTATGTGTAATAACATCATTTCATCGTTCACCATGGCCTATTACTATGTGCCAGAGACCTTCACCATGACATCGTCATGTGACAGCTCTTTCACCATGCTTTAATAGTATATATTCGTCGTCTAACTATTGTATATCTATGGATACATTCACTGAAACAGTACAGAGCCACTCTCTGTACTATATTTCTATATCAAAGCAGCGGACCGGGCTTAGCTCGGATTCTTGTCAAGCGTATCAGCCAATCACCAGAAACGCGAAAGAGGAGCCAATATCAGAAAGTAGCCACATGTTTATTTGAACTAACTATTTGAAAGGATTTAAGAGGTTGGGTCTAAGAGTTAATATTCCAGCAGAAGTAAAGCAATGGGACCGAGTGTACAAGCATCAATGAGCTGGAAGGCATCAAATAGTATAGAAGAAAGACTCATCTTTCACTTGATCAGCATGATCTTTGACGCACTTGCGAATTTCCGCCAACGAAGCGTGAGATTGGCCGCAGGTCGAGCACGGCTTAGTATAGCTAGGCTTTGCAGCACTGCTACCTTCGCTACTAGTGTGACGAGAGGTGAGATTGGCGTTCGCCTGACCGCTAGCACCCCATTTACCTAAAGGAGGGGCACCAGCTTTAGCACGCACACGCGCTTTTCGAGTAGCGTCTTGGTGAGCCTGCTCCTCTAGCTTTGCCCTGTGCGTCTCCTTACCTGCGCGCACAGCGGCAGCATTGGCATCCAGCTGGGATTGTTTGGCAGCTTCTTTACGTGCCTTTGCTTCAGCGCGAGTGAAAGGTGCGGGCTGGGCAGCGACAGCGGGGCCCATGGGAGTGGCACGAGTCATTGGCCTTGATGTAGGCGTAGCAGTACGTAGCCGAGACGGAGTCGAAGTCGTTGAACGCGAAGGAGGCGGACGGGTAGGCTTAACTCCAAGGTTGCCGGGAGCCTTCGGACGTGACATACCTTCAAGCCAATCTTCATGCTCACGCTCGCGCTTTGCAATCTTTGCCTGGTAGACTTGCATCTGTACAGCACAGTGGGCACGCAAGTTGCCGTTGCTGAGAGCGTCGTCATCATACTCTGCCGCCATCTCTGCCCACGTCTGAAGCATGAACTTCAGCCCAGAGATATCCATCTGAGAGTCTTCGATATCGCGCTTGGCTCTCTGTTCTCGAAGATACGCAAGGTCTTGTTCGATCTTGGCTTTCAAAACGCGCTTCTCGGCTGGAGAAGTGATACGGATGGTTTTGCGCCGGCGGGGATAGGTTGAAGGCGTGGGAGGACGGTGAAATGTGGAAGACGTGATGTCTACACGACCACCATGACGCTGCAACTCGCGGTCGTAAACAATCTTCAGAGAAGGGTTACCGAGGACGTCGAAAGCCTCCTGGACCTTGCGGAAGAGGGCGGAATGCGCAGCACGGTCTTCTGCAGACAGATTAACTGTCTTGTCTGGATGATGAGAAAGTGCCAGCGCTTTATAAGCCGCACGAATGACGGGAAGTTCGGCGTTTTGAGTCACCCCAAGCGTAGCGTAGTAAGTCGTAACTGCTTCCATATTAGGTTTTGGTGTAGCTAGTTTATGGTAGATTATCGTTCGTACTTGTTTTGAACTGCAACTGCTTTGAAGAATCTGTCGTTTTTTTATACGACTGCGGTATGCATAGTCCGTGTACAATGTCTTACCAGGTGTTTCACTCTGCTCTTATATTGTGACAGACCAGTCTTACTACTGGAGAACAGCCGTTGAAACTGCATCGTGTTCACAATGTCAGGCATCGTGTATTTCGACCATCACTGGTTCGATCTGGTGGCTTCAGCTGCCGTACCGACGTGTGTGAGGGATTCGGATATTTGGATTTGAACCTATCCCTAGAATTGTGATGAGCCCTATTTTGGCATCCGAAGAGATTGCTCCATAACTTACTAAAAAGGTACAAGACAGCCTGGGTGTGTGAATGGTTGGGACGACAGAATCTGCACGCGAAAGCAAGGCGCATAGCGGAAGCGGAGGCAGGTACTAACTGAAGTGACCTCCGAAGTGACATGCGAATACAGAGGTTCCATCATGCTCAAAGCTCGTTGAACCAGCCAGTCCCTCTGAGCCCCTGATCTCGCTCGACTAATCTGTCGAGAAGGCCATTAATGTTGTGTTAGCGTGAGTGAGAGGTGTGTCTATGCGTGGCAAAGATGCGGAGCCTCGACCTGGGCTGTGCCTCGATGCTCGGGGTGGAAGCCTCGGGTGATTTTCGCAGTTACCGCGACAGGTTTTACGTGATGCTCGAAGGAGCCGGGGCTGGACTCGTGGGATGTGGTGGCAATGTAGCGAGCGGACAGCGCCCGCAGCGGGTAATGCCCACAGACAGTGCCGTAGCAACCGGGTGGTGAGAGCCGTGGAATCATGCTCCTGGGCTGGCATGCAGCTGACTGACTCTTTGTTTGTACCCGGAGGTGTGTTTTGGATGGGGTCAAACGGAGATGGTGTGGCATAAGGCAAGTTGCGAGATGGCGTGCTTGGGTGGGTCCCTGCGTACCTGCCTCAGAACGTACAAGGAGGCAGTAGCTGTTGACGTCGCCTCACAGAGTTTTCACGGTGGCATCCACCTGGATGTATCGAATATTGCGCCTTATTGAGCAATGACCAGCCCCGGCCGTCCTGGGGGCATGAGCACGCTAACGTGAGTGTGCATGCAGGCAGGGCCAAGTCACCTGACGGCGCGCGACACTCGGATCACATGCAGCATGCTTCTCCAGGGCTGCTCTCTGCTGGGCTGTCTGGCGTACCTACACCAGGGCGCAGGATAGTCCTGCCGTGGCAAGGCTTCGACGACGACGACGACGACGACGACGACGACGGTGAGGCTGGCGCGCAGAGGGGAACCGCATCGTGCGATCAGGCGGGCGATTAGCGCTGGGCGACGTGAATGGCGCAAATGGGTCGCGGTGAATGGAGGCATGCCACGGCGGATGCACCCCACCCCAGGCGTTTACGTAGCGCGAGGGCGGCGTGGGGGCGGCAGGTTCACGTCGCGAGGAGCTTGCCAGCTTCTCGAAGGAGCAGAGGAGGGGAGGGCACGAGATATATTGTTGCGCATAGAGCACTGCTAGCGCGCCTGGAGACGCGCAGAGTGGCAGCCCGCAGAGAAGCAGTGGGAGTGGCGACATGGCCCACGGTCTGCGGTCTGCGGTCCACTTCCCGGGGCGCTGACGGGACGAGCAGGGACGAGCAGGCCCGCTGCACCAGGTGTGGGGAACACGGCCAGCTTTGTCTGGCGTGCAAAACTCGTCGTGAATTGCGTGCCGTCTTATAGGCACAGCATCCCTCCTGCAGGCTCGACACCTCGCACCGTCCCATTGCCAGCCGAACTGCTCGACCCTGCGAACCGACTCCACTATCAGCTCCACCACCCAGCACCACCACCATATATCCGCACCACGCGTGCCGCATGTCCACGACAAGACTGATGGAAGGGTATGCCGCACGTCTACTCTCTGCAAACACCTGGAGCGCCGACCTTCACCGCCAAATCTGCGAGTCCGAGTTCGTTTGGACTTGACGATTTCGCGCCGCCCATCGACCCCGACATAATGGATCGAGAATGGTATCACGCCCAGGATTACTATCCTCATACCGCCCTGCATGCCCACTCGAGGCTGTCCCCCGCCGACGACGTGCTCGCCGCCGTCGCCTTCAACTACCCGGCGCACTCTGAACCCGGCAGCGAGGCGCTGGCAGGTATGTCGACGTCTTCTTTGATCCCTCCTCTTTTTTCCCGTCCAATGCCGTGGCACATCGCTCGAAAGCGCATGTCGTCAGCGCCCAAAACGCCGGCCGCCGTTCCTCCAGGCGCTGCCTCGTGCAACTCCGGGTTCGCGCTGTGCCATCGCGTCATCTCGCTTGATTATTCGCAATCGCACGTGACCACGGCGCTCAAGATGCCACAACTCGACACATCCCCCACGATGGAGCTCCCCTTACCCCACGATCTTAGCAACTTGCGCTTGATGCGAAGCTCCACGCTGATGCCGAGACCAAGGCCCGCTGTACCCTCCACTTGACCGCTCCATGAACGGTCACGCGTTTCCGCAATATCACGACCATGGTGCGCCACGGGTCGATGATCTGACGCCCATTTCTCCGCTGCAGCCACAGTACAACGGCACTGCTTTCCCCACGCCCTATCCGGACAGCAACGCGTCGTCGGCTCCCAGCGAGGATCCCATCATTGCCGATGTCGAAGAGGACAAGCGTAAGCGCAACCAGGCCGCGTCCGCGCGGTTCCGGCAGAAGAAGAAGCAACGTGAACAGCAGATGATGGAGCAGACTCGCGACATGCAAGAGAAGAACAAGAGACTCGAAGGAGAAGTGGAAGGACTGAAGCGAGAGAATACTTTCCTGAAGAAACTACTTGTGGAGAAGATCGACAACATGAGCCCCGAAGATAGAGACCTGTTGGTGAGGACTACAGAGACGTTGAAAGAGAAGGAGTGAGCGGCGCACGGGGCGTCCTGGCGTTTATATACCGACTGCCATTTTGCGCGATGGGCCGGGCGGTTACTGCCCGGCCGAGAGCCGCGACTTCCGACGACCCGAGCGCGGAACATGATTTGACGACTCTCCACTATTCTCCTTACGGTAGCAACGGCGATGGGGGCGGGTCATGACACTTTCACATTCAACAGACAGCGACTATGGCAATAGGGATAGCTAATCAGGTCGGTTGATTCCGAGTTTCTTTCCATCAACAATCTCATCGTGTCCGACTACCCTTCTTCGCCTTTCCAAGTGCTGCCCACATGCGCCATTTCATTTCATCATCGTCTACGAGGGGCAGACCGTGTTGTACCAGGTCAAGGTAGCTGTATCACTGTCAATATTCCTGCCTCAACGTCGGCAAACGCATGCTCGATACGTACCGACAGCATCAGTCAAGCTGCAGCCAGCCAGCACACACTGCTGAACGGCACTGTAGAAGGCGGTGTCGGCGCAGAAGCAGGTGTACTCCGTAGCGGTCGGGTCGCAAGAGGAGAGGCCTTGGTTGTCCGTAAGGCAGGTTTGCTGTCGCAGCAAGCGTTAGCAACATGTACCAGCTTCGAGGCCGAACGTCGCCAGGTATGTCAAAGGCACACCAGAGAAGGATTGACTGACAGCGCAAGCGGGTGCACCCGAAATATCTACCGCAGCAACGGCGGCGACGAGAAGAGCGATGGCTGGGAGGGAGAAGCGCATGTTGAAGACTTGATGAAACCTGATGTTTGAACTCGAGTTTGAACAGTGAGGTACCGCACTCCAAGCACGACATCACTCGCCCTCTTTATACCTCTCCATCTCCCCTCGAAGGCATTGCAGCTTCCCCATCCGTGCTCTCATCCGAAAACCTCGTCACTTCCACCGACCCGTTTACCTCCTCCGCCAGAACACCAATTGTCCACCATTGAACCCAACACGAAGTCAACACATGTGAATTCCAACCTCGGTGCGCTCGTCGCGCATGCAGGTCCAGTCAGGTCCGCCCCGGAGACTTCATCTAAATATCCACACCCCTGCGTCGATCCCCCGGGTTTACTCCAGTTTTGCGTAACGACCCGATGCGCGTGACGAAGAGATGCAGGAGGGGTGCCACCCGCGGGGAATCTGCTACGCACGAAATGGTCGTTTGGTAGATTGCGCAGGGTGGGAACAGGGCAGAGTTGAGAAGTTTGCGGGGTAATTGCGGAGCAGAGGTGCGTTGGGGATTGGTGTGGCCAAGACTCCTTCAAGACTTCGTGGAGAAGCGAAGGCACGAAGAACACGTAATATGTTTTGTTGTCTGTAGGAAGACATGTGGCAGTTGGCAGTGCGCATGTATAAGACGATACGGAATAACAAGTTGCAAGTCAAGCGAGGTACACCGATTATGAGGGAGGAGAATTCGCCGAACCGCCAGGCACAATAGACATGTTACCCCTTCATACGGGCTGACGTGTACCTTGCTTCACTTCGGCGACATGCGGATCCACAATGTATTACCTCGGCGCATAAATACGCTTCTTCAGTCGGGTACAAGCTCCGTGATAATATCTATCGCCTAATCCTTATATGCGTCATACCAAGAGCGTGAGTGGTAAGCCGAACTCACGTGAAATGCAGCGTGAATTATAGTTTGAATTGACCGCGTGCAGAAACTTATGGTAGATCTCAGTTCCGAGGTTCTCGAACGCCAAAGATGCTATAGTCATACGCGATGATCATTCGGCCCACCGACGTCTAGGCTAAGTGATCTTCGTTGTTGTCACTGACTTCTCAGCTCTTCCGCGGGTATGGACAGACGGTCATCGTGGAGCATAGTGCGTGGGCACGTCCCGCAACTGAGCTACTAGAACTGCCTGAAGAGGAAAGCGACCTTACAGATATTCTCGTATGTCATGCGCTGCAGTTACTTTGAAGCCAGAGGGAAGTCGATGATGACAGGCTCCTGGCCGAGGCAACTGCACAAGCACCTTGCAGACACGTGTGGTAGACAATGACATATGTCCGATAAAGTATGTTTTCACCTAGACTGGTCTATCAGTGACTGAGTTTCTCAAGATGCTTTGAGGGTCGATGAACCTATAATCTCTTGCAACAGTCTTATGAACTCTGTGAATGTCATCTTGCCACAGGAATCCAGAGAAGCCTTGGCCATCGACCAAAGCAAAGGTACCTACCAAGAGCTGGCCTCGTCGAATGTATGTGTGACGGTAATCTTCTCGTCGCCTATACTGGGTACAGCCGCTACATAGTTCGCCATATCAACCAAAGCGTCAGAATTAACACGGTATGATAGACTGTTCATCGAAAAGTCGAACGAGATGGCGTTTATCACCACTGAGCACTCAGAGTCAGCCTTGCAAGCTCGAACAAGCTCGAAGTAGACTTGGAGATCTAGGGCGCTCTACACTAACCCTCGTCATTTCGTCGCGCATAGTCATATGTCTCGACAGAGTCTGACTCTCTTGGATCAATACCGTAACTAGTGAAGATATATCTTAGACCATTGGCAATGCAGCTGCTGAGGCTTTGATCAGGTTCATTTTCGATGTCTTGAGTACTTTTGTTGAGATAGGAAACGTGCGCAACACAGTATCTATACCATGTTCCTCCTGACATTGGCTGAGCTCTTCACATTATTGTACTCGATGTTCGGCTTCCAAGGCATCCCATGTCGCTGAAATCGATTCCCTATGCAAAGTCCTGCACGTAAGCGATTTCATGACCTGGCACTCGTTCGGTAGATAGAGAGCCTAGCGCAGGTGTTCACCTTCAGCTTAAGGAAGCGTGTCATGTGGTATCGATCACTGGACAAGCCATACAAGTCCTCCATCTAGGTCCCCAAGCACAGGTTCTTTCTCTCTGAATATTGCCCCGATAGATGTACTCGCTCCAATCTGGCTGCGATTTTTTTAGGTCCCTGAACTCATTGTACATACACTACCTTCTGCCTACACAGTGCGCAGGCGGGAAGTATGCTCCCGTCTTGCATTCCTGGTCACATTGAGAGAGCATTCTATATCGCCAGAATTGCCTTGCCGTGGTCAAAATAGCTGTCCACGGAACCTACGGCGCCTGAAGCCCTGAATGCACACGTGTACGGGAGTGATATGAGATTTCACCAAGGTTATAGCGCCGTTCGTGGTTGTGCTTCGACCTCCTTCCTTAGGCTCTCTCCTTCATCTAATCGTTACCGCTCAATATCAGACTGCTGACAGTGATAAGGTCCGCCAAGTGCGGGGTTGTTAGACTGGTTTTCGTTCTGCGGGTTGATCCGGGCCTATTTCTGACATTGCGGCGCGGTTGGGGGCCGTTTCAGCTTCCACAACAGCACTTGCTGCGCCCCAATCATCCTGATAAAGCGCCCTCCCCCGCTTACCCACCGTCCTGTACATGTTCACTCGTTTACAGCCATGAAGTTTGTCACGGCGTTATGCATTTTCATCATCACAGTTGTCGCTACGCCTACTGCGCCAACACAACAAGTCCTGCGGGATAAGCATACTAAATGTGCTAGCATCGAGGATTACTCCGTGCAGTGGTTTATCGATAATGCACCGAAAGACAGAAGACCAGCGCCGTCGACCTGTCTTTTTTACACGTTTAGACTCACGGAGAAGGCGCGTTGGTATGCTAAGAATAATGGCATGAAGACAATCTGGGTAAGTACTCACTACATGGCGAGGGCATTTGTACCGCAGACATGTTAATGGGCGCAGGATGTCTGGCCCGGAGGCTACTACGACAAGAGGATGATCAAATCCAATCCATTGCGAGAAATCATGCAGAATAAGGAGGATAGGAGAACATACTTCAGCAATATGTCGATAGCGTGGGCGTCGCTCTGTGACATCTATGCTATGGTCATGGACAACAACGTCACTCCAACAAGTGTTGCCTGCGATGTTGTCAATAAGATGGGCATTTGGTTCAACGGAGAGCTTCCTGCGTTGCAAAGGGGCAATAAAGTGGGTAATAAGAATAACGTCGTCTATCAAATACAGGCGATATCTCCTGCTGGAGGCGCACCGTTGGAGTATTGGTCAAAGTGGAAGAATCCATGCAATGAGATGGATGCGAGTGCAGCTGGCTCCGGAAAGCTGCATGCCCGAAGTCTCGCAACGGAAGGGAACAAGGAGTGGTGGGATGACGACCTTCCAACGGACATTGAACTTGAAGATTACGCGCTTGATGATCCAAGTATATGGCCAGCCTGTGAGCGGTGATTCAGCTCGTCGCGTAGTTTTTTATAGCGCACCGTCGGTTTTTGCAGGCCTAAGCATTAACTATGACTATGTGAGCTTGATCTGTGATCAATGGGATGAGTAACAGGGTTTACACTCACAATGAATCGTTCGTTCCTCTCCGCACCGAACGTCTTCGTATCCAGTTCGATATGCTTCACAGGCTTGAAGCCAAGTCTCTCATACATTGGAGCACCCACGAGACTCGCTTCGAGGTAAGCCTCCACACCAGCCTCGTCTGCCCTTTCGCATCCCCACTGCACCAGCATACTTCCAGCACCTCGTCGTTCATGCTGTGGGAGGACAACACAGGTGACCAGTGTGTAATATGGTCTGTTGCCAAGTATCTCGCGCTTGTTTGTGTTCAGGAGATGGTGAAGATTTCGAAGGAGCTCCGGGTTGGATTCTTCATATGGCTCAGGGATTGTAAAGCCAGCTTCAACTTCCTCCCATGTCCTTTCTCGTGCGCCCTCCTCTTTAGGCTTAGCGTACCGCCAGCGTGCCCCTCCGATTATCTCTCCGGTTGATTTGTCCACACATTTGAGGTATAAGATTCCTTTGTTGATGATTCCATCCTTAGTCTCCTCTGTCACTCGGTCGAGCGTCTTCCGCGACGGCTCCCCACGAGAGTAGAAGATTTTGTTCATAGTAGGCCTGAAAACCTCGTGGCGTATGCGCATATACTGTTCTGCCTCTTCAGGCTTGAGGAGCGAAACTTCCAGCTGCGGATTGATCATTGTGTGAGGAACCTGAAGTAGTGTTGGTTGGTGCGAGAGAAGCAAGGCCTTATAGCTCGTCGTGTGACTCAGACCTGAGTATGTCCGAGCCCAAGTGCCCGGGTGATGGTTATGACGGTAATGGTATGATCATCGTGATGGATAAAAGTGCTTGCTGGCAGTACAGGGATTTATGGAGATTGTGATGGACACTGCGTTCCGACATGTAAGGTACATTGTCGTCGGAATGAATACCGGAATCGGATCTCCAACTGGGTGCACTTTGTAGTCCGGCGAACGGCCCTTGCCCCACTTTTGTCGGACCTTACTTAGGTAGTCCTCGTCTGGTGCAATACGGCTGTCGTGAAACGCAACTCTCATATCCTAGAGCGAAACATAGCGGCAAACCCGGCAGCCTTGCAGCCACATATGGTATGTACCCTATGGTATCTCATGTATGCGAGACGCACCAAGACCATGCTGCTCGTGGCCGTTGTGTTCCTGAAGCTGCCTCCAAGAGTTCGTTCCTCTCAGTACAAGCCCTTCATCCATACACAAATCCAAGTGGATGGATAACTTATTGTTGACGCCCTTAGTGCAACAAGGTGTCTCGCTGATCCGGCCTCGATATCGTTCTTCCAAGCACCACCACTTATAGCTGGGAGTTCCGTAGTCTCCACAAGAAAAATGTGTGCGACCAAAGCATTTACCATCACCCCCGTCGTGAGGCTTGACGTAAACCATAATACTACTCTTTCATGACAAAGTTACAGTCATAATAAGAATCTGACAATCCTTGCCACAAGCAGAGTGGGATCGAGCAACACATCAAGTAGTGAACAAAGCGGCTGTTCGCTAGTAAGCGTACGTTCTTAGAAAGTGTCATTAGAAAAGGAATAGGTAAAACTTACAGAACGATTGGACGGCTCGAGTAATCGATAGTTGTGGAAGTATGAAGCGTGAAGAGAAAGATCCACAACGTGGAAACTTGGTCAATCGGAATCGGAAGGAAATTGACGCTACGAGCGGCGTCAGAGCGGAACATCTACCAGAGGAAAGCTTAGTATGTGGGCTTACGTGGCAACCGAAGTGTACTCCATTTCGAAAATTCCTTGAACGACTGAGAACTTTGGCCCTAAGAAGGGGATGCAGAAGCTGAGTACCAGACATGCGGCGTATAGGACCCATTTCCGCCACTCAACAAGACCACGTCGTTCAAGCATGTGCAACAGAAAACAAACCGCGCAGTAGCTCTGCTGCCACAAAATCTGTTGTGTCTTTCGAAACGCGAGAAATGTGAAAGTAAACAGATGCGCGAAGAGGCAATTTGCGCCGTATCACAATTGTGAGGACTTAGTTTTCGACTTTTCGACAGAGTCTAGACAAGGAGAGTCGAGAATCAGACGATCGACAATCTTGAAGTCGATAAAAGGATGTTAGGTTTGATGGAAGGCTAGCTCTTTCACGAATGACTCGGATGACTCGAATGAAGGTCAACAGATAGATGGCATGATCGTGTCTGTTGCCTGATGCACGGCCACCGAAACAGAAAATGTGGCCATTAGCGTGTTTTTGGCCCCCATTCGCCATAATCAGAAGAGAACTCCATCAACTCTTAAACAAAGGCTCAACGAAATATTGCATTGCATAGCAGTACGTACAGTAAACGTAGTACATTCGTTCGTTGAGCCTTTGGCCTTCCTGTTCAATCTGTCCTGGTCACTGGCTTCAAATGTTACTCCGCGGCTTCCATGACCTTGCAGGAGATATGTTAATCTGCTTAGGAGATAAGTATAGTTTGACAATCGCACTTGTGACTACGATGAGTAGATGGAAATTCAGATGCCCTCAGAGTGGTATTGGGACCAACTCGCAGGTACCTAGCCAGGTAGCCTTATCTAAAGATTCTTGTCAAACAAAGTAGGCTCCAGTCTCAAGTTATCGATTCTCAAGTAACAATGCTGTGCTTTCATGAAGGTATACATGCCATCACACTCGATCATGTCACTCTCGGAACCTCGTGTGCCTAAGGTCCAACGAGATCTAGCTCAGTGCTGCCACATAAGCGAAGATGCGTCCGGAACTCTGCACACACTCGTTGCGAGGTCCTGAAACATGTATTGCTCCTTTCTTCGCCGCCTTGAAGCTATTACTCGGGAAAGTGCGATGTCCAAATGCGTCGGAACAAAGCACACCGCTACATCGGCTTAGAGGGATGTAACAAGGAAGGCTTTGCAGCATTATAGAACACGGACCACGGGCGGATATGCGAAATGGTAATAGAGAGATGGAGGCAGGAATGGGTAAAAAGAACAGTGACGCTGCTACGATACAGATTTTTATACAGTACAGCAGCAAATATGAGACCAGAGAGAAATTGCAACGTTCTATCTCAAGTTAATCATAGGATATCCTCCGGCTTCACGACGACCCAATTTCGATCCGCCGTCACTTCGAAGCCATTCTCCTTCTGCCCTTCAGCATTCTCCTCGATCAACTGCTGTAACTCTTCATACAACTGCTCTTTGCGATTGATCCACAAATGGATACCACCTTTGTCGACGTCGACCCCTTGAAAATGCATGTACGTGTCACTGCCTGGTGTGTCGCCCGCTGCTAGAATCGGCCTCTTCCAGGGGTCAATGTAGGTCAAGATTGCTGCCCACTTTCCGCAAACCAGGTTGCCGGCGTCCATAGGTATGGCCCTAGAACCAGATCCAAGTTCGCCGAGGCATTGTATGCGCCCGCTGCAATCTGTTTGCGCGCATTGGTGAGACTGCCAGAGGTGCTGTTCCTGAGCATCGTAGTAACGCCGATAACGTTTTCTGGCGGCACGTTGTAGCCATACTTCGGATCGCTCGCAACGAAGGGACAAGCTCTTCGTGCGCAGCGCTGATGACGTAGACATCAATGCCGTGGCTCATTAATGCGTTGTACAGTTCAGCCTGGCCCCGGAACACTTAGGTGGATTGACGCTGTCTACAGCGACTTCATCGCCGTCCCAGTATTTGACCGGATCGTAGTGTTGTGCCATCAGCTCATCGACGTATCCCCTCAGTCGCGAAGAGACAGACCAGACCACACTTGCGCAGCCCATGGGTAGCATACGAAATCGTCGACCTCGCACAGGCGGAGGTAGTAGCTGTATAGTGATTCGGTGAAGTTTGCAGTGTCTTTGAAGTCGATCAGTTTCAGACTTGGATCCAAATTTGCGCGTCAGAATGCCGCGATTTTCCAGAAATGGAAGCAAGGATTCCTCGAGATCATAGCGATAGGATGTGTTGTCCATGTCAAACACCGCATAGTTGCTTTGATTGGCATTCTTTTCGATCCTCGTACGAGCGCTTTGGCAGCTTCCGCAGGCCAGTGCTGGAGCTGTGCGGCTGCATTAGGATAACCATGATTCGGATAGGCCACTATGAGCGTGTGCTGAAGACGCTGAGCCTAGAGCTGCTGCTGAAGGCAGTGTTCTGGATAACATTTTGAGGCGCTGCGCAAGTGAGAAACAACCTTGGGAGCCTTGGTTCGCCCTAGAAGCGGGTCCTCGGCATGTTATATCGCAAAATCTCAACTGGGATCTTCAAGATTAAGACCAAAGATACGGCGACGCTAACGGCTTTCTGGAAAGCTTTCCGGAACGATTTCCGGAGTGGCACCGACGATCGGAAGGCCGTGCTAGAGGTGCTAGCGCTCCACGGACCCTAGTCAAGAGCAAGCGCACGTCTTTTGTAAAGGTTGAAGGTTATTAAGGTTAAGATTGGCCCTGCTGGCAAACCGCTGTCATCACCGCTTTGCTAAGAGCACCATCACTCAATGCTGGAAGTCTCAAAGGCATAGCTCATATAGTCATTGTTACCCTTCGACAGAAGCGGAGCTCAGGACTGCAACATAGAAATCGAGTCTAGATCGAATAATTGCACTACCAAGGGGTGCTATTGGAGTGTGATATCCTCCCACTGAGATGATATATGTTGTAAGTAGTTCACGCTTCCTATCGCAAGACAGCAACATATTTCGAAGCCGATTGACCTCAAGCTTCCGCGCACCTCAATGCACCACGATTTCCGAATATCGTTGAGATAGTTCAAAGACTTAGTCGTTCACATATTAAGAGGAGTAGTCTGAGACGACTGAACGCGTCTGCTACTCCTACTGTGGCGCTCACCAAAAAAGCTGCCCTGTTCAGCTCGTTCGTGAGGGAGTTCACACAAGGCAGCTGTAGAGCGGCTGTCGGTCACGCCGCTGCGAAAAGTATTCGACTTATAACCCTGTTACAGCCATTCAAGGCTGCCCGACTTGCAGTGGGAGCCGTCACGACATCGTGGATTAGTCGAAGAGAACAAGCCAAAAACTCAGGATGTCCTCTCCAATTTGCCTTGGTGATCTAACCAGCTATTTGAGTAACATACCGTCACAGAAGAGATCAAGGACCCGCCACCGCTGTCCATCAGCTGTTCGTCAGTGAATTCTTTAGTCTATCACGTGGTCATCAGCCATCGAAGCAAGAATAGAACTATGAACGAGGAGGCCCTACCATCATCTCCAAGAGTGATTCCATGTGGGATAGTAGAAGTTTCCAAGTGGGCTTCACCTCACGCAACACGTGAAAAACTAGACCAAATCCGTCCTTGCGAAGATCCTTCAGTAGTTCCTCTGGTGTATTCTCGTTGAGATACGCAGTAGTCCAGGGCCCAACTGGATGTTGTACTCCTCCCGGTATGGCTGAAATATAGTTCGCGGCGCTGAGATCAACATACGGATCATTAAGTATAAGAAAGTCCAGAGATTGCCGTCACGCGGATACGCGCCTCAGAACGAATACTTGTGGCGAGAATTGCTGCCTAGAAGCTTCTTAACTAATATTCATAAACGTGAACAGAGCTTTACCATCCCCAATATCAGCAGTACAGGCGTTACGGTGTGGCTCAACTTCTGGTTCTCCAGCCATTCTTTGGGCGTGTTAATTGTTGCTCTTTGGACATCTACACAAGCGAGATTGAAATGCGAGAACTCGGTTCCCCCATAGATGTCAGTCTTGGTGCCTACTCAACGGTCGGTTAGGTCCACCGGCACGACCAGCTGTACAACGGATCTTTCCAGCAACTCGGGAAGAAAAGGTTACATGGTGGCATGGGTACTAGCGAAACCCCACCTTTCGAATGCTCATGCATTCGTATTGAAATGATTTGTCCCGATAGCAGCCTCAGTACATAGCCATCAGAGACAGACTACACCAGACGTTTACAGCATTAAATCATCGCCTTCTCCTAGTATAATTGCACCGGTAAATGGACTGTTTCATGTTCACTATCATTCCAACACCAATCTACCTTGGGGATCGCGTAGTGAGTCCACGGGTGCTCGCTTCGGCCCGCGTCACTATCGCGGGGACAGGACATCGGTCCGGCAGGCAAGGCAACACGGCAACACGGCGACACAGCTGTGGTACAATTCCATTATCTTTCCACTACAACTCTGGTCAATGTTCGATGTGTGACTTGTATTCTTGCAAACGATCTAGAACACTAGTTTCGTTCCAGAGTTCTTGACCTCTTTCAGTACGCAGAAAAGGTAGGCCAATCTGCTCGAGCGCGAAACTCGCCGCAACATTTCCCCACAAGGATGCCTCTTCCACATCGTGCTTACAATACCAGCCTGCCAAGAAACTACCAAGGAATGTGTTTCCTGCCCCAGTAGGATCCACTATTCTTGGAGACGGGTCATGATAGAAGGCTGGAAGCCACCGCGCTTTCATAGGCCCGATTGTAGTGAGCGATCCATGTTTCCCCGCCCTTACCAAAACAGCGCCCTGCTCTGACGTGTGATGGCCAAGATGTTGGGCAAATACGAAGGCGTACTTCTCAAGGCTTTCGGGTATGAACCTTTCCTGGGGCTTATCTTCGAACAATGAAGCCATCTCATGATGGTTTGGGGAGAAACGTGGACCAATTTGCACGCTTCAAGGAAAAGTCTACGGTTGTCGGTCGTACCCGCGGGGAATGGTTCCCACACGATATACGGCTGTTCATAGATTCCAGAACGTCCACGAAGCCTGATAGCTCCGGGATATGTTTCTAGTATCTCCTGTGGTGTTGCAAGAAGAGGAACGCCTTGGAGCTTAATAAGGGTGAACCGATCAGGTGCGCAGGCGAAGCTTTGAGCGGCGGAGTTGTATAACGAAAGCTTTTAGCTACCAGAATCAGCCTGAAACTCGTAGTGAGATTGAATACTGACGCCCTAACGTATCGTCTTCGTACTCTAAAAGACCTCTGGCACTAAGTTTGTCTGAGAAAGGCACAATGAGAAGGCTCAGCTTCCAGCTCTCAAGCTCACTCATAATGGCGTTGGGAAAGTCTTTTCCGGCAAGGACAACACAACAATCTCGCCAGAGTGCGTGTGACTGCAATACAATCGGTATCTAGCGTAGCTGATAGGTATTTCGTTGTCAGCTGGCCAGCACATATCGTGTAGTGGCCAAAGAAGCCGGGTGTTCTCATACCATACGTTGCTGACCCTCCTGCACATCTATCATTGAGGGCGGATGGGAAGCGAATCTCATCAATGACAACCATACCAATGGAAACGAGAGAAGATTTCCAATTCTGCCTTGCGTTGTGAGATCCGGTTTACCCATGATGCCTGGCGTTAGATGTATCTCGTTGTTCGAGTTGTTGTGGGCAGCAACGAAATTATCGCCTGCGACTGGAAATGTAACCCGACTGAAATGGTTTAGCCTCAGCAGCCAACGAACATCTTTAAGCAGGGCTTCTGCCAGGTGCTGATAGAGGACGATGGGTAGCCTGCCCCCGAAAATGCCTATGAATATTCAATTTATCTCTGTTCTTAGTGGTCCCAGGTCTGGTAAAGGAACCCAGTGTGCTCAATTGCAGGACACGTTTAAGTGTTTGCACCTTAGTGTAGGAGATTTGCTTAGAGGCGAGGCGGCAAAACCAGACAGCCTTATCGCAGGATCAGAAAATATGAAATTAGGACGGTTTGGACCAAAAGATGTTACCGTTGGGACTTTGGACAAGCATATCAAGCAGGCGTCGAAACACGGAATGCAAACATTCTTTTTGGATGGTGAGTTGGCCTAGAGGGCATTCGCAGTATTGGCTAAGAATGATAGGATTCCCGCGTAAGCTAGACCAGGCTGAGTATTTCGAAGAGCATGTTGGCCCAATAACTCTCATCCTGGTATTCGACTGTCCTCAAGAGATACTCGTGCAGCGCCTTCTGCAACGTGGACGAGGTGACGACGACACCGAGACAATCCAAAGGCGTGCCACGACATTTCAAACGACCACGGCAGCGGCGGTGGAGAAATATGACTCAATGGCAAAGGTAGTGAGGATACAGGTAAGCTCTAGCAAAGAAACAGTATTTGGAAAGGTCAAAGCAGCTCTCATAAGCGCCAACATCGAATTGCCTAGAGCCCATCAAGAGATCTCTGACGAAATTACAATCGACCCAAGCGAGTACCAAGCCGTTAAGGAAATTGATGCCGACACCGATCCAGGCCACAGTTAAAGTCGAACTGCAACAAGTTTCGCGCCGGAAAGGGGAAGGAACTAGTGCTACATTGATCTGTTGATAACAGGGGGAAGCAGTATAGGCAGGCTATTCCAAAGTAAAACAGGACGAGGCGCTCTGTGACCCTGTTTCGACGTCTGGTCTTAGACACTCTTTACCCGTTAGTGCAAGTTCAAACGTTCTACACACCCGTAACTGTTACGATAACACACGGGGATAAAGCAGCAAGAGACAGGAAATGACATGTCGGGAGATGATGCTGACTGTCTGTCATCACTGGCGGGGAAGGAAACCCCACAGCGAAGACAAGCGTCGACGTCACGTGATCGCTTCCCGGTCCCGCCAAGAAGCATTTGTCCTGGAATAACTGCAGAACCGAGCGAGACTGAAGGATGGGATGACTGGTATATAGTCTAGGTGGACTTCTGTACTGTTCCTAACGTGTTCCACCACCCATCCGCCGAGACGTAATCTGTGATTCTTGGTATTGATATTTTGAATTTTGATTAATTTCTATCAATTATATGGTTCGCATCGGTGGTTTAGTGGTAAAATTAGCCGTTGCCATCAGTTTCGGCTAGCCCCGGGTTCGATTCCCGGCCGATGCATTTCTTTTTGACATCTTCTTCTCCTCGAAATGGTTGTTGTTGTTGTGGGCTGTTTCGCCGTCCTGCGACGTTTTTGTGTTTGGCGCTGACTTAAGCGAGCAGCACCGCCACGTCTCAGCCACATCTGAGCCACATGCCTGCCACGCGATTTGGACTCGACTCACCCCGCCATTTCTTTTTCACTCCACGGCGCGACAGCAACCCTGCTTAAGCGCCTACATAGCCTCACAATACATGTCATGTCTTAGCTCGCCTCAGGAAAGCTCTGCCTCTACTTCCGCCATGCCACCGTGACTTTGTGCTGTGAATCCACACCGGTCTTTCACCTTCATTCGCAACACTCGCATATATCACTACTGATATCGCTTTAACCCAAATATCTCTAGGTACTCAACCTCACGCCAATGGTGCTCTTCACTGGACGAACCCCAGAATCTTTGATCCCTCGATCGGACTCGAGAAACCCCGCTACAACATGCAAAGGCATTACAAAGTCAGGACGGCCATGTAGACGTGCGATCGACGCTAAAGACTCATCACGAAACAATGGTGTACTGGCGGTGGCGTCAGTCATAAGCGATGATGATGGCGAGGAGACAGGTGCAGCAGCGTTCTTTTGCTGGCAGCACAAGGTTCAGGCAGAGCATCTCGTAGATGCGAATGCTAGGGAAACAGGTGCGCAGGACACACGACTATATCCTTTGCAGGAGAGGAACAGTATAGACACACTAGTGGCACGCCTTGGAGTGCTCGATTTGGAGGAGTCGGTACCAGCCCCAGAGCGAAGACCCAGGCAGAGTAGGCCAGAGGGCTCAGGAAGTAGACCACCTCGAAGAATCAATAGGCCGCCTACTTGGGAACAAGTTCCAGGGCCTCTGATGTCGGTTCCGAACGATGTTATGGCAGAGAGGAGACGGCGAGCAGGCCAACGGTCAGAGGCTAGACCGCAACGGAAGAAGCAGAGCTTCTGGGCGGCACTGTGCTGCGGCTCGGCAGATGAGGACTATGTGGAGGTGGTGAGACATAAGAGAAGGACGCAAGAACAGCCAGCTGTATCAGTAGCTCTCCCCATGAGTGAAGCCCCGCGACCACAAGGACCGCCGCGGACATACCAAGGTCGACCTAGCAATACCTCAATGCCAAGCGCGGCACCACATCTAGCGACCGACAATGTACCTGAACGAAAGCCACTGGGCGACAAACCTGCTCGACCACTCAACAAAATCTCACGGCCATCGGAGACCTCCAAGCTTATTTCCTATATCCCTAAATCAGTATCGCCGCAGACAACGTCGACGCTCCTTACCGAGCTATCGAAACCAATCTCTGATCATGACGAAGAAGGGTACATCTACATCTTTTGGCTCACTCCCGAGACAATGGGGCCTGCTCCGTCGTCTACAGCATCAAGCCTACTGGCTCCGCCAACACGCCCCGAGCAGGGCCGGCGCACTTCAGACGTGCTCCGACAGTACTCCGTGCGTCGACCGCAGCGTACACGTCCAGGTGATGTGCGACAAAGATTAGGTGAAACACCCGCCAGCGATACAGAAGAAAAGGACACCATCCTCCTCAAGATCGGTCGCGCAAACAATGTGACACGCCGCATGCACGAATGGACACGCCAATGCGGCTACAGCCTCTCGCTTGTGCGATACTATCCTTACGTGCCCTCGACGCCGTCGCCGTCACCACAAGCGTCGCCAGCTGGTTCGCGGCGGCCGTCGTACACTAATCAGCGTCCTTCGGATCCTTCGCGACGGGTTTCAGAGGGTGTGAGGAAGGTGCCGCATGCGCATCGTGTGGAGCGCTTGATTCATATAGAACTCGCCAGTCAACGAGTGATGAAGAAGTGCGATGCATGTGGGAAGGATCATAGAGAATGGTTCGAGGTAGAGGCGACAAAGGAGGGGGTGAAGAGTGTGGATGAGGTAGTTAAACGCTGGGTCGGGTGGGCTGAGAGCAGGGATGATCGATAGGAGGGACGTATAAGATCGCCATTGCGTGCGGCTATCTCAGTGTCGCCAGTAGCAGGCATATCCTCGACGATCAAGAGGTTCCACGTGCACTCTTGAATAGATTGGAAACGACCGGTTCACTATCATCAAAGTCGGGTTATAATGCGGAGATGCACCCAGTACTGGCCAAGATGACGGACCTGACAATCGCGCCACCAAGCGCAATCTACAGAGCACAAGATACACTGCATAAGTATATTAGAAGATCAAGTTTTCCGCGCTTCGTGATGTAGATAGTGTGATGCAAATCCCAATTCGGAAGAACACCAGCGTCGAGGGACATTTCTCCCGCGCTGAGCGCTCTAAGCTCAGATTTGATTTGTGCAATCACCCACGGCAATAGGTATACAATATGATAGGACCAACTTCTTACCCCATTTTGCGTTAAACGAGACTATGCATGGTGCTGGAGGCGTCCCGAGAACCTTGCTATACCTCTCGAAAAGAAAGAATGCACTAATACTCGTGGAAAGAGACGGTTATACAATATAGTACCGACATTAAGGACCTCGGTATGGACCATTCGGTTATCTACGCTCGCTCTTGCACTGACATCCACACATTTTGGGACCTGGAAAGGAATACAAACGTCCTGAAATTGCAAATCAAAGACAAAAAAGAACTCTATTATTCGTGCCAGATGTCTGGGGCCAGGTATCATACAAGGAGGACAACTCAGAATTTCGAAATCGCACCTCTAATTCAAGCCTTCTCACCGCCTTTCTTCCACGCACTCTCCTTCTCCAACCACTCCCCAAAGCTCTTGATCTGTGGGTGCACCCTCCTCAGTTCAGGAATATCTGCGCCGTAGCCCGTCTCTCTGAACCACACGAACATATTGCCCATCTCTTTGACGAGTAGGTTGATGATCTTGACAATAAGGCGGAACGTCGTAGGCAATTTCTCGCCCGTCTTCTGCTCGTAGATCTTGGCGTACTCGGCGTAGGTGAGCTCGTCGCCACCAAGGGAGAGCGTGGCGTTTGCGTAAAGGTTAGACGAGGGCTGAAGGAAAGACTGTGCAGCGAAGAAACCAATATCGCTCTATTTCGCATAATGTTAGCTTCTAGTCTCTGACGATGTGATTGGTAAAAGGGTAAGGGTAAAACTCACGGTAGCGATCAATTGCAACTTCTGCTCCGGCCGCAGCACCATCTTCCAATCTGTATTAAATACCTTGCCCAAAAATCCCGGGACGAGATTCTCCATAAATGCCACCGGTCGTAGTACAGTCCACGTCATGTCGCTGCCCTTTGCCTTGGCGAAAAGGTGCTGCTCTACATTGTGTTTGGAGATGAAATGCGGAACGTTGGTAGGGCCCTTTGCGCTCTTCGCATCACCGCCGCGGTCGACGGAGGAGTATACAAAATGACTTACGCCATTAGCGAGACTCGCATCGACGAGTGCCTTGCCCTGACGCTCTTCGGTCTTGGTGTTGGCTTTTCCGCCGAAGGGCGTCTGCACGGAGAAGACCCCCCAGATAGGTGACTTGGTCACTGACCGAGCAGAGGCGAAGATAGAAGACGGGTCGTCGAGGTTGCCGGTGACGAGTTTGATGAGGGGGGATTTGCGGGCTAGGGATTGTGCGGAGGGAGAGGAGGCGTTACGGGTCAAGGCAAGGATTTCGAAGTCGGCGTTGGAGCGGAGGAGCGCGTTGACCACAGAGGAGCCCTGTTTGCCAGTTGCGCCGGTTATGAGGATAGCGCGGGCGGCCATTTTCACTGTCTCTTTTCGCGATATGGTTTGGAGACAATCAAGTTCAAGGTTGTTGTGGTGTTAATGTGATGGGTTTGGTGATTGTGGAAAGTGGTTGCAGGATTGTAAGGGTGACTTGGTTTTCTGACTTCTCCATTTGCAGAGCAAAGGACTTCTTATATGTAAGTCTGCTTCAAGTTTGTCCGTGAATACCGCCATTGCGTACATTGCGAGCGTTATCAAAGCATCGGACTCTCGGACCGTGCTGAGATGTACGCGTTGGAGAGTCTTTGTCATTTGTCAGTTAGTCATGTTCGCGCGCTAAAGCCCGACTGCCGAGCGAAAAAGTGACAAAGTGACAGGGGTAGTAGCAAAGCGCAAAACCTGCTTGGACGTCATGTTTCCTGATCTGGGCTTGACTGATTGCAACACGGATTACAGAGCGCATGCAAGCGAAGGGCGAGGTAGTCGTGAGACATTAGAGATGACAACGAAAGGAGGAGCCCCAGTGCGCATTTGGTAGACGCGCTGATGTCCATCACTTCAATTCTGTCAGGTACTCTAAGTCCTGTAGTCGCCATTAATCGTGACATACTCATGCGAAAAGTCACAGGTCCAAACCGTAGCCTCAGCATCGTACTTCTCGCTCAGCCTGACCAAAATCTCCAGATCCTCAGCCTCCAGTATCTTCGCCGCACGGTCCTCGTCAACTTGTTCTGGCTCGCCCTTTACCAACAACTTCAACTCTTCACTACCGTCGGTGGGGATGAAGCTCACGCTAGTCTGCTCCGGAATGATGGAATCTACACCCGCATAGCCTGTAGCGCACAGAATACGGCCCCAGTTTGCGTCCTTGCCGTACAACGCCGTCTTCACGAGTGGAGAGCGGGCGATGGAGTTGCCCACTTGCTTCGCTTCTTCGTAAGTTTTCGCGTTTGTCACACGAATTGTGACGAACTTGGTCGCGCCTTCGCCGTCACGGACTACTAACTTTGCTAGATCGATCGCAAAGTCCGTGAGTGTCGCGCTGAAAGCTTTGTAGTCTTTTGATGAAGACGAGGTGATCTCCTGTCCTCCAGCCGCACCATTTGCGATGATGGCAACAGTATCGTTGGTAGAAGTGTCGCCATCAATGGAGATGCTGTTGAACGACTTGGTGATGGCTTCTTTAAGTGCACCTTGAAGTAGTGGTGCTGCGACGGGCGCATCGGTGCAGATGATGCCAAGCAGAGTGGCCATGTTGGGGTGGATCATGCCGGCGCCCTTGGTCATGCCCGCAAGGTGGTATTCCTCCTGGCTGCTCGGAAGAGTGAAAGTCTTGGAGACCAGCTTGGGAAAGGTGTCTGTGGTGCATATGGCTTTGGCAGCGCCTAACCAGTGCTCATGTGGTCGATTAGTGTATGCATCCGGTAGCTTAGCGACGATTTTGTCAATAGGCAACCGCTGGCCAATGACTCCGGTGCTCATGACGATGCTTCGGCCACCCTGTCCGTCATCCTCTCCGTTGCTGTCCTCAATGAACTGCCTATCTGTCTCGAGGCACATCCTCAGTGCATCTTGTATGCCACCTTTGCCCGTCACAGCATTTGCACATCCAGAGTTGACCACAACAGCCCTAATGCCATCGCCCTTCCTCTTGCTCAGCATGTCTCTGCTCACTGTCACGGGCGCTGCCTGGAATTTGTTCGTCGTGAAGACGGCTGCGGCCGCGCATGGTGTGTCGGATGCCACGAGAGCGAGGTCATCGAAGCGTGTGTTGGAGGGCTTGACACCAACGTGAGCGCTGCCAGCCTTGAAGCCTAGCGGGTAGGTGCCGGAGGTAGGTATGTACTTCTTTTTGGAGGCCGGAATGGTGCCATCGCCGGGCGCCGAATAGCTTCGCACCTGGGTGGTGAAAGCTCGCGGGTGGGTGAGCCAGCGGGAACTGGGGCGGGCGAGGGCCATTGGCGGCTGAAGCGGAGTCAGCTCGATTGAATGCAGCGGAGAGGCTTGGAGCTGTCCGCACCTGGTGTCTTATAGCCTCGGCAACGACGTGAGTCACTCAATTGCACCTGCACGCCCTACGCATCGAAGCTCTCGAGAGTCGTGCCAGCCTCCAGGACATGTCTCCGCTTATCGGCGCTTGCGCATGGGCTAGCCCGAGGCCAGCTCGCATTCGAGGGCGCTAGCCTGGCCGCCAAACACCAATGCGCCGACCGCTACACCCACAATGTAGAGCAGGTATATCCAGTAACGGACCATGGTGACTTTGGGCCGCTCGACGAAGTAGGGCGCAGATAGGAAGAGCAGCGCTGGTGCGGGGAGGGCTGCCCAGAGCGAAGACAGCATGCCAGCGTTCAGCAGCTGCAAAGAGGATGCGAACGCGCTCGAGGGCGGGATTGAGTTTCTGTAATAGAGGGAGCCAAAGAGCAGAAGTAACGTTGCGACGCAGAGGTAGAAGAGGGACGATTCGAACGTGGCGTGGGCACGCTCGTCTGCTGCTGCCTCTGGGGCTGCGGCTGGTGGCATGGCGGCGACCGGCAGGAGCGCCTCCTTCTCCGAGGAGAGATATTTGAGAGTCATGTCTGTAGCTGAGAAGCGGGCGAATGTGCAGACAGTCGCAGCGGCCGTGGACGCCCTTAAGTCCTCAGCTGCCTTTGTCAATTCACGCCCCACGGCCGCTTTCATCCTTGGTCCATGACTTGCATGATCAGCCCCACCGGACTGGTCACCAACGGCATGGCCTGCATCCCAGCCCTTCAGCAGTCAATCTTGTGGCGCGTGAAGTCGTACCGCATGACTCTGGTCCTCAATTCCATCGTCATGTACCTTGGACCATTGATTCCCTAACAGTTGGACCCCTTTTCTATTTGCACAACACTAAGCGAGGCAAGCTTCCACATCGGCCACCATCTATGGAAACAGCTGCATTTCAGAAGCTCCCATGTAGGCTTGGAAATGCACGCACGCAAGCGTCGTGCGAAAGGTTGGCCTGCGACTTTTTGACAACAGGGTTGCCGTTTCCGGAGAGCCCCGTGCACATTCCTCGACGAGCCAGGTCTCGGAGACACACATGAATCTATCTCAGCAAGCACGAGAAAGACTCGCACCCGGTCGAAGCACAAGAATTCGATACTTGTTGCGATGCTGCATTCGAAGAACTGCCTAGGTAGCTACGATACCACACGGCAGCTGCGAAGGCGAACTTGCTTCAGTCTCGCTCCTACTCACTATCAACGTCCGGTAAGCAGCCTTTCGTGCGAGCTACCCACACGCTTGCCTTCTCGTAGGTAAAGTCCTGAATTGAGGGTAATGGAGGGAACTTCGCCCCGCGGACGGATATCCTCGGCGGCGCATGCAGTGGGAGCGGACTTTTGGCTTACCAGCGTTGTCCAAGTACCCAAGGACATATGAGAGCAGCGGTTGTTCCGAATGTCCGTACGCGGCCACGTACACACCGAGTACTGCTTGGGCCACCAGCAGCAGGTTGCAGAACAACTTCGATGGACGCGACAATCTTTCAACGCTTAGGACGCCGTTCTTGAGAATCGTTTACCTCCCGCGTTGGTGTCGTGCAGCATTCGTGAGTTGCACTCGCGGTGTCGTTCGAGGCCATCAGCATTGCGCCCCCACTAGCTCTCGTACTAGCATCGATCGTCGGAACATCGACCCAATCACATCGCACCTCCGTCCATATCCAGGCATTGGAGATCTCACTTTTGACTGGGGTTCGATATGTACCTGACAGGTCCCCAGCGGGGCTAGTTCTGTGCTCCTTCGGTGCAACTCTTCGATGCTCCGCACTGTCACGAACGACAACACCAAACTATCTTCCAAAGCGACGCGACGAAAGCGACCTTTGAACCAAGAGCAGAAGGCAGCTTTGCCGATAACTGTTATTATATGCTATACACTGGACAAGCTCTCTTTACAGATCTAGTCATGCTGTTGTTTGCGTGTCCGTCAATTCCACCCAGCATCATCACAACGAACACGGCCAGCTGCGCACACGATGCCCCATTCTCCCACCGGCATCCCCAAAATAACCCAATCAGGTCCCAATCCCACCTGAAGGTCCCTGGTGCTGATCCGCCCTACAGTGCTCTCCACCGAGCCCAATCGCAATGTCCGTAGTCCGAAGTTTCAAGGCAGAGGCGCATGCTCTCTACAAAACTCACGGCACCTCGCATCCGCGTCCGTGTTCTGCCGTTTCTATTTCTCTTAGCAGCTGTTTCATCGCGTTCGTCGCTCTTTTCCCTCTTTTCGACATTCTTTCCTCATGCGCAGTGCTGGGCTTTGATAGCGTTCATTCTTTTGCTATTGGATCCTTTGGCACACTGCGATTCAACATCACATTCTCTTGAAACTTTGCACATTTGACGCCTTTACTTTGACTAACATAGTCCTTACGTTCTTTTACACTGTTATGCCTGGAGCCAAATCGAACAAGTAGTACCGCGCGACAACCCAGCACACATTAAACGTCCACGTATCTCCAATAAAATGAGACTCTCGCCCTACGACTGGCGTCGCCAGGCAGAGCCTATCCCACAACCTACCCGCGTCAATCTTGGACCTCTCACTACCGTTTTCGTACCACCACCATACTGCTCGCGCGCCGCCCTTGCTGGCTCGCAGGCTGTCCTCGGACAATCATGTAACCCAATCAATGACAAAACCGCCTCTGCAGCCGACGACACAGGATGCTGGCCCCGTGCAACAGCCTACCCCTCTGCAGCCAAACCCAAGCTAGCCGGTCTCGGTTTCTATTCCCCGGGCCTGACATGCCCTCAGGGCCACTACAGCGCATGCACGGCGATGTCTACATCAAAAGGTCAAACAGCTGCGGCGCCCCAAGTTACGGGAAATTTCCAGTTTCCCCTGGTAGCGGGCGAGACGGCGGTTGGGTGCTGTCCCACCGGATACACGTGTGGTGCGGATGGCGGATTCCAGACCTGCCACCAGGTGGCTACGCAGACAAGCTTTGATGCCATGACATGCAGTGGACTGTCTGGCAGTAATCTGGATGGCTTTCGGGTGCCGATGACTCTGGATGGGGAGACGGTGGCAACGATGGATCTATACGCGCCCATGATCCAGATCAACCACATGGCGACAGATCTACCAAAGACCACAAGTGAAGCGAGTGCAACTTCGGAGGCGACTGTAGCAAGTACGGAGGCGGCGGAAGCAAGTAGGTCGAGGACGAAGAGCGGCGTGACGGCTTCGGCTACGGCTTCGGTTACGGTTTCAGCAACCGCTACCGCGACAGACGAGGTCGTGAAGGTGGATAATGTCGATACCGATGAGACTGGAACAAGCACAAAGGCGACACAGACCAGGACGAGCGCATCAGCTTCCGCATCGGAGACCGATGAGGTTGTTAAAGTCAAGAACGTCAACTCGGAAGGACCAACCCACACATCAACCGACGAGGAGTCAGCTTCCAAGACGGCGTCTGCGGCAACAGGCGGAAAGACTGTCACGGACGCTTCAGTATCATCGCCCATACCGACTATCGACTGGAGCTCCCCAGACCCGACTCTGGCCGTAGGAGCACCTGCAGGCCAAGCAGCGTCCGAAGGCATCGTTTTCGATACCCGACTGCCACCATCCATGGCAAGCACTCTGCTCCCCTCCCCCACGATCAGCGCGGCGGCGGCGGACGCCACAGCTTCATCATCACCCGAATCTACTTCGACCAGCTTCTCAACAGGTGCCAAAGTTGGCGTAGCTTGTGCACCGCTCGCATGCGCCGCTTTGATCCTCCTCGGCATATTCTACTATAAGCGCAGAAGGCAGACCGTTGGGAATTATAAAGAGGGTGACGCCAAATCCATTTCGTCCGACAGCTCAGGGCCAAGCACATACCAGAGCACGTACTTTGGAGGCAACACCAGCACTGCGCAGGTAGACCAAGTCGATATCAACAATATGAACCTATCCTGCCCTGTTCCAACTCGCCCCATGAGGACCACGGCGAGCATGAGATGGCGATGAACGGCCCGGGCCCAGCTGTCATCGCACCAGCCGGCTATGGACAGCCCGCGAACAAGATGACACCCGCCGACTTCTACGCCAACCCCTGGACCGAGAAGGACGAGTATGAGACGCGGCCTTTCGAGACCGCTGCGTCGCGCTTTAAGTATGCGCACTCGCTCTCCAACGACGCCGAGAGCATTGAATCCCCTATCGACGGTTCATCCCCCTTTCGACTCAAGCGCAAGAGCACGCTCAAAGGCCGCGACAAGCTCGAGAAGCGCATCACAGGTCAGGCCAACGAACGTCACGTCTCGATGGAAGGCTCGATAGTGACGGCGAACCCAGACCGCAACTCAGCGGAGCACTCGCGCTCGTCGCAGGAGAGCGTGGACTGGGACGAAAAGGGGACATTACAGAGATCGACCTCCTTCTCTCGGCCTAGACCCAGACCGAAGACAGCGGCGAGCAGCGTGTACCCGGACGATAGGGATAGTATCATGAGTTGGGACGCAGCGATGGCGCCGGACATGCCTGACAAGCCGCTGCCATCGATACCCGAAAAGGGTGGCCTAGATAGGAGTAAGAGCTTCTCGCGCCCGCGACCGAAGAGGGATGAGAGTGCGGATACCCTGGTGGAAGTTGAAGGCGAAGGTAGGGCGACAACACCAGTGCCCAAGGGCGTGGTTGCGCCTCCTGTGACGGCAGAGGGTGTGTCTTTCTAGTGCTGTTCTGTTTTGTTCCATTCTTGCATAATCTGCACTTGATTCCCACATGATTGAGCAACTGAAGCGCGGTGTTGACAAAGGTTTGGGGATAGACTTTGAGAAGGCCCTCGCGGTTTTTAATCTTTAACTTCTGTTGTCCATGTTTGTAGGTCTGTAAATAGTGTTAACACGAGAGCTATGCATTTGATATCTGGTGACAGACCCTGCCTCGTTCGTATCCTGAAAAGCTTCCTGCATGAACCCCTTGACATTGCTTTTAACAAACAAGTTCCGTCTAAAGTCTCATAACGCCAGTCCTACTTGTGCCCCGGTATCATATACTGACTGCTCGCTGGATAGTCGTCTTCTTACTTCCCCTCGCTGGCCACTCACGGTCCACAGCCTGACTGTACGGCTGGATGCTGGATGGCTTCGCCTGTCTGAGTTTGGCATCTTGTACTACTCAATCGATAATTCCCCTTCCGCAACACGTCACTCAGTCACTCGACGCGCAACCCCGACATCCGCAGTTCACACACTGGATCTCCTGCCCCTCCTTCAACTGCTCCTTCGGCACGCGACAGATGCACGTCGAACGAAAGTTGGTCTCCTTGGTCTGAATGCACCGTGTGCAGCAAAGCTGATAGAAGTCAGCACCAAATGACGTCGAAACGACAGTTTTCCGATAGCACCGACTCACCTTCTCATACCCCTGCTTCTTCCACTTGGCAATCAAATTCGGATCCGCATAACCGTTCTTGAGTAGCCAGTCGTACAGCTTCCTATCGATGGCCTCCTTCTCGTAGTACAGGTCATAGATGTAGCGGGAGCGCTGGTGCGTGATTTGGAAGATGGGCCACGTCATTTCGTATTTTTTCTTGCCTTCATGCGAGGCATTTTCGGCATCTTTCATGGCGGCGGCGAACTCGAGGAGCGTGTCTTCAATGTCGTCGAAGCCTTCTGGGGGAGCTTTTTTGGAAGCGCGGGCAGTGCGGACGGGTGGCATGGTCGAAATCTATAGACCTCGAACTAGGATGCTATGGTAGTGGTTTCGAGGGAGAAAGCGTAGGTCGTGTGCTATGCCGTGTGTTGGGTGGCTAGAGCGGCTGGGCGTTGTTGCGCTTCAGTAACTTTATGTCGAATGGCGCTAACCGAACGCTTGGCGAACCGCGCTCCGCATCGTCACTTTACTGCAGACGAGCTCCGACGAACAGCAACAGCTCAACTACGCCCGCCATAATGACCATCAATCCTACATACCTCGCCCAGCGCACGCGCTCATGTCAGTCACCCGCTGTATAACACCATTGGGACTCCCAGAACGCTAACAAGCCCGCAGCGGTGAATTGGACGGATGCGAAGAAGAGGGTGCTGCACAGCTATCGGGACTGGCTGCGATCGGTACGTGGCTCCTACACGCCCTCGGAAGCATGCTTTACGCTGCATTCTCAGCGCAGCTGAAGCAGGAAAGGTGGGAGGGAAGAGCAGACGCTAATGGCGATCCAGGCCCCGGAGATCCAAAACATGTACTCGCTCAGCATGCCTATTTCCCAGCTCCGGACCAAGATGCGCCAGGAGTTCGAGCGACACCGATACGTGAACCAGCTCAGGACAGTCGACGTGCTGCTCTTCAACAGCCACCAGGAGTTCCAGGTATAACCGGCCAATTCAGAGTGCAGGCACAGCGCAGAACGTGATATTGACGGGTAAATAGGAAACGCTGAACTACTGGAAACAGCTCTCACATGTACTCAAGTACTTCCGCACAGAGGAGGAACCCAAGGCGCGGTTGCCGAGCAACTTCATCAATGGGTTCTTGGAGGTAAGCTGACGGACAGTGTATGTGAGTGTCGATGTAATAGCTGATTGTGATAGGGCCGCAACGCTTGAAGTGGAATGGTTGGCAAGGGAGGACATCGGAGACGTGTACATAAGACAATACCATTTCCTTTCCTATGAACGCCAACAGGTTCTCGTGAAATCGTGAAACGCCATGCAATGCATCCTTCTAGTGACCACCTCAAATCACGTGCTTGCATACCCTCCCGGGCTATTCATATGTTACATGCAATCGAAGGCGAATTACGATTGCATCTGGTTGTTGCGGAACTCCTCTCTCGCAACGGTGAATTTCTCCGTGACTACGTCGCACATATCCATGAGATCTTGCAGGCCCTTGTCTAGGATGTCAAAGACGTCCACGTTGTCTGTTCGCCGCGTCAGTCGAATCCGTCATTTACATATAAATAAGACCAAAAGAATTGAAGGCAACGTACCGTAGCTTTGGATGCGGATATTCATCTTCGCCTCGGACGGATGCGGAATGGAGTAGCCGCAGAACTCTACATCAGGACTGTATCCTCGTTAGCAAAGCTCTCGCCCCCAAAATACCGATCATACCATCTCTCGTCAGATTAAAGGTAAAAAGGGCTGTCTAAGCTTACTTCTTCATAATGATATACCGCAGCGCATTGCCTAGCGTGTGATCCTCGCCATCAAACTGGAACGACGCAGCATGCTTCTGAGCTCCCGGCAACTGTGCTGCCATTAGTCTCTATCGCATAATCGCCATTGCTTTGCGACCACGGGATTGAGACGTACCACGCGCACACGATCGTGATCAACCTGTTCGGGAATTTCGTCAATGTCTTTGATCGATATCGGCGTCACGATGGGAAATTCCTGGCCCTGGATGATTGGTTTGGCTGACATGTTGCCTCTGTGCTATCTTTTGTCCGTTGTTTTGCTCTCTTTATTTCCCTTTTGATCTGTTGCTGCGTTGTCGTCTGGCGGTTTTATCGATATCAAAAAAATTTGGAGCTAGAAGCTGGTTGGCCGATGCGCCACACCACCGATGCGACGAGCATTTCTCAGCCCTGCGCATGCCAAGGCCGACCGGCGTAATGGTGGGGAACATTTTTGGGCGGGCGAGACCCCGCGGCTTCCTTCACTTTTATTGTCATAAGCGATTCCTGAAATCCCAATTGCAACACCACAACGCCAACCACACCCCTGTCTGTCTTCTTCCTTCTTGCTCTTCATCACCACAAACGGGGACATAGCAATTATGGCCCGTACCGCAACCATCAACCGCGACACCAACGAGACCAAGATCCAAGTCACCCTCAACCTCGATGGCGGCGAGCTCCTCCCTTTTGAATCCACACCCTTCTGGGACAACATCGACAAGCAGGCACAAAATGGCACCGACAAAGACCACGCATCACAAAAGAGCACATCCCAGGCGATAAGCGTAGACACCGGTATCGGCTTCCTCGACCACATGCTACACGCTCTGTCCAAACACGCCGGCTGGTCCCTCCGCTTGCGTTGCAAGGGCGATCTGCACATTGATGACCACCACACCGCCGAGGACACTTGTCTGGCGTTGGGCGCGGCGTTCAAGGAGGCGTTGAAGGGAAGCACGGGGCTTGCGCGATTCGGGTACGCGTATGCGCCGCTGGACGAGGCGCTGTCCCGAGCGGTGATAGATCTGTCCAATCGTCCGTTCTGTGTGACAGAGTTGGGGCTGAGGAGGGAGAAGATTGGGGATTTGAGTACGGGTGAGTAGAGCCAATTGCTCAATCGGGAAAGTAGGGGGGTGGTAAAGGGACAGATGGGCTGACCAGGCGACAGAGATGATACCGCATTGCCTGCAATCGTTCGCACAGGCCTCGGGCACCACGCTGCACGTCGACTGTCTCCGCGGCGACAACGACCACCACCGCGCCGAGTCAGCCTTCAAGGCGCTTGCTGTCGCCATACGGCAGGCCACCACCGTCATAAAGCAGTGGGAGGGTGAGGTCAGGAGTACGAAGGGTGTATTGTACTAGGCAGATGGTCGGGTACAGGTTAAGATAGCGGAAGTGTTACCAGTAGATTAATAGGGCCTCTGATGGTAGTTCGGCTTGGAGTACCTTTCTTACGCTGGATGAGCGTGGATCGACGATATGTATGAAGGGTTATGGTAGACTTGTAAAAACCTCTTGGCCACAACGAAACCACATCTCCGATTTCAAGGTGGTTCTCTCAATGATTGCATCAAAACTCCGTCATAGCAGATTTCATCTTCCACTACAGCCCAAGTGCGAAATCAGAATTTCGCGACGAATTGGTTGTACTTCAAGGCGAGGAGCTTTGTGGTTGGAAGAGGACACACGATGAAAGTAGCAAAACCATATCATTCTGAACCTCAAGGCAACGACCAAACAAGCAAGCAAGCAAGCAAGCTAAAGAACGCAAACCATCCATCCGTTTCCCAGAGTAACTATGCAAACATTACAGTTTGTCAATCATCAAGCTAACCCTTCAACATCAACGACGAACACATCCACCACATCGACTCGTGAGCTTCCAATCCTCTCGTAAGGATCCAAACCATATCCTCATGATCGTCTCAAGGGAAGGTAACATGAAAGCTACGCAAGTCGACGGCCAGAAAAGAATGACAAAAAAGCAGGTAAACATTCCAAAACGCCATTTACAAGTTCAAAATAATCGACTCGCTCGCATGTATAGACAATTCGCTCGCTAGGAGTCCATCCCCAAAAGACGCCTCTCATTAGGACAATAACGCATTAAGGACATAGAGGTATAGAAGGACCGGCCCGATAACTCGGTATAATCATGGGTATCGTTGGTCGTGACATCGTTACAAGGCGTATTCAAGAGTCATGTTATCCAGCGGGTAAGATGTTGATGGAGCATGTCGATAGGGAGAGGCGGAGTAGAAGACAACAGGGTAGTAAAGGTAGGCGAACATTGGTGCGCCACAAGTGAACGACAAACAAGAGCATGAAGCAAGTGATCTGCCAAGCTCAGTCACCCCGTTTCGGCTTGGCCCGATTCCCAACTGGCTATTGTTACTCCGAGGGAGGCCGTTTCAGGCCTACAACTTTGGAGCTCAAGCCGCGATGGAGGCCAGGACATGCGAACGCTGGGCAGAAAAAGAGTTCGAGCAAATAAATGCCTGATGGACGGATGCCAAGAAGTAGAAGTATCGTCATCTAGAACCTCGAGGTGGCGCTGCGAGCAAGACCGGGTCTTGTTGCCGCCTTCTTCTGGGGCGAGCCGTTGGGGGCAACCGCAGACGACGAAGACCTTGCGCCAATCTTTGCGAAGCCTTGCAACAGGTCGATGCCAGGCTCAGACTCGTCACTGTGCAAGAGATGGGAGAAGTCCTCTTCTTCGTTCGGTGCGTCGGAAATGCCACCAAGGGACTTCAATGGAGTAAAGCCCGTATGGGCGTTCTCCTGATCGAGAGTAGGAAAGTTGAAGTCTGGCAGTGGAGTAGAGGTCGGAGGCTTTAGCAATGGCGCCTTAAGAGGCGAGGCACCGCGTGTAGGAGAGAGGTTAGGGATGTTGAGGAACGCAGACGAGAGCTTCCAATTGGGTGTGGGAGATTTGGTGAGATTGAAGTTGGATTTTGTGCCCGTGATGTCAGCCAGAGCGCCAGTGGATGTGACAGCACGTTCAAGACGCGGGCGTTTGGCGCTCTTCTTGAGAGGGCTCTCCTGGTAATCGAAGTCACCAAAGATGTCAAAGGTGCTCTCGAAACCATGGCCAACTAGGTTGACGTTCTCCTCGTTTGGCACGTTGACAGCCGGGCTCCATGTTTTGAAGTCCAGATAGGACGTGTCAACCCAGGTCGCAAGGCTTTTGTCCGGAGACCCACCGACGAGCTCACGCATCTTGTTCCTGTGATTGCGAAGGTTGGTGTTAGGCGACGCAGATGCCGGAGGGAGGGCCGGTCGCTTGAAAACAATAGCGGGCGTCAGTGGGTCGACAACCTTGCCGGTTGGGCGCAATGGCGATGAGATGAGTGAGTGACCACTGGGCTGCTTCACGTGAGGCCTCAATTTGGTCGGTGAATCGTACGACGATCCACGGATCCGCGCAATCTCCTCTTCGGCCCGGCCTCGCTTGATAGAAGGGCGATCGAGATCGGCTTCGGAGGTCTGTGCAGGTCCAAGCTTGATCGCGGAGGACTCAATCGAGGAGTAATATCCGCTGTCACCAAACTTGCGCTTTCGTCCGCCAGAACGGCTGCTGGGAGGAAAGCGTGGCGCGCGCGGTGGCGTGTCGTCGCGTAGAGATCGCGAGACAGGTGCTGGTGGTGATGAACGAATATCGGCCGGCGGCGGCGACGACGGTAGCCGACGCGGTGGAAGCATGGTAGCGGGATCATGGCCGTCGTGTGCAGCGGGATCCGAGCAGGGAATCGTGGCGTCGGAGGACAATTCCGTCTCCTCGGGGAATTTGCTTGAGTCAAAGCCTTTGCTCGAGCTCAAGGGGGGAAAGCTCGCGGACGCTGACGTCGTTGGGCGTGCCATCTCGTTGGAATAGGCCGGCGCAAACCCATCTGGGTTAGTTGGCCTGCGAGTCGTCCTGACCTTGTAGTACTGCTTCTCGAAGCCCTCATTGATTACCCAGTAGTGGCCTTTTCCGGGGTCATCCTTGGGACGCTCCATCTTGTTGAAGCTCTTGCTGAGAGACAGATTGTGGCGGATGCTGTTTTGCCAACCAGTGTCTTGCGAGTTGCGATAGAAGGCGAAAGTGTCCGAGATCCATTTGTAGATCTGGGCCAGTGTCAATTGACGTTTGGGTGCGCGCAGAATGGCCATTCCGATGAGCTGTGCATAGCTGTATGGCGGCTTCAGTCCATCATCGTCCACTGCAGGCATTTCGTCGGGTCCAGGGAGCGGTCCATCTTCCTACCAAAACGTGCTTCCCGTATCTTCGGCTTCTTGCTCCGCTCTCGGGGGGGCTGCATCCCCGAGTGGCCTCTTATTCACGGACTTCACTGGCGGCTCTGCCGCGACAAGCTTGGGCAATGATGTTTCCGGTAACGCGTATACGTTCTCTTTGTCCATCTGGCGGGGAAGCTGGCAAAGAAGTGTGGATTGGGGGCCATGACGTGAGCCTGGCCGGCATATGGCCTAGGAGCCTTCTTCATGGCGCGTCGGTCTCGAATTGCGGCTCTCGGGGCGGTGGTAGAGATACTGAGTTGAGGTCCTTCTCGGCAAGGGCGCTGGGTGGAGGAGAGCTGGAGACGTGGCGTGTCTTTCGCGGTGAGCGTTCCTGTGCGAAGGGCTGCGGCGGCGCCAGTAGGGTGTGGGAGTGATTTGACACGTCGGTCACGGGTGGAAATGCGTCCAGGTACTGTGGATCGAAGGCTGCGACCTCGTGGTGGTCCTGTGGGAGGATAGGGTCCTGAAAAATCTGCAGTGAGGCGTGTCGACGCGTAGCAGCCATGGTGAACACGGCGTCGACGGCCTGTTCTAGGCTTGTATATAGTCGTTGGGCGCTATGACGCGTGAAATCGCGTGGAGTTTTTCAGATTGGGTCCGTTCGGGTGAGAGGGCAGCCCCGGCGGGTGTGGTGTTGTGGGAGATTGCGATGACGGCGGCGGAGAAGCGTCGCGCAGACAGGCAGGGAGGAGGCTGTCACGGCAAGGCGAGAAGACGTTGTGGCTCTGGCACGGTGTTGCTGGCGGTGTGGATCAGAAAGGAGGTGCTCGGGCGTGGGCAGCGCTTCTTACCAGTGCGGCGCGCCTAGGTGAGGCAGCGGAGGCGCTAACAAGCAACGGTGACGGAATGTGCGATCGACGAAGCTAGCGAGTGGGCTGGCAAACGGTCGTGGTGGGCGAGACTGCACTCGGGCGGGCGACTGCTTCGGTGGCGGGCGCAGAGGGGAAGCAGAGGGAGAGCGCGGCGGCGGTGGAGGTGGTGTTGGAGGGCAGGGCAGGGCACAAAGAGGGAGCGGACGTGGAGCGTGGGCTGGAACCGGTTGCGAGGGACCTTGGAACAGCAGAGTGCTCTGTCCTTGGCTGCAAACGCAAGGAAGGCGCAAGGGAGCGCGGCCCAATCAGGCGCGGGCCAGCACGACTTGCTCGCCTGAGCCAGACGCCGGCGCTCTGCAGCCTATCGACGCGTGCATCTGGCCGCGAACCACGGCGGCGATGAAACTGCGCCGGGCCTGCCAGGCACCATGCCTGCACCCCTCAGCTCTCCACCAACCGCGCCTCTCCACGCACGCCGCCTGCAGGGGCTCCACCTGGGATGCCTTCAGCCGGCGCTGCGTGAACCAAGTGCGCTATCGGCAATCGCTGCACCCATCGGATCGCGACTCTCCTGCTCTGTGCACGCCGCCCATCTGCCGGCTCCAAACCATCTCCGTGTCTTCCGCTGCACTTCTCCAAGACGTGTCGCCGTGGTTACACTGCGGGGCAGCCGTTGGAGCATTTCGCCATGGTGTCACCACCTCGCCTGATGCCGTGGATTGTTTTCCGACAGCTACATGTGAGGAGGGCCTCCAACTCGTCATCACGAGCAGCGGCGGCCGCCATGGCTTCTAGTGTTGATGTTTCCAAGGTTACCGTTTGGTCACGTGAATTCAACAGACAGTCACATGAGCATTCCACAATATCATCTCATTCCTTGAATTCCCTGTGTTAAACCTCACTATGCGCACTCGGATCCCATCTTCGAGAACAGAAGTATCTTCAAAAACATGTTTTATTCGCGCGGGCCTCGGCGAGAGACCGCAAGATTCTACAGCGAAGCCGAAGCCAAAACCAACGCCCGGTCAGACCCAAATCCAAAAGCAGCCCGGGAATGTAAAAAAGAGCGACATGGGCAACTCAAGCTAAACGCACCAGTAAAACAACCCTAGAGGCTCGATAGAAAGAAGAAGACAACATCACCTACAGCAATCCCACTCCGTAGAGAGACGTAGAAACTCCACCTGTTTGGAAGCTTAAGATAGAAGCTTGACCGCCCTCTTGAATGGCGTCGACACTGGTAGCACACCCACTGCTGTCTCACTCGGGATGGTCACGTTACCCGGGGAATCCTGGGGCACAGTGTTTACGCTCAGACGGCCACACGGCCCATTGGTGAAGCTCCACGCGAACGCAGGGTTGAAGCCCTCGCGGCCGCGGATCACACCCACGTAGTCGCCCAGAGAACCTCCTGGGCAGACAGCATTGATGTTGACGCCGCCGGTCGAAGCAGCCACGGCGCCGGTCGCGGTTCCGGTGGGGAATACAGAAGGCAGAGGAAGGCCGGGCTGGACGGGAGAAATGGTGCGGCGGAGGCGCATTTGGCATTTGCCTTCGCCCGGGACAAAGAAGGCTTCGGAGCAACCTTCGGGCTGGAAGGGGAGGCAGGCATTAGCTGAGGACTTGGGTGGAAGGGAGGGCAGCGCTTACTGCAGACTGGCACTTGATGCAGCAGTCTAGTGGGTCTGTCGCGTCTACGCCGATTTCGTTGATATCCGTGTTGTTGCCGCTTCCGCGCCTGAAGTAAACGCCATCGAAGTACATGGGCAGGCCGTTGTTGTCGTAGTCGATGTGGTTTACTGTTCATCGGTTAGCCCTTGTTCGTGGTAAGCATTGGTTGCAAGAATTACCAATATTATTAGCCTGGCAAGCAGCCCAGAAGGTTGGCGTGGCCGCCGACACAAGCGTGGATGTAGTCGTGGTGATGGTAGTAGTAGAAACAGCCGTGCCAGTAGCTTGCTGAGTGGTGGTAACTTCTGGGTCGGTAACATGGTATTCAAGGCTCTGAGTGACGCGAACGGGGCAGAAAATAGCGAGTGTGTACCACGTCTCCTCGAGTGGCACTCGGTTCCCGGTGTTGGGGTCTGCGATCCATCCAATCTGCCTGGTGATGGGGTCTTCGCGCTTGAAGATATCGAAAGGCGTCGATTGGCCCTGGACCTGGCCACGGGCGATGCGAGGAAGAGGTGTAGCAGACGCAACAGCTTGCGCACCCTGCAATGGAAGCCAACCGGGTGACTAGATGGAGAAACGAAAAATCAACTTATGTACAATCTTGGGGATCGGCACCCAGCACTTCAAAGTGTCCACGATTTTTTGAGAGACACTGAGACACTTTGCTAAGAAGCACTCATGCTGTGACGGAGCTCTACTTACCGGCGAGACAGTGACTACAGCAGGCGTAATCGTGCTCGTCACAGTGGCAGTGGCGGTTGTTGTCAAGAGACTCGTCACCGTGGTCGAGTTGCGCGTAATCGTGACAGTGTTCGCCGAGTGCAGCGTGCTCGGGGGGACGGTGTTGTTCTGCGTCACGGTGTAGGTAAATTGAAAGCTGGTCGTGATCCCAAAAATCACGAAGGGAGTCGGCCCTTTGAGTGTAGAGCACGGAAGGCCGGTTTCTGTGGAAAAGACGGTCGATACACTCGTCGCTGCTGAAGTGACATTTTGGGCAGAAATGACTGGGGCGACTGCGAGAGCTGCCAACACAGTAGGAATCCTCATGATGCTGGTGATTCAAGAATGAAGCGAATGGACGAAAGAGCTGATGTAGGGAACGTAGATTGCTCGATGATTGATACATAAATGTCCGATTGAGCAGCTTAAATAGTCTGGCCGATCAGATTGTAGTGACAGGGGAGATTGGATGTCTGGCAGTCATTAGGCGGCTGAGCAATTTCGAACGCAGAAACGCAGTATTCCGAGACCATGGTCATCGCGATTGAGTTGTTTGGGTTAGAAAAGACACCACGGCGCTGAGAGGAATCACACGGTAGCCGCTTCGACCTGACGCTAGACTACTCAGCAGAAAGCGAAGAAGACGTGTCGAGGGTTAACCTACCGCCGAATATGTGATACACGCAGCAAATTGGGCACAAAGTTTCCACCTGTGGCTGAGTTTCGCCATCAAGGTGGCTTGCCGAATATAGAACGTAGTTGGAGATGCAGAGTCTTGGTCAACTTGATTCTGCACACAGACAGCTGAGTCTCGCTCGCACAAGTCCAGGGCCAGGGTCGCGGATGTTCAGGTCAGCCAGCATCCCAGCGGGCAGCAATACACTTGGCGAATGCGAGTCTTGATTAATTCAGGTGAAAGGAAGGGATGTACAGCAATGGTGGTGTCTGTACTTCAACTACCGCTAGTATGGGTGAACAGGCGAACAGTCGTACAGATACATCTTAACGGCGCTACCGACAGGAAGAACAGAAACGTGGCTGTCTCGTGTAGCCATATGCAATTAATTCATTGACATCTTCTTTGAGCGTCGAGGCGGACCTCTGCGTGTATCGCGAACTTCATGCGACAAGCTGTTTTGGACACTGCAAACAGAGACTTGTGAACCAATGCTAATAGCTCCCAAAGGCTGACAGTCGAGGATGGTGATCCATGAGAATGATATGAAGAAACTTTTAATGTATTTTTGGGAAGGCTAATCGATCTTCGGCAGTCGTCACCATCCCTTGCCTTGTGACACCCTGAGCTTCCCGAAACCGGGCGGTGTTCAAACCGTGGCTAGACGCCGCATCGAAAGCCGAGGTCTTCGATGATCAACGGCCGTTGGAACACCGCACCGTTGCGCCAAAGGCACTGCGGATACTTCCAGGTGATACGAGAGGGCTTCTCAGCGCGTCTCAACAAAGCCAAAAGATATGAGTGAACCATCAAGGTATGCTATGTCCCTCATCGACATGGCCTTGAAGTTAGAACCTCACCTTTCCATATCAACAGCTGCGACTGCCCAATTCAATATCGGTTCCTCAAGATCATCGCACTGTTAAGCGCCAACAGTGTTTGTCTCAGCATCCCGTCAATCTCTCTCCCTTGTGCCGATTCTCAGCCCAGGTACTCCTTTCAATCCCATCTTGCCCACAATTTTCTTCTCAATCATTGGAGGCTCAGGACACCCCATTGCGTATGCGTAGTCATTGGCAACCTGCACCAGTTCTTTCGGTTGTAGCTTCAACTTCTTCAGATACGTTTTGTTATACCCGAGGAAAGCTTGGTAAGCTTTCGCCTTAGCAACTTCGTCGACCCGTGGAAATGAACGGTCAACCAGTGCCTGGTGCTTTGGTAGCTCGGCCACGATGTCCGTAGGGTAGGGCTTGATAGGCAGACTGGGATTAGTGTTGATAAAGAAGCTTTCGTTGGAGAATAGTATGATGACTGCTCTGCCGTCTCGACCAGCTCGTGCTGTGCGTCCGACTCGATGAATATATTGTTCGGTGTCCATGGGGAGACCAAGTTGGACTACTAGACTGACGTTGGGGAAGTCCATGCCGCGCCCGACCTATTGTTCTTAGTATATATAGTCTAGGGCACACGCAGTGTTGTATACTTACCACATCAGAGGCGATCAAAATGCCGCGAGGCGCTTCCTTGAACTCGCTAGTGGTCCGCGTTCTAGAGTTTTGACTCATACGGCTATGTAGTTCGAACGTTCTGAATTGCGGTAGGGCCAGTTTGCATAGGTCGTAGAGCATGCCTACGCCATTGGCGGTGGTTCCGAAAACAACGACCTTGAAATCATCCGGTTTGGACTCGTACTCCTTCTGCAGGACCGCTAGGAGAGCTGGGAAGGTCTGCTTGACCGAGTTCAACAACACAGAAAACTGGGGAACACGAGCAACTGTCGGGGCTTCGTTGGGGTCGATGGTCGAGAGCGAGGTATAGCCGGGAAATAGAACACATTTCACCACATCGTTCACGCGTTCTGGCAAAGTCGCCGAAAAGCACATGCCCTGCCAGCCAGCACTCTTGGGAGGTAGTCGTTTCAGAATCTTATGGATCGCGGGCGCAAAACCAGCGTCCAGCATACGGTCAGCTTCGTCCAGTACAAGCGTCTTGAGATGTTCGAATCTCTCCCGAACTTCTTCCTCGCCTAGAATATCATCGAGACGACCAGGAGTAGCTACCAGGATACTCGGATTACCGCTAAGAAAGCGCTTCAAGCTTGACGCACGCTGAGTGCCACCGAAGGCGGTATGACAATCAAGCTTTTGTGGTAGGCGCGAAGTTATGTCCTGGCATTCTTTGGCGATTTGCAGAGCGAGTTCACGTGTAGGGCAAATGACGAGGATGCCAACACCGCCACGACGCGGCATATTACCAGATAAGAGGTTCTGTATAGCCGGAAGCAGGAACGCCGCCGTCTTGCCGGTTCCAGTCTTGGCCTGAACCAAGCAGTCAGATGATAGCGATGGCAGTTCGCTGAGTACCTTCTCCTGTACAGGAGACATGAACTTAAAACCCATCGCATCGACTCCTTCTAACAAGGCAGGATGCCTTTTCAGGTTAGCACCTCGTCTCTCATGACATTCAGGGCGGATAAGGGGACAAGCGCATACCAAGAGTCTGAGTACTCTACGTCACCTTGAAACAGGTTGCATAGAGGCCGGCAGACTCGAGCTCTGGCTTCTCGACTGTTGGGTGTCTCCAAGCTACGTACAGAGTGTCCTTCATGTCTGAGAAGGGTTTTTGACCTTCCGTCGCGATAAGGCGAGGTTGCGTATCTGCTGTAGGTCCCGCGCGCGGGTGCGCCTGCGGCTCCTGTCCCTGCGCCTGGGGGGCACGCGGCGGGCGCCCGTCGCTCATGTTTCGTACCGTGTATGGCGATCCAGGTCGCTTTCCACCACGGCCGCCGCGACCGCCGCCCCGACGTTTGGGTGGAGGTGGCATTGCTCCGAAGAGTGTGGAGATGGGCCGATGTTGATTGAGAGGGGAAACTGTTACGGAGGAGAGTGAGGTCGAAGGGTGCGGTAGGGGTGAGAAGGCACGCTGCAGACAAAGCGAAGACAGGCGGGTCGGAGTTGAATGATGACGTGAAAGAAACAATGACTTCATTGGCTATCTACCTATAGAGGAAAGAAGGACCAGCGAGCAAAAGTCCTGTAGCGCACAGCTTGCGAACAAATAGAACGGGTGAGAGTGAGTATTATGACGATGCCTGTATTTTTTCTGCCGACAAAGTTTCGACGCGACGCGGCCCCTATCGATAGCGGCCGCCGCCACAGTGGCTGCCACGTTTGTCACCATCACCGTCGCCTTCGTCCTGATCCCTGCCATTTCTGCCGCTGCTCGAAAGCAGCTCCTCCCGCTTGCAAGCGAAAACGAATGCGATAGCGACTCACGAAATCTGGCAACAGCCTCACCGCCCGGTCCAATCAGCCCCACTCGCATCGCTCTCCTGCAGCTGCATCTCGGCCCGCCATGTGTCGCGCCCCTCATCATGACTGTTCGGATCATCGGCCTGGTGGGTTGACAGCTCCTGCGAGTCCGCTATAAAGGGACAGCTGAGTATCCCGCGCGCAATCCCCGCTGCGGTACCCCCATCTATACCACACCGAACTAGCCTCGGACCCGTTTGCCCGTCAGGATGCCTCCCAGAGCGAAGCCAGAGCGACCATGGCAAGAAGTAGCCGAGGAAGCCCAGTTACATCGTGATACGACCATCAGCACGCTTCATCCACCAGCTCCCAGAATACCAACAGAGCTGCCTAAGAATGTCTTGTCTCTTCCACCAAAGCTCCTGCATCCCCAAGTCGTGTCCATCACCGACTTGCCACCCGAACAACTTCTCTCACTGCTTTCCACTGGCCAGCTATCCGCGCTTGATGTCACCACTGCCTATCTACAACGAGCTGCCGTCGCACAGGGCCTCGTCAATTGTCTCACCGAGCTCTTAGCAACGCAAGCCTTGCAACGGGCGAACCAACTCGATGCGTACTTCCAAGAATACAAAAAACCTATAGGCCCTCTGCACGGTCTTCCGATTAGTGTCAAAGAACATGTTGGGTTCGAAGGCCTACGTTGCACTACCGGTTACGTCTCCCACTGGGATAATATTGCGAAAGAAGATGCACACATCCTGCAGATCCTACGCAAAGCCGGTGCTGTGTTCCATTGCCGGACTACTATACCACAATCTATGATGCATCTCGAAACCGACTCAAATCTATACGGTGTCACAAACAACCCGTATAACAGCAGCCTCTCTGCTGGTGGCAGTTCAGGCGGAGAAGGAGCTCTACTTGCTCTCCACGGCTCATGCCTTGGAATTGGTTCTGACGTGGGCGGCTCGATACGGAACCCTGCCGCCAATTGCGGCGTGTATGGTATCAAACCGACAGCTTTCCGAATACCGACAGATGGCTGGGGATACATAATGGCTGGTGCTGATACCGTCGAATCTGTATTGGGTCCCATGTCGGTGTCGTTATCAGGACTCGACCTATTCATGAAGACAGTCATAGATTCGCAGCCTTGGCTGACCGAACCTGCCCTGGTACCATTCCCGTGGCGAAATTATGAGCTCCCAAAAGACCGTCCTTTGAGAATCGGCGTGCTGTGGGATGACCAGATTGTAAGACCCCATCCGCCGATAACCCGGGCTCTGAAGACGGTGGCAGGCCGCCTCCAGGAGCAAGGCATCGAAGTCGTAGATTTCAAACCCTATCTACACGAAGAAGCCTGGGCCATCATCGCATCGCTCTACTTCACGGATGGCGGCGAAGCAGACGGGGAAGCCATCAACTCTTCAGGCGAGCCCTGGAGACCGCTGTCCGAATGGATCATCACGCAAAATCCGTGCGTCAAGAAGCTCGATGTCGGCGAAGTGACATACTGGCTAGAGGAGCGCGAGGCATATCGCAAAGAGTACGCGTTGCACTGGAACGAGCTAGGCGTAGACGCTGTACTTTGCCCTGTCGGTCCAGGTGTGGCACCCAAGCACAACACAGCGAAGTACTGGTGGTACACTTCGCAATGGAACCTACTCGACTATCCTGGTGTCGCGTTTCCTGTAACAAAGGTGGATAAGCAGATAGATACGTGGGCGGGAGAACCCAAATCACTCAGTGAGCATGATACATACAATCGGGAACTGTGGGATCCGGAAGAATTTGACGGGCTTCCCGTCAGTCTGCAACTAATAGGCAGAAGATTCGAGGACGAGAAGATTCTCGCCATCCTAAAACATATCACTGAGCGGATCAATTTGCCGTTCGAGCAATTTCCGTGACTTGCCCAGGAGGGAGAGTCGTGAAAGCGAAAGGAACGTAGTGAAACTCGCAGCGAATCGCGTCATGTGCGGCGGCATGGTTCTCGAGGTTCTCGTATAGGACGATATATGCTAGCCTGACATTAGTGGTCGGTTGGATGTCTTGAGCGTTCACTTCTTTAGTCTGGAACTTTAGGGATGCATCATAGGATACATGAGGCATCTCCGAGAAATCTAAGGATGCATACGTCATAATAGACATCCTGTCCAACTTGTTCCTTCTACATCGTCCGTTTTCTCTCTCGTTATCGACCTTTAACAGCCCGTAGCAATGCCTGCAGTGCATCCTCATCTTCATTCCCACACTCAGGATACTGCTCCAATCTCGCCAGCCACTCATTGCGCCACCCGTCCCCAAACTTGTTTCTTCCGCGCGAATCCTTCTCAAACCACTTCGAGCGGTATTCGTTTTGCCAATCGTCCCAGATGACATATCTCTCCTCAAACAGCCCACTTTTGATGTTGTGTTCGTCTTCCCAGGGCATGATTGGCATATGAGACACTGCGCCAGCGCGAAAATGACGACTCGTGGTATTGAAGTCCCACTGCGTCGAGCTTCCGAAGCGGAACTCTCGAAGCTTGATAAGGGAAGATGCGAAGCGGGAGAACACGGTATGCCAGCGGACATCGTTGGACTTGAAGAGGAGCTCACGCTCGTCGTCGGGATCAGCTGAGTATCCGTACTCTCCAAATGGGTCAGCATTCCTGGGATAGCCATCATCGTCTAGCCAGTCATGGATGCTGCAGCCGATCTGGTAGAGTACGGAGCATCGGTCGAGGATCAGTTCGCGTAGTGTGTCACGGTGCGATATGATCCAGTTTACTTGGTAATCGTGGTGCAAAATATGGTGACCGAGTGTGAGCGATGAGAGCCTTGGGAGGTGCACAGCTCGAAGGTCGAGCTTCGGAAACCACCCGAGGGGCAGGTCGGAGTACAGAATGAGGATTGTCAGGGTATTGCTGGCTGGTCGGAGAAACTGGGCTGGGAAAGTTTCCCAGAAGGCATGTATACGGCCACCCTTGACAAGTCAGAATCATGCTCGGATATCTTACAGTAGGGCGACTTACACGATATGTTGTACCCGAATCTGGATGCGCCTCCTCATGCTTCACACTCAGTCGCAATGAGGAAGCTGTTGCGACTTTATGCAAGAAATGCGGCGTGTGTTCTCTGCCACCTTCTTCATCTAGTGGGTTCTCGTAGTGGCGAACAGCAATATTGCTTATGTTGTTCCCAGTTGAATCGACAATGTGTTCTAACCACTTGTATTGGAAACTGGCATCTTGGAAAATGTCATCGTCATCTAAATTAGCTCCATGGCGATCGAAATGTACTGTCAAGATACACAGACTTGGAAATTCAGCAAGTCGTTTGATGCATTCTTTATACACAGGGTGGAAATCCGGCTTCGGCCATGAATCAAGATACAGGTCTGCTCCAATCTTGGGATGATGGTCCTGTCGCAACCGTTAGCCTGATCTGACCTTCAATGTGATCTTGCCTCTCACACAATGCGTCTCGCAGGTGTACACCTGCACTTCCTTTACATATCTTTTCAATCGGTCGTCCTCTATGATATTTCTGAACATAATGGCATTGTAGTCGGGGGGCCCGGGAAAATCATCTCGGGCCCACTGAGGCCTGCTTGCTTCCCACTTCTGCCGGCGTTGTTCCTCGTACAGTTGGAAGTCACAAAGTCGTCCGCTGAAAGGATCGGGGCGAAGGGATGGTCGGTTTGTCCTTCCTGTAATCAATTCGGTCTCTTCTGTCGCTTGCTCCTGTCCATGGCCTTCATCACGGAGATGTGGTCTTAGTTGCAGGTCGCCATCCAGTCCATTCTTTGGTAAGTCGTCTTCATCCAGGTCTGATCCAGCTACAAACTCATCCTCCTCGTCTTGTTGCATTGCTCGATTAGACCTCTCGACCACATTTCTCTGGTCTTTTTGCTCTAGGTCTGATCCAGCTGTAAAATCGTCTGCGTCATCTTGTTCTACTGCTTGATGATTCCTCTTGACAGGGTCTATGCGATCAAAATCGTCGTTATCAGCTCCTTGGTTGTACTCAGAGATATAGCCACCTAGGTCGCGAAGCCCGCGATGATGTTCGCAGTCTGCCTTCTCTTCCTCCTCGTCATCGCTCTCTTTCGCCCAATGAGCATAAAGTGTAACCCTTTCGAACAGTTTCGCAACTGCAATGTCTTCTAGTCTCTTACTCGTAAGTCTGAACTGTGCAAGAGATTTCCTGTCGGAAAAAGAAGTAATTCGAGCCAAAAGTTCATTTGGAAGCGCCTCCAGGTTTGCCATGGATACGGTTGATGCAGCGTCCAAATAGTCGCGGTGTATTTACTTTATGGTCGTTTCCGGTGTCTTTGCTAATGCTGAGCGGGCAGATGTCAAAGGTAGGCCAGAGACGTACTGGCGCGTCCGAGAAGGGGCCAAATTAGAGTTGACAGGGCGGGCGCAAGGGTGCTGTCCGTAGCGGCGGGGTTGTTAGGCGAACGAGCCACACAAGGCTACCTATGTCAGCATCTTACGGTAACCCAGCGTCGATGTCGCACCAACGCGTTCACAGTTGCGAAGCGTGGGAACGCGAACGAGCCCGATCAGGTCCGAGTGTCAACGTGAGCGGCGAGGATAGTCTCAGGTCGACTGGCCTAGCTGTCCACCCAGATGCTCCAGAGGCAGGCAGTGCAGGATATCGCGAAGTCCAGCGAAGCGCGCAGTCTCTCGTCAACTCCTGTTCCATAGCATTCACTGCAACAAAGTGTCGAACCACAATCCACTAGCACAAACAACACTTGCTCTTGTCGCAATGCACATGAGACATGTGGTAAGCGTTCACAGCCCCACACCCCAGATACGAATCCATGTCCCTAAGATAGTCGCACACTGGACGCCTACTCCGGACTTCGCTGCAGCATCAAACTTGAAGTCGAACTGGTACCTGAGACCGCCTCGTGGGGCCAACCACCGACACCCATGAAGGCCGAGGGCAGAAAAAGGCTAAGTCTGTTTCTAGCTCTCTGCCTGATAATGTGAACCACTGCTGCGCACGGATTTTCAAGTAAGGATTATCCCCTGGGCGGTGCGCCTGATGATGGTCGTGCACTCGTGCATCGGACAATACTTTCTCGCACGACGGATTGCAGGCTAAGGAAACTGTAATGTACGATGTCCGGCAGCTGGGATAGATATAGAGATGTCCGCGTGGCAGCAAGTGAAGAATATCGCTTAGCTGTATCGTATCTTTCGTTTCTTGCCTCTCGAGGCGTCCATTCTTTTTGCCAATTCATACATTCACTCATTGTTCAGATCGTTGTCATTCTTTTGAGTCTAGTGGTTGGTGCCCAAGATGCGTCTAAACACGCCGCGCGTTCTTTCGGTGTGTCTTTTGGCGTTGCGGATGGGAGTTGCAGCTGCACCAACGGAAAATATCAACGCAGCTTTGATCATTGACGATGATCACAACACTACTTCTTTAGCTGGTGATTATTTTCCTCATGGATCGACCGGTACTGAGCTCCCGGTTCCTATTGCAGAATTAGAGAAGAGAAAAGGAAGGAGTGGTAGCAGCAGGACGTCTCGTAAGCCTACGAAGACTACGCCCAAAAAGAAAACCACCCCAAAGAAAAAGAAGAAGACGGGCAGCAAGACCAAGTCTGCGAAAGCTAAGGTGACATCCAAAGCGAAGCTGAACCCGTCCAAGTCCAAGAGTGTGTCGAAGTCTGCTTCGAAGACCAAGTCTGCCAAGGACCCTTACGGTAGCTGCAAGCCGAAGAAGGGTGCGAAAGGCAGCAAGAGCACGGGAACGAAGGCCAAAGGAAAGAAGGGTGTCAAGCGAGAGGAAGATCTCACAGCGGAAATCCTGGTAAGAATCTATGCGTCCTGCGATTGACTGCATCCACTTACAAGACACAACAGAGCCTTCAAAAGCGTGACAGGAAGACTCTGGAGGCTGGTAGGATTTATATGGAATTCCCGACACATCCCACTGGGGGGGATGCCATTCGTGTAGGACGCTACCAAACACTCGGCATGAAGGCTTACGGTACCCGAGATCCCGATCCTTGTGATGATGACTACAATCTCAGGGTAGTCGGGTTTCCTGCCGCTCAAGGAGCCGGTCTTGTCAACGGCGAGAGATGGGACACCGAACACATCATGGATGCACAGATTGTCCAACAGTTTTTTGAATATCTCAACGTCCGTCTTCCGACATCCGGCCTGCCGACGACATGGTGGTCACGGAATACAAACACTGGTCAAATTGGTAAATTCACCACCGTCCGTGCTGAGAGGTACATGGGCGACTTCTGGGACGAGCGTAAAGGCGCTGGTGGTAAGACAGCTATGGACTATTTGCTGGAAGTGTATCCTGGCACGAATCAATACACAAAAGAATTGGCGCTCCTGCCTCATGGCATTAACCGCAAGAAGGAGTCCATCTTCTCAGCACACGCGGGTTCCTGCATTGGTAGCACGACGTGGAGAAGCCTGGATTACTGGGGCAAAGTCGATGCGCTCAGAGAGTGCATCCTTCTCGCCAAGGTAAGACTGCTTGATCTTTGCAGGAGAATGTCGACTGACTCGTCAAGTACATGAACCACCCCGATATCCGCGACAGTTTCAAAAAAGTTGCCGAGCGTATTAGCGGCCGTCTCACCGCGATGGAATCGCAAGGTGGTTTCATGGTGAGTAATCTGTCCGAACCCATATTTACCGCAGCTAACAGCTAGCAGTCGAGCACCAAGGACTACTGGGCAATCAAGAAGAACGACAACAAGTACAGAGATGCCCCGGGTCAGGCCTGGAAGGACCAGAATCTCGACGACAAGTGGGAGGCCTGGCTCACCAGCTACATGGCGACACGCCTAAACAACCTTTCGACTGAGATCACGACAAAGCTCCGCGACATCTCAACCCTCAACACTCGGGCTCAGCGTGATCATACCCTTAGTCAGCAGAGGAAAGACAGGATAGCCCAGCGATACAGGAGGATCGACAGGGCTTGGAGTAGCACGGGTACTGCTTTGCACAAGATCTCGAACCCGTCGCCATTCTAGACGTGATGGGTTGGAAAGTAGGAATCATGAATCTTATGGGCTTGATAGTATTTTGAAAGTCGGTTTAGGGGAGTCCTTGATGGAGGTTCAAGGGTCACTTAAGTGATACCGTTTAGCAGTTGTACACATATTCTTCAACCACCATATTTTCAATAGAAGGCTGCATATTCACCGAATGCTTCCCGACTGTGCCTGCGCGGTTGCAGATTTATCAGAAGACTTCGATACCGACAAGGTCCGGCGCCCACGCAGTGCCAGCACTAGCAAATACAATCTGGTTCGTCGAACCAACCTTGAGTCCATCAACCTCAACATTAAGCCGGCCAGTCTCATACCAGTCTTCTCCGACAGCGGAAATGCCCACCTCTTGGGCGAGCCATCGTTAACTGCGATGGTCATATTCCTGGTGTTAGAACCCCAGTCCCAAGCTGTCGTGAAGGCATAGTCGTAGTTGATGAAGTCCACGCCAATGAGCGACTTGGTATTTTTTGCAACGACAGAATTGAAAGTGACAGCGGCTCCCGATCGATGTTACCAAGTTTCTTACCAACAGGAAGGCACTCGCCGGTAGGGCATGTGGTGATTGAGGTACCCCCAGCTAGCGTTGCTGACGCTGCTTGGTAGTATGTAGAAGATGGTGTTCTAGCGGCAGGGACGTTGGACAGAACCCACAGCCTCAGCTCGTGTGCTGCAAGGTTGACGCTCTGCGTTCCGGATAGCGAACCCACATCCTTAGCGGCCCACACATCGCGCACCGTGGCGGATGATATCCCTAGACTCGCAAGGTCTACGGCAACAGTCTGAGATTGATTCTTCCAGTTCGCGATACCAATGACTTTTCGCGAACCAGAGAGCTCGCCGAACCAGATGTCCCATTCCTCCACTGTGTAGCGGCGTGCGAGCTGTGCCTGCTTACCAAGGGAGTCTTGGTTGATGGCGATGACCTCTTTGTTTGACATAATAGCAAGTGATGTTTTCCACAACTTACTGTCAAGAATACCACCGAGCATTAGTGGCGACTTGTTGATCGCCCACATGCCGAAATGGAAGCGCTCTTCTTCGGCAGATAACACGTTCAAACCAACAAGCAACACTGAAGGTGGGGGTGCAAAGTCAGTGTGATGTTCATAATTAGGGAACTGGGTAAAGTAGGTGTTCTAGCCAGCTACCAATGGCTGAAGATGTCAGACTGAAGAGGTGGAGTCTTCAGACAATCGGTCGGCTTGAACACCCACTTTGTACCCCGACATTACGTACTGTCCATGTCAGGGAAAGCACCAGGTCTAGTATCCCTCCAATAAGGCACTACCTGATTTGTAATGCGCCATATGGAACGCCATGCGTTGTAAATGTCGTTGCTCATACGCCATGTATTGCCAATCTTCGACGCCCTATAATCGATTAGTGCTTTGATATCGGGGATCTCGCGCTAATGAGCTTTACCAATTTCCCACGTTCTCCCCAATGCCCCACTGGCATATGAAGTACTGGAAAGACCGATCTACAGCCCCTAGACTCGTGGCCATCTTCTGGAAACGCGTAGGCGACTTCGCTTCTGCGGAGTCAGAGTCTACCATGGTGGTCTTCGACGTGGGATAGCAATTATCGTATCTAGCGAGAGTTAAATAGGCTCGCTGATTGAGTCCTAGGCATGCTCACTTTAATGCATCGCCACCCCACGAATTAAACGACTGAGCATCTAAATCCTCGTAACCTGTGGCAAGGTCAACAAGCATCGACATGTACTGTCTCCAGAACTCACCAAGGGACCCCGATATATCCGTCGAGCCGCACTGGAGGTATCCAGCGCCGGAGTATAGGCCAAATTTCAAGCCCAGCCCGTGCAAGTAGTCACCAAGTGCTTTTCCGCCCGTAGGGAACAGAGTGGCGTTCCACTGCAACTTATTGTTGCCATCCCGCGACCGAGCGTTCCAGCCGCAATCCGGCGTGACGATGTTGTAGCCGAGCTTGTTGAGTCCGAGATCGATGAGACCCTGCGCATTCAACTTGACTTTTTGTTCGGAAGGGTTGCAGTTGTAAGCATTGTAGGTATTCCATCCCATTGGCGGAGTCGGGGACTTGTCGCTTTTGGCCGTAGCCGTGAACGTCAAGCATCCAAGCAAGAGTACCGACTCGGACAGCATGATCGAGACGAGAGATATCGGTGAGGCTGTAGATTTGCTCTTGAATTTGTACCTGTCGGCGGCTTCTGGCGCTGCATCGTTACTAGACGGTGCTGCGCGTGTTCGTCGCCGCAATGGCTTGCATTCCACCTATCAGATTTCCCGCGTTCCTGGTCGTAAGGTGATCAATCAACCTAATTTGCGGGGTAGCCGGTTTGCATGGCGAAAGCGGAAAGCTCCCTCGGGCGGTCGATCATGCGACCGAGGAGCACGGTAACGGAGAGCGTGAAGAGATAGCCCGAGGCTCCGACGCGACACTAACGACGAGGAATACCTGCCATGGACTCCTGTTACAGATGGAGGCTAGACACGATGCGCGATAAGGGCGGTTGAAGACGCATATACGATATGGTAGGTTAACATGAGTAGCAAGTCAGTATGCTCTTTCCAGGCCCAGGGGAGCTAGGCTAGATAGGGAAATTTTGATATGATGCATAAGTGTTGTCTATGAACACAAGCAATGCGTGGCAGCTTTTCTGAGAGCTGTATGCACCTTTAGTCCGGCATCTAGCTTTGTCGGAACACAAAGGTACTCAGTGATCGACGCACGCGGAGAACATGTAGGAGTGATGGCAGACTCGGAAGGGTGAAGCGTGTGCTTACATAAGGCCTGCTGAGTAACATTGCCCCACCAGCCCCACGCCATCCCCTTCTCCATCTTCCTATCACTGGAGACTGATTGCAGCAAAGCCTTTCAGCTGTCTGTACCATTCGCACTGGACAAGACCTGGCGCTTCACTGAGCCCCCCTTAGGTATCCCCTAATGCCATAGCTGTCGTCCACGACGCGTTGATATTAGAGCTAGAAAATGTTACATCCATCACTTAGACATCTCGGTATCCGGGTTCCCAGCAGTGCTTGGTTGAATTCAACTTGCGCTCGGTCGCGGTAGGGACTACTAAATGTCTCTCCGGTGTCTTCTCAGATTCTACATGGTCGCTAACCTAAGAGGTATTACATTTCACTGCACTGGACATGGCATACGCCACGTTGCGACCTCTTCGAAACATCGATAGGACTGTACGCTGATGTTGAGCTTACCATTGTGGATCTGAGCCAATCTGGTGGCTCAAACTATCTGCCATGGTGAATGATATGCCGGCATAATGAACTCGACCCAACTTATAGCATTGTCATGATTGGCTGAGCGTGCATCACCAATCCCCATATTCTCTCGGCCACCGACCTTCAATCGTCTTTCTGTTATCCCCATACGATCTCATATCGCATCTTACCCCACACGAACGCTCCCTCGTACTCTATTGGACCTTCGATTTCACCCGACATTGAACGCTGCACACTTAGAGCTTTGAGTACTAGACCCGAACTTGACATATTACGGTGCACATTACCAAGTATGAATTACGGCAGTTTCGAGCAATTTTCGGTGCAGATACACTCCAGGCACGCGATAATACCGTAGCACATGCATTACTTAAGAGAACAATAGCCCGGACGAGCGTCTTCAGACATTGATGCCAATAACGTCCGTCTTCTATCAAGCCACGAAAAATGGTGGCTACTGTGCGCTTCGCATTGCTCTCCTTCGTCTTAGCCACGGTTTGGGCTGGGCCCACAAAAACTGCTTCGTTCACTCTCAATCGGTACTTTTTAATATCGCTCTAGTTCGGAAGTACACTAACCTTGGAGATTCCAGTCGATCCGACGGCTTTCCATATCCTCTTGATGATGTCGACAAGCTTGAAGAAACGGGATTGGCAAAGTTCGAGGCTTATCTAGCGAAGAAGCCTAACAGCAATGGTTGCACTCTTGAAAAAGCTGCCAAGAGACAGGAATGGTAAGATGACTCTGTTGGTTTTATCTATGGACTGACCTGATAAGGCACGATCTGACGATTACCCAACGTGAAGAGTATATTCGGGCCGTACTCTGTCTACAGTCCAAGCCACCGAAAGCGGATAAGCAGAAGTATCCCGGCGTTATGAACCGATATGACGACTTCGTCCTTACCCACGAAACCCAAGCAATGCATTTACACTCAACGGTACATCTTCCGAAAGGAGCTTTATGTTGAGGTGATGGCTAATGCTGTGGTTAAGCCTCATCTTTTCCCAGCCCATCGTGTCTACATCTGGGCATACGAGAAGGCTCTTCGGGAAGAGTGTGGCTATACGGGTTATCAACCAGTACGTTACACTTGCATCATGACTGTTTAGACTTGCTAACGTCTACACCAAGTACTGGAATTGGGGTCGCACTGCCGCTGGTAAGTATTGCGCGGGTACGAAGTCGATATGTCATCTCGACTTCGTGCTATCCCCACTTTTATGACTAAATTGACTTCGTGCCTGCGCGCCTAGATCCAATCAACTCACCGATGTTCAATGGCAACATGTCTAGCATGGGAGGTAATGGTGAGAAGTCAAACTATCCTGGAGTCATGATCCATGGTGCGGGTTTCAAACCACCTTACGACGTAATTCCTTCAGATCTGGGTGGAGGTTGTGTTAAGGACGGGCCTTTTGCTAAGTGAGTGAGATGGCTTCGATGAATCTCTTACATCTAATTTGTATGCCAGTATGACCGTGAGCCTGGGACCTATCAGCAAAATGATGCCTGACATCCCTTCGAATCCCCAGACCGATGGCTATGGGCACAATCCGCGCTGCCTTCGACGCGATGTCAATCGATATGTATGCAAAAAAAACACTCACTGCCAATCCACTTGTCCAACTACGCTGACGTCCTCGTCACATTAGGCCTCCGCAATGCTCTATGCAAACTATACATACAATCTGATCACGCAAGCCAACACTATCGACCTGTTCCAACAGAATATGCTAGGCATACCAGAGAAGAACGACTGGGGGGTGCACATGTCTGGTCACTACACGATTGGGGGCGATCCGGGGGGTGTAAGAAAAAGCCGCTCCTTCGTATACCCTACCACAGACAATTGAGTAGCGTCATGGTAGGGCCAGAGGCAATGCTGACTCGTTCTAGGATTTCTACAGCTCTCCCGGTGACCCTCTGTTCTGGTTCCACCATGGCATGGTGGATAGGATCTGGTCCATTTGGCAGATGCAGGACCCCGAGAAGCGGATGAACGTACTTCCAGAGACGCCTGCGCAGGACGACTATGTGGACCTCAACTGGACTGCTAACCGGACTAACACTTGGGGCCTCTTAGACAGCATCGGAGGTATGGATGGTCAGTTCTGCTACATCTATGTGTGAGCAATGAGCGTGAAGGTTTTGTGGTGTGAAGTCCCACTTACTTTTCGTGATCACGTATGTATCGGAGTTTAGGATTCAGAAATGTAATCACATGAAAAGTCATGGTCGGGTCGCTGTATATTTTCTCTTGTAGTAATGGACAATATTGCGAAGTCAACAAAAACACAGTTCCCAGAGGTCCCTGGTTGGCAAGACGTCCACCGCATCGAGCCCAGGTTTCAATGTCAGCTGCAGCATTGTGTAGTCGCCATCTACCCGTATTGTTCAGGACGGTGCGTTCCCATCCGAATTGTGCCCGTCTGACCAACGATTGCTCGTCGCTTGTGAGGTCGATAACCCCTGAACATCTAATAAATGCTCGCGAGGTCAATTTTGACGCGCCCAAATTTGGTGTTAGCGCAAACGCGTCAGGTTTGAGTTGAGCTTAGCGCGCGATTGTGGGGGCGGAACTCGAGCCTGCGCATGTTGCACCTCCATCCCTCGCGTGTCGTCACTGTGCTTTTCGCAGCCCTCCAGCCTGATCGATGCGCATCGCATTCCTCTTTTGAAGCCAAGCTTAGACCAATATGGATCCAGTCTCCAGTGCTATTGGCGTGGTGCGTCTTGGCTTCCGCAGTGCCGTCCTTGGTTCTGCCTTGCTAACATCGGCAGATCGCCGCGATACCACAGTGCATAGAAGCAGCAAAGCAACTGTACGATTTGAGGGAGCGCTTTGACCAAGCAGCCGTGCTTATCACAGCTATCTATACGGAGTCCATGGTTGTTGCCGCATCACTATCTCAAATTCAAAGTCTCCTAAAGGGCACCACCTTGCAGAACAAGCCAGAGCTTCGCACCACTCTTGATCAGGCGCTTACGGGATGCTGGGTGGTTTACCAATGTCTAGACGAAGAAGTGCGCGATTTGGCTCGGAAAGTTGATGTAAACGACTTGCGGAGGCGTGACCGAGCGCGCTTCCTCCTCAAGGAGGCCAATTTCAAGGAGCTGTTGCAGCAAATTCGAGGGCAGCAATCTGCCCTTGGCTTGCTTATTCAGGGCTTGCAAATGGAGTCACTCTCCGACATGCACCGCCTACTTGGAGACAACAGCGTTAAATTAGACCAGATTGCGAAGCGGTCCTCGACCCTAAGACAAAAGCATCCAAACATCAAAGTGCCAGAATCGGTGCTGGTCAAGGATAGTTTCGATGACTCGCAGACGATATTTGGCGACGCGAAGTTCACGTTTGACGACGACTCAAAAGCCTATCGAAGGGCTATGGCACGGGCCCCTACGGAGAGTTCTATGAAAGAGAACAAAGAAGATATCAAAATCAACGAGGGTAATGTCATTGATCTGCACCCGGTTGCACATGAACAAGTCGATGACCAACAGGCGGAAAACAGGGCAGCAGCTGATATGAGATCTCTCCTGTTGCGACTCGATGACGCAATCGAATCGAATAACAACGACGAGCCACCGCCGTACGAAAATGAGGGCGGCGATGCTCATGCAGACATACTAGATGATCTTGAAAAGAGCATGTTACCTTTCATGCCTCCCGCATCTACGTCTAGAAAGCCTTCGGTAATAGTCACGGAGACCGGGTCGACGAATCCTTCGCATGAGCGGTCCAGTTTAGCGACGACAGAAAGCATAACCGCAATTGCTGGCCTTGTAGCCCCATTGAGCCAAGAACCTGAAGAGATTCAAGGCTCTTCAGATGCGCAGGATCTAGGAGCTACCTTGTCGCAACGGTCGCCCTATGTGACAAATCAAAATGAAGAAGATGAAAGACCACCTCCGCTTCCCCCGCGTCGCAGTGCTCAGTCCTTTCTGACGCCAATGAAATCAAATTCGCCTTCTGAGTTGAAGAAGGTTTCCTCATGGGATCAGATTTTCGCGCCATTGTCAACCACATCGTCCCTATCCCTCACCGACCCAGGCTTAGTGGACGACTCCTCTCAGCCCCAAAGCCAGGCCGTTCGCAAGCCTCTGCCACCCTTTGTTAAGAAGCCTTCCAATTTGCCTTTTGACGGTACTGATCAAAAGGATATTGCCTGTCCCACTCCGGAAGACGACACCGATCCTAGCAAGATCTGGGCTTCGATATTGTTGGACGAAGAGAAGTACATCGAACGTTTGGGCAAGTTCACTAACATATTCTATGGACTTGTCGTCAAGGAATGGCCGGTTTTGGAAAAGCATATTGAGGCGATCGTTTTAGCCCGACAACTCATGCCGTTGCATCAAGAGTACATTATCGATGTTGTCAAAGAGAAATCTGCACAGAACGCATACGCTATCTGCGATCCTCGTATATTCATGACATGGGCCAGTAAAACATACCGGGTGCTTAAAGAATACTCGCGGCGTTATCCTCACGCTCTTTACGCGCTTCAACTTACTCGAACTCGGGATAAGAAGTTCGGTCCGTGTATTGAGAGCCTCGGTCTAAGCCTAACTTACTTTGGTAAGAGCTGGGAAGACTATCTCGTATTACCTATCGTGCAGCTTGACACCTACATCACGAAGCTACAGAGTTTAGCTCGATGGTTGGATGCCAGCATATTACCCGATCCAATCAAAGAGCAATCACGCATTAAGGCGACGCTTGAGACTCTTCAAAGGCTGAAGGGACAATGTTTCGATCTTACTGAGAAGTCCATGAGCCAAGAAGAAATGCAAAGCTTACATCGGAGGATATACACGGTCGATACGAGTCTGCTAGACCCTCTCGAGCTGTCTGCACCAGCCCGTCGCATCATAGTTCAGGGCACACTTGCATTCAAACACAACAATCGCGGTCCATGGCAGTCTATGCAGGTGATCTTACTTGATAACTATGTGTTGTGGGGCAAAGTCAAGTCGATTAATGATCCAAAGCATAAAGGGATGAAATCCGACAGTTTTCGGATGATTGAAAAGGTGAGTGCAGACGTCTTAGCGTTTCGCTTCTGGCTACCAGACTAATATGCTCAGCCCGTACCTGTGACACATATCGCGATCAGGCTTCCTGTCGGCTCAGCACAGAGTCGCAAAACATCTTATCTGGACGAATTGCCACGAGGGGTCGCATTGTACGAACTTTTTATTGATGTTGTAGTAACGCAGTCGGATTTCACAACACATACCCTGGGAGCATTGTCCTCCGAGGAGAGGAACCATTGGTACCAGAAGCTCAGCGAAGTAGCGGGTACGAGGCCACCAGATGTGCAAGCGTGATGGTGAGGACATGCGGAATCGTCTGCTTGTTTATGTTTCCCGGCAGACCTCACCAGGTCGACTTTCATCTGGGTGACCTTCATCCTTAGTAATATGCAAACAGAAAGTTGCCTTACGCTGGACCGACCGGAAAGGCTCCAGCTATGCACTAAGCCAAGATGGCGTAAGACTGACCAGTAGAAGGAAATGCCAAATCGCGCGTCAACTCACCAGAGTGCCAGACGAATATACGAGTAGCGCTATAAGCCGCTCAACAAGCGAAAGATTCAACCTTGTTCCACAGAGAGGATAGCCTTGTCTCCTCTGGTGAAAGAAGGCTCTGGTCAGGCGACTTCGAGCACCAAACACAGGAGGAACCAACCACTCGAGCTATAAAAATTCCCTTCTCTTTGTCCGATTGCTCAGCATCTTCAAGGCTCAACCAAACACCGACAACCCGTCTTCTATACGAGTTGGAATCTTGAAAGCCTTGACCAGCCACTAGGGTCTCCTAGCATAAACAACCATGACTCACAGTGAAGACCTCTGGACATTCTGGGGCCGCTACACAAATGAAGCGGCCATCAAGGCAGCTTCGAACTTCGATGAAATTGTCTTGAACTTTTCTGGTCGCACCATGTTTGCCGTTCACCCAGTGCCTGGCCGTTATCTCAACAATCTGAACCCAGAAGAGCGTCGAATGCTCCGCCAACACTTGGACTACATTCTTTGTGAAGGCGTGCATGATGACTTTGACCGGGCAGCGGGTGAGACGCTTACCAACCTGAACACGCTGGCTAACGTGGGACGTCAACGCAACGTTCATTTCAACAACGAAGTCAAGTGTGATGATGGAACTCGATACCGCTCCCCTTTCCCAGGTGAGGGGCCTGGAGAGGGACTCTACAACCACTTTGATACGCCAATGCCCGCAAAGGAGCGGCGTCCTCGACGACATGCTCAGTCTAGGTCACAGCAGCACGCTCCCAATGTAGATGTAGACTCCCACGGCCATATGCCTCCTCATGATTATCGAGATACGTCTCCGCGGTACGAGTCTTCCCCTCCGACTCCGGCTGACTACAGTGTTGGTACAGGCCCTGCGGCAGACTACCACGATGACGCTATGCTATCATCCGAATCGGGGTGCTTTGGAGAGGAAAATTTCGACCATAGCCCGCCCCAGGGATTACGCTCGATCATGAGGTCTGCTAGCCATCGGTTTCGTCCACAACAGCCGAAGAACCCGGAGGAATTTTCCGTACGCGTCGATGCTCTTCAGCATAGCCATCAACAAGACGCACAAGGACGCATAACATTGCCTGCACGAGAGAGCACTTCTCATAGTGCACGTTCACTACAAGAGCACACGAATGAGTCATATGAATCAGATGACCATCCCTCGAGTTGCAACATCCTCAATCCGGATCTCTACCCTCTGCGACCGGATCAGGGGTATATTGATGATATATATGATTCAGTGTCGGAACACCGTGCACAAGATTGGGCGGCTGAGCATGGTGAGACTCCTGCGCCATCCCAACGACGGGTAAAGTCTCCAGCTCAGCAATCAGCAGCCCAGGCAATTGAGGTGAATGAGAAATTTGCTCGAACCATGCAGCAGGAATACGATCACGAAGACATGGCGCGTGAGCTGCAATTCAAGCTGCATGTGGGTGGCCGTCAGGATGGGCTTGGTATCGAATATCGAGGTCGGACCAAGCAGCAACCAGCTTCCAGGTACGACTACGATCAGCGTTCTTACGAAGGCCGGATTGTTGAGCTCGATAAAGAGCGACTACCGCGCACACCAGGCGTGGTCGGACCTGCTCTGTATTCTGTGGGTGATGGTACGTTGCGTGGTGTTGGCTTGGAACATCGACGGTTTGAAGATAGACGTCCATCTCAAGATAGGGATCTTCTTGAAGGTAGGCATTATGAGAGTGGCCGCCATCGTGGGCAGATGTATCGTGCTGAAGATAAACACCGACTCCACGGCCACCATCGATCGGCCAGCACACATCGACCCACTTTTGGCCCCTTTCCATCCTCTCTTATCCGCACTGTTATCCGCAACGGCACACGCAGCGAGTTCTTCGAAGCGTTGTACACACTGCATCCGAACCAGGCCCCCTCAGTATATCGTATTCATCGCTATCGGAATGCTGAGCGGACGTCACGGCACAAACCGGCGATTGAGGCGTTGATGCGACTTGGGCGTGTGAAAGATGTTGAACGCGTGTTTGAGAAGGCTAACGCAAATGTGTTGTTTGAAGAGCTGGGAGGTGACGTGAAGGATCGGAAGGCGTTTTGGTAGGCACCGTTACAATATGAGGGAGTGCGTTCGGGACGGTACAAAGGCTCACCAAGAAGATTCACATATGAGCTGCGAGTCTTGCTATTGAGCGATAGCTGAACTGAACCCGAAAGATAGTCTTTGACACTAGTATGCATGCTGTTCCAGACCAATCTAACTGCTATGCTAGCCAGGCACACCTGGGAACATAACTTATAGCATAGCACCAGGGCATGCACACCACAATCAGCGTCCCGCCCCATCGGTCAGTAACTCCTCAGCCTCACCTAGTATGCCAGATCCCCTGCCGCAGCACATGACACAGTTGCTTGGGCAGCGCCCGCTGCTTGTCCACTTTCCCAGTATAGCTGCTCAGCACCTTCAAACCTTAGTATTCGCCCGGAAGCGCCAGGCTGAACGGAAGAGGTCTTAAGAAATACCAAAAGAATTGTGGGGGGCCTTTGAGATGAGCAATGTGCATAGAGAAAGCCGTTTGGATTGCATCTGAGTGACGACATAGCAGTGAGATCTCGAAGTCTGGCACTGGCGTTGGAAGACCTTGCAGTCTCAAGAAGCGGCAGCTGCATAGTGCCCATTCCGTATGGCGCCAATATGTAATGTCCTCTAAACTCCCTTATTGTGTACCAAGGCATAATCCTTGGGGTTCCGAAGGTCCTTGATTCTCAAGTTTGGGGTCCAAGACCAGCGATACGCTGCGTCATGAAGGCAGAGGTGTACGATAGGAGCAGCTCCAAATCATCCGAGCGGTTCAATCTATGCTTCATTTCTTTGCGCACTGGAGAACGTGATGATGCGTTTGACATATGGCAAGGCTCCATGACGTATGTACGTGGAGGTCATCTGCATAGATGAGCTGAGTTTCATGTGGATGCGCATGATAATATGTTCTGGTAACAACATGCAAGTGGAGTCTTTGTAGACACCAGTCATATGCATTGCCCCACACGAATGTATTCGCACAATGTTCTGACACATTGTTAAGGCGTGGCCGATCCTTCTTTGATCTGGGTACACTGGAATTACACCTTTTGCATATGAAAGGCTGTCAGCTAAGGCGTTCTCATGCGCAGGGTGCAAGTGAATCATTGTACACGTGACAGCGGTGCTTCTAAGGTTCCAACCAAGGCTATCGGACATAAAGTTTGACCCGGAGATACGCAGTGCGAAATTGTATAGGGCGAGAAACGGCCGCAGCGATTGCATGCATTTCTATCGTAAGTGTGCACAGTTCGCCTATAGTCAGCCACCTTAATGGATCTACACATAAGAAAGTATCATACCGTTGGTAATGATGGCAAGTGGAGTAGGGATTCGGAGCTAAGATTCCCCGCTATCGGCTCTTTGTAAGCAGGCAGCAGCTGCATCATCGGGAGCTAGGACCACCGACTAAAAGTCCATCGATTTACTCTCATCCGTCATTACTCCGACCGCGCCTCTCGAATACTGTGCTGAGACTCTGCAATCCCCAGAGTACGGCATTCGCGACCCCGAATCGATCAATGAGCTATCTGCAAATCCCTTTGCAGCCCCTGTCTCCGCTCGCGAACGGCTATCTCGAGGCAGCGAGCCACGGCCGACAGCCCTTGTGCGGCAATAGCGAGGGATGGGGGCCCATAAGTCGCGATCGATATGATTTCACGCCATGTTTTCTCGACGTGTGGATAGCGACAGTTGCATCGGCGGGCATCTTGGGCGGAGTGGGTGCGACGTGGTATCTGCTTAAGAAGTGCACTGCGCAGCCGGTGAAGAAGAACTGGCACTTCTATGCCAAGTTGGTACGAAATTTCCAATGCGCTTTGAGGTGGGAGGAATGTTGGACTGATCATAATCATGGCAGATCACGATCATCGCGCTCTTCGTAACGACTGCCTTACAAGCAGCCTTGCAGATTGAATACTACAAAGGCATCTGGGCCGGCGACTTCCGCTTCTGGGCCACCGTCCTCAATCTCGTTTCGCTCGGCGTTATCTTTTGCGTTCAGTATACTGAGCACTGGCGGTCGCGTAATGCGAACGGTGTGGTGCTGTTCTATTGGCTCTTCTTGCTGATTGCATATTCGGTCAAGCTCCGATCATTGATCTCTCAAAGGATTCATCGCGAACATGTAGCTTATTTTGCAGTGTTCGCCACCAGCGTTGGATTGTCGGCAATCGAGTTCTTCCTGGAGTGGGCAATTCAGAAAAGATTGAGTGACTACGATGCGCTCGGAGACGATGACGAATGCCCGTACGAGTACTCTGACGTTTTCTCTGTTTTGACCTTTGGCTGGATGACGCCTATGATGAAGCGAGGATATAAGACGTTCTTGACCCAGGATGATCTTTGGAACCTGCGCAAGCGAGATACAACACGAGCGTCTGCCGACGCGTTCGAGGAAGCCTGGGCTTACGAGCTGGAAAAGAAACGTCCATCCTTGTGGATCGCAATGTTCCGCGCATTTTCAGGGCCCTATTTCCGTGGCGGGGCTATCAAGACTCTCAGTGACGCTCTCAACTTCGCCCAACCGCAACTTTTGAGACTTCTAATTAGCTTCGTCCAGTCGTACCAAACCGATAGCCCGCAGCCAGTTGCACGAGGAGCAGCCATTGCCATTGCCATGTTCGTCGTTTCGATGTCGCAGACAGCGTGTTTGCATCAATACTTCCAGCGTTCGTTTGAGACCGGCATGCGCATCAAGTCATCATTGACCGCTGCCATTTACTCGAAATCCACGCGCCTGTCGAATGAAGGCAGAGCATCGAAGACTACGGGTGACATCGTGAACTATATGGCAGTCGACAGTCAGCGTCTCCAGGACCTCGCGCAGTACGGCCAGCAACTGTGGTCCGCACCTTTTCAGATCGTTCTCTGCATGCTTTCGCTGTATCAGTTGGTCGGGTGGAGCATGTTTGCAGGTGTTGGAGCCATGATCATCATGATTCCTATCAATGGATACATCGCGCGACTTATGAAGACACTGCAGAAGGAGCAGATGAAGAACAAAGACGCACGTACAAGGCTCATGACAGAGATTCTCAACAACATGAAGTCTATTAAGCTATATGCTTGGACAACCGCATTCATCAACCGCCTGAACGTCATCCGTAACGACCAAGAGCTCAAGACTCTGAGGAAGATCGGAGCCACGCAAGCTTTCTCAAACTTTACTTGGTCTACTACACCGTTTTTGGTATCATGTTCCACCTTCGGCGTGTTTGTTCTCACCCAGCACAAGCCGCTGACAACCGAGATCGTCTTCCCAGCCCTTACTCTGTTCAACCTTCTTACGTTTCCCCTAGCGATCCTTCCAATGGTGATTACTGCTATCGTGGAGGCTAGTGTAGCTGTCGGACGTATTACCAGCTTTCTGACCGCTGAAGAACTCCAAGAAGATGCTGTCCTTCGGGAGAAAGCGGTCGAAGAAAACGGTGAAGAGTCGGTTCGCGTTCGAGAGGCAAGTTTCACTTGGGACCGCCACGAAGACCGCCTCGCTTTGCGGGACATCAACTTTTCTGCCCACAAGGGGGAGCTCGCTTGTATTGTCGGTCGCGTAGGCGCTGGAAAGTCCTCCCTTCTGTCATCGATTCTTGGTGATCTATGGAAGACTCGAGGCGAAGTAGTGGTGCGCGGCAAAACTGCGTACGTGCCGCAGCAAGCCTGGGTCATGAATGCGTCAGTCCGCGAGAACATCGTGTTCGGCCACCGGTGGGACGCTCAATTTTATGAGCAAACAGTTAACGCGTGCGCTCTGCGCGACGATTTCGCCACGCTCCCTGACGGTGATCAAACAGAGGTTGGCGAGCGCGGCATTTCCCTTTCGGGAGGCCAGAAGGCTCGTTTGACCCTGGCCCGCGCCGTTTACGCTCGTGCAGATGTTTATCTGCTGGATGATTGTCTTTCGGCGGTTGATCAGCATGTCGGTCGGCACCTCATTGACAACGTTCTCGGCCCGAAGGGTCTGCTCTCCGGGAAGACAAGGATCTTAGCGACAAACTCTATTCCTGTGCTCATGGAGTCGAACCTGATCGTGCTATTACGTGAAGGCAAGATCCTTGAAAAGGGAACGTATGATCAGCTCATGGCCATGAAGGGCGAAATTGCAAACTTGATTAGGACATCACAGAATGAGGACCAGAATGAATCAGATAGTCGCGCGTCCGAGAGCGTCGTCAGCGAAGAGGAAACTGTCTACGGCGGCGGCAGCCCAATATCTGATGACCAGGACCAAGACGAGGCGGAAGCCGCGCAAGAGAACACCCATTTGGCACCCCTACGTACGGGCAACGGCACGGCCCGCAAGTCTAGTTTCCAAACTCTACGACGCGCGAGCACTGCCAGTTTCAGGGGACCCAGAGGCAAGGTTACGGACGAGGAAGGCGGCAATATGAAGAGCAAGCAAGAAAAAGAGTTCTCAGAGCAAGGGAAGGTCAAGTGGTCTGTCTACGCGGAGTACGCTAAGGTCAGCAACCTTGTTGCTGTCGCCTTCTATCTGGTGCTGCTTGTTGGGGCGCAGACCGCCTCTGTAGGTATGTTTAGCGAGTGCGCCCCCTGTTGCTCACATACTCATCTTTCCCATCTCTTCTCGATGCGGGAAGTACGCTAATGTACATGCAGGCGGGAGCGTGTGGCTCAAAAACTGGTCTGAGATTAATCAACGGTACGGCGGGAACCCCCATGTGGGCAAGTACATCGGCATTTACTTCGCTTTCGGTGTGGGGTCCGCAGCGCTCAGCGTCGTTCAAACGCTCATTCTCTGGATTTTCTGCTCTATTGAGGTAAGTCTGGTTGTGTGGGATCATACCCCGCTATATTCGCATGGCGACGCATGCGTGCGCCGTGTCTGACTGACGCCATCTTTATAGGCTAGCCGCAAGCTGCACGAGCGGATGGCCTTCGCGATCTTCCGCTCGCCAATGAACTTCTTCGAAACGACGCCTGCTGGACGGATCCTGAACCGCTTCTCTAGGTATGCCTATGCCTCTTTCAACTAGCTTCCGCATTCAATCGTACAATGGATCTGTTACTCAGATCGGGTCCTTTTCTGGAAAGATATTTTAGTGATATCTGGCTAATACAAGTGCAGCGATGTCTATCGTGTCGACGAAGTCCTAGCGTAAGTCGTGGGCCCGGGCAGGATCGAACTTTGCAGCTAATCTTCGGCAGCCGGACCTTCAACATGCTTTTTGTTAATTCGGCAAGAGGTGTGGATATTCCCTGCCATGTGGATTGCTTGTGCGACATTTGACTAACTGCACGCAGCCGGCTTCACCCTCGTCATCGTTTCCGTTACCACTCCCGTCTTTATAGCGCTCATTTTCCCGCTTGGCGCCCTCTATTTGTATATCCAAAGATACTATCTCCGGACCTCCCGAGAGCTCAAGCGACTTGACAGCATCAGCCGCAGTCCCATCTATGCGCACTTCCAGGAATCGCTTAGTGGCATGAGCACTATCCGGGCCTACCACCAGCAAAAGCGCTTCGAGCTCGAGAACGAGTGGCGTGTAGACGCCAATCTTAGAGCGTACTTCCCGTCCATCAGTGCAAATAGATGGCTCGCGGTGCGCCTCGAGTTCATTGGCTCAATCATCATCTTGGCTTCTGCGGGCTTCGCCATTATTTCTGTTGCGAGTCATAGCAACTTGTCTCCCGGTGCAGTAGGCCTCGCCATGTCGTATGCCCTGCAGATCACGCAGAGCTTGAACTGGATTGTGCGACAGACGGTCGAGGTTGAGACTAACATTGTGAGCGTGGAGCGTGTCCTCGAGTATGCGGCTCTGCCGAGTGAGGCGCCAGAAATCATCTCCAAGAACAGGCCGCCGATTAGCTGGCCGTCACGCGGTGCGGTGTCCTTCAACAATTACAGCACCAGATACCGACCAGGTCTTGATCTCGTGCTGAAGAACATTAACCTTGACATCAAGCCTCATGAGAAGGTCGGTGTCGTTGGCCGCACAGGCGCGGGCAAGAGTTCCCTTACGATGGCACTCTTCCGCATCATAGAGCCCGCCGAAGGCAATGTCAGTATTGACAACTTGAACACAGGTACCATAGGCTTACTGGATCTGCGACGGCGTCTGGCCATCATCCCACAAGACGCGGCGCTGTTTGAAGGCACCGTGCGAGATAACCTCGATCCAGGCCACGTCCACGACGACACAGAGTTGTGGAGCGTTCTAGGTATGCACGTAGCCTCGAAATTGATAGTCCCCGCAGCTAACGCGTATCACAGAACATGCACGTCTCAAGGAACATGTTGCCAGCATGCCCGGTAGGTTGGATGCTCAGATCAATGAGGGCGGTTCCAATTTGAGTGCCGGCCAGCGCCAACTTGTCTCTCTGGCGCGTGCCCTACTTGCACCGAGCAACATTCTCGTCTTGGACGAAGCCACGGTACGTACATTCACTTTCCCATACCCACTTTTGCCGTCGCAAGTGGCGAGCCGTGAGCTATGGTGCCATTGTTGAAACATACCTGCTGACATTGATGTTGCAGGCCGCTGTGGACGTCGAGACGGACGCCATGCTGCAGACCACTCTGCGTAGCTCCATGTTCCGCAACCGGACTATCATCACGATTGCACATCGCATCAACACCATTTTGGACAGCGACCGCATCATTGTGCTCGACCACGGAAAGGTTGCGGAATTTGACACCCCTGCGGCTCTCGTGAGGAGCAAGGGTCTCTTTTACGAGCTCGTCAGGGAAGCAAACCTCCTCAGCTCGCTGGACGTCACGCAGGCTTGAGTCGTGTGTTGCGGGGATGAAGGGCCGGTGTGGGGGGATCGAATAAGTGGTCCGCGGAAAGAGAATTTCGTTCAGGGAAGGCGGGCGGAACCGCGATTGTATATACCCTTGCTGACCTATTTGTGGGACGGAAAGCGGACATCAAATCGGTCGCGTTTATGGCTCTGGTTAGCTCCCGTGACGCGTGTGTCCCTGTGCTGTTCCCCATCTGTGCCACCCGCTTCTGTTGTACGGCGCTGTCTCAGGCTCACCGCCGGGCGTCCGGGTGCCGTTTGAATTTTACACGAGCGCGGAGATATCTTGGCGGAGAGCTTAGGCAAGTGTGTGGGGTTTGTGTGCATGCGAACGAATGGGAGTTGACGATCAAGAGGTCTTGGTCGTGAACGGATGGGTGGCTTGCTTGCCGCTGCAGACGTACCAAATGAGTGTGGTACGCATCCTTAGAAACACTGTCTATGCGTGGCGGATGTGCATGTAGTGCCTCCTGTCAAATTGTGATATGCCGTCGCGGCGTGACGTCTTGAAGCCATTTACACAATGGACCACGGTATACTTGGGATAGCTTCAGAGTTTAAATGTGGGGGTTCCGATCGATAAGCCCATGCACCGTTGCCATGGGGTTCGTGGAGATCGATCGAATCGAAGCGATGCGTCCTGCCAGATTGCCAGATTGGAGATTCGATGAGCGAGAATCAGTTCATTTTCACGTTCGGCGGACAGTGAAAGGGATCTGCAAGGGCATTGGCGCACATTGTGCAGAAGAGGGACGCGGGTCCACCCATGTTGCGTTAGCATCCCGGTCAGTGTTTGCTGCATTGCAGCGGGGATCGGCCTCTGCGTACCCGATCCTTGCAAAAGCGGTAGTAATTCGTTGAGGCCTGAGACTGGGGTCTGGATTGGAGCGTATCTTGCGTGGAAATGGTGCCCGTTTGTATGCTCATCGCCGGGTTCGATCACGCTGCCGTAGACCGGGAATTTGGGTGAACTCGAAGGAGCGACGGCGTCCCTTGCCGTGGGCCTGCGGTGGGTGCGCGAATTGGACACCTCCAGACGAGCGCCAGACGAGCGATAAGTGCTCACTATGCTGTGTGAGCTGTGACGGTCGTGTGCTTGTGCGGTACACGTGGGATGGGGGTTGCCGTGAGAGTGGGTATCTGTGTGGTGGTTATTGGTGGAAGTGGCTCGCTGCATTGCTGCCGGGGGAGTGTCAGGTGTTGGGAGGACTGCCGCGTGCCGCGTTTACTTGTTTTCTTTTTCTGGGTGACAGCTGGATGCCGGCAGATTGCAGCTGTGCGATGGTGAGGCGGAGGAAGGGGTGGGAAGAGGAGTGCAAGCTGCGGACGCTGTGCAAGCAAGATGCTCTTTCCGTGGGGATCTGACTCGCAACAGGTCCATCGTCACTGCCCTACGATGCCTCTCGGCCCTTCCCGAGGCACAGAATCTCGGAGCAGCTGTGTCGGAAACTGGAAAGCGCGATCCCTGCCGCCCATCGCCAGCGCGCTGCAGACGTCTCGTCTCGCCGTGCAAGCATGAGAAGGCACGACGTTGCGGGGCGCCGGGGTCAGGGGCGGTGCGCCAATCGGGGAACTTGGCTGCCTCGTTGATGCGGCGATCAATAAGACAGCCACGGCCCGTTCAGGCACTGTCCAACGGCTGTCATGGCGCCTCTGCTGAGGAGTAGAACACCGCTGGGAGCCCTGTCTTTGCCCGGTCGTTGCCCACGCAACAGGGGCATTCCCGGACGGCCTGGGCTTGAGATGCTGCTTCCCTAGTTGACTATGCGACGAGATATTAGAGAACGGCAGCAAACGGTGAGCGCATCTTGGTCTAGCCCAGGTACGGATCCAGAGACAAGCTGCCCGGTCCATAGCAACGTCCTTTAAGGCGGGTAGCCCCCTCTGCCTCTCCAGGTTCTGTTCTGTATTCCTGAAGCTATACAGACTGCTGCTATACAGACCTCTGTGCTACAGCCGGCCTCTGCAACCCACGACCCTGCTCTGCGTGCCTCTTATCCTCCTGGGCCATCCATGGATGATTGGTCTTCCTGACCCGCCGCCGCTGGTTACTGGACACTCGCTCGCTATCCTCGGACCCTGAGATCACTGGAACTGAGGATTCTACCCTTGGAGCCCTGGGCAGTCACCGTCAGTCTACACGACGCGACACTGGAATCGCTGGTCAGTCAGGCAGTCTGCATTGACCCGCCCCTGCGAGACACTCACGACGCAACTGCTCGCCCATTGCCGCCCTGCAGTTCGGCCAGGTGAGGCGCCGACGCCATGGCAAAAGGAAACATGGAGCAGCACAGACGCAAGCCTCTCTCCCGTCAAACACAGGACGAAGCAGATCCAGACGAGCAACTCGAAATGGAAGTATTCTCGCTCGTGCAGAACTCGGATTATGTGCCGCCGGTAAGTTTGCTGCATTCCATTACAGGCGACCTTAGGGACGTGTCGTGCTTCGGCTCGAGCGCCCATGTTCGTCTAGCGTCTGTGTGGTAGCGCACGTCATCCGCCATTCGCCAGCCGCCCGCTTTGCTGATCGCTCGAGCAGAAACCGAAGCGTGAACCCAAGTCTCGCGCTGTCGAGCAAGATGATACGCCGTTGAAGTCCCGCATAGCCTTAGGCTACCTGACGGTCAACGGCCGCGAAGAACCCGTCTTCGCACCCATCCAAGGCTTCGAGCACTTGTTCGTGCATGAGGACGTTGCCGCTCCACGAGTGACAGGTGAGCTAATGGCAGAAAGGTTACACGCCTCAGGCACATAAGCTGATCAGGTACCGTAGAGGCAGCACATCATTCGTCCTTGGCGGCTTCGACCAAGGAGTCGCATGCTCTGAAGAGACGGCGCACTCGCAACCAAGACGACAATGACACCCAGGATGCCGATGAAGCATATGAACCCACCGCAAAGGTTCGGCCTCCCCAGACCTTCAGTATTGGGGACGTCGAGTCGCTGCAGGCCTTCTACGCGGCCCGGTTTCGCGAGTTGACCATGAAGCCGATGCGCGACGTAGTAACCGCGTGGGTAAAGAGACTAGAGCCTAGACGTCAAAAAAAGTACGGACCCTACCAGCGGTACGAGTGTAACGACGACCCCGACAGCCGCTTAGAGAGAAAGAAAAGCACCAAACCCCCATGGTGGCCGACTGCCGTACCATATGTTGAGCCTTCGCACCTCAAATTACAGCGTAAGTCTCGCCTGCGGTATACATGCTACCACTTGCTCAACCTCGGCAGACCTGGTACCTCTAGCTGTCGACATCATGATGGTTCACCGTCGCATCGACGAAGAGGCTGGCAAGCGGAAATATCCTTCCTGGATTAGCAAGCTCGAAACCGATGCCACCTACCTCATTTCCTCAAAAGACACGGAGCACTTCTCGTCGTCCAGGGGCGCAAGGTATAATGAAGCCATGAAGAAGCGCGCTCTGGAAGTCATACTTCCCAGGTAAGCAATTGACCATCACCCAGCACACCACACACTGACTATGATTCAGCTTGTTCGACGTTGCCAGGTCTCATGAAGACTATGTTGCTCAGTATGACCTGTACGAAAACTCTGGGAACGAGGATCCTGGCTGCGGGAAGCAGGTCTTCTGGCAAGCTACTCCTCGACCCGAACGCGACATTGCACGCAAGCGTCCACGCCAGTCACGCCAGTCACGCCAGTCACGTCCATCACGTCCATCACACCGACCCAGGAAAAATGATTTGTACAGAGACGATGTGTCGATGTGCGAAGACGACGATGATGATACGGAAGTGGACGAAGAGGTCATTGAACCCAGCTCGACATTTTCATCCTTCGGCTCGGCGTTTAGCTATACTGAAGACGTTAAGATGTTTCCAGAAGCTGTACCCAACGATGCCTCGCAAGTCACAGAAGCCATTGCAAGTCAGCCTCTCTACCAGACCACCACTCCGAAAACGGATGTGACCAAGGCGTCGGACGTTGACTACTCAATGGGGCGTCTTCAATTGTATGAGTTGGATCCTTCCAGAGCGTATCCTGGCTTCGGCTTCCACACACCCGCAACCGGTGTAATACCACAATGTCCCACAGGGCTTCCATTTGTCTACCCTTCACTGGCTCAGGCTCCATTTCCCCTGAATGGACTCGACAACTTCGCTACCTGCGGACCGGCAGTGCCGCACGATGTCGCGCGTGATAATGCACCTGAAACGCACCTACCAAGCAGCAGCCAGTCCATGCATGGCCTACCCATGCACCATCTGCCTGTTCATGGCCTTCCTACACATGGTCTGTCTCTCATAACGAATTGGGACAATCAATATTAGGTGCCCTGCTGTTGGTATCTCTCAGGGCGACGCCCCGCCGATCTATCTGGCGAACATTTACACCTCCTTATACCAAAACCACGTTTAGTAAGCACCACCATCACGAGCTTCAGGCTCCCACCCAACTGTTTCGATTCCCTTGTCCTTCCATCATATCACGATAGCGTCTTATTTGTCTTGGCTACTATACGCTGTTTTGCGTCGCAGCCTTGCTTCGGCATCCTTCCTGAGCCATTTTGGTACCATTGTTTTCAGCGCATTATACCCGTTTACGCCGCCACGATGCCACGACTCCACGACATAATAAGCACAGGCAGCCCTCAGGTGGACGTAATACGGACCAAAAGGCCATAGGACCACGTAATTGAAGGAAAATGTAGCGAGGAGCAAAGGCTCCGTCAATCTCGGTTTGTATAACAGGTGTTGAAGTGTGTTTACCTGGGCACTGCATGTGGATTGTACATATACTAGAAACGAGCCCCTGGGGCCAACACCAAATATTTCGGTACGTTACATGACAAAATGATGACTTCTGGATTGGATGGCAACGTGATGGTGATCGCTTCGTATGTCCTTTGTCTGCCTGCTATACGCTCCCTGGCTTCTTCGTCTGTGCTTAAATTCAATGCAGCTTGTTTCGGCGACCGATCCTCAGAAACTCCGCTGTATGTCGAGCGTGCAGATCGCACATAGATCTCAAGTGCATTCACGGTGCGTGGACCTTGGCTGAGGCAGTCGTCGGTAAAATGTCGCGTGGTGCGTGTCTCCCGGGCTACAGGGATCATGTGCACGGATCCTTCTACCGACGATGTGCATCACCGCAAGACCGCGCTTTGTCTCTTCATTGACGCTTCGCCCAAGCAGCAGCGCAACGCGCCATAGTCAATTCCCTTACGCGCGCTGCTTTGGGCAACTTCCACCGGCACCTTTTCGCGTTCCCTTGAACTAACCTCGCATTAGACACCACCTCCACGCATGAGCAACTAAGAAGACGACTTCGCGACAATGACTGGAGGTCGCAGCCGAGGTCGAGGTAGCGGCGGATTTCGAGGCGCAAATCGAGGTCGCGGAGGATCGAATAATGAAGGACGGACGCCTAATCTAACAAGTGGGCTGGACGCGCTCACGGGAGGCACTGTCGCTCGACGAGGCAACGGTCGCGGAAACAACAGCCATCCAGGCATACGAGGCCGAGGAAGGGGCAACAATGCAGGTGGGCAAAGGAATGCACAAGAGTAAGCTCTCGCGCCTTGTTGTAAGAACACATCAAGCGGCGGGGTGGGCCAAAGTTGCGTGCGATGCTGGAGCAGAAGTCGATGGAGGAGCAACTGAAGATGCGATACCGCAATGGAAGGACGAGCAGGAGGTCATTGGCTCACCCCGCCATGAATTCTAATCATCTTCACAGATCAACACCCGAGCCCGATGGCTATGATGGCATTCCGTATTCCCCCAAACACGCGCAGGACAGCCGGGACCCATTAAATTCCACACCATACGGACTGCGCGAATATGAAAAACGATATGCATATGTAAAGTGAACCCTTCCCGTCGGCAATCTATGCTGACGGCCATAGCTCAAACATGCGCAAGCGTTCAAGAAGCGAGAGCAGATCGCCAAAGGCCAACTGGATCCTGACGGCCAGATGGACATGAAGTCGAGCGTTGACAAGCACGGTCTTTGCGAGGATATGTGTCCGGAACTGGAAAGAGTGCGACGAATCGTCCAAAATGATGTGGCCGGCCCCGAATATACGGAGGACACAGCACATGGCCCTCGCAACCAGCGGGTAATCGACGAAGCGCGCATGATCGCGGCACATCACCGGTCGTCTGCTGGAGAAGATCTTACCCTTATGAGCGACCTTCGCACTCCAGCGGCCCTACACGTAGGTCGGTCGCAAAGTCTTGACCGATCCGGGCTGACACTGTTCAGAAATCTATGACAACCATGATCGAACGATTAAAAGGAGACTCCTTTGAATTCCTCAACGGGTGGATATGGGACCGGTCGCGGGCTGTGCGAGTGGAGATCAACAAGAACTACCGCAGACGAGAAGACACCGAACCATTTCTTGGATGTTACGAGATGTGCATACGCTTCCATTTGCTCAGCATGCATCAGATGGCGAAGAGCAAGTCAGGTGACTACGATCGACATACTGACTGGGAACAGCTCTCAGCCTCTTGCTATCAGATAACACAGCTCTGGGACAAGATCAAGGTGTATGTGCCAGAAGATGGAGTGACACCATCTCCGCTCGATGCATCGCGCGTCGCCGAGATCCACGCGTACAACATCATTCTTGGTCTAAAAGAGCGCGAGCATCGCGAAGAAGTCCGTCGGCATCCTCGTGTTAGGATTGCACAGAATCTTGTCCGAGCGGCCCATGACACAAAGAACTTTGCCACTTTCTGGAGACTTGTCAGATCGAGCCAGGTTTCGTACCTTATGGCCTGCGCGGCTGCTACCCGTTTCATGTCTGTTCGATCAGACACTCTAGAAGCAATGGTGAAAGCCTACATGGTGCATAAACAAAAGGTCGACGACTGGACCTTGGAAAAGCTTGCTGAACTTCTGGGCTTCGACGGTGAGGACCAAGTTCGCACCTTCTGCCAAGCCTACGGCGGCGAATTCGAGACCATCCCCCGAGGCATCACATATCTCCGACCGGAAACCATCACGATGCGAAAAGATCCGTTTGGAAAGAAACATTTCTTCTCGCAGAAATATGTCGAGTCTAAACGGGGCGGTCGTAATCTGGCCGCAATTCTACTCGGCTACAACATGTTGGAGGCGCGATCTAAAGGTTTGCTAGAGCCAATGCCTGAACACAATGAGGATTCATTGTTCATCCCAGACTCATCTGCCCCTCCAAATCCCTCAAACCCATTTGCACTAGCTGCTGCTACGCATACGTCTACACAGCCCTCTAAGTTGTTTTCATCAGCCATTCAACCTGGCGTGTTCGATGCAAAGAGGAACAGCGTCAAATTCGCTGATACGCCACCTAACGATGTTTCAGTGGCATCTGCGCCAGCGAATCCTTTCGCTGCCGCCGCGACCAAACTCAACGGGAGTGGCCAAGCAACAGCAGCAACATCCGGACCTCCAACATCCTTGAGCGGGCTTCCAGCGCCTACAACCACGGCATTCTCAGGTTTGTCCGCAAAAGCGAATGCCTTCTTACCATCCGCGACCGCGAATCCCTTTGGGTTCCCGACAGGTCAGAAAGCATTTGGTACACCTAAAACCGCAAATAGTGCAGAGACTTCTGTGCCTACCACATCCATATTTTCAACCTCATCAGCGCCTTCAGCTGCCTTTGCTAGATTCAAACAGACGGATTTTGCGAACGTTTTCGATAAATCTGCAGCGTCCTCGCCTCCGACGAATGGGTTTACTGGGCTGGCAACATCCGGTGCTCCATCGGCCACGCCAATCCGCCCCGGCGTACCTACAGCAGAACTGGCGTTTTTGAGGCCTGCCGAGACAGCACTTCAGCCGCCTAATGAAGACGATAAACGTAAAGCAATCGAGGAGGAGCAACGCAAGGTCCGGGAAGAAGAGCAACGTAAAGTACAGGAAGAACAGCGACGGGCGGCGGAGGAGCAACGACTGAAAATTCAGGAGGACCAAGCGAAAGCACGCGCAGCCGAACAACAAAGACGACTTCGAGAAGAGAAAGAGAAAGAGAGGGAACAGCTTCGGGCTCGGCAAGAGGAGGCGCGGCAAGCGGAGGAACAGCGAAGGCAAGCACTCGCAACGCTTACTTTCAACTTGTTGGACGATCCGAGGGAGGGCCTAATGAAGCAATATCTTGCGAACGTGGTTGAAGCCTTGGTGAAAGATACGAAAGCAGCGCTTCGGAAGGAACGGCAGGCGCAGGATGACGCGATGGCCGAGGAGATGTGGCAACAGAAACGTCTTAACCTTGCTCGAGCCGCTTTCTACCGATGGGCGCAGCATGTGCACAAGAAGAGACGGCTGGCTGAGGCACGTCATCTTCGGGAACGTCGACGGAAATTGAAGGCCGAGATCGAAGCTGCAAAAAGCTCGGCGGCGAGCTCAGCAGCTAGTCCTCCAACCTCAGAGATACGAGCCGTTGAAAACAATTCCCCCGCCGACCGACCTGACTCTGCCCGCACCAACGGCCTTAGCAGCAACGCTCCTAGGCGTACGCAAAGCCAGCGAAGCAGCCAGCAAATCTCACAACCAGCTCGGCAAAATGGCGAAGCTTTTAGCCAGCCGGCTCGCTCTTTTTCACAGTCCTACTACGAAGCTCGAGCACATTCCAACGAAAAACGAGGAACTGTCGATCGGACAGAGACAGACTATTTCAGACTGCGAGCCTCTGGAATCGACCCAAACAAGCTTCGTAAACGCAGCTTCGACTCGTCCGGCGAGGAAGATGTTCCCAAAGCAGACAACAAGCGCGCCCGTACTTCCATTTCGTCCATAACCCAGCAACCGACGACGAATGTCCGCAAATCCCTTCCCCCTCCCTCCACCGACGAAGAGCGCATCGCCCGCTTCCGCGCCATCAAAGAATCCATGTCTAAGAACGGCCACAGCTTGGGCCATACACCCTCCCGCTCCCTTGACTTCAACAGCACACGTATGTCTACCTTCAATCCATCAAACACGAGCCGCTTCAACGCCTCCACCACTAATCAGATCATCCAACGCGCCCGCGAGACACTTGCCCAGCCACCACCCTCTACCTCGCGGCAGTCAACACCAGACGTCAGCTTCGCGCGCAGCAGCGGCACATCAATTTCCCGCGACAGACCAGCTTATTGGGCGCGTCAGAGCCGGTTTGTGCCGCAGCATTTGTACGGGAAGCCGGAGGCTATCAGGGCGTATCGAGCGCAAATCTCGGCGCGGTCGCCGGCAAGCACCCAGGCGTCACCAGATATCATCCAAATCAAGGATGTTCCCGCTCCCCCGAATCTTTTGTCGTCGCCCATCCCGACGCAACAATCGTACTATCCCACACAGCAACAGCAGTCATTCGAATCAGAGGGCCGGGACGCAATTGACCTTCAAGATGTTGCTGATGGGGAGGATGGCGAGGTCGAGTATAACGCACACGAAGAGTTTGACGAGGAAGGGGAAGAGGATGAGTACTATTCTGAAGAAGGAGGAGAAGAGGGGTACTCTGGAGAAGAAGAAGAGTATGAGGACGAAGACGAAGAGTGCGCGCAAAAGCCCGGAGGTACGGAGGATGATGCTATTGAGCTGTCTGATTAGTGCTCCCTCCAGTACGGGCGCAAGATGCGTGTTTATATGTATATATCTGGTGAGGACGGAGGACAGTTTCACTGTTGACTAGCTACTATCTGCATAGCGTGGCGTTTGAGGGACTTGGTGCATGGTGGGCGGTTTCTTCTTGGCTGGATCGCAAAAATGACATGATACCCACGTTCTAGATTTGATACTGTATATTAGTTGGGCGATGATGGGAAACTTCAATCTGTGCTCGATACGACGGTTGTACTTCGTTTGATCTCGACAACATCTTCTCATGAAAGGTGCATTGCTCTCGTCGCCATTGCGCCTTATTTGGATCTTAAGATTGTAACATACTCCAAAGTGAAGACAGGACTGTGTATCCCTTGAAGTAGGGTTGCCATCATCGATGTCGAGATACCTCAAGCTGTCTGCTCCCTAACATCATCATTCCTGCGTCCTAATATGAACACCGCACTTGCTGCGGCCTTATCCTCCCTTATGTGTACACCCACTCCCATTCGTTTACCGCCACCATGTAGCCAATGCGATCCCTGCCATCCTTGCCACAGAACCCTTCATCCTCTCCCGCTTTCCAAACCAAAACGTTTACTACGGTCAGGAACAATTCGATCCGCAGTCATTGTTCTCGAATCTGCTGTTCCAATACTATTGACCCCCAACCAACCAACCGTGTGCACACGCGGATGCACACGTGCATGCATCGCGCAGTACGTCCTTTATTCATGCCCTCCAACGTCTACAGTCCTCCCCACTATCGCCAGTCGGACCCTCCTCCGCTGCCGCACTCTCAATCCATGACGGCTCCCGCAGGAGACCTGGTCCTGTCATACAGCATCTATAGAACCGCTGCTTTGACGCAGATTTTAGATTCGAGCATGTGGATCGCTTGGCCGGCCGCATCGGCGCGAGGCTAGACGCAGCTTAGCCGCCGGCTTGGCACCTGCGTAGATTGTGGGGTTTTGACGCTCGTAACGCTGTGAGTGGGGAGAATGAGTGTGCTGGCAAAAAAAGCAAAGAACATCGTACACGGGAATAGGCGATGCGAACACGAATGCGTTAACGAGATCGATGCCTGACCAGACGGGAGTCCGGAATGATTGGATCGACCCGCCTGAAATGATACGATTGGGGCGGTTGCGGTGAGGAACGGTCGGACACGGTGGTTGCATTTGGCGATCCTCCCTCTGTGATGTAGCTGTGAACAGATCTCGATAGTATGAGAGAGGTCAACAGTAGTTCCTAGCCAAAGTTCTCTGATTGTCTCACGATCTCATGCGCGAGCCGTAGAGCATGATGAACACCATTCGACCTGGTGCAGCGTACCCACACTGTCGTCAATTTAGATCCGCATCTAGACTGCATTGCGTTCGGAAGACTGCATCTAGATCTCTGTCAGATGGCGCTGACACCCGTGCTCGAAGATAACCGCCTCGTGTAACTTAGTTTCAGGGAGCCAAGCCTCAGCCTCGCAAAGTGACGCAGTTGTGTACAGGACACCCCCATGTTGCAAGTGTCAGAGAGCCCGGAACATAAATATACATAACAAGGTACGTTCGCGATGCTGTACAACGCCATTATGGGGCTTCCGTTCACAGCGCCCTGCAGGAAAACGGGAGTGATGCACGTCTGCGGTGCACGCGTGAGATCCAACAATTATTATTGCCAGGCTGTCCCTGCCAGCGTGCAGAATGACACAAAACTGACAGTATGCCGAGGTCGTCAGAGCATGCTGTGAAACGGCGGCAAACCTCATCTTGACCTTCCCGGATGACTTCATCGGGTCTCGCATGGTTCGCTACACCCCTGCACGCGTCCTACGCCACGAACATTTCTCACCGATCAAAAACGGTTTATCTTCGTACTACGTGACCGAACGGTGAGCGCGGAGACGAGACGTGTTCGAAGTAAGCAGTGTAACATTCCCAGCGATCTCTGTCAGTGTGGAGAGCGGGACGGGGAAGCGGCTTCGTCGCGCATTGAACGGTGAACGGTGTAGGGGCTGAGCCCCTACGAGATAGTACGATGGTGGCGCCAGCTGTTGGTCGACAACTGTTCTGAGCTGAGGAGCTCCACATTGTTTGGACGGCATTGTGATCCGGAATTGACAGTGAGTCTGTATGCATGCAGGTCAGACCGAACAAGAGATAACGTCAAGCTTAGCCTATAAGGAGTGGATTGTGGAAGTGAAACCGTGAAGGTCGACGCATGGGTATCATTGACCAAGCAGCTCGTTGAATGTCTCCGCCATTAATGCGACATTATGCAATTGTGCTCAGAGCTCACAGTGATCCCGTCAAGGTCCTCAGATAGCTAGACACCCATCAATCAATCCAGCAATCATTTCGACTGGTTCCCTGATATGGATAGACTATGTCTGACTGAAAATGGAAAACTCGTCCTAGCGTGGTTTAATCGCAGGGAAGAATCGTGGACCCGAGTATCCGTAGAATTGTACGCTCTCGATATCGATTTTACCATCCTGCGTTGGACTCCATAACTTTAGTAGGACGTGCTTTCCTGAGCTAGTGAGGCGTTAGTGCAACTGTCGAAGAGAAAGTAAATTGACCTTACATGGCAGGATGAAATTTGATGGTGATTTTGTTCTTGTGGCGCGCAATGAAGAAGCGGGCATGTGGCTGGATGATATCCTTTGGCTCTGGCCGACTATGTTTGGGTCCGATTCGACTTGGGGTTTGAAGACGTGTAGCCCTTATTGGATCGATGTTGTTGTTGTTTTGCAGATTCCTCCACCTTTGAGCCTGCTCATGAAAGCTGCGAAGACGGGGAGATCCTAGTGGCTCGGCGCGCCGGAGGGTGGCGAGCGGATGCTGGATCAAGTCCTCGCGGTCATCATCGTCCTCACCCTCAGAACGGTAGCGACTCTCACGCCGAAGTCGGTCTGCCATTATAGCAGCGGAAGGTAATGCTTCGCTCTCTTCGGAGTCTTCAGGCTCACTCTCCATGGTGGTCGTGAAAGGCGGTGGTGTTGGTGCAGAGATGCCTGCAGCGTTGGAGTCACCCTCTTCGATGTGATAAGGGCATTCATTGGCAACATCATCCTCATCGTCAACACCGAGTTGCTCATCCCGTTGGTGCCGTTGCACCCGTGGTGGACCTGGTGTTCTTGGACGTTGACTACGAAGTCTCATGCTCGAGACTCTCTCTGCTAGAGCCTGGCGAGACCGCTCCCAAACTGCCTCGTCCAGGATCGCTTCATGGAACGAAATTAGCTCTTCTTCCTCACCTCTCGGCGGACTGGGAGTGGGGGACGACGGCGAGAGGAAGGTTTCGTGCGGATTGTATTCAATTTCGTAGGCCGAGGTCCCAGAGAGCAGTTTGTCTGGAGACATGGACACGAACACTAGTCCTTCCTGTACGGGGGCAGTGAATCCTCGGTCTGGCGCGCGGATTACCATCTTCTCCAGACAAAAGGGGAATTCGCCGATGTGCTTTAGCAAGAGGTTGCAACTCCCGCTTTGGCTACAATACACGCTCTTATCGTTGCTCAATACGTTCTGGACTCTATATAGAGAGCTATCCCTATCGTATTCGCCACCGTCGCAGCTTACGACCTCCATTCGAAGTCGCACGAGCGACCTGTCCCTTGTAGCCGTATTTGAATCCATCGTATTCTGAGGGTGGCTGAGCGGGATGATCGAGCTTCCGCCTCTTCGTCCGTCTGGGCTGGCCGTCAAGACCGCTTGGTGGGCTGCGCTCTCGGAGGGAGGTGTGGAAAGAGTTTAGCGGGAGGTTGCTCAGAGAGTCGAGCACGTCAGTCGCGGGGTCCTCGATAACGGAGCGTACATCTCTCACGCGCGGGTGGGCACGACGAAGATAGCGTTCGCTTGGTGGAGCACTTGGTCTACCAGTACCTGGTGGAGGTTTAAAGTCAGCCATGTTCAAGTGAGCAGGAGTAGATTAGTCTGGCATGCAATCTTTCAGGCGCCAGCTAAACCGTCCCCATAGTAGCCAGTCATCACGTACTGCTGCGCTGCATGTTGGCGCCATCAGGCTCACGCTCGGCGTGACGGGGTATCCGAGTGGGGCGAGCAGCTGGCCGGCGACGAAAGCCTATATCTCTTGCTGTATGTAGCCGCCTTTGAGGCGCTTCACCGTCATCATCTGTAGCGGCTTGGGGGTTCAGAAACTCCGCAAGTTGGTTCAGTCGCGAGCGAGGTGACGTCCGTGGTGGAACAGTGGGCGGCGGGGAGGCTGAGGCTTGCGGGAAATCAAAGCCGCCCGTAGCAAAAGCAGTTCGGCGGGTGGGGGCGGCGGAGACGGAGAATCTGGCTGTGTTCTCGGCATGGATGGTGTCGTGCACTCGGTCGGCGAGGAAGTTGAGTTGGAAGGGGTATTGTCGGTCCGTTACGAAGTAGGTGACATCGGCGACGCACCCCACATCGGCCCGTCCGTGCGTCATCTAGCTTGCGGCTCTGCTCTCACTGCCGGCGTCTTTCCTCGCAGCGACAGCCGATTGCAACTTCGTGCCTTCTCAAAGGCGACGCCTGCGCTCCTACACGCTGCCCTCAACCCGATTCTCCACCCCATTCGAACGCCTTGCCGAACTAGCAACATGGCCGAGCCCGTTGCACCAGTAGTTCCGCTGCCTGCGACAAACGGCGAAGGCACCTTCCCTGCTCCTGATGCCGCAGGTGAGCTTGTTGCAGCCATTGCGCAGGCCGAAACTGTTTCCGCAGACGAGATTGCACTCAATGACGACAGATCCGCCTCTGGGGCCTCGAAGCGCAGAACCGGATTCGCAATGCGAACATTGCTCGTGTCCGTCAAGGCGCTCGCCAACGAGATCGCGAGAACTTGGTGCTGGCAGGCATCAGCTCAATCACGCTCGCCGACCATGAAGTCATCACCGAAGAGGACTTGGGTGCACAGTTCTTCATCAGTGAGACCGACATTGGCAAAAATGTAAGAGCGCACAGCATACACGGAGACTACTTCTAACAGTGCTCAGCGCGCCGAAGCCGCGGCCCCCAAAGTCCAAAAACTCAACCCCCGCTCAAGGTCAATGTCGTCCCGCGACGTTTCGAAAGAGACGGACACTGGCTTCTTTACGCCTTTCGATATGATCATTGCTACCGACCTCGATCATTGCGCTTACCAACATCAATGGCTGCGCTAGGATCGTGAACCGTCCGTTCTACGCAGGAGGCAGCCATGGCATGTACGGATACATTTTCGCAGATCTCGGATCACACGAATTCGTCATTGAGAGAGGTGTCTAGGAAGACGGAGCTAAAAGCGGAATCTGCGACGCGATCAATAATTGGCGTCCAGTTCAAGAAGGAGAACGGGAAGAACATTGAGCTGGTCACCAAGCGAGAGCTATACACACCTCTGCTACTTTCCAATACCTCACCGCTCGCGCCAGAGCTCCAGGGAAACGCTCGCAAGCTAAAGAAAGTGCATCCTCTGTTGACTTGTATTCGCACGCTATGGGAGTGGGAGCGCCAAGGCAACGGCAACCCAACTCGCAGTCTGGCCGAGTTGGCGGCTTTCTCCGCCTCCGCTATGGACAGACACAAGGAGCTCACCCTCCCGCCTCAGACCCTTACGGGCGACTTTCTGAAGAGCTTTCTAAACAACCTCGGCAGCGAGATTGCACCGGTCACGGCAAACCTCGGCGGACAGCTGGCTCAGGATGTTATCAACGTTCTTGGCAAACGAGAACAACCCATCCAGAACCTTATGCTGTTCGACGGAGAGGATAGCTCGGGACCAGTGTATGCGCTCCATCCCATCTTCATGAACGATCCTATGCCACCGATTGCACCGCTGCCTGTCGATGCGCCAATTGTACTCGCTTGAAGGGATCGCTAATGAGTGCAGGTACTGTCTCACAAATCGAGAAACGGATAAGCTTGCGATTGTCTCTGATTCGGATTCGGTACTGGGGGCGTTGGTTGCAAGTCAACTCTGAGGAGTTTTGGTTTTCTTTGGGGTATCTGATTGGAGTATGTTATGATACCCACATCATTAGCGAGCATGCACGAAATGCAATGGCAACGTAGCGTAAATCGTCGCGAGAAGTATCGACTGCAGCGTCGAATCATCATCATCAATACTTGTTAATCCTACTGGGGTCAATCAAAGGCACTATGAGCCTAGCAGGGCGATATGGCTGATAGATCCATTCCGTCTATGTATGCTTGCGATTTCTAGGTTAGAAGCAATCTTGGAACGCCTACACGCCATCGTGACAAAACAGTTGATGCAGTCACCGCTCATTACATGCAATTCGAGGTTCAAACGTACCTTGCTATTCGGCAAGTGGATTGTTCTTTCTAGACTACGTGATCTCAATGTACCCTCTTCGACTTACTCGCCACTCTACTGCTTCTTCTTCACCTTTTCTTCCATTCCTTTACCGCGTTTCCCCCTTCCACCTTTAAACAAGACCCAGCACAATCCCAAGAACGCCACAATAACAACGCCAATGGTGCCCATCTCTACCCAATCCGCTGCCCTCGAGTCCAGCACCGGCACATCAATCCAATTCACCAGGTTCCCCGTCCCATTCCCGCTCTCGTTTGGCGGCACATGCATGAATCTCTTTCCCTTTGCAAACGCACTGTCATACCCCAGGTTCTTACGGTCGAAAGGGTTACCAGAACTGTCTTGCTCAGCATCGCAAGCCCAGAAGACGACGGGCCAGGGGACAGGGACGCGTGTGTGCGAAGAAGAGGCGACCGGGAGGTACCGGAGGTGCAGGGGTATAGTGACTGTCCATTCTTGTTCTTTAATACCCTCTGGATATTCCTGTGGGGAGACAAGTCGGAAGAGCGCAGTACTGCCCCATCTTGAAACGACCCAATCTGGTGCTTCCAGATCCGTGGCACCTGTGACATATAGCAGGGAGGTCAGGAGGTGTGAGGAGAGGAAGAGAGGGTCATTGAATTGGTATTTATCGATGAAGAGGTATGAGGGCAGCGTCAGGTGCGTATATAGTTTGCAGGTTTCATCTGGCGGGATAAGCTGCGCTGAGGGGAAGCTGAGTTCCAATGTGGGATGCAAGCCAGTGGGATGCGCGAAGCGCGACATGTATGTCAGGGGATAAGAGAGAGGGTAGTGTCGTGTGGGTGTCTGGAAACGTGTAGGCTTGGGTGCGGCGTCTGGGCCTAAGACGGTGAGGAAGCCGCCGAAAGCGATGTCTTCGGGGTCGGGATTGGGTTCGTGGGTTAGAACGCCAACTTCGATTGTATGCCCGTGGCTTGGGGCGGGAATGTGGGTTGTCCAACCATGAGTAGGGGAGTCGAAGAAGGCCGTCAGGATAAGGTTGGTAGAAGATGCGGAGAAGTCAATGTCGAGGTAGGAGGCTTTGAGGAGCGAAGTTGCATACTCTATGCATTTTTCTAGATCTGAAGACTTCGGACAAAAGCTCTCTTCGATCAAGGAGACGAGCTGGTGCAATGACGGAAGGCAGGAGTAGTACTGCAGTGAAGCGTCTGATTCCTCACCTGTCGCATGAAAAACAGGTGTTGCTATCTCTTCTGCATCCAAATCAAACGAACAGTCATTCTCTGGATCGAAGACCGATCGCAAGAGATCACAAAGCTGTACTTTGGGTTGCGTGTTGTGCGGCTCGTAGAGAACGTGTAGGCCTGGCGTGACACGTGATGTGAAAGGTGGGATGGCAGTGAATGGCTTCAGAGAGGCCCACTTAATGTGTAGTTCTTGCCATTGCTTGAGAAACTTGCGGACCTATAGGACGTTAGCTGGTTTACCTGTAACGAGCATAAAGCTGATATTTGCGGTACCTCTTTAGGAAGCTCGTCTACGTTAAAAGTAACGCGGTGTTCCTCTACGGCTTTAAGTCCTTTCAACCAGAGAGATCCATCTTTAACTTCAAGCTGTTCTGGCGTGAACGAATCTGGGTCTCCCACCAGGTATGTCCTTCGCTGCTTCATTGTTGGTGTTGACGTGGGTTAGCATTTGCCAAGGGACAACCTGCACATGTGCACACGTTCACGCGATGCCGTAACATATTATAGACTAACCCCAAAAAGCCGTAGTTTACAGGTATCCCACCAATGACGAACGCCAAGCCGCCCATTACAATGGTTCGCCGTCTTCACAAGCTGTAGCCTTGCCGCTGCTCAACACACACACACACCGTGTCCTTTACGCGTGTCGCCACACATGGCCTTATAGACAGATTGCCTCTGCTACAGCCGCGACATCCTCGCTTTTGAAACGCCCAAGTCACAATGCGCCCGCTCAACTTCCTCTCCACAGCACTGCTGGCCGCCTTCACGCTCCTCGAACCCGCCTCCGCCCTGCGCTCCGACAAAGTCAAGCTCTCCAAGATTCAAAGTCTCACTCTGCGTAAAGACCAGGAGACCTCCCACCGCCGCGTCTCTGCTATACCCCAGCTAAAATGTATCGGCGGCTCCGCGCGCGGCTTGTACGAGGTCGATGTAATGCGCTGTAAGAACAGCGGGGCAGATTACGACGATGAGGCCATCCAGTGGACATGCACCGCTTCCCTCCCCGAGGAATTCAAACTAGGCTCAACAGATGTGATATGCGAAGGATACGATTACCCTGAAGACCCATTTATATTGAAGGGCAGTTGCGGTGTGGAATACAGACTGGTCTTGACGGAGAAGGGCGAGGAAAAGCACAGACACAAGAAGCCGTGGTTTGGAGGTGGGGACGATGATGCGAGAGGGCACGAGAAGAGCACGGGCGATAAAGTTGTTGCATCCTTGTTCTGGATAATCTTTGTTGGCGTCGCGGCATGGATTGTGTATAACGCGTTGAGGAACTGGGCGACGGGACAAGGTGGCGCTGGGACTGGCTTCGGCGGCAACCGTCCAGGTTGGGGCGGTGGGGGAGGCGGTGGATGGGGAGGCTACGGTGGGAATGATGATGATCCGCCCCCGCCGTATGATTGGCATCCTGGACAGGGACAGAACCCTAAGCGGTCATATGGGAGCACAAATCAGGAGGGCTGGAGACCTGGCTTTTGGTCGGGTGCGTTAGGCGGAGCGGCTGCTGGATATGCGGCAGGTCGAACTGGACAGGGCAGGAATAACCAGACCACTGGCTCGGGCTGGGGCAACAGTGGTTGGAACAATGGCGAAGGAAGCTCGCGGTCATCGTCTGACTCCTCGAGCTACTCATCTACGAGACACGAGAGCACCGGTTTCGGTTCGACTTCGCGCAGATAGTCGGAGAGTTTTCCCCGTGGTTCGAGATTGATACCTGTTTTGCAGTTATTACCCATTCAACTTACACATACACACGAAATCGGTGAAGTAAAATACATCCGGAACGTCCTCCACGCCCGTAACCTCACGTGGAACCAGATTGGGCTAGAGATCGTGTCATCACAAAGAACACGAAAGAAACCTTGAACGCCCTGCCTATCGCCATGTGCCACGTTGCCCCAGAGCACCTTATGCATCGTCCGCCAACCATAAAACATCGACGTCTGCGACCTTCACGCAGGTCAAGTACCCGACGCCGTGTGCGTCTGGATCGATCATGAGCTGGTTGTCCACCAACTTCTCCACAACCCTCGACGCATGCTCCCTCAGCATGCCCATATCCTCACCAAGATCCTTCCACCCGATCGTCATCAGTCTCTCAATCAGCTCTCTTACATACTCCGTGCTCAGCCACTTCCAGTTTCCCTTGTGTATTCCGCGGTACAGTCTGCCAAAATGCAGCGTTCGCTCAGGATGGTTCGTCACGTTCGAAATGTGCTGGGCGAGCTCGTCACGGAAGACTTGGACGGTGAGCCAGGTTTCGATCTCGGCCGTCTTTGTTGGGTCCGGTGCGCGAACAGGGCGGCGGAGGGGGTCGCCAATGTGGATGGTGATAAGGAGCAATTCGTGCTCGATTTCAAGACGCAGTTTATCGAGCGCTAGTGCCTTCTGCTTTACGAGGTCTTGGACAGGGTCTGCGATAGCCTTGCGGGAAGTGGGCCAGGGCCATTTGGGGTGTGCGCCGACCATATGTATTAGGCATTCATCGTAGATGCCTCGATTTTCTAGGGCTATAGCGAGCTGGATCCAGCGAGGGGGGTCGGCCTTGATAGCAAGGTAAAGCTCCCGACGATAACTTGCGTACGTGCTACCCAAATGCGCTCGTAAGAGGTGGACGCAGCCCAGCTCGGTGCCTACCTTGATGAGCCCTTCTGATTGGGCCAGAGCGACGCTGATGTCGGTGGTGGACAGTTTAGGCGGGATGTTATACATTGAGCCGAGTATCTGGGTGTAGCATACAATCGCAGCCATATAGTGAGGGCTATGAGTGGTCGCCACCAAGTCGGTGCAGAAGGGTTTAGAACCGGGTGAGTTTGTATCATCGGACAGATCTTCGGATTTGATCTCGACGCCGTCGACGATCTGAGGACTAGGCTGCGAGACATTGGGACGGTCACCGTTGGACTGATGACGGACTAAGCTGACCTTGCCGTTCCTTCCTTCAATGGCGAAGGAGTACCAAGAAGCTTTGGTCTCATCGGGTGAAGCATCCTGCAGTGCGTTGACGAAGAATGGGGAGTGTCGACAAAGCACGGAGCTGTGTAACTGAAACGTCCGGGACGAGGGACCGAGGTCAGAGGTGATAATGAGATCTCCAATTGAGAAGTGGGTGTTTGGTGGTTGGGATCGGATGAGGACGCTTGTCCTTAGCGGTGACGGTAAACACTGTTTCGTTAGTCGATGCCGACGGCTTGTTGGCATTGCACCTACCACAGTGCCATCATGCGATGATTCTCTTGTCTGGGGACTTGGAAGTCCAATGTCCTCGATGTTTATTGAGTTTGAAAGAACTGAAGTAATATTCGATTGATTGCCGATAATCAATTCAATGAGCCTCGGTGATACTGTCTTTGGGGTTGGTGGCTTTGAGATCGCTTGCGCAGCGACGCTTCTCTGCGTAGATGGCGGTGTGGAGAGCTCACTGGACGGGCTCGAAGATTCGAAATACGATGAAGCCGCTAATCTATACATGGAGCTAGTCGACCGCTTCCTTTCTTCGAGAGTAGAGGAACTTGATGATGTAGTGGAGGCTTTTGACGCGCTTATCGCGGGCTGTCGCTTACGTATCTCTCCAGACAGCGGAGAACCTTGCCGTTTCGTCATAATGTCTAAAGACACGATGCTCTGTCAGACGTAGAAAAAGGTCAGAGGTCAGTTGAAGAGACTCAGAGCGTTCAAAACACGGGTAAGTCCGTATAAGATTTTCCGGGACTATCACAAGTGAGGGAGATTGTAACACTGAGCACCAGAACTGCTGCTCAATGTTTTGATATAGATAGATACCATTAGTAAGGTAAGGGTACATAGCTGTAGGTCGCCCGCAGTACGGGTGTATGACCCAGGGCAACTGATAGAGTTAATCGAAGCAAGTAATACACCAACCGTGAGACTATGTTTGAGTATGATAATGGAACATTGGGAGACAAAAGCTGGTGTTTACAAGTCTGTTATCTGGAAGGTGAGTGAATTGCGGCGACCAGGAAGAAATTACCTGCCTTGCAACATGACTTTCATCGACACTGGGGGTCGTGGTAGTGTCGCTATCAAATGATGAACTAGTAATGGTTGATGATGTAATCGAAGTTTGCCTGAATACCGCGGAGATCTTCTTTGACGGTTTCTGATTCTTGATGTAATCTAGTCCCTAAAAGAACTTAGTCAAGTTCGAGGATAATCTTCTACAGCCCTAACTTTGTGGCATCCGCTCTGAGGTGGTCGGGTGGATTCTGGCGACATATGAATTTTCTTACCTCTGCGAATATAGTGTAGGTGAACGCTCAAACTTCCGTCGTAGGGATTTGATCTATTTGCGCGTTGTCGCCGTTGCCGGTGCATTAGACATCTCCATCACTCTTATCAACATCCAGGTCGGCCACAATCACCATCGTTCTTCAAATCGGGTCTGACATTCCCCGCCGCGGGCAACCCAAGGTTCCGAGACCTGCATCCTACCGTTGCATCCTGGGTTCCCCGCCGTCGAGTTCCTTGCTCGGCTCTTTTACGTGGAACAGTAGCCTTGAACGCGACAATATCGTGGAAAAGGGTAGCCCTCTCGTGATGACCTAGTACGCAACTATCGGCTCAATGGTCCAATTCCAAGGGCCCTCGGCGATGACCCACCTCCACCCATCTGGCAAGATTTGGCTCGCGACTGCGGTATCGACAAATCCAGCAGCCTTACGAGCGCTCAGCAATTCCACTTGTGTTTCACTCTCGTGCTTCCAGAGCCTAAAAGACACCCCAAACTTTTCGATAACCGAGTTTCGTGGCGCCAGATTCGTACGATCGAGCCCCCAATCATTGCTCCGTTCATATGGCTTCAGATACCGTGTAGCTTTAATCCCGGTCTTTGTCCACGCGAGCGGACCTTCCAGTGCATTGGAAATGTTGACGAAGGAGCCGAACCAGTCGCCGTCACGATCGCGAATCATGTACAACGAGCTTGACCCTCCTCTCGCGCACCAAGGTAGCGTGGTCGTCTCCGAAATACCGCGGGCGAAAGTGCGAACCTTGAACACGTTCCAGTTGTCGTTCTGGGGGGTGGACGGCGCGTTGACACGACCGATGACGGCAAATTCGCAGAGCGATGGGAATGCCCCGATGTTATATAGCTCCTGCAGTGTACTTGCGAGTTTCGCGCCGTGCAGAAGTTTGTCGCCAGAATAGCAGAGAGCGGTGTGAGCCAGGTGGGCGCACTCAGGACGCGCGAGGACTAATGACGAGGTATTCTAGTCGAGATATTCTGTTCAGCGGCTTCTGTGACCTCGAAGGACTGCTCGGGCGTTCGTGGTCGAGTGCTGCTGTTGGGAAAAGGCTCGACAGTAATCCAGAACAAAGATGCGAGGTGCGCAGCCTCAGGCTCCTAAGGCGCGGTAGCAAAGCACTCAAAGCATGGCACACATGAGGCTGATCGAGGTCTGGACGATTAATGCAGGCGCAATCAAGGTTGAGATTGACTACTGACGCAGGGAGACTCTGCAAGATCAACACAAGGACAGCACTGGGCACAGAAAATCCTTCCAGGTGGTCCAACGATTCTTCAAATGACAGCGCAAAGGTGCGTAAGTGCTTCATCCTGCGCATAGCTTCGCATAGCTCTACTAGACGATCGAAAGCATCAGTCGACTGAACACTGAAGCCCATCAAATGTACCTGAGTTATGCGTATGCTAAGCGACTGGATGAGGTGGTATTGTCGAGCGAATCTCCCGAACCGTGCGCCTGATGTGTCCTCTCGAAGTTTTGAGTCCAGAGAGATGTGCTGGTAAAGTACTGTACTGGCGATATGATGCCATCTCTTGCATGTGCGCATAACTGCAACGAGATCTGACGGTTTGTTGAGTATTTTTTCGAAAACATCCATCAGGATTTCATTTGGTAGTCTCGTTCGGTCATTTTCTGTGTGCTTTTTTAGCCTGTTCTGGCTGGTGAGAGTATGTTCATGATGCATGCTGCGAGGCAGATCCCATTCAGGAAGTGGACGACTTCCGATATCTTCGATGACCAAGGGTGAGCGAGACGCGGGACTTCGGCGCAGCGACAAAGTCCGTTGACAGCTGGCCTTTCAAACATGTGGTAGTTCGAATCATGATATACGACGCCCTACTAGCTCGGGCAACCGGCCGCGGCTCATCAGGCAAGCATTTCTCGTGATGCATCGTGAGCACAATGATGATCCGGCAGTTGACGCGCTGATGAGATAGTGGCCGAAGATTGGATCACGCGAGTGGGGGACAAAAGCCATCTTTCCCAAGCCGGCAAGCTTCTCCGCATCTACGCACGTGGGGCCTTCACCAAACCCTGGAATTGGTGCAATCCATCTTGCAGCAGAAACCGACTCTTGTTTACGGACTTTGCGGCCAATGACGTAGGGAGCTATGTAGGGCGCTGAATGATGGGCTCGATAAGCGATCAGCAGCATCTACGGACGTCGCTCTTAGATAAACGCGAGATGGCGGTCTCGTCACGTTCGACACGTTCGATTTATGATGGACTGGGTAGTGAATACCGAATTTATAGCAGGGGCATCCGGCCAAGCTTTCGTGCGTGGTTCTCAACGGCCTGTGCAACATGCATGTACCTGATGCCCTCTCGGCTATCTAATGCGCATACGCTACCTTATGCCCTCGAACATTCACGATTTCTACACTTTCCGGCTCCCACAGGCACCAGGCTGTTGTTCTGGTTTCTTGAGCGCTGAGCCGGATGGATTAGTCCGAATCTCAAAGTCGAAGGACAAAGAGGCTAACAGGAACGCTGATATAATGCCCTTGTACCTTGTTACTACCTGCACTTTACCGCCCCCAATGCGACTGTGGCTTCGAACATTCGAGCAAGGCAGAAGAGCGATTCTCAAGAGGCATTTGCGTGGTCTGAACAAGAATTGAATTAGGCTCAGAGTGAAAGTAGGTGAAGTTTACATCACATCACAGTATTCGGATGATATACGCTAAAATGCAGGAACAACATGCGTTATCTTGTCAGTTACTCCTATACAACACGGACAATCTCCAATCCTACAAAATCGTCACCCAAACCTCACCCTCAATGCTCTCTGACGCGTCCGCACCTCACGTGTCTATAGCTTCTGACCGGAAGAGCAGCAGTCCTTCGCCAGCACACTAGCTTGGTTCTTGGACGATGGCACATCAATGGCCGGGTTCCTCTCGAAGAAATCCGAAGGCTTGAAATGCACCTGGAAGATCTCCGAAGGCATGACTGGCCAGTCTTCCACGCGGGGGTTGTGCGTCAGTCCAAACACACTCCACAGGACGAGATCTTCATTCGTAATATCATCTTTCCGCTTTACCATGTCATGTACGCCGCCAACCTCCACCTGACTCTGCAGCGTGTACCGTCCTGCAGCATACAGCTCGTTATCTTGGTACTTTGTCGCCCAGACGTGATGTTGTGTGAACAGAGCTCGCTGGTATTGCAGACTGCCAGGGGCTGCGAGTAGCTTCTGTGTTGCCGGTGGCTGAAATTTGTAACCGACTGGGTTGCCACTTAACTTATTCTTTTTGTTCGGGTTGATAATTTTGAATGTACGGTTATGTTCGGGCGCAGCGTCGAGGCCTTGTGAGCGGTTCACGATCGTCTTGCGGATTTCGTAATAGTTTCCGTTGGGGTTCGTCTCCTTATCCCATGGGGCAGTGTGGGATTCTTCGTACAGAAGCGTGTTGTTGTGACCATCGATGGCAGGGTCCAGGCGAGCTGCGAAGATGTGCTGGTGATTCTGCGCGAGCACACCACCCGAAACGACGTTCCCATACTCTGATGTTTTACCAGGATCGATATTGACTGTAGAGACGATACCAGTAGCACGTACTTCTAGCGTGATTCCACCAGCAGTATCCAATTTGTACGCAAACACGTACTCGTAGTTTGCGAGAGTAATAATGAATTGAATGACCAGCTCGCGTAGCCTTGTGACAACTGCTCGGCCTGTCCTCCAGTTGGTGTGCTTCCAGCCGATGCCGTTGTCCTGCTCGTGCAGGCAGATGACGTTGGGATGCTCCTTTGGCTCACCATCTGAACCAACAATGACAGCATCGAAGTACTTAATCACACCAAGACAGTCGCAGCCTAAAGAGAGGTTGTTCGCACAGTTGCCTGCACCGCCATCGCCAAAATCAAACGCTTGCTTGCGGTGGAAGGGCGCTCGTGCGTCGGCATAGGGTACGCTCATCTCGCTGATGCTGAGACGGTAGATGATGCTTCGGCCTTCGTACCGCACGTCGTGAAGAACAGCTCCTTCGCGAGGATTGAATGACACGCGGAAGCTCCACTTCTGCCATTCGACGAAAGACTCATCTGAGACCTTGAACGAAGTGCCCTCCGGCTGAGTAATATTAATGGGCTTCATGTCCTTTCGTGTGCCTCCTTCCACTAGCTCCGGAACATACTCGGCGGACTGGCAGTGATCGAGGATGCGGGGAGAGTGAGTCTTGCCCGTCAAGCTATCTCCCTTTCCACCAGTAGCCAGTCGATCAATACGGCAGATCTTCCGAGTATGTGCGTCCATGACGGGAATAATCGGTAGAGGGTATGCGTAAAAATTTGAGTCCGGGTTGCCGTTCCTAGTGTCCTGTCCGAAGCACAATCCTTGGAAGTACCTTCTGTTCTCAGAGGTTGCATCAAGTCCACCATATGGCCTACAAACCAGTCAGTAGTTGTTCGTTATGTTAGCTTTCATTCTTTCAACGTTTGCTAGATACGTTGATATAAAGTGGTTTCATGTCGGTGAAGAGTATGGTACGGTAATCCTAATGTAATCGCAGTCATAACTTACCAAGGCTCAACAACAAGTTCAAAACCTTCCGGTAGTTGGAATTCCTTAATCGCTGCCTGGAATTCTTCGCTCTCTTTGCAAGCCTGCACAAGATGCTCAAATTCCCACAATGTCAGAGAAGCTTGGTGCTCCTTCCCAATGACCTCATGATTGACCCTCTTCTTTGTCTCAACATCAACAAGTGACTCGTGGTACTCCGGGACCTTGTCAGAACCGATGATATCGTACATGCACTTCGCCAATCGCGGCGGCCGCTTTGAGTGTACTGACTGTCCGGGTTGCGCGGCATGTTCGGCTTCAAGATATTGCTTCATGAGCTCCTTGTTGGGCTCTTGGAGGAAGATCTCTCGGAAATCGACAACGACATCGGGATGGAGGGAGAGGATGACATCGCGGGCGAGGCGAGTCTCTTCAATGCTGAGGATCTTGAAGGGATGAGGCGCCATGGTGTTGTCCCTAAGGGGAAGCTGCCCGTATAGAAGACTAGACTCTTCTCAAGAAGGCTAACTAGCGTAGTACTCTGCAGTACGTGAATGAAACGTGGACAGTGCGAAGCTCGAGAATGACGAGCAAGCAAAGTTGACCAAAGGTCTGGTAAAGATATTGGAAGAACAAACTCTAGAGAAGAGGGACCTGGCATGCTACTTTAAGTATTTCTAGGAAGACTTCCGCTACCGATAAAGATGGAACTGGCTAGCATATCTTGCGTCCCCGCCTAAGATTTATGGTAGTCTCATATGCGGCATAGGTAACGCGGAGCTTTCGCATGGACCTTCCGATTTCGTCCTAGCTCGGGAGACGCGCGAAGCGCATCTATTGATTCGCCAGCGCTGCTCACACATTCGGTCTCAGGGCCTCACAATAGATGAACACAACCTGCGCTTGTCAATGGTGCAGTTGAATCTGATCCTTTCTTGTTGAAAAAAGGCGGGTGTATCGAGAGCCTTTCCCACTTCCAAAGTGTCGATGACGGTCCGATAACAATTGGCCCGGTCATGCTTTTCGTGCGCTCTCTTGATACAATTCCTCGTAGTGCTTTTGTGCTATTAGAATTAGTCTGGCATACGGCAGAGACCATCAATGACCTATACTAGATAAAAGAAGTAGGAGTTGCCGGTAAGTGCATGAAGCGACTTGTCTTTCGTCCGGTCTCGCGGCGCGGACTGGTCGGGCCCCGGCGGAAACAATTCCGCGTTTGCCCTGATGCACAACTTGAACACCAACTACTCAAAACGGCAGCTCGGGCGCGATGTCTGCATCTCGGAGTCATATAGCCTCCATCTTTTCGAGTTGTTTGCATTTCTTCCCCCATTTCCCCCTGGCATTGAACCACATCGACGAGCAGATTACCGCCAAAGAGATCGCGGTGCAATAGAACAGCCGCTGGGCCTCGCTCAGGGTCTTTCATCTCGCTCATTTTCATGCCTAGAATACCAGCCAGTGTGGTTAGAGTTGAACAAGGTCACTGTGACAGTGAGTATGGCAATCCTCAACGCAGCATAAGATATCAGTAAATCAGTCCCTATTGGATGCGAAACACGCCTTATGTTGCATTTCTTTGTCGATTGACAAACAGAAAAAATGATAGTGCTCTACGTCATTGAGATGATATGTCCTGCGTCCGAAGCTCTGAAGCAACTCGTTCGTTTAATGCAATAGGTACTCATTGATGAACGCTTCTGGGCTTGGCTTACCCTGATTTCAGCTGAAATCAATGAGCTATACGCGGATGAGCAACTTTTGATCCTATCATCGACTGCTATGAGCAAACGGTGTTGATCTCATAAAGTGGTAGCGACCGTTTCGAAATCATCCTTTCGAGTTATAAAAGTCCACTCGTGCTTGCGATTCAGGGAGTTTTCGCACATGACTAGAACGGTCGGGACTTCGATCCATAGCTTTGGTCATCCACGACAATAGGGCCCTAAGAGTCAGTTAGCAGCAGGCCTAATAACAAGAGTGTTGCTTCATGGCGCCTAGTGGCATTACTGGTTCACGGTCACCTGAAGCACAGTTGAAATCGGTATACTGATAGGTCCTAAATCTGCCAACGTACAGTGGACATTTCGGCTCCTTCCAGCACCTCGAACCGGCCTTGTTAAAGCAGAATCTTGCAACGGTGAGCGGGTGATGCTATTCTATGCGTTTAGTCTACTAGAGAACTGTTCAAATATAACTGTCACGCATTCTGTACGACAAAAAACTCTTTAGAGTTTCTTCAAGCTTCGTGATACACACTAAGCGACACAAAACCGGCTGCTGCTGATGTGCACACAAAGTCGGAGACCTTTCTCTGCAAGTATATTTCCTCCTGCGTTTCTCGGCTGATCTTATGATTCGCACGACTGGCCACCGTGAAGAAGTTGATAAGTTCAGTGCGGATGACGCAGTTGACACTGCCCCAGGTCCCTACTGTTCAGCATGTTCATTCGGTCTTTCTCAGTGTCAACGACACAGGTTCACCTACAATTCCCAATACCTACCACGTCATATTCGTAATTTGATGGGGAGAACAGGACGAAGATGTCTTGGCCCGCGTCGAGTATGGGAGGCTCCACAATAAGCTAGCTGTCCGTTTGCCGTCTCGCAACAAATTGCCTTCGTAAGATGTACACAGGCGATGGACTGTGGTGCCCGTCTGATACGATGCGATGAGTGTAGGACTGGGATTCATGCTTCAGTCAGACAATGTACGGTCCAGTAACGCATCGATCCTGAAGCGGAGACCCTCAGTGCAACGCATACTGTCGCCATAGGCGGATTATCGAAATGCGATAGCGTCCACGCTGTGTCTTTGAAAACATCTTCTACTACGTTCTGCACGCCCGGTGGCCCGCGATTACGAAATCCGTACAGAAGGCACATGCACGCACGCAGCTATATTGCGTACCATGGTTCCATCCTAGGCATCACTACCGGGCTCAACCTCAACAGAACACCAACAGGTCAACACCAAAGCTTTTCCCACGAACGTCCACGGTTGCCTAACAGCACGTGATCAAAATGCCGAAAGAAGACATGCACGCACCTACGAGATGCTGACGTCATAACTCGTGGAATGCTGTGAGTGGCCACATACGGAGCAGCATCGTAAGCATCGACCGCAATTACTAATTGCTTGTTATTGAAACTGAAAAGGAGACTTCAAGATCTAGCTGGAGCAGATTCGCCACATATACACACGCCAGAATCTAAAGATTTTAGTTTTCCCAAAATGGCATCCGAACAAGCTGACAAGGCCGTACTCTTCTACGAGACGCGATCCTTCAACTACGATAACTCTTGGCACGCAGACTTTACCAAAAGATTCGCAGCCGAATTAGATATCGAACCGGGCCGACATGTTCTCGACCTTGCTTGCGGGACTGGGCTCCTAACCTTCATCGAGGCTGATAGCGTAGGACCGTCAGGACATGTCACTGGGGTCGACGTGACCCCAGGCATGCTGCGCGTAGCCGCCTTCAAGAAAAAAGAAGAAGCCGAGAGGTATGCCAACGTAGATTTCTATCAGGGTGATATTCTGAAATTGCAAGACATTGAAGGGGTGAAGGGGAAGCAATTTGATGTGATCACCGTGGCATCTGCTCTGGTGCTGTTTCCGGATCCAAAGGCAGCAATCGAACACTGGACTAGATACCTGAAACCGGGAGGTGTTCTTGCAGTCGACTCAACACATCCGCGGAACCTTGTTCCGGGTATGGTGTTGGAACGCGTAGCTAGACGGCTGGAGCTCCAAGTACCTTACAATCGGGAGTGGAGTCAGAATGAAGGATCTCTAAAGAACGTTCTTGAATCAGCCGGTCTGGAGGTTGGTAAGGTCACCACTATCGAGAATCAGGCTGGATACGGAAAGCGACAGTACGAGTTGGAGCAATGGGATGATTTCTTCGTTGAGAATGTGATCGTTAAAGACGTTGTGAGGACTTTTGCGAACAACGACATACGCCGCAAAGCGCAGGGTATATACAAAGAGGAGTGGGAGCGATTAGCTGTGAACGGCAAAGTGGAGGAGATCGACTCGGTCTTCCTGGGAATTGCTCGCAAGCGTAAGTCTGCCTCACAAGCCTACATGTCTGCTAACGAGGCTACAAGCTGCCGACGGTTCGAGGTATATGTCAAATTCATCCAGCAACGAGGTCGTTCTCGAAGGAGGTTGCCGCTGCGGCGGCGTACAGTATACATCGACCCAACAGCCATCTAACGTCACCTTCTGCTACTGCCGAGCCTGCCAGCAAGTCTCAGGTTCTGGCTACCTTCCGTTTTACCACGTGGACGATAAATCACTCAATTTCACGCATACATCCACTCTAAAGACATTAGTTCTCTCCAAGTTCGCGGACCGCTTTTTCTGCACAGGCTGTGGATCGCCAATCGGTATGAAATACCATTTCGAAGAGGAGAAAGATGTGACTGGTCTTACTCTTGGCTCTCTTTATTTCGAAACCTTCAAAGGTACCATGCCGAAAGTGGTGCAGCACATCTTCCTCGGAGAAAAGGCACCATGGATTACAGTACCGGACGATGGTGCAAAGCGAATGCAGACCTTTGCGTACGCGGAACGGATGGGGCTGGAATAATGCTCCACTGGTGTGGGAGATGGTTTTCATTGAGCGCAGCTAGCAGAGAAGCGCTTTACGTACATCGTGGCTACCATACATAATGTAGGATTGTGCTAGCAGAAACACGAGAGCGAACATTGATATCTGGCGACATGCATGGACTAGGAGGCCACGCACAAGACATATTTGCTTACTGGGGTATGAGGCTTCAATCTCGGACCAAAGCACTATGAGTAGTAGGCCGAGTGTTGTATAAGTCATACCCTCCGACAATCATCCTCGAAGGGATCACGACTTCGTGCACAACAGAGTAGCAGCGTGAGTGCTTAGAATAAATGGCTGTCGTACAAACGTGAATCAATTGAGCCTACCAGAGACATATTGTCAGGTTGACGTTAGACCGACAGGATGCGCTAACGGACCGCTGTCTGTTTCATGCGGCTGCATGGCTGCGGCGGTCAAGATTCGGCGATCGCCATGCATCACCCCGTTCAGCACGCGCGCAAAGACGGGATGAGGAATGCAGAACGCGATGAGCAGATTGTAATGGTCTCTGGGTGCAGTCAGAGTTGTAGCGAAACTTCAGATTTTCGTGGTTTGTCGATCGGTAGGATTCTGGGTTGCCGCGTCATGTTTGAGCGCGGATGGCTGGTCGCCAGCCTCCAGCGAAGTTGCCAGCCCCCCTGCCAGCAAGATACCCGTGGACGTTCTCTTCCAGTGCAGCCGTCCTTCGTTCCTGCACACTTATTTACTCGCACCAGCGCAGCCTTTCGTTGCATTCCCTCGTTGCGTGCCTCCCTTCCCGCACCATTATCGATAGAGTAACTGCTGCCGGGACCGCAGCCGCAGCCATCAGTTACGGACAGGGAGAGCGGATATCGTGTTTCAAGCGCGCTCCCTCGACCCTCTCGCACCTATTCCAGGAATTCGGAGCGCAGGACAAAGGGCTGCGGAAAAGGCCAATCCCTACATCCCCGATCGGCCCTGCTCATTCCTGTGCGAGCGACCCTAGGCCGGACCACGGCCCCAGCAGCAACCATGCATACGTTCGACGCCGTTAAGAGCCCCAACGTAGTCGCCCTGCATCCCCCACAAGCCTCTCATGCGACTCAGCTCTTATCGAGAGACCGCCGGCACTCGCTACACCCTCTGAAACAGAACGCTCCATCCATCGCAGAGGCGAACGTCAACACTTTCGACGACGTCGACATATCAGATTGCATCCGACCGCCGCCTTCCGCACTCACCGCGACAACCGCCACTGCCTACAACCCGCACGCCGACGTGCCCTCTGCGCTCGAGAACTCGTCCTCGTCCGCCCGTACCGCGCACCAAAGGTCTCTCACCGGCACATTCTTCGACAACTGCCAGCCGCTTATCGATCGCGCTACATCTACTCTTCAGCAGCATACTTCACGCACATCTTTCCACTCACCGACCAAGTCTCTGGCGAGCTTTATCCCCTCTAGGAGTGCGATCGAATCGACAGCCAGCCAACCAAAGATCCGCGCTGGGGCAAAGGCTTTACAAAACTGGTTCAACGGCGCAACTACGGGTGCAAGCGGACAGGTGACATTTGGAGTGGGCATCAGACAGGAGGAGTCTGATTCAGAAGAATACGATTCGGAGGAGGACGACGTCGACGACATGATGGCAGGCATCTTCAACCGTGGAACCTCGCTCACGCGCGCGTCCACTGATTCGCAGGAATCCCGTCAGGGTCCAACACCCACCAAGCGCCCCGCAACGTCTTCAACGTCAACAGCTAGCTCGAGATTCGCTTGGCTACTCAACACGCAGAAGAATGCAGCAATACCTCCTCCCGTTGCGTCACCAACCTACCACAATGCAGAAGATGAGCTGCTCAATCTCAACATCTCGCAGGCGCTTTTCCCGCACGGCCCTGTCGACCCACTTGCGCCATCGTCATTCAACGACCTGCTCTCCACCGCCGAATCGCTCCTCTCGCGGTATCAGTCCTCCTACCGACAGCTCTCGACCGCGCTGGTAGATGCTCGTGCCGAGCAGAGCGCCCAAGATGACGAACTCGACGAGGCCGATACGCGCATCATGCATCTGAAGTCACAACTCGAGACAATGGCTGCGCGAGCCAACGATCAGGACGAGCAGATGCGCCGACTCATGGAGGAGCTTATGTTCGAGCGCCGGGCAAGGCAAGAGGAGGAAGCCGCGCGGAAGAAGAGCTTGACAATGGTCCGGAGGGAGACGCACCACGACTTTCCGGACACCGACAGCGTCCATAGCCCAAGGCGGCGCAATCGCGTATCCAATTCGGATGTTAGCGTTGACTCAGGCTTCGAGTCTGAGTGCGAGACCGACGGCGCGAGCATCTTCTCGCGCAACAACTGCTTGAGTCCCACGGGCACGGATCTTTCTTCCGTTGCCGAGACAGACGATCGACAAACCACTCCCAAAGGGAAGAAGCCAGAGCTCATGCAGCGAAGTAGTACATACGACAAGGTGCGAGATGGTACAGCGCGGCTTGAGAAGAATGGCTGGGGCTGCACGAATTGCGAAGGCGGGTCCCAATCTGCTGTATGGGGTCGACTAGCAAAGGAGCGTGAGGAGAACAGCGTGCTTCGAAGGCGGGTAGGCGAGCTTGAAGAAGCTGTTGAAGGGGCGCTCAATGTGGTAGACGGACCATGGGGGTTGTAGATGTCAGCATTACACTTCTTGTATATGACCTACTGGAAAGACTTTGTGGCGTTAGACTGAATGACCTCGGACGTACCCAGGCTCAGGACATATTGCATCAGACTGCATTTTGCATTGGCATCTGCGTATTTCAATACAGCATCGAATGAGCTCACTTTGCTTCTCAAGTCAAGACATCCCCTGCCTGTATCGCTTACAGTGGTGTATCGTCCACAAATATCGTACATGCAAATCTCACCACCTCTTTCATCCTAAGTGCATATAGCATCTATATATCTGGTCCCTTGCCCTTGACGTTGCTCTCTGCACCGACGCCTGGCGTCCCTCTTGCTTCGAAGTCTTCCTCGTACCGCCGCCACACTTCCATGTCACGCCGCAGCCGCTTCTGGTGCCGCACATGGTGCTCGTAGGCGATCATGCGCTTGTCGGCTTCAATCATCGACCCGAGGATCATGCCGGACATTTGAATGTACCTAGTCGTATTAGACAAGGACAAATAATGGCTGGGAGCGGTTTAGATACTTACACTTTGAACTGGACGGTCAGACCGCGGTATACGGGAGATAATGCGTAGGCAACGCCGCCTGCTACGGCTGAAAAAGCGCCCCACTGTCGGTGGGTTGTTAGCCGTGGTTATGGAAGCTATATAATCCGCATATTCGCATGAAAGGTAGATGCGAACGTTCGCTCTTGGAGGCACGTGAGCTTTCAAGGGCCGGAGCGCTGCTGGAATCTATGTACCTAATGAATGCCTGGAACTGCCCATAAAATGTTTCTCGCATCCAGGCTCTTTACAATTGTGATGATCATGACATATGCAACGGTAGTATTGCACCGTATGTGATAAACCAAATCGACTGACCTTGGTAGCACCCCATCCCGCGCCTCTCGCAGCTTCCCAGGCGGCAGCATTTGTCTCTTCGTCTTTCGTCAAGCTAGCATGTTGCCGTGGTCCAGACATTGTATGTAGGTTGGTTCAAAGTGATCCTACCATTGATATCCGACCTCTTTGAAGCTGCGAATCGTGGGCTTGGGGGTTCGACATGGTGACATCAAACTGCAGCTTCGGCAAGTGGGTCCTGCCGATGGATGTTCGGCCAATAGTCAGGCCGGGGTACCTGACCATCTGGGAAATCGAATGTTGACTTCTACCTCATGCACGGACGCATGTCTAGAGATTCCTGAGTGAGAACAGACGCACATCAGCTTGATCGGAACGCAAATCCCCCAGTGCCGTGTTTGCAAGATGACGGGATGAAAGCACGAGTGGAGCCCCGCCCAACCAGGCAAGCGCGTCCGGGTTAAGGTAGGGCCGCTGACGCCCCACTGCGCCTACCTTAAAGCCAACCGTGGCTTTTCCTTTCTATTTCTTCCCTCCAGGCTGCAGCTGCAGTTCTCGTAGCACCACTCCTTCACACTCAACTCTCGCTCAACTAACAGCAGCTCAACATGGACGTATTCTGGACTCTACCGCCCGTCACAAGGACCATCACGGCTGCGGCTGTTGTAGTGTCTGCGTTGGGATACGCAAACATCATCGACTTGATGAAGTTCGTCTTTGTCTCGCAATATGTCTTCACCACGAGGATAGTGCCGCAAGTATGGCGACTGGTCACAGGCTTCTTCATAACGAAGAGAGGAATGGCTATAGCACTGGATCCGTACTTCTGTACGTTGAGCTCTGCGCTCCGCCAGTCTGCACCAACTGACAACGCCTAGTCTACCAGTACGGCAGCGGTCTTGAGCGCGAGTCGTCGCGGTTCTCGCAGCCCGGCGACTTTTTCGTATACACTGCATTTGTCGGCTCGTTCATCGCCGTAAGTAGGTCCAGTACTTCTTTGCTGCGCCTCACGCAAAATTTTCATGTCTGAAGAAGACAACCCCGACCATCTGCCCGCCCAGTCACAATTTCTAGCTGAAGCGGTTCCTGAAATCGGGGGAGAGCACCCTTGCACAGTATGCGCCCCGTCATTCGCATAATCCAAAAGGGGTTTGCGTGGTGTGTGAGCACGGTGGGAATGTCATTTGAGAAGCATGGCGGACGCGCAATTCCGCCGTGCGGTATTGGCTCCCTACATACCTTGTTTTCTTTAGGACTTGTGATGTGGAGGTATCATGGATGGTCTTTGAAGCGGTCGCTAACTCACTTCAAGGTGCTCGCAGGCTACTTCCTCAGTGCATACACATTCCTTCCCGCCCTCACGCTTGCATACGCATATACCTACGCGCAGGACAACCCGACGCGTCAGGTGTCCTTTTTCATCCTCACCTTCGACGCGAAATATCTGCCGCTGGCCCTGCTCTTCCTGACGCTCATCATGGAGAACACTGATGCAGCCCTCGCGCAAGCTACAGGCTTAATTGCTGCCCACCTCTATGATTTCCTTACTCGTATATGGCCCACCTTCGGTGGCGGCACGAACTACATTACCACCCCTGCGACTGTGAAGCGGTGGTTTGGTGGAGGTCCGGGCACTGCACAAGCCCGCGGATACGGTTTCGCTCAGGCGCCTAGAGCGGCAGCTGATACGACTTCAACGGGAAGAACGACGGGTGCCAGTACCGGTCCGCAGTGGGGTCCTGGACGCCGACTTGGAGAGTAAGATGTATATTTTGAAGTTCATGGGATATGATACCAGGTCATTGGAACGGCTACGCATGTATAGATGAGAGAGTGTACCATAAACACTGAAGGGCGGGCATGTGCTACACAGTCCTGGCTGACATGTAGACCAGTTTCACCATGTGGATCTTCCTAGCTCGTCAGATCCACACATTGAGTCAAATGGGGCCCTGAGAGGTGTTATACATCCTGGAATATCTCTCAACTTAATGTAAATGGATCCCTGCATAGTGTATTACTTCGACCCGCTGCCCGCCGGGTTCCTCGGCCCGTCAACCGCCCTTTCGACATGTCCCGCAATCCCATCTTTACTTGCATCAAATTGGCTGCCAATAGCGCCCTGGCTGCTGAGCGGGCCACCGATCTTCTCGCCAATCTGACCGATGGCTCCATCGGGATTGAATTGCTTGCCGATTGCACCGGCCGAGGAGATAATTGAGGGGTTCTAGTTGAACGTTAGCGGAAGTGAACGGACGGATGTGAGGGGAGGAAAGACAGACTTCCTGAGGAATAGCGTTTGTGTCTTTCTTTTGACCAAGGGAGTCAGCGGCGGAGGTGGTATTTGAAGTCATGTTTGTACTGTTAGGGATATTATCGGGGTGGCCGAATTCGAAGCCGTGCTTGGGCATAAAGTTTCTGAGGTATATTCGGGAATTTGTAGGGGTGACAGTTGTGTATGAGATCGAGTTGGTCGGAATACGTATAGCGGGTTATATAGCAATATGTGCGTCACGGGTGGCTCATCACGGATGGTGATGTCATGAGCAAGACAAAGGCTTCGGGACTCAGGGTCCACGGGGAGATGTTGCGTGACCATTTGAATCTTCGATGTAAGTATGTATCTTTGGAGGTGAAATGTGGAGAGGGATCCACGACATAGCTGATCTGAGTGGTGCGATGGAATGCGGTTGGTGAGGGTGGTGCGGTGGGTGAGTTCGGAGACGACCATGGCTACACACGATGGCAGTGCCTTGCATGAATGAGGACCTGCCATTCTGAATTGTGAATATTTCCGTACTCTTTAAGGTCCAAATTTTAGATTTGCTAACTGCCTGACAAGAGTGGTTCGCAGTCCCTGCGATCACATGGACAAATTTGCTGTCTTCCGAAACGACCACCTACCGCCTTCCCGGCGCGCCTCTCCTCAATTGAGGGAACTTAAGAGGTAGTCTCAGCTTTGCGATAGTGTGGCTGTTACTCTCTGCTTTTGTGATCTTGAGTTTATTGCGATCGGCCTCGGTGGGGACGTTGAGGCGGCAGCCCAACTCTGAAAAGTACTGCCTGATCCTGCCTTCACGTCAGCGCCGCACGTAGCATCGGCAATAATTACTAGATACGTACTGTTTATTCTCGATCTTGAAGTCCTCCCGCAAGTCATTAACGTCGGTCTCAAAGTCATCGACAATGAGGGCTGCGGCACAGGCGTGGGTCATCATGTTGTCGATGTTCCAGCGCGGGAGGTCATTAGTCCTAAATTTTATTAGCTCTCATAGCTTGGAGCAGCACTCAATGAACCTACTCCGAGGCGAACCTCCTCCTGATGGCGTTGCCTAACGCAGCTGGTACATCCTCGCCCATGGCGGTCTCAAATTTGCCCTTGGGTGGAATTCTCTTCGCTCCTTTGCCTGGTTTTGCAATATCGTTTAGTTTCACACATAGCAGGATGAAGCGTAGTAGCTTGAGCTTTTGATATTGCTTGTTCTTGACCAGTTTTGAGATACGCTTGGCAACGAATCTGCTGCGGACCTCGACACCAGCTCCAGATTCAGAGGCACTGACCCAGTCGCTGACTTCGATGAGCGCCATAAACTCTTTGCCAACCACGACATCGACAGGATATACATCGATAGGGTATTCGGCAGCCATGTTTGCGCGCGGGCGTGGTTTCGACTCATCAACTGCAGCGGCAAGCTCCTCAGATGTAGGCATAGCGGCCGTTGCGCCAGACATTCCCTGCAAGACGTTGTCCGCCATGTCTTCATCTTTGGTCGCATCTCCACGCTGGATAGCGTTCTGTGTCATGTCTTCAATAGCCTTCCGCGACCTTTTGGATCCGAACTCCGCCGCGAGCGCATGTCTCTTCGCGGTGAATGTAGACTGCGCTGCTTCGATCCTGGCCTGCCTGTTCTGCAGCTCTTCTGTCTCGCTCCTTAGCGAGCTTCGAACTGTGACTCTTTTCACTGGCATTAGTTGCATCTTGCCGGTCGTGGGATCGTACACGCCGACATAGTCCTTCAGCTTGCTTTCCGAGCTTCCATCTTTCTCTTCGCGGGCGGTATAGTCAAGACGAGAGTGTTCGGAGGAGTGGAGGAGCAATTCGGTATTGCTGCTATGCGGAAGGACCTTGGTGCGCTTGTAGGTCTTGAAGGTAATTTGTGGAGGGAGTTTGAGACCGGGTGTTGATGCTAATTGAAGAGTCAGCTGAATCTAGACCAGCATGCGCACAGCCAACAGCATACCTATCATAGGACCCAGCACCTCGTCGTTGTCGATATACTCCACCTTCACATTGCTTTGTGTAGGTGCAATGGCGGTCTTCTTTGGAGGTCGCTCACCTCCTTGCTCTTGTCTCTTTCTTTTCTTGTCGTTACCCATGTTGCTCATATCTAGGGTCCCGTTATGTGTAGCGATCGTCGATGTGTCGTTGTCGGCGCGCAGCCAAAACTTTTTGGAAATCGAAGCACGGACCTAAAACTTTGGGGAGCACCGAGCCACTTGTGGCAGTGCAGGCCTCGGCGATGACGGCTAGCGTGATTGCTGTCCCTAGTTACGTCTTGTCGTGGACCCAGAACGCGACCCCATGAGTATTTTAACTGTCTACAATTCTAGATCCAGATACTTTGGGATCGGGTCCACATCATACAGCACACTACGACCTTTGGTGTCGCACCAACACTCAATACCGGCTTGTTTCTACCAACGTCTCAACAGAAGCCAGACGTCATGTCCGGCATATTGAACAGCATCCAATCAGAAGTCGAAAATCTCTGGAGAAACTTGACCAATGGTCTTGATAGCATATTTCCACCAGATAAGAGGAACGAGATGCTTTCGAAGCTTCAAGAGCTCGCTATCCTCAACCCTAAGCTCGCCGTAAGTTCCGTCTACCGTGACTTAGCTTTTCCTTTAGGATAGACACTCTCAAAGGATCGAATGGCTCACGCTTAATCATGTCCTGGCTAAGTCCTGCTTCAGACATGATGCATGCTGACATAGACCAGGCGTTCCTGGCCACACATGTCGTCCTTACAGGCATTCCTATCCTCTTCTTCTTAACCTTTTCGGTATCGGTATTCGTACTTTCTCTCATTACCGCTCTCCTCATCGGTCTCTTGGCTGCTCTTCTCTTCACTTTCTTTATTGCCGGAGTAGCTTTCCTCTTCCTGGTACCGACCCTCTTCGTAACCACTTTTATTGCGTCGTTCCTTTTCCTGTGGGGCTGTGCCGGCTATTATATACTGAACTGGTAAGTTAGTCTTCTAAAATACTCGCAGCATAGAGTTTAACAGCATCTCACGTCTACATAGGCTCAGCGGAGGCAGTACCTCAGCTTCAGATGGTAAGACTATTGGCGACAAGATCAACAATTTAACCGAACGCCGCACAGACCGATCAAATACCGGAGCGCCCGAGCAGTATAATAAAACGCACATTGATGCCAACCAGGCACCTTGTAAAGGGATCGATGGTACCATTGGGGTGACGGATGATAACAACACGGAACGAGGACCACAAAAGGTCACGGAAGACCTGGGGGACAGCACAAATCCTCAGTCAAGGGGTTTACTAACGAGGACCCTAGAAGTTGTGAAAGGCGATGGAAATGCTGTGAATAGAGAGAAACCCATAGCGACTGTTACGAAGGAATCATTTGATGGAGCTACCGAAATGAGCTTATGATTAGTTTGCGACGTGAGAAGAAGGTAGTAGGATACTGTACCGTCAATTCTGAACTGTTCCAGCTTCACCTACAAGGTTATAATAATCAGTCAAGACTCAAATTCTTACGACCGATAATGCTGTTGGCTGTCTAACACTGATGGCTGTCTAACACTGATGGCTGTCTAACACTGATGGCTGTTTGATACTGATGGCTGTCTAATACTGATGTTTACTCGAGACAGACGTCCCGTACGTGCCAATGCATTGGCGTAATTGGAGAAGAGATCGGAATGCGGAAACCGGTACGCCACGTACCTCGGATCACTTGGGCTCGTTGAGAAGGGAGTTCACGTATCCTATCTACTGCTTTTGGAATGGTTGGAAAGCTGAAGGCGGGAGCAGAAAGCGTTTTGTTCGGAGGGACAAGGAAGGCCAGCGGTACGCGGGATTGTGAGAGCCGAGCAGCAACAACGGTCTGCTGCGATACTCTTTCAAACAAGTCTACAGTATCAGACGCATCATCAATGCTGATTAGGTGCTCTAATATCGACGCGCTAATTCGAGTCCGGATCATAAGCCCGCCCTAAGAAACGAGGAGTATTTCTTGTCTCTTCATGGAGCCTCAGCACCTCTTCCTTCTCAACCACCTTAAAAACATGGAAGCACTCATTTCTCTCACTGAACTCTAAGCCATACTTTTCGAGTATGCTCTTGTGCACCAATCGCTTGTCGATATTGGTGAAAGGCGCAGTGTATACTGTGGTGATTTTCCTTTGTGCAGATGCTTCGGCGTCGTCGAAGATGGTGTCTGTTGATGGAAAGATACCGAGTGCGGGTGGAGCTTCATGCTCGAAGTAGTTTTCAATATTGAGTTCTTCGAGCCGCGGAATCAGTGTGGGATCGATGAGTCTTGCTAAGGAGTCTCTAGACGCAGAAGATGCTGAGGGTTTGGAGAGTGGGTTTTTGTGTCTGTTGGAATCCATGGTTGCGGCACGCAGTTGTTCCGATGCGCTCGACGGGACCCTCTGTTGGTACACTAGACAGGTTGAATTCTAACGTTTGCTTTGTCCACTGAGATCTTGGTGGAATCGTCCAACGTGGGTTAAGAGCCTCTTGATCGTCTCTTAAAGTATGCTGACTCCCTGAAGTGGCTTGAGAAGGCGTAGAGGGTCTTCCTGAGGAATCTACAGCGTATTGAAGACTTGCTAGCAAATCATTGCGTTCTGTCTTTGATCGACACTTTAGCATTATGCGTTTCCAATGCCCAAGCCCTGCGTCCTCGTGTCCAGCAGTGGTGACCCTGTCAACTAGGATCTCCACGCTCGAATGTTGCTTAATGATTGAATCAGACGTCAGATTCAGGCGCCAGATGAACTTTGAAGCACGTTGCAGAATTTCAAGGCTACCGGGCCTAACGTGGAGCGACGCTTCCGACTGTTCAGCATCAAAGGGTTCCCAGCTCTCTGTTGCCTCCACCCACAGTGATACTCTCGCAAATGCTTTCTTGGGCTGATCTCGAGAATCGAAGGTGACTTCAGTGCCGTGAGCCGTATCTACTGGTCGTGATTCTTCCTGGCTTTCATAAGTCGGGCTGTTATCAGCAGCATGCCTCAGTCTGATCAACAACATCTCGCAATTCGATTGCGATCGAAGCTTCAGCGTAAATGGACCACTCAGTTTTCTGTCCGTGTTGTTATCATCAACAACAATATTTGTGCCCGAGTGTAGACTGAATGTCGAGCGAGTCGATAGGCTCAACCGCGTTTGTAGCTCTGAGACGTTATCATAACCTCCTTGACGTATCAAAAGCGCCCCGCGAGTGAGGTGTAACGTTGGCAAGGATGCTTCGAATCTCTGCCATCCACTCGATGGGTCCGACCAGACGTGTATGCGATCAAACGTTTGTTCCAAAACGGGTGGTCTAGAGACGGTGATTTCAATGTTATACACCGTATACTCTGGAATGCGCCTATTAAGTCCCAGCGATGGTTGATTGCTGACAAAAGGTCTGTCCCGCTCCGGATCGCGGAAACTCTTCTCGACAGTTTGAAGAAGTTCTAGAGACAATGGGAAATCTTCTGGAATCTCCACTTCTAGTGGGAAGCTGTCCAAAGATCGAAGTGGGTATACAGATTGGTCAGCCCTCATATGGAGATGCCGTAGAACGTGTGCTGCGAACCGGTAGCCATCGTCACACAGGTCCCGGCCCTTTGAGTAAATCTCGGAAATCTTACTACAAGTTGAGCATCCTTGTGCATGCGTTTCGAAGATAATGAGCACGTCCTCTTCACTAGGTTCCAGTGGCCGTGTATTAGGGGCAGTTTGCTTGCTAGGGGCTAGTTTGCGGAACGCTTCTCCCAGGGTTCCGAATAAAGTGCGAGATCGTGCTGGTATCGCCTTGGGCGATGAAGAGGTGTTCTCAGATGATTCGGCACTCAATCCAAGAGGCGGGAAATATGCTGGTAGAAGAGATTTGTAGACAAATTCATCGTTGGAAGTGTAAACCTAAAGGGGAGAGTACAGCTCGTGTCAGTGTCGTTTTTTTTATTACGGGTGAAGATTTGGACCCCACTAACCACAAAAATAACCTTTTCGATCGGATTACTTTCGTCCATATTCTCCAGAAATCGCTTCACTTCCCTTATCGCAATGGCTGCAGAATCTCTTCTGGGATAATTGAGCATGCCTGTAACTGTTCAGCCAGATCCGAATAACATATACTTCGCAGGTGGCGACATCCGTCTGTACAGTGTTGCATAGCAGCATCTACTTATCTGGAGCCACTTACCTGTTCCAAGCGAAGGTATCGCGATCGATGTGGCCCGCAGATAACTTGCCATATGAAGGATCTTTCTGTACATAGCGCGTAAAGTATCCAGTGCATCTGTTCGATAGATCGCCGGTAGGATCGCATGCAGAACGTGTTTAACGGGCAGCGCATAGCCTCCAGTCAATACAACCTCACCTTCCTTGCATGGCGCATGGTTTGCACATTCTTTCTCCAACTCGAGACCGCCACCTAGAAATACGGTGCGATCGAGTCTTCCAATCCCTGAGAAATGTTCATCGGTGCTACTCACTATTTCGTTGTTATAATCTGTGGAATGCTGATTCTACGATGTGTGACTTGCCTAGAATATCGACCTCCAATCTCGTGATATCTTCGTTTGCAAGGCAGACTATGTGGTTGGAGCGGGGAGAAGGAGTGGCTTGCGTGTTTCTTGGCTGTAAGACACCCTTTTCGTAGAGCTGAGAAAGAGTCTCAATCTGGAAAAGTTTCACAGTCCCAGTTCTCTTAGAAGTTGGAACGTCTCGTTGATACTCTCGCGTCAGCATGACCTCTTCGAAGTGATCACGTGCACTTTGCGGCCCTTCTCCAGTCTGTTTGGTGAGCCAAGCGCCCAGTCGAATGCCGATAGTCTTCACCTCATGTGGTACGGGTATATCGCGCTCTAGAATGTCACTTAAATGTCGTGCGAACTCCTGGGAAATGTCGATCAGTTCCACTATGGTCAATCCCTGATACGCAGCCATATGGTTATTGTAATCGTCCCATATGGCCTCGTGGCTGGGCATTCCCAGATTCACTTTTGCCCTGGCCAGCTCTATCATTTCCGTCATATTGCCGCAAATTGCAAGCATAACAGAGCACAACAGATCTATGTAACGCATCACGCGTGACAATAGATGTTTGGGTGCGTCTTCCGATACTATCTCTTTGAAGTGATACAAAAGAACCGCGATGCTCGACAGCTCTTGAGTAACTCGTTGCGGCAAATTTTTAGCCTCAAGGCTGAAAGCTTTGACCTGTTCGGTCACGCTATTGACTTGCATGTAGGCTTCTTGAACCATGGTAACATCTTTGCTAGCAGGGATTGCAGAAATGGCGTCCACATCTTCCTTAGTGGGAGGAAAGAAATCGGAAAAGAAGTCAGTATATGCTACTGAATCATCCTCTGCATAAACGCAAAATACGATGCGTTCGAACAAGTGAGTCGGATGGCCATCGAGGAATTCGCGGACTTCTTGAAGAGCAATCCGGGCAGCGATTCGAGCAGGGAATCCGCTACCCCCGGTACCCAGACAGCAGAACGCAAGGGTCTTCAGGTTCTCTTTCATAGCCAACCTTAAAGCACTGCGATAGCCTTCAGTGAGAAGGTTGTATTGTCCCATTCCTTTGCTGCTAGCGTACTGCGGTCGTGCGACGTGGATAATATGGGTACATGGGAGTCGATGCCCTTCTGTGAGAACAGACTGAGAAACCTGTGAAATATTGAGTGATCGGTGTGCTGCAGTGCGTTGGCCCGCGTTAGAGACAATTATCCTACCTTCAGTCTGTTCAAGCGTGAGCATTCTTCATGGAGTCCTGGCCCGGCAGCTCTGTGGATAATGCTGTTTAGGGTCCAATTTGCCCTTGATGGGGTCAATCCTCGATTAGAACTATTCACTGAGATACAATTAGCGAAGCCGCGATGCTACACCATGTCTCACGTTGACGATTTGGTCTTCGTATCGGGGCTTGAGTCACCCCAAATTTCACCCTACAATTTTCGGAAATGTGCCCTCAATGAAAGATTCAAAACAAATATTAGACGTACCGATAGCGTCAACCTTCAGGCGGGTGATATCATAGTAACAGAAGGAAATGATCCTATTGTAGGCATCATTCGGGACATAGCTTGGGCTACCCCGTAGTGCTAGTTCTGAAGATCTGTAGAGTGCACGGATGTTCGGTATGTCGCCCACGTCAAGTATTGGTGAAGGCTCTCCCACGTCTCCTTGTGTTGATGGCGGGTAGGATCCGGATGAATCACTATACGAAGTTCTTGCCTGCGCAACTTCGACCTCTGAGCGAAATGAAACCTCCTTGGTCTGTTGATGCTGCCATGGCTGCTTCAAGTGTGAATCTACGTAGGAACTAGTCTATGTCAAAATAAGCTTGGCGAGGATTTATTAGGGTACTCACATATGGATAGATTTCAGCGTAGTCGGTTCATGATTGCAACCAGGCTTGCCCTCACCTGGGCAGTGGTATAGTCCATCAGTACCCGGTTCTTGCTCGTAAAACGGGTGGGCCCGTGCCACCTTGAACAGCTCGTGATTAAGGACGCTAAACTTCAAAGTCTCTTTCTTGGAATCCTTCTGACGAAGTCTGACTCTAGGATATCGCTCCTTATCAAAAGTTTGCATTGCCCTGGCGGCAAAAATCCCATCTCGGAAATTGATGTTCCCGTTCCAAGAGCCGTACCGTCTGTAGAATCGAACGGACTGAGCACCGGCTAACGACAGCAGATACATCCGGAAGGCCTCCCTTTCAGCCATGTGCTCCTCAACAGGTGATTTAACATCTTCGAGGCTATCTTGGTCCTCTTCGACGTCTGAGTTCTCACTAGCATCTACTCTCTGGTTTGAGAACAGTAGGTCTAATCTTTGTCCACTGTCATCGGGAAGTGCTCGGATGAGTGACTCGGAGAGCACTCCTCCTTGGGCAGTAAGCTCTTGTGATGGCTGATCCACAGCAGCGGGCAATGCCAGGGCACCATTATCTAGCAATGAGTGCTTGCGGGCCTCTACTTTGTCGCTGTCCCCACTGTAGCTGTCCGTTGAAGACCGACTGATAGAAAGGGACGCCGAGCTATCAGTACCTCCACGAGACGCTCGCGAACTGCCGCCATCTGAATCCTCGTCAATGTCAGTAGGTAGCGAAAACGCCGCTATCCTCTCAAGGTGGTTCGCAATGTGGCTCTGCAAAGTGCCCAGGCCTTTCATATCCACGGCAAAACAAATGGGGCACTGTTCACGTAGGTCGACAGTAGATGTCTCGCCTACCTTGACAATACTGGGTATTTGGCCTTCTGAAATACTGTCTCCATGTTCTTTCTTTAGGTGCTCTTCAAAGCCGGGTTGAGACTTATATACCACGTCTGGATGCTCTGGACACCTCCATACTTTGCGATGGCTGCTTTCGTGTTCGATCCAATCCCGGCGGCTTCTATAGAGCTGATCGGACGTTTGACACTCCACATACGTGCAGACATATGGTTGCAAGTCCTGTAGAACGTGCGTTCTCCACGGTCGCCCCTTGCCATATCTTGCGGGACAAATGACGAAGCAGTACGGACATTCGAAATCTTTGTCGCCATCCGCTGTTTTTGGTGGCGGAGGCAGGTCGATCCCCTTGCCCGAAAGATCCTTGACAGTGACAGCATAACTGGTTACAGATTTGGAATCCACCATGTCGTCCAGAGACTGATGGTGATGAGTCGCTTCTGTACCAGAGAGAAGTGTTCTACCAGTTTTCTGACTTGGCGCGATCTTAAGCAGCGCATTCATGCCTGGCGTTCCGGGCTGTGCTTCGAGGGTATCCTGCCGATGAGGTACTTCAGGTCGCTGGATTGCTGCTGGTGCTTCTGGCTCTTCTCGTACTGTTGAGATGCCCAATTTGTCTCTATGGCGTCGCCAGTATTTGAACTGTCTCCTGCGGAGTGTGACGGCTCGTGCAAGACGATTTACCAGGTCGTCGTTTTGCTCGGTAAATACACCAACCGAGACGTGGGGCATCCTGAGATGCTCCACAAGCTCTTGCGTATGCTGTATATCAAATAATGCGTATTGGCTGAGTAGATCAACCCCAGTCTCAGGGTCTTTCGGTTGGTAGGAAGCTGCCTTGAGTGACCTGGTGCGAACGGTTGGTGCGCGAATCCTAACCGAGATTTTGTAGAGGTTATCTATGATGTCGACGATCTCCTGGAAGCGCATGACTATTTCGGTTTCTGGAACACCGGATCGCTCTCCTCGTCCTCCTCATCACTGAAAAAGGAATCATTTTCGTCTTGTTCCCCAGAACTTGCTGACGCGGTTGCTGCTCGTATGGAAGGCGAACACCAGTGAGGATTTCATATGCTGGAACTGTCAGATATAAGAAAGGACAAGTTGCAGCAGATCAGGTACCTGCACACAAATTTCCTTCCAGTTCTTTGAGCAACTTCGTAACCTCGTTCGAGAGCAAAGGTGCATCGCGCAATCGATAATCCAAAGAGCTGTGACCCTTCTGCAATACCCCTAGATTACCACTCCAGACCCTGAATCTTCCAAATTCATCCTGTAGCGCTTCCGAGTCTACGCCATGCCCGTCATGAGTGGTCAATGAGTTCAAGAGGGTCTGGAACTCGCGAACATTCACAGCGGCACCTAGTCTGATTGTGGACATGTCTTCGATCGCTCATGATGTTGTCAAAGGAAATGGTACATGGCTGCTAAACTATGTTCATGGTTGGAAGTCATTGTGGGTGCCGGTCCGTTGTGGTGTGGGAGAGCTGGAGCTAACCGATTGGGGGCTGAAACGCGGGGTTTTGTGCGAGCTGAACAATCCTCCAACTCACACAGCCACCCATGAGGTCACCGTTGTCGCACTTTCTTGCACGAACGATGAATACTTGGAGGTGAGCGACTCGGGTGCTCTGCCTCTGCGCTTCATTATCTCCCAGCTCGCTCTCGGTCGCCCTACCTCCCTAGGTAGCTTGGATATGCTGCTTCTACTCCGCTAGACATCTGCTCGTGAGGTTCTGAGAACAGTCATGTCCGGACTAGAAATTGCTGGCCTTGGTGAGGTGACTCGACGTGGCAATGCATTCGCACGCTGATTCGTGAGCAGTGAGTGTTTCGGCTATCTGCATGCTTGTGTGGATCGAGCCGCAATAGCGTGCCATTCTCAAGATCGAGGCAACAACTGACCACTCGAACACTTACAGGTTCTGGGGGCGTTACCACTAATTATTGCCGGTATGAGAAGACCCTAGTGTTCATCGTGATACCGTCTACTAAGTATTATGCAGGAATCGAAGCATACAATGACGGTCTCGATCCTGTCAAGAGCTTCATGCGATGGGAGCGGGAGCTTCCTCAGCTCATTCGCAAGCTCCGGAATCAGCAAGTATTGCCCAGGTACGAAGTCGATATGTCTTAGACATAAACACTTCGTACTATCCCCACATTTTTATTTTAACTGACTTCGTACCTGCGCGATTAGGCACGTACATTATGCGCAAACGATTCGTATACTTCTCGAGCCAATCACGAATGGGTTCGAGCTTGCGGAGCTCCTGCAAGAGCCTCACGGAAAGCTGTGGAAGGGTGAAATGGCATGCAAAATGAGTGAAAGACTGGGAGAGTCATACAATGCGTACCAGAACACCATAGGGGATATTGAGCGCATCACCAGGAAAATTGCTAGCAAGTTGGACCTTGATCGGGCAGCTGAGGTATGCGACATCAATCAGCAGTCGGTGGGGAGTTCCTTACTTACCTGCAGCCCTAGCTCACGCGGAACGACCTTGAAGCAATGCTGGCAGCGAATCCTAACAAAGGCAACGATCGGTTCGAATTTCGCAGGAGGGTAAAATTCGGAATGTCCAAGAAATCAATCAAAGCCCTACTAGAAGAGCTGGACAACTGCAACAAGGAGCTCGAAAGATTTACTGACAAAAGCGAAAGGATCGAGACGATCCGCCGGAAAACAATCAAACCGACGTTCGCGAATCGCCTACAGCGCATCCAAAAGTATGCATCCACGTTGCACGAGACGCTCTCTACTTGCTGGTCTTGTACTTGTCAATCGTTGCATAGTACTAGCCTTCAGCTAGATCAGCGTAGCAGCCTGTATATGTCTACTGCTGCGAGTAAATCGGCCCAAAACTCCAAGACGTATTTCAATGTGTCTTTTTCAAGCGCCCCAGGAGACCCTTCGCAACCATGGACTTGGCAAGCAGCGGAAATTTGGATAGAAGAGGAAGAAGAACGTAATTTCTCGTTACTCCAGCCGCCCACTGTACCAAAGTATGCTATGCCTAATATCCTGGCGCTCTCCAGACTATCACTGTACAAGCAGCGATACGGCTGACACTACGCCTTAGGATGCGGAAAATGGTCTCTTTCGGCGACAAGCCGCCACCGCCTTATACTGTAGACGACCCAGCGACCGCTGGAGCCAATGTCCCTCCACTACGGGAAGTTACGGATCTCTGCGCATCTATTCAACAACTTCACAAGAGTTCGCCCTGTATAGGATTCACTTTCGATACACAAAACAGACTGCGAGGGGCCTTCTCCGTAGACACGTTACTCGAAAAGCAACCCGCTCCTTCAGAGTTTCTCACATTGGACCAGCTCCTCAATGAGCCACCAATACACAATGGTCGAGTCGCCAAACTCAGTAAGAGAGAGCGGTACAGTCTAGCTCTCACACTAGCAAGCGCAACCCTGCAGCTAAACGCCACACCTTGGTTCAAAGATCAATGGTGCTCAAAGGACATTATATTCCATCAGACTAAGGGCGGTTCTCGCTCAGTCGATGTGGATCGTCCATACGTAGCACCGAGAGCCGACGCACTGAGTGCTTTTGCCAACAGCCGTCCGAAGAAAAGCTTCCAGAACAAGAACACAATCCTGCTGGCGCTTGCTATCGCCTTGTTGGAGTTATACTTCGGTGTCAGTGCTGAAAATCATCGTGATGTCGAAAAACAACCTGTTGGAGCTTTCAATCCCTGGATGCTCTGCGCCATGGCTTATGAGTGGGCAGACGAGGAACAAGAGAACTTGTCAGCAGCGTTCTCAGGCGCTGTCACTCACTGTCTTCGTTGCTTCAATGACCCTAGCGCCAACTTGCAGGACGCCGACTTCCTGCAAGCGGCAGTGGAGTGCATTGTGCTTCCCTTGCAGGATGAGCTTCATCAGTTTTTAGGGAGATCAGGCCCGTGAGGCACACAACGGCACGCGTATTTGGAAGGACTCTGAGGGCGCTCATGCAAAACGAAACCGTGCGCAAAGACCATGGCCTCGCCCGGTAGGAGTACGGAAGTCATCAGCAAGTGGTGGAGTGTCACCGGCCGCTTATACGCAGCCATGTCTCGTATCTATACTCCGGTCCACGTGGCTAAGATCCATTGTGAAGATCCGAGAATCCGGGGTAAGGACTAGCGTGCAACTGCGCAAACACTAGATTTGAACGTCATCATTTGCGAAGAGACTCTATAGATGGCTGACAGTTTTTACGATGTGGCGACTCGCAGCCCTGGAGTGCACGTATCTTGCTTGTTTCCCGTATCCAACGTCCCGCTTGTCAACTCGGGTAAGACAAGGCGTCGGGAGCCTCTGGCGACAGGGAAGAGGCATGTATCTGATGCACAGCGGCGCACAACAGCCGAAGGGGGCGCCACCACAATGATCCGCCGAGTACGTCGCCAATGGAGGAGCACGAGGCGTAGCACCTGAAGGGGATTCGAGAAACGGTACTACAGGTAGAAACAACTGGCGATCTTGTTGCCAGCTCTCACTAGCGAGTGGCAACGATGACTGGCGAATACACTTTGCCTCTGTATTTATAGGCGGCTCGCTTGCACACTGCGTTTGATGTAGATATACACGACGGAAGACTACGTCAGACGTCAGCCCAGCGCGAACGGTCGAGCAGATGATATCGAGTGCAGTAGGAATGCATGTTGCATGTTGCATGTTGCATGTCAGGGCATGGTAGGACCGCCAAGGCGCGCGGATCACGCATGTCGAATGCTTGTCCGAAAGCTCGAGTCTGACGCCGCGCGACGGTGTGAGGGCGCAGACAAGCGAGCGGCGGCAACAGCAGCACGACGGCAGCGGCTGGGCTGGGGGGCTGGCGGGCTGGCGGGCTGCGTGAAACGCAGGGCTGGTTGGCCGGTGGGCGACGGGCGTGGAGCTGCTCAGGGCAACGACGTCTGCCGGCGAATCGCAGGGCGGCTAGCAATGCACTGCAGATTGCCTCCGAGTCGACGACGTGGGCCGTGATAACGGCTTCACAGAGGCGAAAAGGGGCGCATTGCGGGCGTCGCGACCGGCCGACTATTAATAAACGCGGTCGGGATGGGAGGGCTCAAGTCCGCCATGTTCTGGTGTCGAGCATGCGGCTGCCCAGGACAAGACAAAAGAAGCCGCCGTAGCGTACATGACATGCACTTGGGCAGACTAGCAACGCCGAAACAACAAAAACAGCGCGCCCGAACGACGGGCGCTCTTCACGGTCCGTCTGCCAGCTCCGGGCTCATCATAACCTGGGCGGCCAGAGCCAGAGCGTCGCAAGCAGACGTGCAATCACAATTATCCCTTACCAGTGACGCACTATCTCGCCTTGGGAGACACCTTGGCCCGTGCAGCCACTTCCTAGACTACAACAGGGCTCTTTCCTTGACTCTCCTGCTCGACCGTCGACCGTCGACATCGCCCGCACCCAACACTCTCTTTCACACACTGCTCTGCCGCAGCCTGTCCTCGCCCATTTGCAGCGCAGCCTGCTGCCCGCCGTTCGCTTCACACCGCCGCCATGGCACAATCGTAAGCTCTTCCCCTGGCAAAGACCGCCCCAACGCCACGGCTAATGGCGACCAGCATAGCAGACACATGGAAGTCCTTCTGGCACACAATGACCTCGTACGACCGGCATGCTTCCCACAACTCGCCCTATCGCACTGGGCGGCACATTCCACTGCCCCAGAGCCGCCATGCTCCCCTTACCAACGTCGCGACCACTGGCGCCGAGTCCCGCGTCGATCTTTCCTCGCCGTACACGCACGAAGAGCCCGCCATGAGCAACGGCTTCATTGGCTCGCCCAAAGGCCCTCTCTCCCCGTCTTCGCCCTACTCGCCTGGCATGCGCTCCACCTTGAGCCGCCAAGCAACTGCCGACTCGGAGACCTTTGATAAGGGCGCCAATGGCGAGATCCAGATGCGCGACTTCAACGAGGGTCTTCCTCCGGCCCCGCCAGTCGGCCACTCGTGGCGGCGCATCGATCGCTGGGTTGAGGACAAGTACGAAGAGCTTTTCGACAATCTCTGCGAAGGCGCAACTTCCAACGACGTCAACGAGCTCGAACACGAGTTGGACGCTACCCTCCCCATAGATGTCCGTGAGTCACTACAGATCCACGACGGCCAGGAGCGCGGCGGTCTCCCAACCGGCATTATTTTCGGGTGCATGCTGCTCGATTGCGAAGAGATCGTCATGGAGTGGCAGAATTGGCGGAAGGTCGCTGAGGATTACCTCTCCCCCAAACCAGACCATAGGGCGACGCCCCAGATACCCGTTAAAGCTTTTGCAGGGTCATCCACGGCGCCGCCTGTTGCACAAGTGCAGCAGTCCAGCAACCCGCTCTGGCGACAGGACCTGCTCGCTCGCCAGGATTCTCAGCCGCCAAACGCTGTGCAGAAGGCCTATGCTCACCCCGCTTGGATTCCGCTCGCTCGCGACTGGGGAGGCAACTACCTCGCTACCGACCTCGCTCCTGGCCCCACAGGTACTTGGGGACAGGTCATCATCTTCGGGCGCGACTACGACTGCAAATATGTAGTGGCTCGCTCGTGGGGTGCCCTGCTTGCTATGGTAGCTGATGACCTTAGCACGGATAAGGTCCACATCGACGAAGACAGCGGTGAGCTGAAGCTGTTGGAGTTCAAGCAGCGACAGAACGTGGAGCCGCCTTACTTGGAGATCCTCCGCTGGCGCACCGACCAGAAGTATGGCCGGCGCCAGCCGAAGAAGCGGCCCAACAGCACGCTTCGCGTCAACTCTAACGCTCCTGCAGCGGCAGGTCCCAGTAGCGCTAGCAGCAGCCCGTACGGTAGCCCCGTCATTGGACCTGAGGACCGCGGTAGAAGTCCCCATCGAATGTCGCAGAAGCCTAAGAAGAAGGGCGCCAGTCCTATGTCCAGCCCGTTGGCAAGAGTCGCTGAGGAAGGCCCGCAGCCAATTCGCATCCAGACCAACATTGATGCTAAAGCCGGTCTGCCTATGGAGAAGCTAATTTCGGTGGACACTCCTCGACCAAGCGACGACTTCCCGCCCGTCAGGCAGAGCTTCGGCAGTGACAAGGAGAACAAGAAGGAGTCGAAGCCGTCGTCGTTGAAGAGCCCAGTGACAGCGGAAGGACCCGAACTCAAGACAGTTGAGTTATAGAAGACTCACCGTCTGGTACATGCTTGAACTCGTGTTTTCTGTACACGAGTCCACGTCTTCGACTTCTAATGATCTATTCTCTTCGGAGCCGCTGGATACGGGCAGTGCTACATACGTATTGCACTTAATCTTTCTTCACAACTTCGATCCTTGGACAGCAGGGCGTATTTTGGCGTCGTGAGAATGCCTGGCGGGAACCACATGTTTCGAGATTGCGATACACGGCTGGAGTACTATGAACACAAGGCATTTCGAAATTGAAGCCACCCGCACACCGTTGGAGACACTCTCCTTTTCTCGATTCACCCATAATGGAGCAACACAAGATAGCGGACGCCATGATGTAACATATCCGCCCTTCATCCTATTGTACGCGTCGGCATTCCGCAATCCCTTCGACCACTGTCCTCCGTATACCACCGTTTGGGGCGTTCAGCGTGTAAACATGAAGCACACATGGAACATTTTTTAGCATTGGCGGATTGTAGCTTTTGCACTAGGAGTGGAAATCGTGGTGTTAGCTTTGGATTCATCAGCTGGCTTTGATAGCTTTTTTGATTGATTCGCAAAGGCGTGAATGTGCATGGGGTGTGCAGCGAGCGTGTTTAAACAGTGTATGCGATTTGGTGGTAGTGTACGAATTTCCTAGGGAAGGCATATGGGCTACGTAGGATGAATTGAAAGAATACCAAACAACACTGCGTACATATCTGAGTGGGCGACGAAATTTGCTGAACTCACACCACAAACTGCTCGTGGCCTGTAAAACTCATGGCGTTCAACATGGCTTTTAGACCATGGCATACTATTTGTTCGTGGATGTGAAGCGAGTGGAGAGCATTGTGGGTCTCCGATGGCCTGAGTCTATCCTCGATCCGTTCACTTGAGGCGGTAGATCGCTGATCTGGAAACATCGGTGGTGTAGGTGCACGGCGACTTTACGGCCTCATTACGGATCAGACCACATTAATCAACGAAAATGTCTGGATGCGGCTAGAGAAAAGACATATAGCAGGTTTGCAGGCATGAAGTCATGTCGGCGTGTCTTAAAAGCGCAGATGGGATTGTGGGCATGCGCCATGGGGATTTAAAGACATGAATGCACTCTACATGTAGCTGTTCGGAGCTTTTGTCCGTGAATGCGGAGGTAAGAGAACGGTTGCATGACTCGCGCCTGCGTGTCCGGCGCGGATAAACTAATCGGTGCCTGCCCGCAAGCACATCTCGTGAAGTCGCGGTGTGCCGCGCCTGCAGTGCTTGATCGGACACCGCCTTTCACCCCAACACCCGCTCTGTACAAATCGCATGCGGGATAATTGAACGCCCGTACTTCACTCCGCCGCCTCTGCATCGCGCCGCATCCGGATACCCCGCCAGTTCCTGCGTGACCGCGGACTTCCGCCCTTCCTTGTCCAGCCTTACGGAAAGGGCTTTCTGACATCAACAATCGCGACGAAGGCGCGAGCGATTTGCTGGGCCTCTTAAACGATCACGCATTGTTTGGGGATCCATATCAAGCGGAGAGATATTAGTCTCGTGGGCTTCGCATGCGTTAATAAAGTTTGGGAGGGAATATTATATAAAAGAGCGCTGGAGTCCGACGGCTGGCTGACATATCTTCTCCTTGATTGCTCCGAACGACGCGACGTCGTCATTGTACTCTCCGTGGTCAAGTCGCTTCGAAGACTCTCCTTGGACCTGGGATTGGTCCGCGAACAGGTGACGGAATGACGACTCGAAAACGGCGCGCACCCGGCGCATCTCCAATAGTCCAACAGAACACATTTCAAGACCCTAGCGCGACAGGTACAGATACATACATGAACAACTGGGAGTCCACGTCGGGAGCAGGGGATATGGGCGGCTTTGGCGACGGGGCGTTCTACGACCAGCTTGGAGGCTACGGCGCGAATTTTAGTCAACAGCCGTCGACACACAGCCGTGTTGTGTCACTGGATGGGCTGAATGACGGTACAGACCTCGGTGCGGGCCAGCTGGTCAGGCGGAATCAAAATCAACAGCTCGCGGCCAGAGGGCGCAGTCCGTGGGGGTTCAATGAGCAAGGACAGTCAGGCGCATGGGAGAACACGGATGACGACGAGGAGCTGGAGCGGAAGGCAGCCATTGCTAAGAAAGATGCATCTGCGAAGAGGAAAACAATACCCCCGTTTGTGCAAAAACTTAGCAGGTATGTTCCCCTTGGTTGCCAAGGAAAACTTTTGATTGACTCTGCGGTAGCTTTCTGGACAACGGCAACAACACGAACCTCATCCGCTGGTCAGACGACGGCAACTCCTTCATAGTGCTAGACGAGGACGAGTTCGCGCGAACGCTTATACCCGAGCTTTTCAAGCACAACAACTATGCTTCCTTCGTGCGGCAATTAAATATGTACGGTTTCCACAAGAAAGTCGGTCTCTCCGATAATTCGATGAAGGCAAGCGAAACGAAGGCGAAGGCACCAAGTGAATACTTCAACCGATACTTTAAACGGGGTCGACCGGAGCTGCTCTGGCTAATTCAAAAACCCAAGAACGTCCCCGCCGGGCCGAAGCGGAAAAGGGACGACGATACGAAAGGCGACAGTGACGAAGAAAGGAAATATGCGCCGGACGGGGGTGGAGGAGGCTATGTTGAGGAGCTAGCTGTGCGAGGAAACAATGAGGGGATGGCGATGATACCGAGAGCGGAATATAACAGCTTGCGCGCGGAAGTGAGGACTCTGCAACAACAGCAAAAGGTAATATCGAATGTTCTAGGCCAGATACGGAGGCAGAACGACCAGCTCTATCAGCAAGCAACAGCGTTCCAGACTTTGCACGACCGCCACGAGAACTCGATCAACGCCATACTCACATTCCTTGCTACATTCTACAACCGGAGTCTCGAAGGAAACACGAACAACATCAACATTGCAGACATGTTTGGAGCGGCGATGGGTAATCAACAGCCTCAAGGTACGGTGGTTGATATGGAAAACTATCCGGAGGTTCCCATCGCCCAATCACCGCAGATGCAAAAGAGAACGCCCATGAAACTCCTTCCGGCGCCGCCCGCAAGAAAAGTAGAATCGCTATCGCCTCGCGCAAGAACTGTCAGTCCTACCGTCAGAACTGCTGCTACCACTCCTCTGGCTACGCCAAACGAAAGGCCAGCCACGACATTTCAACCTGGCATGCCCCAATCACGGACCACAGCTAGACCCACAAACACTAGACCAACATTCAACGTCCCCCTTAAGGTCGAGACAAAGCCGTCATCCCAGGATCCTATGTCTCTACCGGAGAATCACGAGATCATGTCTGCAATTCAAAACGCAAATGCCCACGCCACGGCCGGCGGCTACAGCCAAGCCCCGCAAATCGATCTACCAGCAGCCTTGAATAGCTATCAGCATCAGGCTGGACAAACTCCATTGACCACTCAGCAGCGCAATGATGTTCTATCTCTAATGGCACACAACACCTCCGCCGCATCCCCCAACAGTGCGTTCGCTGCGAATACAAACAATGCGCTCAACAATCCACAACCTCCGCCGATGCCCAACCTCGATCAACTACAGGAGACAGAAGCACAGCTAGCCTATCTTCAACGGGTGTCCGAAGAGCAGAACTCGCGCGTGCAGTCCCTCCAAGAACGTCTCCAGCCCCTCAGCCCTTCAGGCCAGATTCCAGGTTTGGACGCAAATAATTCGTACTTCGGCAACGCAGAGCTCGGCGACCCCGGCTCGTACGATCTTGATCTAGACTCCTTCGTGCAAGACAACGACTTCTTTCCTTCCACCACACAAGGCGATGGCATCGCGACGGCGGATCCTACGTTGCCAGATCTGAATTATACACTTTCCGGTGATAACTCGGGATTTGGTGATGCAAATGCGAGTGAGCCGTTCAATTTTGGGGGTGGTGACGGAGATCACTTGGGGGTTAAAGATGCGGCAGGGGGTACTGTGGAGAGCGTGAGTTCCAGTGCGACAAGTCCAGCCAGTGCGACGGTGGAGGAGGTGGAAGATGAGAGCAGGAAGAGGAGTCCGAAGAGGAGGAGGAAGTAGCTCTTTGCCTGCCTCTGATGGGGTCTTCAAGGGGAGGGGGAAGCTGAGGTTGAGAAGGACGTAAAAGTACATAGATTATGATGGCGCGAGGGTACTGGAAATAAGGGGAGATTCATGACGTTACGATAGCGAGCACCTAGCATGGGTGCAGGGCTGGTGTTTGGGGTGGTATTACTGTACCTTTACCAGTTGACGTATATGGAGAGAAAGAGAATCGATACCCATTCTCCATTCCATGAGTATACTTTTCGTTTATGTGAGCACGATGTTGTTCATAGTCAGTGGAAGACTGGGGGATAAAGTGAGTGCAATTGAGGGAAGCAAACAGTAGTGGGAGTGGGATTGACGATGTGGTGTGTAGGTTGGCTGGTGGCGTCCGCTTGTGAGGTGAGTAGAGCGTGGCCGCATACGCAAGCTATAGCTCCAGCCTTGTGCCTGAGGCATCGGGCATCCTGCAGGTGGTGCACGCACTGTGTGACACTCATATCTGTTATCCGATGGAACTTCTCCTGGAGAGCCCTAATCCAAGCTATATGTCGTCCGCGAGTTTTGAGGAGCCCTGCTAGGATCTAAGATCGCCCAGCCTAGCAATAGGATGTGCCGTGGTCAAGCCCCCACCGGCGCCCAGGCTTTACTTTGGACGCTTTGCTCGACCGTGGTGATGTTGTGAATTTGAGACTCATGTCAGCTGGATGTTGTTGTGCTGTACGGGTCTGATTGACTCAAGGGCGAAATGGTCTCTCATAGTTACGAGCGAACGGTACGAGGGCATGGTATTTCGTTGGGCATGTAATGACATCATTGCTAAACCGACGCCGATGGTGCTTACTCCTACGAAGAAAGACGGCACAACCAATCGAGCATATCTGACGATTACCTCTTGTAGTCCGTGGATAAGCGCTGCAGATTGAAACTTGCATGGTGAAAGGAAGGGGAGTTGACTCTGTAGCGATTGGAATCCCAGTATCAAGCTTTAGAGTATTCCACTACCCACTCACCGGCCTTCTGCCCCGTCAACAGTGCCTCGTATTCGGTCAACAAGCCACAGTGATATTCGCCAGGAGAGTACGCAGCACACGAAACGTCCAATCCGTGCATACGCTTGCGCCGATCGCGCTACTCAGCCCTGGTCCGTTGGCGCACGGACCATAGCTCAGCCTTGGTGTCTCATGGCCTAAACGGGAAGTGGTAGAGCGCAAGTGACGTTGGGTTTGCCTGATGATGTGTGCGAGGCGTTTCGGGGGTTGGACGGGTGGGTATATAGATGTGTGGAGTCGCGTGGGCTGTTGAGCAGTCTACATCTGGTACAACCATTCACATTTCGCACGATTACACGACTCTACATCTATATATCACCACTCCACCGCTGCAATTCGCGTGCAATATCTCAAACACAGCAAGGCAGTCGCATGCAAAACTATTCCAGCGCATGGGCATAAATCAAACCATAGGCCCCTACTTCCGCGAATTCTTCTCTCAAGCGGACCCCATAACCTACTCTCAAGTTACGCCAACCCATAAATCAGAAACCCACCTATCCGAAACCCTCAAACGAACAGGATGGGCTGTGGATCCTCAAAACAGCATTCAGACTACCCGCCCCCGATGAGGCAGCGGCGCCATGGTCGGAGAAACCAAAAAGGATATTTCGCGAACGGCGGTACGAGTGCGGGATATTCTTCAGGAGGCGGATTCTTTACCGGTGGTGGAGATGGAGGTGGAGGATTTGGTGGTGATGGTGGAGGTGGCGGAGGATGCGGTGGTGGTGATGGCGGAGGCGGTGGCGGTGGTGGAGGAGGATGTTGAGGAAAGGCGCGTTCATGAGATGTATAAGTGTTCAATACGGTTTGGAGTTTAGCCTATGGATCCGGCTAGGTAGGCGTTATTCGGCTGGGTACTACCCTCCTATGATGATGCGGGCATGGTATGTGGCGGCACTATTTAGAGGTTTCTGATTCAATATACGTTCATCGTTCCTCCTTGGTTATGCGTCTTCTTGCTCTTGCAAGGTTACTTCTACAGCTCGTTTTGGCTCTTAAACCCTCGATATCCAGCTACACAGAGACCACTGCGAACACAACGATGATGAAGTCGTAAGTCGTGCTGATATACATAAAATACTTAGGGTAGTTTTACCACAGTTGTTTGCAAGAAATCAGACCTAGGGCCATGATAAAGTGGGGGAGGAATCTTTACAAAAGGTCTTCATACTCGTGATTCACAGGTATGAGCGAGAAAGTGTAATAGTGATCAAGTAAGAGATGCAAGAGGCTTCAGTGAATTATTCGTCTGCCTGCTGAGATTCAAGGGACAATTCTTAGCTGTGCGCACATTACTCACGTCTTCAGTGTATGGAGAGCCTTGCTTCAGTTCTACTAACAGGGACCGCTTTACCTATGCTCTGTAAAACGTTTACTGAGCTCCTCACATTATCTACCAGTATAAAATACTCAGAAATTGTTATTGGTTCTAAAAAACTAGGAAATGGTATTGGCGTAGTCCTCACCTCAACACATGCTGAGGTGAGACAGCGTTCGCTTGCCCTTGCGAACAGACTCCGCCAACCATATTGTGACAACGCATCCCATACTGTTTGAACTTAAAATCCCCTTATAGTGATCTGATGAACGTGCTTCTTTTGCTTCGTGAGGTCAATGACGCGCGGTCCTTCTTTGTACTCCAATTACCCCACACCCTTACTCGATCACAACAATGGACCTCGCGTCGCCGTCCTCTACTCGTCTCCACTGTCATAATCAACCTCATCCTCTATGCTCTCACTGTCACCAACAGCCGAGGTACTGAACTGCCGAGTAACACTAACCTTCGGCGACAAGAGTTTAGGACACTCCTTGTCTGCGGCCTCTTTGGGAGAGGGCATGGACTCTGAGCTCTTCTCGCTGCTCTGACTATCAGTGGAGCTACGGCGGCTAGAAGATGAGGTGAGAGATGGTTTGCCAGTAGTGTCAAGCGAAAGAGAAGGGAGCTTTGACACAGAGGGAGCTTCGGCGTCAGGGGTGGCGGGGTCGGTGTCTGATGGCGTGGGCAATGGGTTGGCATCAGACATTGTTTCGACAATCTCGGCTTCCAAGGCTGAGGTGACAGTAGATGCATTATCGGTGACGGTCTCGGTCTTCTCCCCTTTGTCGATGGAGACCTTGCGCTTCTTGATCGAGATATGTCCAGTCTCGAACTCCTCGTTAGACGAAGTCTTGCGCTTCTTGGACAACGCTAGCTGCTCGGTAGTGTTTTGGGGGCCCTCAGCGATGTCTTCCGTCGCTTGATTCTGGAACAGCTCCTGAGAAGGCCTAGTAGAAAGCTCAGTAGCAGGCGAAGAAGGCTTTCCTGCCTCCGGAGAATTATCATCAGAAGTGATAGCTTCGATGTCTGACGTGGGCTGCTGCGCAGTCTCGTTGCCTCCAACCTTCTTGGTTGACGCCTTGACCTTCTTCATCGGAGGCTCTTGGAGCTTCTCATCGCCAGATGACACGTCGATGTCGTTAGAGGCCTTGCGCTTTGGAGCCTTTTTCTCTTTAACTGTGTCTGAGTGCTTAGAAGTGAAGTTAGCCTTCATAGACTCCTGTTGCAAGATGAACTGCCCGCTGACACTCTTCGAGGCTTCAGGCTCCTCTGTAGCAGGCTTCGCCTTCTTAGGCTCCGTCTTAGAAAGCTGAAACCGATTCTTGGGCTCATTAGCATTCCCAGTTGTCTTCATCGGCTTTATAGCCTCCTTCGTAACCACATTCTTCCCCTGCTGACTCGCCCTGATATTCGCCATCTTCATATCCCACGCGCTCATCTTCTCCTTCAATTGCTTTGCATAGGCCTTGACTTTCGCCTCGTCAACCTTCTTCACCGTTTCAACGTGATCGTCGTCCACCTCTTTAAGATAAAGAACACCGGGGAGCTGCCGGATGAGGCGACTGACTGACGTAGGTGCGCGGAGGTTCCTACGATCCATTGTCTTGGAAACTTGAGTGATAACTTCGTCGATACCGTCCATGACGCTCTTGATACTGCCCTTGCAGGCTTCGTGAGCGTGCAGGTCGTGGGCGTGGACGTCCGTCACGTCGAAGAACCATGAATCCTTCTTATTGGCGGGATCGGACGCGTACCAGAACAAGCGCATGTCAATGTGTGGACAGAGAGGAACGTCAGTGAGAACGTTATCGTGGGAGTTCCGGTGCTCGTCACAGATGGGGTTACGGCGATTTTGACGGCGAAGGCGGAAGCACTTAGGGCATTCACGGATGTCCTGCTTTCGAGCGTCTGCTTCGGCTTCCTCGACCTTCTCGCGGCCGCCGGCGGAAGTTCTATCGTAGCCAGGACGGTGTGAGCCGTGTTCGTGACGAAAAGGTTCCCACCCGCCCTGAATCATGGCCAGACGATCGGGGTTCATGTACGCCTCCTGCTTCATTGCCTGAATCTCCTTGATCTCCCTCTTGTGCTTTTCTACCGCACCTTCATCCATGTCATTATTGATCTCTTCCACCAACGCCTTGATGTCGAAATGCTTGACGCCCTGAACAGGGCTCTCTGACTTCTTGAGCTCCAGTTCGTCCTCCAACCAAAGCTCCCGAGCTTGCTCGTCAGAGATAATCTCTATTCCTGTACGCCGGCCAGCTGAGAAGTCAATGTTGTAGCCGGCCTTCTTGCGGAGCTTGTTAATGTCCTCGATCGTTCCTTTAGACATTTCGGTGACTTGATTAACTTTCGATGTTGATGTGGTAGCGGTCTCAAGTCTTTCGGACACTCTTAAAACGTAAACCTTGCAGTGTTGAGTGTGCCACGAGGTTGAGTGAGCGCGTCCTTTCTGGCAAGGGAACTCTCCGTAACCGCCCAGTGGTCTTGTTATAGTCGCCAACATCCGCACGCATAGTGACCTAAGAATGCACTCCTTGGTCCGAGATATTTTCCATCTTTGTCCACGCTTTCACAAAGCCATTGTGAAAGTCTGGTAGGGTCAAAGCTCCACAAATACTTTTGGCCGATTGTTCTCTTTGTCGTGATTGGGCGTCATCTGATAGTGTCAGATCGTTGAGTGTTGGTGATGATAATTTGGTGGTAAAAGACCCAGAGAGCAGTACGCTGAATGCTCAGGCGGTTGACTTCACGGATATTCGATGTGTGTGAATTGCAGGTCGTACCTCATCCCGCAAAGACTAGTGTCACTCGCGCGCAAAAGAACGTCAAAACTCAACATTGAACAATGCCATGTATTCTTTTAGCAGCGACTACCACCATCTACGGTTTTCAAGTGCAGGATCATCATGAGATATCGCATACCTCACAGCCATACACCACAGCAGGTCGCATTGACCCTCTGAGTCCCAATCATGCTCCTAGTGATCAGAACCCAAACATCCAGTACATGAAAGATCTAGAATTACACTCGACAACGAGCCGGGACCACACTTAGTGGTTTAGAATAACACACAAACCGATAAGGAAACAAACAACGGGGTGTCACAGATCCTGAAATGCTGGAAGCAGAGGACGCCTTACGTAAAACATGGTGGTAGAAACCTAATGGTGGTACAGGAGGGTACAGGGCAGATGTGCGGTTTGTCAGACCTGGCCATCGGCAACAGCAAGGCGCTGTTTCGCTGTCTTCGCCTTCTTGGTCATACCCTTGCGGCGTTTGCCGCCGGGTGCAGCCGCCTCCGCACTTGAGATGGGTGTCGCGGCACCGCTGGGCTTCTCGCTGGTATCGAAATGACCTTCGCCTGGGAAACATTAGCCCTGCAATTGTACTGTTGGAACAGGTAGACTCACCCTCGTGATACATGTCGTCCAAGCTGGCCTCAGCCACCTTCTTTGTCCGCTTGCGCTTCTTGCCGGTGGGCGCGTTCTTCTCTGCTTCTGCGAGCTCAGCCTCTTTCTTCTCGATCTCAGCGGCTTGCTCGTCATCGGCCAGCCACATGGCGATATCCTTGGTACGGTTCTCACGAGACCGAGTGTTAAAGTCAACTTGGGCACCTGCTCCTCCGGAGATAACGACACGCTGAACCTCTTCCTTCTGCAAAGCACGCTTCCGGATGCGCTCTTCAATTGTACCACGTGTGATCAGACGATACACTGTAACTTGCCTGGTCTGTCCCAGACGATGCGCACGATCCATAGCCTGTGAATCGATCGTAGGATTCCAATCCGAATCGTAAAAGATGACGGTGTCGGCGGCTACAAGGTTAATCCCTAAACCTCCAGCACGTGTCGACAGCAAGAAGACAAATATGTCGGAATCGGGCGCCTGGAACTTCGCGACGGTATCGCGACGGTCCTCGAGCTTGGTGGAACCGTCCAGACGACAATACTTGTACTTTCGGTAGGTGAGATACTCTTCTACCATATCCATCATCCTTGTCATTTGGAAGTAGAGCAGGACGCGATGGCCGTTTGCTTTGAGTTCCCTAAGGAGCGCATCAAGTTTGGCAAGCTTGCCCGAATCCGTAACAAAGCGTTGCATGGAAGGCACATCGATGTGAGTGTATCGTGCCCGTGCGTTTGTCGGTGGCGGAAGCTTGCCGGTCATAGCGAGATTGGAGGTGACAGCCTTAGACTCTAGGAGTGTCTGCTCGCGCTCCGGATTTTGGGAGAAACCGTACAGTGCGTTGCGCATATAGGTGTTGAAAAACGTGTTCTGCTTCTCCGCGATGACACCTTGGCTGGAGCAATATAACTCGACGGGAGGTGCAGCAGCAGCCGGCTTAGCGCATCGCTCCATGATGTTGAGACCGGTCTGTTCGAAAGACACTTGAGATACGTTGAACAGGTTCTGCATATAGCCGTTGGGAGTAATCTCAGCGAGTGCAACCCGATCCCGGCGCTCAACGATGTTGAGCATCGAATATTTAGGAGCGTATGTGCCGGCTTCCTCATCGTATAGGATGTTGAAGCGAGATAGTTGCTGAGGCTGATCAGAAAGGTCAACGGCACGGCGGAACAAATCTTCTCTTGCAATCTTGGATGCCTCTTGAGCTGACATGTTCGCCAATCGAAGCCACGCGAAGGCGCCATCTTCCTTAGAGGACTGGTGGATATTGTCCTGGGCCCAGATGTTCATCAAATTATAAAGATAGTGCCCGTTGAACCCAGCCTTAGGATTCTCTGATCCAGGTATATCGAGCCGACCACCGTTTCGGCAAACGAGGCGCGGTAGGCGATACTCGATTAGATTGCGTGTCGAATATGCTACGCTGACATTCTGACCTTCGCGCATGAAAGAGGCTGTCTCAGCGTAGTGTGCAAGAGAGAGAGGTGACCAGGTATCGGTACGTTCGAAAAGATCCGGGTGGTTGCAAACCTTACGGAACTGCATGACGAGATTCATCAGTGTAGCAGTGTCTTGCTCATCTCCCACCGCTTTCTCGATAAGATCCATTAAGCTGATCTTATTTCGAAGGCTTGTATAGTACGCTCGCTGCCTGTACGTCAGATCACAGAAGACGTCCAGTTCAATCTTGTCACCAAGCTCTTTCTGTACGTGTTTTTTGACACGCCGCAGCATGAACGGTTTTAGGATCATGTGCAAACGTTTTAGCTGATCCTCGTTGAGCTTCGTGTTGCTCTGCGCATGACTCTCAATGTCTTTGGAAAACCAGTCGCTAAACTCATCGTGGGAGTCAAACAAACTCGGCATGATGAAATGCAGAAGAGCCCACAGTTCTTGCATGTTGTTTTGGATGGGAGTACCGGTAAGAAGCAGGCGGTTACGTGTGTTGAAACCCAACAGACTCTTCCAACGCGAACTCTGTGACGATTTGATTGCCTGAGCTTCATCGAGAATCATGTACTGCCAATGCATCTTCTGAAAGTATTGCGCGTCCTGCACAACCAGCTGGTAAGACGTAACGAGCACGTGCATTTGCGACTCGCGGTTATACACGCGGTGTTTCCTGTCCCAGTACTTTCGAAGGATTTTTCGGTCTCCAGCAGTACCCCAGTACGGAATGACCTTGAAGGCAGGCACAAATTTGGCAATTTCTTGTTGCCAGTTGTGCAGCGTGGATGCAGGCGCAATGACCAGGAAAGGACCCCAGTAATTGTGCTTCTCGGCAAGATAAGCCATGACAGAGATCGACTGTACGGTCTTCCCGAGACCCATCTCGTCGGCTAGAATGCCGTTGATACCCTGCTCGTATAGGTTGACAAGCCAGTTGAGGCCCTTCAGCTGATATTCTTTGAGTGTGCAATTGAGCAATTTCGGCTGGGGAATGAAGTCTTTCTCGTCTTGAAGACCAGATGGATTCTGGAAGTTTAGCTCGTCTCCATCCTCGTCATCTTCACCTCCAGTGTTATTGAAAGCACGTGCTCGGTCTTGAGCTTCCTTGACAGCATGTTGGGCGTTGGCAATCGCAGCAGCTTCCAGGGCACTCTCATCTTCGTTGTCGAAGTCAAGGTCGTGAAAATTGGTGACCTTCGCGCCAGGGGCACCATCGTGCGACACATTAATGGATGGCCCGGCTGCAGGCGCCGAGCTGTCGGCTGCAGCATCCGCGTCATCGGTAGACCGCTCGATCTCTTCGGTCTTTGCTTTCTTGCCGATGAAATGGGAGTAAAGCTCTGTTTGCTGAATAAGGAAGTTGAGTTTCCTCTTTTGACGGTTAGATTCCTTCTCCGCTTCCGCCTTCCTCGCATTCTCCAATTCTGCTCGCTCGGCCATTTTGCGCTGATCTCGTTCGTCACGCTCGTTCCTCTTCCAGAACCCAAGCATCTCTCGCATGCTCCTTTTGGCCCGGGCTTGCACATCCTTCATGCTCTTATTGGTTCGCATCTGCCATCGTCGGGCTTCCTTGGACGCCAATTGTGCGGTCTTGCGGAGGTTGGACACTTTGGTGCTCAGTGAATTTTCTTTGATGCGGAAGACCTTTGGAATGTCCTTCTTTGCGATGTCTTTCCAGATTTGGCTATAGAGGTTATGATATGCCTGAGAATTGTAAGAAGTCAAAGTGATGGGTCCTAGATCTTCCGTCCCGCTTCGACTTTTCAAGGCTTCGAGACGATCTGCCTCTCGAGGGGCAATGGGAGGAAGTTCGTCTCCCCGATCGAGGGCAGCTTGGCCAGCAGCGGCGGCATCCTTCTCTGCCTGCTTTTGTTCCTTGCTCTTCTTGAGACGCCCACCGGATCGACCACCCTTCCGCTTGCCACTCAACAGATCGTCGGACGCCTGGAATGAGCTCATGGTACCGCCTACGAAGTTAGGTTCATGAGGAGTGACCTCCCGGAAGTCCTTGCTGGGCGCATTGCCCTGGAGGAGCTGGCTGGTCGTCTTCGCTTTCCGTTCCGCCTTTGAGGCTTCGCGCAGATGCTTCTCCCGTTCTTCATCATTCTCAGCTTCGTTCGCTCGCATCAGCGCTTCATTCCGCTTGGCTTCTTCGTTTTGTATCGTCTTCTCCCGTCGCCGCTTCCGTTGCATGTCTTTCTTACGCTCCTTCTCTTCTGCGATCTCCTGGTTCTGAACCTGCTGCCAGGCCTCGGCTTCATGTTCGACACTGTAGTTTTGTTTGGCAATGTCGCGGTGAGCGCTGGAGACATCATAGAGGCGCGTTAAGGTAGCTTGGCGCCGCCGCTGTACATACATGAGTAACGGGAGATGAGATAAGTTGGTCGTGAACATACCTTGCGTTTACTGCCTTCAACGGCCTCGAGATCAAGGGCGCGCTTGCGGGTTTGCGATTCGTACTCCTCCTTTTCTTGTTGGAACTCGATGCCAAGAGTGTCCACGTCCTTCATCTCGTTTGTCTCGATATGAGCCAACGCAGCCTCCACCGCAGTCTCGTCAGGAGCGGGGAGCTCGCGGGGTACAAGCCGCAATGGCGGAGGCGCGCTGCCGACCGGTGGCATGCTCTCATAGGGTACCGCTCGATGGTCCTGGTATGGGAGATCGGCAGGTGCGGGCGATGGCACTGCCTCTTGTTTGACGAAAAGCGAGTTGGACGAGGGCTTGGAAAAAGCGCGGGTATCGTTGATCGGAGGCAGCTGTTGAGGTTTCGCGGGCGGATCGGGGTCGGCGCCAGAGTCCATGATGCTGGATAGCGACATGGGATCTCGCTTTGGAGCAGGTGGAGGGACCTTTTTGAACTATTGTCAGCGACTGCATCAATGCCCCAAGCGCGCTTATACTGACTTCGTCTTTCACCGATGGCTTCCGCTCATAGTGCTGCGGCGGAGGCTGCACGGCGCCATGGCTCATCGAGTGATAGCCGCTCGGAGACGCAGGCGAGTGAGCCATTGCCTCCATGTTGGCGGCGATGTGGCCGTGAGAGGCGGGGCGCTGCAGCGGCGAGTGGCGAGGGAAGGAGCTGGCGACAGGCGAGCGGTACGGATTGTTGTACGGACTCTGCGGCGGGCGGGAGTCGTGGTAGGCGTGCGAGTCTCGAGTCTGTCAAGTGGTGTTAGCTCCGCATCCCTGGATGCACAATTCATGGACGAAGCAGTGAGGAGGCGTGGAGACGCGTACCTGGGATGGATAATGGCTCTCGTATCGCGCGGCGGTGCCGTGGGGCTGTCCTAGGCCATGGTCTGAGGTCGGATCGTAGTATGAAGACTTGGATGCCGTGTAGAGGGCCGTGCTGAACGGCGGGAGCTGCTCGGCGGTGCCGGGCGACGTGGGCGGGCGGTGGTGATGGGGCGATGTATGGACGAAGGATGGGTGATGGGCGGAGGGCGTGGTGGGCGAGGTCAAAGGGCGAGCGGTGCTAAGAGGTGTTTGCGTGGTTGGCCTCTGGCTCTGGTAAGCTGGCTCCCCTGGCTGCATTATTCTGTCTCGCGTGAAGCGCTCGCTCCTTTCGTCTTCAACCGAGCTTCGCTGATCGCGGAACATCAAGTCGGCGCGCCTGGCACTTGGCTACTCCATGGGGAGAGGGCAGCGGCCGGTGCCAGGAGCGTGCAGCTACGGTGAGGGCGACTGCGGGCGCGCTGCAGCGACGGCGCGGCGGATGCTGGGGGAGCACGGCACGCGTCGCAAGGCTCGAGATGGGCTGGGAGGGGATGGGAGGGGAGGCGTGGAGATGGGATGGGATGGGATGGGATGGGACGATGCGCGGGGACGGACGGAGGCGCAATGCAGAAGCAGCAGACCAGCGCAGAGGCAGATGGTGGGGAGTTCTGCCAACCTGCCACACTTCTCGTTATTCGTGTCTAACAAAGCGTCGAACCCGGCCTGGTTGCTCTTCGACGGGTGTGGATGCACCAATAATTGAGCTACCCGGCGCATGCCTGCGCCCAGCGCGTCTCTGCGTGCTCGTCCTGGCAGCCTCACGCGGTCCCGCGGGCGTGATTGTCGCTGCCGCGCTGCTCAGCAGGTCCTTTTCCCTGCCTCGACTGCTGGACGCCGGGCGGTCCAGTTCATCGCGCGCTCGCAGCCTCACCCAGCGCTCGGCTAAACGTCGAATGGGACCATGCCCGTCATCCGCCGGCGCGCATGGCCCTCTGCACACGCCTGGTTCGCCCACGCCGCACCGCACCGCACCTCCTCGTCGTCTGCAAGACGCCGCGCACCGCGGACTGCCAGCTCCCAATGCGTCTCGTCGTGGACGCGTGCGATCCTCGGCCGTGCGCGCTGGCGGACACTGGAGCGCTGCCCCATGCCTTCCCACGCCAGCGGCAGCACTAGGCCAGAGCTGCAACTAGCGCCTCGGCGCTGCATCTCGAACATCATTTCTCACGAAAAAAAGTTGAGCGGCCGCAGCAAACCCGCGACAAGCAACAGCGCACCACACACGCCATGGCAGCTGTATACAAAACCCTGTCGGCGACGGGCGGTAATGAAAAGGAATCCGGGGAGCGTAGAAATCGTCAACGTGTGCTCATTTTGGTGCGTTACATATTCTTCAAGGTGCATCCAACACACACGTGCTAACGCGCCGCAGAGCTCTCGAGGCGTCACATACCGACACCGACATTTGCTGCAGGATCTGTATTCTCTGATGTATGTTTGAGGCTCTGATCATCTAGCGTTTGTATTGACTAGCTGCAGGCCTCACAGCAGGAAGGAGGCAAAATTGGACACCAAGACCAAGCTGTATCAACTGAACGAGCTCGCAGAATTGTACAACTGCAACAATGTCCTCTTCTTCGAAGCGCGAAAAGGCCAGGATCTGTACGCATGGATGAGCAAGGCACCAAACGGCCCGACCGTTAAGATGCATCTGCAGAACCTGCACACCATGGAAGAACTCAACTTCATCGGTAACTGCCTGAAGGGATCACGCCCGGTGCTTTCATTCGACGCGCAATTCGAGAAGCAAGCACACACCCGCCTCATCAAAGAGCTTCTCACCCAGATGTTCGGTGTACCCAAAACCTCGCGCAAGGTCAAGCCTTTCGTCGATCACGTGATGGCGTTCACCCTCGCCGATGGCAAAATTTGGGTGCGCGTCTACCAGATCAATGAATCGGAGCCAGGGAAGAAGAAGCCCGTAGATGGTGAAGAGATGGGTGTAGATCCCGCGCCCAAGAAGAAGGGCAAGCCGGACTTCGATGTGCAACTAGTTGAGATCGGTCCTCGTTTCGTCCTAACTCCGATCGTCATTCAGGAATCGAGCTTTGGCGGACCCATCATCTATGAGAACAAGGAGTTCGTCTCGCCAAACCAGATTCGCGCTGATCTCAGACGAGCCAAGGCTGGCAAGTACAACAACCGGACGGAAGCGGCCAGAGACAGCAAGATTAGACGCGGAGACCTGGGCCTCTTGAGTCACGGTGGACGGAAGAAGGAGAAGGATCCATTGAGCGATTCAGTGCTCTTTGCATAGAATTGTGTTTTCTCGCGTGGCGTAACCGGCGTTTCTGGGAGACAAGCATCTGAAGCATTTGCAGCACTGGGACAAAAAGTTTGAGCAGCGTCGGTCAGCCTGCGTCACGTTGTCGGTAACGCGGTTGTACAGTGAGTGCATAAGGGGGATTTTATCAGGACGGGATGAGATGTAGCTACATGCTTGTCTTACGTTAACGTATAGACGATGATACCCATCAAACTCGAGGTGCGCCTCTCATTTCAGCCATATCTCTTTCCAGGCTTTCCGCATAAGCCTCGCTCACGCCGGTCACTCTTGCCTTCCGCACCTCGCAGAGTCTCTTGAACGGATCAAGCACAGTCTGCGACGTCGAGAAGTTCTGCACATCCTGAACACGATGCACCCGACCACTAGGAAAGCGCACGCGGCTGATTGCTCCGTCTATCAGATGCACGTGCAGTCGATGCAGGTTGGGTACCGTGGCCAGAAGATCAACCAACTCTTGCACCCGGCCCCGGATACCTGCCGTGAGCCCTCGTCCACCGCAATTGAATTTGATCATCCCTGTGTAGTCGTCCACATGCTCTACGTTTACAATATAATTCTTTATTTTCATGAGGTTTCTCTGCGAAAAATGGTCCAGAAACAAATAGGACCGTCCTGGCGTCAGATTGTTCGCTGTGCGCCAGCGCTGGCGAAACTTGATCGTGTCAAATGAGACATCTATGACAAAAATGTTGTCTCCGTATATCATGTCGACGCATTCATCATGAATATGGTGACAAGTGGACAGCAGCGATATGCATCCCAATCGCCAGACGATTTCATTGCCAACCTCGCGGTCGGACCTGGGTAATGTTCTTTGCATCTACCAAACGCCATTGCTGTCGTGTGTCTCCCGCACAAGGGTCAAGTTATACTCGCTTGGTGGTTTGGCCTCGCCGTTGCCGCGCTGGAAGCGGATGTCGAATGATTCGGTGTGGGGCAGTATGTATGCAAAAATGGACAGGCGCAACTCTTTCGGAAGGGTCAGAAAAGTAGTCTTCTTCATGGATAAATAAGGGTTGGATGACTGCATAATGCTAGCACTTTCCTGAAGCCAAATGTCGATGTCGCGCGAGTGTATTGAATGCCATATGCGGCTCGTCAGTCGGTGACCCCAGATTGGAAAGGGCGGGAGCTGATTAGGTCTAGGCGCACCTTGCTTGGCATGGTTACCTCACCTCAAACACACAGGACATGACTCCTTTCCTCCCCAACAGCCAAACATGAGAGTTCACTCAGCACCCAACCCTTCCGGGCTAGCATCCGCATCTAGTAATCATCCTGAGCATGCCTCAAATCTTTTCTATAGCCCCAACGGTGGGGTCCGTATCATCTGAACCCTTATCTCACTTGTGTCGGCGAGAAGCAGCAACAGTCCATCATTCGAGGACGTAGCTTCGCGCCGATTCGCTTTCCAATACCAATCAATTTGATCCGAGCCCCAAGAAAGTCTAGTAGAATTAAGAGGAGGAAGGCCCAATTTCCTTACAATTTCAACTTTCCCAGCTTCCACCGCCAACATGCTGTTGGAATACCTGGCAACCGAACTTCTCACCCAGATTTACTTATCCTGTACCTCTGTAACCGACGTCCTCGCTCTCGCATCTACCTGTCACCGTTTCCGTAATATTTACACCTCATCTCAGAAACTCTACATCCTCGAAACCGCCGCCGAAGCTCAGTTTGGGCCTCTGGAGGACCTCACTCAGTTGTTGACCCACAACGCGAGCCAGCCCGCTCACATCATCCGATCTGTACCCTTCTCGATCGCTCTACTCCAACAAATCGTACGAGCCGGTCGCATCGCTGAGAAATGGTGCGATGTATACCCGTTCAAGAAGTGGAAGTACAATTTCGAGCTTCGGCGGCTCCTAACGACCGAGGAACGATATCGTCTGCGTCGGGCTGTGTACCGTTTATGGCTATATTCACGCGCGTTTCACAATCGCGAACATCCGCGCGAGTTTCGCTCCATGAAGCTCGTTATCCAGAAGCGTGCCGGCTTGCTGCACAATTGGTCCACGCTGGAGCTGGCTGAAGTCGCAGACGTGCACAACGTGATGAGAGAGGTCGTACACAGCAACGTCTGCCCCTCGAATGGTACAATCGCTCGCAAGTTCAAGAAGCGATACCCTGACAACGACCATCACTTGCTCTTCAATATCCATCTGAACTACCCACCACCATCGCATGCACCGCCCGCTTACAATCCCTTCACATCACAATACAGCAACCCCCTCGCATCTCACTTCAACAGCACGTCAACCTACAATTCGCGCCACACTACATCGAAGTACAGCCTCCACCCAAACCATGAGGTCGGTGCCGAAGGTTGGGGCGACGACATCCCACATTACTATGTGGTGGAGGACATGTTGAAGCTAGATCCGGAACAGATAATGTGGCTGAAGGAGAATGCCCCTCTGAAGGGCATGGTGGAGGGCTACGTTCGCGACTTGGGGAGCTGGTTCGAAAACAATGGGGAGACTTGGGTGCAGACGCTGGAATGGGTGTTGGACGAGCGCTGTGAGAACGTGAGCGACTTCATGATAGCGGTTTCGGATGGAGAAATCGGGGTTGCTGTTTGATGGTGGCAGCCCGTGTACTTTTGTGGGTCGGCTTAGAGCATAATATAGACCGTCGTGCGTCAATCATCTGATGGCCGATGGACCGTAAGACTGATTGCACGATCCTCGAGAGGCGAGGTGTATTCGCCCGAAAGCCCTTCCAGAGTCTACCACATCGTTGACCTTTAGACGGCGGCAGGACTGCCTGATGGAAGACTACGCGGTTGTCGAGAGGAGACGAAAGCGCAAGACTCACCATAGAGAAGCATGCCAACAACATGGAAATCTTGAATTCCTGTGCTACATGGATGATCGGCACAGGGTTCTTAGGACTAGACTTCCGTAAAATTGTACGCCGCCGTCTATGCGCCACTGACCAGTCGCATCACTCGGCGAGTAACCGTGGCAAAGCCGTGCCAAATTGCTCCGCCAAATCCCTAACGGTAAGCACGACCACAGAATCCGCACCACCGCTGGTGCTCTCACCCACAAACCATCCTTCCGGGTGGCTTGGCTCAGGTCACACCCTTTCTGTCTCCCTCGCGTCGTCTGCCCTGTCGCGTCCTCCTGGAATTACGGATTCACATATTTGGCACCGCGTACGCACGCCTGGCTCCGCTCCTGCCTGCCTCCTCCCTCCCTCGCCTGCCTGCATCGCAATCGCGCTCCCACTTCTCGCTGGTAGTTCGATACCGAGTATGATCGCATAGACGCGCTTCTGCTCCCGTCGTTCGCTGCACCGCCGAACCGACCGCCGCCTGAAATGGGTATGCGACCCTGCTGAGACCCTGGTTTCGTTTGCGACGCGCAACCCTCATTGACGCTTGAGTAGCTGCGGAGAAGCGCCTCTCCACCGAGGGCCTCGTCGACAACATGGACTCGCGGCAATCGCAGGATTTGCAGGAACTGCCCAAATATGAGGCACCGGACGAGCCGATTGGGATACCCCTCAAGGAGAAGCTCATAACGAGTGTGTGGATCTTCTTAAATACTGTCTCCACGCTCGGCCTGGTCTTCCTCAGCAAGCGGTATGAATACATATACACAGGAGGTCAGAGAGGTTCTGATTAGATACTAGGACATTTGAAGATTTGCAGCTCAGGCAATGCCAGCTCATGGTGGTTGGCTGGCACTTCGCCGCGACCGGCCTCGTCCTCTTCATATCAACGAAAGCACCCTTTCGCGCCTTCAAGCCCGTCCGATTGAAGCCCTGGGACATGCTCCCTGTTTGTGCCTTCTTCGTCGGCTACGTTGTCCTTGGCAACCTCAGTCTAACCTTTAACTCGATCGGCTTCTACCAGCTCTCCAAAGTTATGACCACGCCCACTGTCGTCCTTATAAACTTCATCCTCTTCCGCAAGACCGTGACACGCTGGATGCTCGCTTCGATCCTGACTACCTGTCTCGGCGTTTCCTTCACTATCAATCAAACCGCCGGCCCCGCCCTCTCCGGCGTAATTGTCGCAACAATGGCTTTTTGTTCCACTGCCCTTTACCAAATATGGATAGGCAAGAAGATCGAGGACTTTGCTGTTTCCCCGCCGCAGCTGCTGCTCAACCAAGCGCCCCTCTCTGTCATCATGCTTATCCCCTTTATTCCCTTCATCGACACTATTCCCGACATCAGCAAGGTGCCCTCAGACAAGCTCTACTCCGCTTTCCTCTCCGGTATCATGGCGTCCTTGTACAACCTCTCGCAATTTCTCATCATCGGCCGCACCTCCGCGCTTACGTTCAACATCGTTAGCCACATCAAATCCATACTCATTCTGTCGTTTGGATGGTACAGTGAGGGTAAGATTCTGAATCTGAGGGACTGGCTAGGCGTGTCACTTGCGCTTGGTGGAGGATGGGTGTACTCGCATTTGGCGATGCGGGCAAAATTGCGCAGATAGGGGAGATGTGGAGATGAGCGTGGGTAGAATTCTGAACGCGGCGCAACAGAGGCGTCAGTGCACGCGCACACAAAGCATTGGGCTGGGGTTAGCGGTATTCCTTGTGGGTTTTGCATACAAGCCACGCGCGTACGGTGCATTGGTGTTTGAATGTTGGGCTTTCCGATCACTATTTGGCGACATTAGACGACATGATCTTGGGCGCGCGAGACGTTGGGCGCTTCCATTACTATATACCTACTAATATCATTCTTAAAGAATACGAAGTGTGTGCACGAGTGAGGAACCACACGGTTTCGTCTTACCGCCAGTAGAAGAGATGGCTGAGACCGGGTCACACAGCTCACGAAAAGGTGGTCGGATGCTTCCGCCAATTCCTCAATACCTACCAACATGAAGTGAAGCAGCTTGCATGCTTATGAGTGTAATTTAACACCAATGTTCCTTAACACCATTTAACGTACAAAGCTCTTAACAATTCTTCCAGCGTCAACCAGATATATTCATCGCACGTCAATGGCCGAAGAAATCCACACCGACATCACGCAACCCGCTCCACCAGCACTCTCTCCCTCTCCCACTCCCACTCCCACTCGATACACAGCCTCTGCCTAATCTCGATCTTGATCTCAACCTCCATACCTATCTCTCCAATTCTGCTCTCCAGCTCTAGCACACGCCATGTCCCTCTCTTCCTCACATATACTACGCAGTGCCGTCCAGCGTCGCGGGGTAGCAGTTGTCTCACTACGTCCTTTGCTTTTTCGCAGCCACAGACACTCAAATTACGCATCCGTGATGAGCGGAACGGCTCGCAAATATGCGCGGTGACATGCACTGGGCAAGTGGGAAGGGGAGGCGGTGAGGGACGGGGGCCATAGACGGTCTTGTAGGAGTGGCACTGGCGTGCAAACGAGACCAAGCAGTGGCTTTCGTGCAGGCAGCGTGTGGTCTTTTCGATTCGGATACTGTGGGACATGCAGAGGCCCATGGCCGGAGATGAAGGTAAAGGTGTGGCCGGATGTTGACGCGGCGCTGTGACTAGTGGTGGAGCTGTGTGTAAGGAGATGGAGAGAGGATCTGCATCAACACAGCCGCAGGAGTCTCGATGGAAAGACATGATCGTTTTGGTTGTTTTGGTGGTGGAGAGCGAGGATGTGACTTTCTTTATCTGTGATATATCTGGGACTCGAAGGGTGGTTTGTTTGTCACGACCATGGGTGGAGAGTCGGGACGGTGCAGTGATTGCTTGCTTTGAAGCAATCTAGCCAAAGCATAATGCTGGTATTGTTATCCTATTGAGGTCGTACATCGACCGAAACAGCGTAGTACAATGGACTTCGTGACTTTATGCCCCAGCAGGACTGCATGCGCGGATGGCTCGCTGCAGCCGTGTCCGTCTAGACTGCCAGTGTATGCCTCGTCTTGAGGTATTCCTGCCTGTACTGATTCTTATCCGTCTCTTCGCCTCTATTGAGCGGTGTCCACTTCGGGTCCTCCTTAAATAATCTCATCGCATTCGTAAACTGTCCTCCCATTAGCGAATATCCCCTTCCGCTCCCCTTCCACATCGCCCAGCTCCACTTACGTTCTCCTCGTCGGTGGTAAACCGATGATATATCCCCGCGGGCATGATAATCAAATCCCCCTTCTCAAGCCTAATTCTAATCCAATCGTCTCCCTCGTTCCGAACGTCGAAGTATCCCGCACCATTGAGAATGTATCGGATTTCCTCGTCCTCGTGTAGGTGCTCGTGGAAGAACATCTTGACCTTGTCCTCATACACATCGCCCATGGTCTTGGGTGAGACAGTAATTTCATCGCGGTTCTTGTAGCTGCGTTCGGAGGCAATTGCATCGACGTCGGCGACGGTTGGACAGTGCTTGTAGATTATGCCGAGCTCTTGCAACGTTTCGGGAGACACCGCGCGGCCAGAGTCGTGAGGGGCGCGCTGGTCGCCAGGGGCGTTGTCGTACCAGTAGGCTTTCATTTTGCTGATCTGTTTCTTGCTTGTGGTCTAGCAAGGTGTTTATGAGCGGCGATCGTAATGTGAGGGCGACAAAAAGGTTTGGCGCAACGGACACAAATTATCTGTTTCGCAGACTGAGGTTAGGCGTTGGGCCCCGCGAATGGCGTCATCGGGATTAATTGGCTATAACGCTCGACCCTCCACTTTTCCAATGGGCAGCTCTCTAGGTGGCACGATTCACTGCGTAAATGCGATTGGCTACGAAGTATCTTTTGATCATTGATCCATTACAAGTCGTTACTTGGAGTAAGCACTACCTTCATCTGGTATAACCGACAGTCGGATATCGCATTGCCCAGCTCGCCCCATAACGTCTCAAATAAGTTGGTATCCGTAACAGGGTACTTGCACCCGTCGCTATGTACTGAATTCCTTCTCAGAGAGGTGTTACGCGCTCTCCATGTACGAGCGAAGTGCTCGCTTGAAGATCAGGCGCAAGGCATTTAGTCTCTGCAGAAGGTCTCACTGATGACGGTTCCCTGCAAGGCCAACTCTGACATGCATCTACCTGTCCATATGTGGTAGAGACTCAGAGGGCAAGACACTCAATCCCAATCATCATCATCCTCGTCCATCTGTGCGGCTTTGGTTCTCCGTGGAGCTTGTCTCTCATCTTCTTTGCTAACCTTGGATCGTTCAAAGACCCCGGCACGGATCAACCTCGCTTCGAGTTCTCGTGTGGTGAAATTGTCGGGCGTCCGTCCCAGACCCTCAAAGCCAACGATTCTGTCCGCTCCGATGCCGTCTATGAAAGCAATGACGCAGGGTAGGACCTGGACCTTGAGCCTCGTTACTAAGAACGGGCAGTTGTCGACATTGATCCTGAGAAGACGAGCCTCGTAGTGTGAGGGTGCAAGAGTCTCGAGATGGGTGTCCATGATGCCGCAGCGGTGGAAATCCGACTTGAAGAAATGCACCACGCACAGCTTGGTCGACGTAGTGATTTCCATCAGCTGCTTCTCGTCTTTGATTTCCACATAGGTTCCGTGCTCTTTGCTGCGCAACGCTTGTGCTCGCTCGAATTCTGCATGCAGCTGCTGGCGGCGTTGCTCTCGGAAGGCGTCCAGATCTGAATCGTTTTCCAGCTCCGCGATCAGGGCATCTTCATCGGATTCTTCCCCCTTGGCGCCATCGATGATAGCAGCGACCTTGGAGTCGAGCTGTGACATTCTGGCACTGATACACAGCACTGTCCAGAAGGGGATAATGCGCTGTATAAGAGACTACGCCTGTCCGCTCCAGAAGTCCAGGGCGTGAGACGAGGCACGTGACGGAGACTGTCCCAAGGCTGTCCACAATTGGCGGGGTTACGCGTAACGTGCGAGAATGGTGCCGTCCTCGCGAGTGGGTTCCGGCGGTGTTTTCCAGACGATTGCCCACTAGGGACTCGTAATGCGAGGCGACAGGGCTGGTGGCCGCGCGGGCTGACGACTGCTGCAGGGGCTTGGCAGGGTGCCTTTGGTTCGGTGTAAAATTAAACACGTTGGGGACAAAAGCGGCCCTAAGCCCGTTACATCCAACGCTACGATTCTCCTTGACCTCCTTGCGCATCAATCGCAGTCCCAGAAAACCTTCGAGTCTCCCGTCTACCCTCTTCGCGACTTCCTCAGCTCCCATCGCGCCTTCTGCCTGCTGTTCCTAGCGGCGTCCGCTCACTTCCCGCCCGCAGCCTTCTCCTATCACCGCAGCCTCGCCTCAGTCTTTTCGAGCCGCAGATCCGCAATGGCCGACGACAAAAAGAACGACGAGTACATCGAGATGCCCTCCACCAAGGAGTTCAGGGCACCCTCGCCCACCGTGCGCCCGACCCAGAAGTCCCACGGGTCTCATGCCGTCACCGAGAGCCCGTTGTTCTCCATCCTCGCATACTGTGGCTCCTCGATCCTGATGACGACGACAAACAAATACGTTCTGTCCGGCGTCGACTTCAACCTAAACTTCTTCTTGCTGGCAATTCAGGTCCGTCACATTTATCCATCTGTCCGGGCATGTACCTAATACCACATAGTCCATCGTCTGTGTTGCAGTTATCTCGACGCTGAAGGCTTCCGGAACAATTACATACCGCGACTTCAACAGCGATGAGGCCAAGAAATGTATGTCGCTTCCTTGCTACCACACTTCCCGATAGAGTTAACGCGCCTAGGGTTCCCCATCTCCCTCCTCCTCATCGGCATGATCTATACCAGCACCTGGGCGATCAAGTACCTTTCGATTCCGGTCTACACCATCTTCAAGAACCTGACCATCATTCTCATCGCGTACGGAGAGGTGCTATGGTTTGGTGGCTCAGTGACGCCCATGGCTCTGGGTTCCTTCGGCTTGATGGTTCTCAGCTCTGTGGTGGCCGCCTGGGCTGATATCCAGCATGCTTTGACCAGCCACGGCGAAGCTGAGGCCTCCAAGGACGCAGTTTCCACCTTGAACACCGGGTACTTCTGGATGGCTCTCAACTGCTTTGCTTCTGCCGCCTATGTTCTCGGCATGAGGAAGCGCATAAAGCTTACCAACTTCAAGGACTTCGACAGTAGGTCATTTCACCTACTCTCACATACAGTATACTGATCACGCTCTAGCCATGTACTACAACAATCTTCTTACGATTCCTATTCTTCTCATCGCTTCGCTTCTCATCGAAGACTGGTCTTCTGCCAACTTGGCCAAGTGCTTCCCTCCCGAGCTTCGCAACCGTGTGATTACCGTCATGGTCATCTCCGGCATGTGCTCGGTCTTCATCTCGTACACCTCCGCCTGGTGTGTTCGCGTCACCTCCTCCACCACCTACTCTATGGTTGGAGCCCTCAATAAGCTCCCCATCGCCATCAGCGGTCTCGTCTTCTTCGATGCCCCTGTCACCTTCGGCAGCGTTTCTGCCATCTTCATCGGCTTCGTTAGCGGTATCGTTTACGCTATCGCCAAGGTCCGCCAGAGCAGCAAGCCCAAGGAGGTTCTGCCCACGACCAACGTGAGTGCTAGCACCGCAAGCATGCGAGACAGCTTCAAGTCCTAAAACACATTTTAGGCCCAGAAGTAAACGCCGGCATATTTACTATATACAATTTAATCGTCGCTTTCGAGGGCCTTCGCGCTCAAATTGTTACTTCTTTGGCGACGTTGAATTGTATTCAATGTTAGCCCCTCGCGTGACAAAATGCTTGGCAATATCTTGTACGCCGGCTGGTGCAGTGTGATACGGTTGTCAGTACGATGTGGGACTGCTTCACCAGCCAGGATCACTGGGAGTACCTTCTTGTATCATTCACACTTTTGTCATCTTGTGTAGCCCTTGAGCATATTTAGAATGGCTTGGCGTTTGGTTGGATCTAGGTTTTGGCAGTTGTATGACAAAGCGTAGCTAGATGACCACGCTTGGGAAGTACACCCCAGGCTATGGCGTGCATGTAAAAGAAATTCATGTTTTCAACATCCTCTCGTGCTTTAAGCTAGTTGACTGTGTTGCTCATCATGGGCAAGTGAGACTGGACTCACAATTCGATCTCTGGTGTGTGCAGTAGAGGAGAGATAGGATAGTTGGCCGGCTGCTTCCCATGCGCGGAGTGAGGGGAGCGCATAGAGGGTATTTGTAGCGGACGGGGAGTATCATGATGCAGAAGAATGCCTACGAGACAAAAAGATAACTGCAGTTATGGTTGGTAATTAGGCGAATCGGGATTGGCGGTCCCGGGGCTCTTTGCCGACTTCGGTTTGCATGTCGCTGGCGTGAAGAATAGTTTGAAGAAACAAGCACACTGTCTCTTGTTGGAAGTATAGGTCTAGCGTAATCGAAGGCGTACAAATCGATCAGAGGGTTCGTCTGTTACACGTATGTTATTTAGGATACATATGCTAAAGTATGCGGAGAGATGACAATACCGAAACCACTTTAGTAATGCAAATGAAGGTCTGCATAGCGTCGCTAAGGCAGCCTCATCGTTAGTCTCTTTTCTCAATGCATATACTCTCTACGTGATATGTTAGCTCGCTTTGGTTTACAACGGAGGAGCAAGAAGCAAGCATTCACTGACGTCAGGGACCATCTTGATAGACGATGAGTTTTCCACAGTCTCCTAGCCTGAGCGCGTTAGTATATGGAAGCTGTCGCGATATATCAAAATAAGAAACAAAGGGGAAAATTAGCAAGATAGAAGGGACGTGCTGGTGTGGCGGACATACCGCTGAGGAAGTGAAGTCGGATCCTAATCGCGTAGGTGGTGGAGCTTGAGTCAAGGCAAGGCCAGGCCAGGGTACGTAGTCAATCCTGTCATATCGATTGTGTGCATAAAAGAACGGTAGGCAGGTATTGAATGTGCATAAATGCAAAGGACCATACCATCGTGCCCTAGGAGAGCTTGAGCGACGGTACACTGTTGGATAAGTTCTGAGTCGTCTTGCCTATCCTATCCATTGCCTTTCTGACTATGCATTTGTATGATTACTGAAGACCAAGTATCTGAAGGGTCCATACGTATTCACGTAGAGACTTGCAAGGGAACGCTGTGATGAAAGTCAAGTCGCCCCCCTTATAGGCACCCTATCTCCCTTTCCTCAACGACCTCTGCTCCGGAAGCCCTTCCCTCCTTCTGATCCTTACCCTGATATCACCGCCCGGAATCTTCACATCGGCACCATCGACTGCCTTCGGCACTACCCACTCCCCAACCTTCTTCTGCACACCATTTTGCTCCACAGGCGTGGGCTTTCCGTCCACGGGCCCCATAGCCGCAGCTTGCGCCTCCTGCATATGGTCGTAGAAACTTTTCTTCGGCGCCGGGGTAATCTCCCAGAGGTGCAGGACGCCTGCAATAAATGCAATGAGCAGTGAGGTCGTTAGAGACTCTTGAGGGTCCGATGGTGAGGTGATGGACGAGGGAGGTGGGGTGTGCTCGAAACGATCTGCTTTGTACTCGGTTGGGGCGATGAAGTGCGCAGAGGATGTATTGATGAGGCTCTGCGATAGCCCAATAGCCACGTATGACCCGGCATCGAGCTCCCACTTCTCTTGGACACCAGGTCGTATGTTTTCTGCTTCTGTAAGGGTGATATACTTGTTGACTTTGAGTGTTTTGACAGGGGTTTTGTAGAGACGCCTTGCTTCGTTGATTGCTGAACGGAGATGTGGGAAGGACGTCGGCGAAACGAGTCTTGGGAGGCCGAAGAAAGATATAGCCGGTGGTGCTGGGAAGGAGGGATGTATGGATGGTGGTTGTGTTGCTTGTACCCAGATCTGCGTTTCTTTGCGAATCCCGTCGATCAAAGTGTCTGCTTTATGTGTTTTGCTTTGCGCTGCTACCGATTTATGAATATGTAGTAAGGTCCAGAATGTTAGGGGTACCAATTCTGAGACGAGAGCGTGCAGAGTTTGTATGGTGATGGCTGCGCGGGCTTCGAGCGGCACTTCATTCCTCGAAAAGAGCTCGTTCATGCTTGTTAGTGGGGTCGGCGTTTCAGCATCAGTTTCCTCACCACTCATGCTCTCGTCGTCATCGGGTACCCTCCTCTTAGGGTTGTCTAGTTCGTCAAAGAATCGCACGAAGTTCTGAAACAGTCTTTTCTTCGCGAGCATTGCCCCGGGTAGTCCTGGCTTGGGAAATAGCCGTGGCAATCCCAGTGCAAGCGCATAATAAGCCTCTGTGATCGTGAAGAAATCTGTTGCCAGCAATTGATACGATTCCGGAAACTGGGCTCCCGTAAATGGTGCAATGATAGCATCGCAGAAGAATTCATTGATTAGTAGGAACAGATCGCATTCTGCCTCCACAGTACCATCCGTCAACTCTAGATTGGCGACCCGCTCCCAAGGCAGTTGGTCCACAATCGAAGAATTGAAAGTAACCAGATCAGGCAAAGAGTCTGTCAAAATCGATAAAGTAGCAGAAAGAATCTTCTCCGCTTGTTGGTTCACAAAAACGTTGTCGTTCAGATGTTTTGCCAACTTAGGGCGCAATTCGAGGTATCCAGCCTCAGTGTTTTTGGGTAGGTTGAAGGCGTTTCGCAGTATAGTCCACTCCGTGATGTCGATCTCGTCAAGTCGGGATGGATCTTGCTGTACTTGCTCGAGCAGTGAAGGAGACAATACAATATTGTGTTTTACGCCTCCAAGATCAATTGCGACGATAGATGCAATTGCTGAATCCCTTCAAGTATGTCAGTGCCAATAGCTATACGCTCAAGACTCTAATACCTGACTTTCTTCAACCATCTCTCCCCCCCAAACACGACATTTCCCCAATGTCTCATCTGGGGAATCCAGTATGGGATTTGTTGTACCCTCCTCGTCCTGCCATTTTGCTCTTGACTTGAAGTCTTGCCTGATAGAATCCTAGTAGGCAAACTCGCCGCGATCAAGCCAACGAAGACCTGAAGTGCAATTTCCTTTACGCTTCTGTCTTTGCCAAAAAGTTCGAATAGTTTGCTGTCAAAACCGTAGTACCGAGAGAGGACGAGAAGAAAAGGACTGCTGAGGAGCAAATAACATAGCGGCAAAAATAGCATCCTTATAAACCTGTTCGAGGCATATACGCCCAAGAATAACCCCTTGAGCAATCCCATCTTGTTGTTGAAGTGGCGGTCTGTTCGATCCTACTCTTTGCACTCGCCGAAGTTACAGATTCACAGCCCGGCTCAGCTGCGAAGGACGATGTCGGCGGGCGATACCCAGTACCTGGAGCCAAGACAAGACCTCCGTTTTCTTGAACGCTCCCGCGCAATTGACTAGAGGCCTCAGGAGCTTAGGCCAAGGTCTTCACTGTGGCCCTGTGGTGTTCGAGACTCTAGCGGTGCACACAGGCACTGTGTGAACGGCGATGTATAAAGGTGGCAGCGGCTGACGAAGGGCACGGTAGCATTCGAAGGGCGCTGGAAGTCGCTTACATTGCTCAATACAGCTTAGCTCAGCCTCAAAACAGCGGCATGCAACGGGAACAAGATAGGTTTTTGATGATACATGAAAGGACATATTCAGCTCTGCAGCCGCAATCGTAACATTAGCCCTACTCGTCCGTCGCTGTAGCCAATCAAGAACTACGTCATACAGCCCTTCCATCTGCAAGGCTGCTAATTCCGCTGCATCGAGGACTCATCGCGTACGCTTAGCAATTCCCTGTCCTTACCAAACCGCGGAATACATATTCCACCGGGTATATCTATTGAGAAATCCATTGACATGAACACATCAAGACATATATCACCCCCGGATTCACCCATACGCGCTCAGACCCAATTCCCCGGCATCCCTGTCGACGAGGGTAATCAGAAAGAACCCGCAAAACCCCGCCTAGAAAGCTTTCCACAGCCCGCATTTCCGGCACAGGAAGCCCTTCATCAACGCCTGCAGCAACACCCCTACCAGTCGAGTAATCGCCGTCAGCAACAGCCTGCCCGTGATTTGCTTCCTGCAGGTAAGACCAGCGACATGGGTTCCGACGCACAGGTACCCAAGCACCTGAACTTCATCACGGGCAATAAGAATAAGCTCGCCGAGGTACGTGCACTATAATTCTCCGCGCTGTGATGTCCCTGCATTGTGTGCCCGTATTCGGCTTGCTCCGAGAACGATGGCGCAGCTGGAAAGATGATGGCATGGCTGCGCGTGAGATCTGAGGCTCTGCTGCACGCCGACCTGCGCTCGGGAGTGCCGCTTTCACGCCACGAGAACCAGGATGTGAATATAGGGAATCTTCGCGTGGTTAGAGAAAAGGCTAATATTATGTGTTATCCAGGTCCAAGCTATTCTCGAAGGCGTGATCGAGCTCAGAAATCAGAATGTAGATCTCGTAGAAATCCAGGGCACGGTCGAAGAAGTCACGAGAGACAAGTGCCGGCGTGCAGCACAAGCGGTACTCGATATCCACCTCGTGAACCTTCATCTATCGCTGACCAGCTATCTATAGATCAACGGCCCTGTGCTCGTAGAAGACACATGCCTCTGTTTTAAAGCTATGAACGACCTCCCCGGCCCGTACATGTAAATCTCTTCATTTTCTAATTAGAGACCACATGGATTGATCATGACTGATAGAAAATGGTTTATGCTCGCGCTTGGTCCCGCGAAACTGCACCACATGCTCGACGGTTTCGAAGACAAGTCTGCACAAGCCGTGTGCACGTTCGCCTATTGCGAAGGTCCGGGCCACGAACCGGTACTTTTCCAGGGCAGGACGGACGGGAAGCTGGTCGCTAGCAGAGGACCTACGATATTTGGTAAGTGGCTATTCTTTCAGATAATTGATGGTCGCTAATGAGAGGGGGAAAAGGTTGGGACTCTTGCTTCGAATACCAGGGAACGACGTATGCGGAAATGGAGAAGAGCGAGAAGAACAAAATCTCGCACCGTGGGAAAGCGCTGGACAAACTCAAGGAGTGGCTCGCGAGCAAGGTTGACGGGTAGCATGGTTAAACACGTCCGGGCCCCAATGCTGACGTCTGCACGTAGAATGTGCGCTCCCGTCCTGTTCGATGTAGCCCTGCATCGCCTTCTGTTCCTCACGGTTCAGAGCTTCCACTTCATGTACACCCCCTCCAAGAGAAGACAAATATAGACAACTTACCCTTCAAACGCCTTTAGCAGCCTTATCGCCTTCATTCTTCCTCTTTCCCTTCATGATCCGCTCTCCATTGCTCAACCCATTGCTCAACCCTCTCCACGTTCCCCTCGACATCCCCATCCCCACTACTCTGCAATTCCACCACAATCTCCTCCCTATAGCTCTCCCTCGCTTCATCTAGCAGCACCTGCATAATCTCACTGTCCATATTCTCCTCGAGCTTCTTGCCCTTGTACCCTCTCGCCGTCAGTCGGTCGTATAAGATAGTGGAGTCGCAGCTTAAAACGATAACGAGGTCGATCCAGCGCTCTGGAAAAAGCTCGCATGCGTGCCAGTCGAGGATGTGGCCGCCTTTTTCTGAAATACCGGCTGCTTCGAGATGGTCTAGTAACTATTCCGGTAACTGGATTAGCAATGTGGCAAGGAGAGCAATGAGCTAAGGGAAGGGGGTGAACTACCTTGTCCTCGTCTACAACCCAGCTGCCTAGCTCTTCGTCTTTGCCCTCGTGGTAGCCTTCGTCTTTGACAATCTGGTTTACAGAGACGTGTGTGAAGCCTAGACTTTGTGCGAGCTGCTCTGCATGTGTTGTTTTGCCCACACCGGGCGTGCCTGTGATGACGATATTGGGGTTTTTGCGCGCCATATTCGATCGGATGGAGGTCAATTGGCAATGCTCATGGGCAACGGGTGACCGGTTATCGCCTTGGATCGTGAAGCGCCCACTATCGAAACACAATGAGTAGCTTGTCGTGCGCAACTGCAATATCAACTGCCATCGTTCCCAAAAATTTCCAGCCGATGTCCCCCCGCCGAGGCAGCGCGCAAAAGCCCCACTAACCCCGCACTAAACTGCTTCGAGACGAATACATCCCGCGCACCATGAACCACGGTAGAAGACTGGCATACCCTGCATCACGTATACGAATAAGGGGACTCGCAGCGCTATGATTATGAAGCATGCTTCCGGCTTGGTGTGATGCTTCAGGGAACGGTGATAGAATAGTAAATGCTCTGGAGGGCAGTCATGCAGTACACTTGTTTACAATTCCTTTCGTGTTACTGTGCCCTGCCTGAGTGTTCTCCCATATACGTTGACTACCACGGGCATGGACCATGATAACGCGCCTCGGAGGTAACGCACACTTGATTATTAGGGCTACTACATATAATCGTATCGAATTCGCAACCAAGTCTAGAACTGCTATCCCACCAACCATGCTTGAACTTTTTGCAGAAACACAAGAAAAAGGACGCGTCATAACGTGCAACGCCAAAACCCAATACATTTCGTTCGAGACACAAGCTAGCATGTTCTATGCCTACCGAGTTCCCTTACCCCCGAAAGAGATGTAGCGTGCGGAAGATACGCAGGATGCACAGTGGAGCCCCACGCCTGAAAAGCTTCATGAGCAAGCTGCCACCGGTGCGATCGCCGCAAAAGGCAATGAGTAATCAGGCCGGATGGGAAAGCAGACGGCGCCATAAGCGAAGCAGTGAATGAGGATCGAGGTAGAATATGGTAGGGATGTGATGAGGAGCGGGTGCGTGATCCAAGTGCAAGAAAGCCACAAAGCTTTACCTTATAGCCACCGTGTAGCCACCAAATGTAACCTGATGCCGGAATTTGAGTAGTAAGAGGAAGCCAATATCAGGTATCCGTCGAATGTCGAACCTCAAGAGCGTTTAACTCTGCTTGCATTCGGCAGCCTCCTGCTTGGGTTTTGTGCCATCGTCCTACACGGCGCGTTAGCAAATGAGCCCTGAGGACTATATGAGCAAAGCAACGGACCTCTTCATCTGACTCGTCATCCTCGTCCCGATCGCTCATGTCGTCCTCATCCTCATCATCTTCATCCTCAAATTCGCCCTCGTCGAAGTCCTCAAGGTTCTCATACTGAAGAGCCTCGCCGGTAAACCAGTCGATGGCACGGGGGATGAGCTTCTCCTTAATGTCCTCACCAAGCTGGTAGTCAAGCTCAAGGCGCTCTTCAATGTCAGAGGAAGCGGACTCCTCATCCTGTGGGGGCTTGGGCGGGTCGAAGAAGTTAAAGAATGACTCTGTTGGTACAGTCTTCTTGACCACACGAGTCTGCTTTGTGTCTAGAATCATGTCAGTTACCATGTCATGCTGCCTGTTCAGGGCTACACACTCTTGTTGCGCTGCTTCTTGCTCTCGACCCGGACGGTGAGATCCTTGCCAGCCTTCCAGTCGATCTTCTCGCCCTCGGCGTGGTCGTAGATGAAATCTCCACCATAGCCGTTCTCCTCCTGGTAGAAGTACGTCTTGGTGACGGTCTTGTTGGTGAAGTACTCGTTCTCCTCAAACTCGAAAATAAGGCGGAAACCTGGGCGGTCGAGGTACTCCATGCGGATGTCGGTAAGGTGCTTGAGCGCACCCTCGTCACGATCGGTGATCATTTCAGCAAGCGAGATTTGGTTCTTCATCGCGCTCAGCCAGAACTCTGGAATACCCTTGACGTCCTTGCCCTCGTCCTTGTTGACCTCCTCCTCTGGTACGTCGTCTTCCTCGTCATCGTCGTCCTTTTTTTCGCCGACTGTGACCTGCTCTTCGGTGGGCTCGGTCTGGCCGTTGATGATTTTTGCACGGGACTGGTACAACGGTGTGAACTTGGCGAAGTACTTCTTCTCCAACTGCAGGACCTCCTCCTGGAACTCAGCCTCAAGCTTAGAGTGCTCCTTCTGGATGCCCTTCAAGCCGGCAACACGGCGGCGCACGGAACCAGGGAGGCTCTCGATGTAGCCACTCGATCGACCAACGAGGGAGCCGAGCTTTGCCTGCATAAGAGAGGCGAGGGCAGGATTCGCGGCGAACAGCCCAGCGGCTTGACGCTCCAAGTCCTCTGTAGGTAGAAATTTAGAATTAGCGGTCAAGCTCGTCACGGCTGGCGCGGGGGACGAGGGGCAGCGCGGAGAAAGCAAGAACTTACCCTCCTTGATGCTATCAACGCCAGGCTGCTGTGCGTGCGACGAGATGGGTGCGGCGTTCAGAGGAGTGTTCTGCGGCGTACTGGTGGTGACATAATGAGCAGGTGGCATTTCTACAGTATTTGTGGCGGGCATGGTTGCGGCTCCAGAAACCAACAAGGGCGGGTGCGGGGGGAGACTTACGGCGCGGTCATGTTGTCGAGCTTCTTATTGCGGATCGGCTCAGACATGTTGGCGGATGTATGCGGGCGAGGTGCTGAGAGGGTGTGTGGAGAGATGCGGTTGCTGTTGGTGAGAATTATGGCCCTTCGAGCGCAGAAAGCAACTAGTCTTGCCCGCCCCTCTTCTGGCACGGCTTTACTCGCTTAAGACTAGCCCGCGAGCCGTGATGTAAACCGACTGAAGTGTGTTGCCCCAGGACACGCGTTATAGCGCCCGGCTCAACGAGATCGACTGTGACGAGCCTGGCGGCAATGATGCGGCAGGCGCGGTCGTCGCGGGTCGTGACTGCGGTCCGCTGTCTAGGAAGCGCCCTGCGAGTGCGCATTCAAAGCGATTGTCGAGATATCAGAGCGAAAAAGGAGCCGCGATGACTCGTTGTTGCATGGGCTGCCGCTGCCTTTTACTCGGCGTTTCGCTGAGTGTTCGAGGCGCGTTGTCACTCCCACGTGTTTCCATTCGAGCCCTGAGAACGCTTCGTAGCACGGCATCAAGCTATCAATCACTGCTTCGAGTATTGCTGTAGTAGCAAAACAGGTTCGGTCTCGCCGATGTCCACCGGACGTGGCAAAGTCTGCAAGAAAGCCCTGGGTATAATTCTATCAAGCCGCATTGTTGTACAGCACTGCTTCACCGTCCATCTAAATCTACCCTGGTATCGAAAGCAAACATGCCCGTGCACCGGCAAGCCTTCTAGAACAAAGGGGATCGACCGAAGAAAAACTTTCGCTGCATCGCCGCAGCCAACATAGCGCCGGCCTTAGCCAAAAATAGCGGTTGGCATTCGGTCGGCCTTCCTGTCTGTTGACGCCTGGCGGACTGACGCAACCACTGTCTATATAATAATATAGCATGACCTCAATGACCTTGTAGACGCTTCAAGCGCCTTGTTGCCAATGCCGCAAAGACTGCACATACTGCGCCGATGAAAAGGCATACTCCGATAGCATTCGGTCCGTCTGTGGAATGGTGCTCTGATGGATCACTCTCTTTCGAAAGTTCCGGACTTTTGCCTGGTTCCAGCAACGAAAACACAACCCATGAGATGCCTGTGCCGACGAATTGGGGGAGTGTTGTATACAGGTTCATGATGCCTAGGTACTTGCCGGAGCTTTCTCCGGTTGACCCTGAGGCCTCCTCGAGACCGTGATTGAGGTGAAGTTGTACCGGCGACTCAAGCTCAATCGAGTTACGCCCAAGATGCCCATACGAATGGCCGGTATGGGAAAGACGATTGATCTCTACACCCAGAAACGTGAAAGGAGCCCAGCAGGCGATGGCCCACGACCTACACACGGAGTCAGCCTCATGTGCTATTAGCCCATCTTAACGTGGGGGCAGTACAGTTCTCTATACACCCCAATCCGTGCGGGTTGACACGATGTACTCTGTGTAGGGGTATTGATTTGGGTGGTGGCTTGACTTACACTCCGCAAGTAGCAACTATAATAGTCGCACTTCTTATCGACTGGACGAACGGTGCCATGATCATGGACCCAGCGAAGATGCAATGAGAAATTGTCCAAGTGGTAAGCAGAGAAGGCTTGTACTTCTCATATTCAGCGACAAACCCTGCGATGCTCGCAGGTGGACGCGGAGTGAAACCAGGACCTTCCTCGTCCGGACTCTTGACAAAGAAAGGTAGTATCACAGACATAATGAACGTAATAATCGAGAACGCGATCAATGCCATGGAGCCAATACGACCGACCTGACCTGTTAAATCACCAGCGGCTTTGGCGTCTGCAGGGGCATCGTAGCGTAACCAGACTTCGCCTATCCACGTCGTAGAATAGAACAAAAAAGGGAACCATCCTGAAGCCACATATTAGCCAAGGTTCGGGCAATTTCACATACCCGTATTGCGCACTTACCAATCCATGCCCAGAACTGAACATAGCAGATGGCTTGGATGCTCCGAGGTAGATTTGTGGCAGTGTGTGCAATCTCGGAGAGCACATGAAACGGACCAAAGCCTTCCCCCTCCTCTTTGCCGTTATGGATGAGAACGCGCTCAGTTACTGCCCAAGAAGTGATGCCCACAGTGACGCAGAGACATAGCGCTGCCACGGAAGTCAACTGCTTGAACTGCGAGTCGCCAAGCATAGTGCCAAATACTTTCTTCAAATCAATGGCTCCGGCAGCGTATCCCACTAGCGATCCTACAGCGACCATCCTACTGGCCCAACTGCTCCCGTTTTGTTGTTTCGAAATCGGAAGCGTATCCACGATTAGACCTCTGCAGCTCCCTTGTACAGCGTTGATTGCGAAGTCGATCCCATAGATACTTAGAACGGCGAGAACGATCGTGGCGCTTTTGGCAGCCTCCCTTTCCGGGATGAAATGGTGCACCACCTCTTTCGTGAACCCAAGCAGCAGCAGAAAGAGGCATACCAGAACGGTACCAAGAATCATGAACGGCCTTCTTCTACCCCAACGGCTCTTGGATCTATCCGCGACGACACCGACAATGGGCTGCATGATAAGGCCAGATAGTGGACCGGCGACCCAAACGAGGGAAATCTTGGACTTCGTTAAGCCCAATTCCAGAAGGTACGGCGTACAGTATGTCATTTCGACATTCCAAGTGACCCTGTAGTCAGGTCAGTACAGTTGCGGGGTGTGCGTAGAAGACAAGGTGCGCGTACTGGAGACCCACGAGCGACAGCGTCAACAGCGCCATCTTGATAGACTCAGACGAGCCTTTGATAGACGGTGTGCCTGCCCATTGCGCCTGCGCCGAGACCCCTCCTCCCATACTACCCCCGCCTGCAACCATGGTGTATGTGTATATGTGTCGCGTGCGCTGCGTATTGCGGCCCCTGTGGTTAGAACAACGTGGAGATCGGAAGTCGCATTGGGCGGAAAGAACACAAGAAACGCAGAATTTGGACGTGAACGCTGCACAGTATTGGGAAAATAAAGAGTGGATTCGCAAGCGGGGGAAAACACTTATTTCATTGCTCCGCGAGATTGCGGGATTGTATAGGAGGACGGCTGTAAGGGGACGTCAGCCCGCCTGGGGCTTGGCTTGGTTGCTGTCGCGTCCTGAAGTTCGAGGGAGCGGCCAAAAATAGACAAGCTTAAGACCATGGACCGCCACCACCTTGCCGATTTAGGGTTAGTACATCATCAGGTGTAGCGTTATGTCCACCATCACTAATTGTGCTCAGTTTTCGAATTTCTAGAGGGTGTTCGTCTCAGCAAGGATTACCGGTACCCTCAATCACAACAGTTGATGCAGCCACATATTACGTGGACTTGCGCTGCATCTCCACAATTCGCGGTTGGTGAGCCGGCTTGGAACCTGAGCCCAGCACCAAGCTCGGGAAAACATAAGCATACCAAGCATTTTGTTGAACAATTCTGCCTTCTGGTATTCCCAAACTTCAATTATTACGTACTGTTGGTCTTGGTCCTCCACAGGAGAAGGCTTGTAACCACCGTAGTGACTATCAAATATATGTTACATGACACATAATGAGACGATGTCCTCTCGGGCGTACGGATCTGGTCCACCATGACTGTGTTAATCCAGCTGCAGGGCCGCAGCTATTAACATAATGACTGTCGTATCTGAGTGCGCAGTGATAGGGATCAAGGTCGCAGAGTGAGTGTCATAGCACAATTACGCTCTTAGGGCAATTTTGGAAGTAATGTCCTGGCTCTCATAGTTGACATCCGCTGGCGGCGGTCTTTGTGAGATGACCCACAGTAGTCGGCTAAGAACGACGAGACAGCTCTCGGGGCTCACTGGTATCATGGCGCTTTTCCAGACGACCTGGGGTCTATGACGGATCGACGATTACCGAAGCTTGGTTTCCGTAAACACAACTGCTGTCAGATGGTTATAAACTAGCGGTACGGGGAGCGTTGACGGAAGCACCGGCCCATACGTATTTCCTGTTGGCACCTTTACCTTAGCACGTCTGTAATCACCGAGGCGATGGCCCTTTCTAAAACAGTACTTCACGTAGGAAGCTTGGGTGGGGGAGCACATCAATGAATCTCGAATTTGGGAAGGCATGTGTGTTTGATCATATTTTCATTGATCGGAGGGAGGAATCTTGATTTGTCTCTGCCATGGATTTTCCGAAAAGCAATGACACCCGTAACCAGCCCGAATATGCCATGTGAATGAGATCGAGCACAAAGCCTCCCTGCTCGTCGCTGTTTCCATTGCCGGGATACGCCACACGACCGCACACATCGTTAATCATCGACCGTCCCCTTCCCCTACGCTAGCGGAAGAAATTATATGGACGAAGGGTAAAGCATGACGCGGACGGAAGCACCGAAGCTCTTCGGCGGGAGGTTGGACCTGAACTTGGCGCGGACGACACCGGAGTTGCCTGTACGATATCAGTATACATAGAGGGCTCGTTGAGCGTGACGATACGAACCGTGAGGGCGGGTGATCTTGCCCCAAATGACGCGGATCTTGGAGCCACGGACCGTTCGCTGGGCGCGGTAGACGTAGGCAACGCGCTTACCGGCGTACCATTGTGCGGAGTCGGTGCTGTCGACACCCTCGAGCTTGAGAAGAGAGGTACCGGGGGTGGTGTTGCGCTTGCCCCTCTGGTAGGAGATGTGCTTTCCCCTGCGCACTAAGTCAGTCACTGTCCGTTACGCCTAATGCATGTTCGCGACCCAAGACATCCCGTCTGCTACTCTGTATCCGAACATGCGGCATTGTCCGTATTCCGTGCGACCAGTTATTTTGATGTAAAAAGCCTTCCTCTTGGTTGTTGTAGTCCTCGGTTTGCGCGTTCTTCGGTTTCGACATGGGAGACAGAGCAGAGCGGATTGGAGTCGATAGGGAGAGCGATGGTAGACTTACTTCACGTAGACTATTGCAACCGTATGTTAGCGCATGTGTTTGGAAGATATGGAAGCCTCTCGTCACCCTAGATCTAATTGATGTACCTGGGGTCGGCAACCAATGCGACCGGGCTGGGGCCTCAACTTACGGCGGTGAGACTGGTCAGACATGGCGAAGATTTCCTGGCCTCTGGACTATGTGGGAGATGGGTGTCGGGACCGAAGTCGTTGATGCTGCCGGTTAGTAGTGGTCGTTGTCGCTCTCAAGGAAATCGCGAAGGTCGAATTGTGCGGTGGACTTAAGCGAGCTCTTGGCGGAAGGCGCTACCGGCCACAGCCAATTGACCGCACCGTGCGTCCACGAGTTCCCGTACTGCGAACACCATCTCAACGCAAATATAGCTGTTGCGCATATTTTCGAATATGCTGCGCGTGGTAAGATCGTGATACAGAGACGGCAGTATGCATATCTTTTGTCTATAAATGCCGTTTGTGAAGTCACGACGTGTGCAGGGGAGCAGTACTCGCACAGCTGCATTCATGTACTTGCAACAGTCTACCCCGACGAAGTGAGATGGATCAAAGAGCCTGTGCGGATCTTTCTCGGGTTAACGCTGTCGAGCACGGCTTGTCAAGTGTATCGCCTTGTGATCGCACGACAGTACACCTGGGCAGTACAGTAAAAACATACTTTGTAATTGTAGATATACTTAGGCAGGGCTCAAGTCGCTTTGGCTCAACATGGACTTGCTTTGAAATCACATTCTTCGCCCTGCCTTGTGTGCTCCTGCACGTCTACACCATAGACGCATTGTCAGCAAGTTCCTGCGCGAGCCATGGGGCTCATCGTGGTTCGTTGTACAATCTTACAAGCGCTACCTGCGCGCTGTAGAGGTATTCCACCCGACAGCTGGATCTTCCCGTGCATTGTCGGCTTCTGCTTCGGGCTATCAATGCTCCAGAGTAGAGGCGTAGGCCGCGGTTGATTCCCCACGCTCACAAATCAATGCCGCGGAATCACATAAACATATCCACATCCACGCAGCTACCGCACTCACACGGTGGTTTCTACTGTAGACCCAACAGTCACCGCATCGGGCATTCACGAACCTTCTGTGATGCCAAATTAGATACTGATTCAAGTCATGTATTTACAGTCAAGTCAGGGCACGTAATGCCCAGACTAAATTCGACCGCTTTTACGGGAGTCGTTCGCAAAAGTTCTTGCGACGGGGCCATGGTTGACACCGGCCTCGAAACGTGCAATTTCTCCGTGTCACCCTGCTGGACTCAAAAGACCTCCGACTCTCGGATTCCGACTTATTGGGAACGTGCCGAGCAGTTAGCCTTTCGCGGGAATCCCATTGATCACTGTGCGTACATATCCGCGTCGCGAAAGCGGCGCAGATGATGTACGTCAACCTTATGTAGCCGCCTAAGCCAGGTGTTTCGGTGCCCCTTCTGTCGTTTGACGCAGCCGGACATCGGAGGTGTCAGTGAGGGGAAGCCGAAGCGAAGAAGCTGCCTCTGCGGAGCTGCGACGAGCCTGCGACGAGCACAAAAGGCCTCGAAGCCCAGCGAATGCTGTTCAAGCTGTGGCAGCGTCGAGTCGGCCGTGAAACCGCGAAGCTGCCAGTGTAGCCAACGGGCCATGGCGGGGTCGTCCCTAACTCTCGGCGTTAGCAACTTGTTTGGCGCCGGAGATGCTTTGCAAGAGGTGCATCCGCTTAGTGATGCTACAAAGCCAACGTGTGATTAAATTCTGCCAGGGCCCCTCTTGCCTATCTCTGCCCTTTATCGTGACTGTCTGCCCATCTTCCCTGCGAAAGCGCCGACGGAAAGCAGCTCCTAGCGCGTCTGCACTCAAATAAAATACGTCAATCCCAACCAGTGATCCACACCTCGCGGACTGACCCCACTACTCACAAAGTTCGCCGATTCCAGCTCTCTTTCCACCGCCATCACACTCTCAACAGCTCGTCGTCACTCGTAGCTCTGCAACTGAGCTGCGGATTCTCTGAGCCGGCAAATCCTGACCCTTTGAGGCCGCCGTCTTCCGGACGACCATCACAATGGCCAACACGGTTATCCAGCCGGAGGTCGAGACCAACGCCGGGTATGTGCATTGCCCTCCACCCAGCCTGATACAGCGACCTCACATCTCCCCCTCGCGGAACCTCGCGCATCGGGTGCGTTCGAATGCAGGACGCAGACGCATCTCGCCCTGACGATGGCCCTCCTCGAGCCCCCGTGATTGCGACACCTTCGGAGAGCAAAAGCTAATGGATATGCGACCGCAGAAACCTGGAGCTGAAGGACAATACTGTTATTGTTGTTCTGGGCGCTTCCGGCGACCTGGCAAAGAAGAAGACTGTGAGTACTTGGAAACCGCACAATTCAACAAGTCTTACTGACCCGTTCTAGTTCCCCGCACTCTTCGGTCTCGTAAGTGACGACGCCGACAAAGAGCCTCGCACGGCTAACTCGCATAGCACCGGAACAACTTCCTTCCCAAGAATGTCAAGATCGTCGGATACGCCAGAACAAAGATGGACCATGAGGAATACCTCAAGCGCGTCAAGTCATACATCAAGACCCCAACAAAGGAGCTGGAGCAGCAGTTGGAGGAGTTCTGCAGCTTCTGCACGTACATCTCTGGACAGTACGACCAGGATGAATCGTTCATCAACCTCCGAAAGCATCTGGATGAGCTTGAGCAGGGCCGCAGTGAGACGCACAGGATATTCTACATGGCGCTACCCCCAAGCGTCTTCATTCCCGTTTCGCAGCACTTGAAGCGCAACTGCTACCCAACCAAGGGCATTGCTCGCGTCATTGTTAGTATCTACTGTCTTTTACTTTGAGTTAGAGTGGCTTACGGGTTACGATGTAGGTTGAGAAGCCGTTCGGCAAAGATCTCGCCAGCTCCCGAGAGCTCCAGCGTGCGCTTGCGCCTGACTGGGTTGAGGACGAAATCTTCCGAATTGACCACTACCTGGGCAAGGAAATGGTCAAGAACATCCTAATTCTGCGATTCGGAAACGAGTTCTTCGGCGCTACCTGGAACAGAAACCACATTGACAATGTTCAGGTATGACGGCCACTTAGCTCATCAGAATATTCCTAACTGGTGGCAGATTTCGTTCAAGGACCCTTTCGGAACGGAGGGACGAGGTGGTTACTTCGATGAGTTTGGCATCATCCGAGACGTCATGCAGAACCGTTAGTTTGACCCTGTATCGAAAGGATGTCTTACTAATTTTAGAGAAAGATTTGTTGCAGGTTTTGACGCTCCTCACTATGGAGCGCCCCATCTCTTTCTCCGCCGAAGATATTCGGGACGAGAAGGTGCGTGTCCTGCGCGGTATGCCCGCCATCGAGCCCAAGAATGTCATCATTGGCCAGTACGGCAAGTCGCTGGACGGAACGAAACCCTCTTACAAGGAAGATGACACTGTACCTAAAGACTCGCGATGCCCTACCTTTGCCTCCATGGTTGCTTACATCAAGAACGAACGGTGGGATGGCGTACCATTCATCCTGAAGGCAGGAAAGGCCCTAAACGAGCAAAAGACGGAGGTCCGCATCCAGTTCAAGGATGTGACCTCGGGCATATTCAAGGATATTCCGCGAAACGAGCTTGTGATCCGGGTGCAGCCCAACGAGAGTGTCTACATCAAGATGAACTCCAAACTCCCCGGATTGAGCATGCAGACAGTCGTTACCGAGCTCGACCTCACCTACAGACGGCGATTCTCAGATCTGAAGATCCCCGAGGCTTACGAGTCTTTGATTTTGGATGCTTTGAAGGGAGACCATTCCAACTTCGTCCGCGATGACGAGCTTGATGCTAGCTGGAGAATTTTCACTCCTCTCCTTCACTACCTTGATGACAACAAGGAGATCATTCCCATGGAATACCCTTACGGTACGAATTCAATCAGCAAAATCTCCCATATTATTATCATCGACTAATACGATCAGGCTCGCGCGGCCCTGCCGTGCTGGATGACTTCACCTCCTCTTACGGATACAAATTTAGTGACGCAGCAGGTACGATCCCACCTCTGTCCTCTGTTCCTTAGCTCCCCAGCCCTCCCCGCCTTGCCCAGTCCAGGCATTGACACATGTCAGGCTACCAATGGCCTATGTCGAACACGGAGAAGCTATGAAGCGCCGTGTAATGCTACTCATAGGTTGCATGTAGAGGACTACAATAGTGGGATTGGTCTGCGTTGGAGTACGGCCTAGATGATGGCTTTGAGCATGTATGCCTGCTAGGTACAATCAGCTAGATATGAATGCAACGAATCTGATTTTACATACATGACCTTAAATGCTAGATGTTATACCACTACGACCGCAACACAACAGCCGGCTCACGAGGCCGCTTATACAACCTTGCAAACCCACTCACAGATCTCGAAGTCTGGCCGCGATCCTGAAAGCGTACGTCATGCTCCTCCGGCCCCGCACTTCTACTGTGGCCGTTTGGTGTACTTCCATGAGCTCATCATGGCCATGATCGCTAACGGCCGCTCGTGCCTGACTCCATCTCCGGTCCAAGCACCATCGTGCATGACCCCCGATCGCTTTGCGTCTTCTAGCCCTTCTAGCTCCCGTTGCACCCTGATCTGCGGTACTGTCAACTTGCTCGGGTATTTTCCGTGCTGCACGCAGGCGCTTTCCGGAAACGGCCGACTGTGGCGGTGCAGGCGCCACATTGACATCTTCACGAGGTCGCCTGGTGGGGGTGGTTAAGTCAAGCGGGTCGGGTCATAAATTTCTGGGTTCGAGTCACCCCGAGGCCGGACGATAGTGGGATAGGGCTGTTTTGAGCTTTTTATGAGGCTAAATTTGAGTACAGTGGTGTCATTCTCATTGTTTGAAACTTTTGTTCTTCTCCAACTCTTACCCCGCAATACTTGCCAAAGCATTTTTCTATCACTCGTCGCTCTGTCCCAGGGTCTTTCGACGCGCATTCACGGATCCGATTTCCTAGATAGGGTTACTGTAACGTAGTACCACTGCCGCAAGGCCCGCCTCATACCCGTCAACAGCCGGCAGCATGAGTCCTCCAAGCCCGCCTAGACAGATCCCGGTGCCCACTTCCAACATGAGCAACCTCTCAAGACAGGTGTCCAACAGCCTTAACCTGAGCACCAGCCCGAACCTCTCCTTTCACAGCCCGCCGACTAGCTTCCGGCAACCGTGAGTGGTATGTCAGAACCCTTCAGAACGTGCGCTGACTCAATCGTACAGACCTAGTTTCCAGGGCAGCGCTTCCAACTATTCCGCCGGAGCCGCCGCCGCGACCGCGAAGCAACTCAAGCCTTTTGACACCAAGGATGTGAAGGTGTTGCTACTTGAGAATGTCAATCAGGCCGGTGTCCACATCCTGAAGGATCAGGGCTATCAGGTCGAGGCAATCAAGAGCAGCTTATCAGAGGACCAATTGATCGAGAAGATTCGCGATGTGCATGTCATCGGTATCCGCTCGAAGACGAAGCTCACAGAGCGCGTCTTAAAGGAGGCTAAGAATCTCATCGTCATCGGTTGCTTCTGCATCGGCACGAACCAGGTCGACCTCAAATATGCCGCGTCGCAGGGTATCGCCGTGTTCAACTCTCCTTTCTCGAACTCGCGCTCCGTCGCCGAACTTGTCATTTCCGAAGTTATAGCTCTTGCTCGCCAACTTGCCGATCGCTCGATGGAACTACACAATGGCACATGGAACAAAGTGAGCAAGGGTTGTTGGGAGATTCGTGGCAAAACGCTCGGCATTGTCGGTTACGGCCACATTGGCAGCCAGCTGTCCGTTCTGGCGGAAGCGATGGGCATGGAGGTCATCTACTACGACGTTGTAAATCTGATGGGTCTGGGAACCGCCAAACAGGTCAGCTCGCTGGATGACCTGTTGGATCAGTCGGATTTCGTGACCCTGCATGTACCGGAGACGGCGGATACAAAAAATCTGATCGGCAAAGCGCAGTTCGACAAGATGAAGAACGGATCGTACCTGATCAACAATGCCCGTGGAAAGGTTGTCGACATACCCGCCTTGATAGAGGCCATGCGCAGCGGCAAGATCGCTGGTGCAGCCATTGACGTGTTCCCGAACGAGCCTGCAGGCAATGGCGACTACTTCAACAACGACCTGAACAACTGGACAAAAGACCTGCAGGGCCTGAAGAACCTGATTCTGACCCCTCACATCGGCGGTAGCACGGAAGAAGCACAGAGCGCCATCGGGGCGGAGGTCAGCACCGCGCTCGTCAAGTATGTCAACGAGGGTTCTACTCTTGGCGCAGTCAACATGCCCGAGGTACAGCTGCGCACCATTAACTTGGATGAACCGAACTGCGTGCGTGTGGTTTTCATCCACAAGAACGTGCCTGGCGTGCTGAGGCAGGTGAACGGCGTGTTGCTGAACCACAATATTGACAAGCAGAGCTCGGATTCAAGAGGCGAAGTTGCCTATCTGATGGCAGATGTCAGCGACGTGAAGGAGGACGAGATTAAGAATCTTTTCCAGAGCCTCGAGGAGCTGCCGGCCAGTCTGCGGACAAGGATGTTGTACTAGGCCAAGCGAGGTGCGGGATGGGGTGAAGGACAAGACGTTTTGTTTGAATAGTTCCTTTAGGAATGATTGTGAAATCCTCAACTATCCTGGTGGTACTCGCACAGCCGAAAGTATTTAACATGGCGTGTAATACAATGGATTCACGCGGGGCACGCGCATAGAGTCTTGTTTGCAAGCATACATATTATGATCTCCACGTAGCGGTTTCATAGGGAAAGCATAATAGGAGGTTATTTCACGAGATAAGCAGCGCTATGAAGCACTGCACGTTTGCAAGGAGCCGGCTTGCGCGAGCATAAGTGAAAGGGGACCTTTCTGTTCTAAACCTGCCCCTGTGTGATGTGTCGTGATGTGGTCTGACCGCAGGAGTGAACCGTGGAGCCCCGTGGCAGTCCGGCGGGTGGAGGGCGTGCGAGAGGCCTCAAGAAACGGCGGGCAGCGACTAGCGGTCGCAAAGTCGCGGTGCGTCGGCAGGCCTGAGGTGCATGTTCGTGAGACGGCGTCGAGCTGCGTGCTCGGAGTGGACCGCTTGGCAGGGTGCAATTGGTCGCTTCGTCGTGGTGCCCCTGCTTGCGCGCGGGCTGTTGGCGGTGAGGTTAAACTTAGTGCGCGAAAGTGAAGGTCCGCGTTCCAGCAAAAGCACCTCCGTTGAACAGCTGCACAACACCCACCCTCTTCATTTAAGCACACGAGGCATGCATTCAATTCTGTGACGCAGCGACAGTGCTTGCAGACAGCGAGTCTTCCGCCGCGCCCCGACACCCCCCGGCAGAAGCACCTCTTTGACCGCCAGACACCGAAAGGGAGACCTGGACCCTGAACAAGCCCGCTATCACCGCGGCCACCGCCTCGACGAGACGCACACCGAGGACACACCATGGCGCACATTTTCGACGTTGGGACTCGGGCGTGGCAGCCAGACACCGCAGAGGGCTGGGTTGCCTCCGAGGTCACTGACAAGCAGGTAGCTGGCGACAAGGTCACGCTGGTCTTCACCCTTGAGAACGGCGAGGTATGCTGTCCTGTACACACATGACATGGCAACATCGGAGAACGGCTGACACTGTACCCTCACAGACCAAGACCGTCGAAACGACACTCGCCGCCATCCAGGATGGGAATGACCCGAACCTGCCGCCGTTGATGAACCCGGCCATGCTCGAAGCCAGTGATGATCTTACCAATCTGTCACATCTTAACGAGCCGGCCGGTATGTTGGATTTCTCATAGATAGGAGTTGCATACTGATTGTGCACAGTGCTCCAGGCCATCAAGCTTCGATATGCGCAGAAGGAGATCTACACATATTCCGGTATCGTGCTGATAGCAGCGAACCCGTTCGCCAGAGTGGACTCTCTATATGTACCTGGAATGGTGCAGGTCTATGCCGGAAAGCAGAGGTCCTACGGCGCGCCGCATCTGTTCGCTATCGCCGAAGAAGCTTTTGCGTACGTCTGCTCCGTCAGATCCTCCGTCCATCGTGAATGGTCAACTAGACGACGAAATATCACATGCTAACACAGTGCAGAGACATGTTGCGAGACGAGAAGAACCAGACCATCGTCGTGTCTGGTGAATCCGGTGCAGGTAAAACTGTCAGCGCCAAATACATTATGCGATATTTTGCGACTCGAGAGTCCCCCGACAACCCCGGCAAGCGAAGAGGCAAAGCAGACTCTATGAGCGAAACAGAAGAGCAGATTTTGGCAACTAACCCCATCATGGAAGCCTTCGGTAACGCGAAAACGACCCGTAACGATAATTCATCCCGCTTCGGTAAATACATCGAGATCATGTTCAACAAAGAGACAGACATCACAGGTGCAAAAATTCGGACATATTTGCTTGAGCGATCACGGTTGGTGTTCCAGCCACTGAAGGAACGAAACTACCATATCTTCTACCAGTTGATCAAGGGAGCGACGGATGCGGAAACCCAAGAGCTATCTTTGAAATCTGTAGAAGAGTTCAGCTATCTCAATCAAGGAAGCTCTCCGACCATCGACGGTGTGGACGACAAGGCAGAATTTGATGCAACGCGGAAATCGTTGACGACCATTGGTGTTCCACCTGAAACACAATCCCAGCTCTGGCGACTCCTTGCTGCACTTTTGCATATTGGAGATATTCAGATCACGGCTACCCGCACAGATTCCGCACTTGACCCAGCCGAACCTTCCCTTGTCAAGGCTTGCGAGTTGCTTGGCATCAACGCTGCAAACTTCGCTAAATGGACAGTCAAGAAGCAGCTGATAACCCGAGGCGAGAAAATTGTGTCAAACCTCACCAAGCAGGCTGCCGTTGTTGTTCGGGATTCCGTGGCCAAATTCATTTATTCAAGTTTGTTCGACTGGCTCGTTGAGCGTACCAACGAGAGCTTGGCCACCGAGGAAGTCATCGCAAACGCCAAGTCGTTCATAGGTGTGCTTGATATTTACGGTTTCGAACATTTTGCAAAGAACTCCTTTGAACAGTTCTGTATCAACTACGCCAATGAGAAGCTGCAGCAAGAGTTCAACCAACATGTCTTCAAATTAGAGCAAGAAGAATATCTCCGAGAAGAGATCGACTGGACGTTCATTGACTTTGCGGACAACCAAAAATGTATCGATTTGATAGAAGGCAAGCTTGGTGTGTTGGCTTTGCTGGACGAGGAATCGCGCCTTCCCATGGGCTCGGATGACCAATTTGTCACCAAGCTACACCACAACTTCTTCGGCGAGAACAAGCACGAGTTCTACCAAAAACCTCGGTTCGGAAAGTCTGCATTCACCGTCAAGCATTATGCTGTTCCGGTCACCTATGAGTCTGAAGGCTTCATCGAGAAAAACCGAGATACTGTGCCAGACGAGCATATGGAAGTGCTCAAGGCCTCAAGCAACAAGTTCTTGACACAAGTCTTGGACGTAGCAGCATCGATTCGTGACAAGGAGAATGCAGCCACCGCCTCAGCAAGGCCCGCCGCTGCGGGCAGGAGGGTCGCTGTGAATCGAAAGCCAACTCTCGGTGGTATCTTCAAGTCCTCCCTCATCGAGCTCATGAACACAATCAACTCTACAGATGTCCACTACATCCGATGCATCAAGCCAAATGAGGCCAAGGAGGCGTGGAAGTTTGAAGGTCCTATGGTCCTCAACCAGCTTCGAGCTTGTGGTGTTCTCGAGACGGTCCGCATCTCTTGTGCCGGTTATCCCACGCGATGGACTTACGAGGAATTTGCCCTGCGCTATTACATGCTGACGCCGTCCTCGTCGTGGACACCAGAGATCCGCAATATGGCCAAGGCTATCCTCCACAAGGCTCTAGGTGATGGCAAAAACGATGGAACCGACAAATATCAGATGGGTCTTACTAAGATCTTCTTCCGTGCTGGTATGCTGGCATTCCTCGAGAATCTGCGCTCGGCACGATTGAACGATGCTGCCATCATGATTCAAAAGAACCTTCGAGCCAAATATTACCGCCGTGTATATCTAGAGATGCGCGAGGCCATCATTGCTGTCCAATCTCTAGCTCGAGGATACATCACCCGAGAACGCGCAGAAGAAGCTAGGCAGGTCAAGGCCGCAACAACCATACAGCGTGTGTGGCGTGGCTCTAAGGATAGGAAACGATTTCACCTGGTCAGAAATTCGGTCATATTATTCCAGGCTGCCGCGCAGGGTTATCTTTGCCGAAAGAACATTCTCGACAAGCGCCTTGGAGATGCCGCACGTATCATTCAGCGTAGCTGGAGGTCTCAGCGGCAACTTCGGGCTTGGAGGCAATACAGGAAGAAGATCGTCATTATTCAGAACTTGTGGAGAGGAAAGAAGGCTCGCAAGGAATACAAGACCCTCCGTGCCGAAGCTCGCGATCTTAAGAATATTTCATACAAGCTGGAGAACAAGGTTGTCGAACTCACACAGAATTTGGGTACGATGAGACAAGAGAACAAGTCTCTTAAGCAGCAAGTCGAGAACTACGAAGGCCAGATCAAGTCATACAAGGAACGGAGTCGTGCTCTAGAGAACCGACAAAAAGAGCTCCAGGCAGAAGCCAACCAAGCTGGTATCACCGCTGCCAAGTTGAGCGCGATAGAAGAGGAATTCAAGAAGCTTCAGACCAATTACGACGAAAGCAATTCGAAGATTCGCCACCTTCAAGAAGAGGAGAAGCAACTCCGCACATCACTAAAGCAGACTACAGACGATCTAGAGTCTGCCAAGCGGAGAAGCAACATCACAGAGACGGAAAAGCTGTCCCTGCGACAGCAACTCACCGATCTGCAAGAACAAGTCGAGATAATGAAGCGATCTGGACCGATCAACGGCGGTCATCTCGAGAATGGGCATACCCCGATGGCTGCAAGTCTCATCAATCTCGTCTCATCGAAGAAGCCCAAGCGGCGAAGTGCTGGGCCCGATACACGCGATCTGGACCGCTTCAGCCAGACTTACAGTCCGCGCCCTGTCTCAATGGCTGTTGGCTCTACTGTCCATCGCCCGAACCTATCTGGCTCGACATTCAACCCTAATTTAGACAACGTCGAGCTTGAGCTCGAAAACATCCTTGGCGATGAGGATAATCTAAATGATGAAGTCACCCTTGGCTTGATCAAGAACCTCAAGATCCCCTCACCAACAACCCCCCCTCCTCCCACCGACAAGGAGGTTCTCTTCCCTGCTTACCTCATCAACCTTGTCACCTCCGAGATGTGGAACAACGGCTTTGTCAAGGAGTCCGAGCGCTTCCTTGCGAACGTCATGCAGTCCATCCAGCAGGAGGTCATGCAACACGATGGCGACGAGGCGGTTAATCCCGGCGCCTTCTGGTTGTCCAACGTCCATGAGATGCTTTCATTCGTCTTCCTTGCTGAGGACTGGTACGAGCAGCAAAAAACCGACAACTACGAGTACGACCGTTTGTTGGAAATCGTCAAGCACGATTTGGAGAGCCTTGAGTTCAACATCTACCACACTTGGATGAAGGTTCTCAAGAAGAAGCTTCACAAGATGATCATTCCTGCTATCATCGAATCGCAGTCCCTCCCTGGGTTCGTTACTAATGAGAGCAACCGCTTCCTCGGCAAGCTTCTCCAGAGCAACAATTCTCCTGCGTACAGCATGGACAACCTGCTCAGCCTGCTCAACAATGTCTACAAGGCCATGAAGGCTTACTACCTTGAAGATTCGATCGTCACCCAGACAGTTACTGAGCTCCTTAGGCTCGTCGGTGTTACTGCTTTTAACGACTTGCTCATGAGGCGCAACTTCCTTTCTTGGAAGCGGGGTCTTCAAATCAACTATAACATCACCCGTATCGAGGAATGGTGCAAGTCCCACGATATGCCCGAGGGTACCCTTCAGCTTGAGCACTTGATGCAGGCCACCAAGCTGCTTCAATTGAAGAAGGCTACCTTGAACGACATCGAGATTATTCAGGACATTTGCTGGATGCTGTCGCCCAATCAAATCCAGAAGTTGCTCAATCAATACCTTGTGGCAGACTACGAACAGCCAATTAACGGCGAGATTATGAAAGCTGTGGCTTCGCGAGTGACCGAGAAGAGCGATGTTCTGCTTTTGACGGCAGTAGACATGGAAGACTCTGGCCCCTATGAAATCGCTGAGCCTAGGGTCATCACGGCTCTAGAGACCTACACTCCTTCTTGTAAGTCCTAACCCTGAACACGGTGTGCATCCCAGACAGGAGCTGACTATTTCACAGGGCTGCAGACACCCCGTCTGAAGCGTCTCGCCGAGATAGTATCTCAGCAAGCCATTGCGCAGCAAGAGAAAATGGAGTTTGAGCACGTCAACGGCGACATCATCAACGGCCAGCCCATGATTGAGGAAGAAGTGGCTGCGTAAACTGCTTGCATTTGATCTGTTATTTCCGGCGCTTTTCAAACTCACTAGACATCACGCAATGACGAACACGTATCTGTAGTTGTAAGGTGGTCTGCATCAGTTACGTTTGACACGTTACTCTGGGCGGGCATGAGGCGTCGAATCGAGCTGAAACTCACATGTTGGGTATGTAATGTGGAATCTGTTTGGTCAAACGTTTAAGAAGCAGATTCGCTTCGATAGCTGGTATCATTGTGCCAGGCTTCTGTGCATACGTTTTGGCGGTGTGGGTAGCTTCAATGAAATGTCAATGTCAGTCGCATGACTTTTGGCGTACTGGTGATACAGTTCCCATTTTGGGGGTTACAGCTAGTGTCGCCATGTCTTACTGTCACAATTGTAGGACAAATAGGGCTCACTTGACACTCATCGGAGTACCTAGGTAGAAGCGTTTGGCGGTGAGTTCATCTCGCTTGGCAGAACTAGCAGGCACGATTTCCCTATTCAGCCTACCCTAGCGGACGCCACTCCTCTTGCGTCGTCCCTTCAGCTGTGTCAACTTCTCTGGCCTTCTCGCTCGTTGATCTCGGTGCTTTAGCTCACACGCCACACATGCGGACGGCCTGTGATCTAGTCTGCGTCGTCAGCTGTAGAGGCGCAGATCATACGTGCCGACAGTGGAGAAGCATCACGTATGGTAAGCCACGCCACATTCCCTAAACAACCACTGCATCAGCCGGCAATTCGACAGCGAAATTGAATACCTGGACACTGTGACCTGCCGCCGCTCCGTCACTTCCAGATTTCGGTTCGCAGTGGCAACGTGCGCCAGCACGCCAGCTGCCCATCATGACAGGCTCTACAGAGCTCCTGGAATGCCCACTGTGCGACTTCACTGTCCTTCCGACAGACGACTATATTATCCAACTCCATTTCGAGCAGGTTCACACGACCGATTCACCGTTCAGAATAGAGGATCATCCGGAGGAGCACCCACCGCCGTTGCCTAAGAGACCTCACTCTGCACTTTCCAAAGCCGACACTCGACTAATACCTTCCTCCGACGAAGATCAAAACACGGTTGAATGCCCTGAACCCGACTGCGGAGAAGCTGTTTTGCTCAGCGACTTCAACGAACATCTTGATTACCACGCCGCAGAAACATTATCATTTGACGAGACCACCAGAAAGTATCATTCCAAAAACAGCGCTAAAATGCATGGTTCAAGGCCCAACACCCCTCACGCGGGATCTTCGAAACCTTCGTTCTTAGAGGGCAAGTTCGACAACGAGTTACCGGAAGCTCGGCGGCGGCATGACGATCCAGGGCATAGGTCCAAGAAGAAAGTCCAGCGCAGCAGAAGCGATACAACCGGCAGCGAGAAGAGTACCCTGTCGCGCAGTATACAGACTTTCAATCCGTTTACCAGGCTTGACAAGAAGATCAAGCCTCCTTCCAACAGCTGTCGCCTCGGAGTAAGTTAGTGCTTCGCCTCTGTCCGCAACGCATGCTGATGGTGAAATGCAGCGCGTTGAACTTGGCCCTTACGCATGGGAAGACCGAATGCCCAAATGGCTTCACGACCAGCTTGCCTTCGGTCCTAAGATAACCGTCATCAACCGCATAGGTCGTGACGGCCGGCTCATCAAACAAGAGAATGTGCAGAACGAAACTCCAGGCATCATTCCTATTCTTGCGCAACTATCGGCACTGGACCGCTCCGTCAAGGAGGCATATTATTGTCATCCGTCTACGCTCCACATAGGCAAGACGCCGAAGGAAGGTGGCTTCTGTGGCTACCGCAATATTCAAATGCTCATTTCGTACATCCAAGGTTCTCGGGCTCAGGGGCATAAGGAGTTTCCAGGCCGCACACCGGGTATACTGAAGCTACAGGATCGTATTGAGAGGGCCTGGGATCAAGGAATCAACACCATTGGGAGGCAGCAAACTGGTGGCATCCGAGATACCAGGAAGTACATTGGCACTCCAGAGGTGGGAGCATCATTAGCGCCATCAACTTCGTTCACTGACACGATGCAGGCCCAAGCTATTTTCCTCAGTGCTGAGATCGACAATGGCGTCGAAATGTTCAGCGACAGCCCCGATGGCTCGATCGAAGCTCACGATGCGCTTCTTGCTGGAGTCGAGCGGTACTTTGCACAAGCAGCTGTCAGCGACGGATCGAACGTTTACAAAACCCTTCTACCACCTATCTATCTTCAGCAGCCCGGTCATTCCATTACAATTATTGGCTTTGAGCGTCGTCGCGATGGCAAATGCAACCTGATGGTCTTCGACCCCATGTACAGCACCAGCCCAGCGATGCATAAATTGATTGGGCGGAAAGACATAAAGTCGCCTAGGCCTGAAGTGTTATATGCCTACCGTAGGGTGGCAAAACAATTGCGGAAGCATGCTGCTTTTGAGATCCTGATGTGAGTGGTCCTCAACAGAAGAGCAGAAGGGTACGCTAATATGATGTTAGGCTTTCAGCACATCCTCCGTTGTTCCCCGCTTGGGATGTAGGATACAATCCCGCCCCATCTGATTCTTCTAGCATTCAGCACTAGCACAGATACCCTGACGTTCACGTTATTCAGATACATACGTGGATGGCCATCATGATAAAAAACTATCATCGCAATATACCCTTTCGTTCCAACTCTTTCATCTCGCTTCTATCTCCTGGTTTCGGTTGCTTGCTAAATATTGTTACAACAGGTTCTCCGTCAATTCCCAGATCTTCGATACCTTTACGCATTCTTCCGCTCAAAGACGCTTGGATTCGATGTCTACCCAGAAGATCATTTCCTGCGCCCTTTCCCGTGGCAACAGTACGGCGGCCTTTGGATCGTCGATGATGCTCGGTTTGCTCGCTCGGAAGGTATCAATCCGCTCACTGCTCAAGCCCTTCGTCGCATGACCAGCGAAGGTGCCTCGGCCTCCTCAACTGTTATGAGCCAAGCCAATAGCTTCGCGCCTTCTGATCATGACGGCTCATTAAACCAGCTACCACGTCTAGCTCCGTACAACGTGTCCAGCTTAAGTCATAAACATCAGCTGCCGTACATGTGTTCGCTTGACGGAACAACACCCAATCCGTGTGGTATGATGTTTGGTTGTGGAGGTGCCGACCTTAGTCCAGTACTCGACATGCTCGGCATGCATACTGACACATTTTTAATGGAATCCACTCCCACACAGCTGAAGTTGGCCAATCTTTCTCTACTCACAGACGTGGGACGTCGATATCCAGGATATCCAAGCGCACTTTCGCCGACCTTTAATGCGAAGCAACTCTTCCCATCGCCAGACTCCGAGACTGGATCCGGATTTGCTACGCCTCGAGCTGCCAGCCCTGCTTCCAGTCACACGAAACCAATGCGTGCTACAAGTCCGATGAGCATTGATAGCCCCGGAATGTCCGGTCGATCTCATCGCCTCTCCGCTGACTGTGTGCCTGCTGCTGGAATGAGCAAGAAGTTGGATTACGGGGCTTTGGTGAAATCAGGCATCATCACAGAAGAAGACATGTGGAACAATCACTACCAGACCTAGAAGGGCTGGACCAATATGACGCTCGTCCCTGAAGCAAGAATCCGCGGTATGTCTCCACACAGCTTGACTCCATGCCAGCCTCATCGATCACCATCAGTTGTTTCGCTGAGCCCGACAACTCCAACAGACCCGGCGTCTCCTCGAAGTGCGATGCTTAAAAAACAAGCCGGCAAACAAGCTTTCCAGTCCCTTTCGCACCAACGCTCGACGACACCAACGTCTTTCGGGCATCCCTGCTTCCCGTGCGCCTCACCCCCAACATCTTACCTAGGCCCTTCTCCTCCACCAGCTATCCATATCGCCAACGGTCTCGAGACGAACACTGCGTCACCGTTCACCGCATCCGGTACGCTGCTGTCGTACACTAGCAATCGCAGCGTAAGCAGTGGACTTCTGGCCGTAAAACCTCTGAGTGAAGGCGAGGTAGCTGAATACCGTTTTTGGAGGCCTTGTGGCAAGAGGACCTGTGCGTTCGGATGTGGTGTTGAAAGCGAAGGAGAGAGCTGGGCTGCAAGGAAGTTGTTTCGGAGTGAGGTGGAAGTTGGACAAGAAGAGACATTTGGACGAGAAGATGGTAGGAAAGAGCACGGGGAAGAGGAGGGAGAGCTGGAGAGAGAGAGAAAGATGGAAGATGAGGGGATAAGTGTTGCGGCTGGTCGTGACGGGGAAGACATTGTGGAGATCAGGATCTGAGGCACGTCTTTAGAGGAGAGCGCGGTATGAAGCCGTTATTGATTGGTTTGGGTTCGATGGTGTTGGGGCGTTCGTGTTCAAACGTTCCTCATTCTGCATTATGTTTGGGGTTGTTGCGTCGACTATGGTTCCAGCACGCTCATCAATTTTGATTTTTCAATGTTCTAGACCTTTTCATGCGCTCCCCAATTTACGAGTTACTCGTCTCGGTACGCGATAATGAACTACAATAGAGCAAGGGGAGGCAGTCAGAATATGCCATCTTGGCCCCAAGGCTGTAGTTCTGGCCAATAATTGTCAGTACAACTATGCTCTTCCCCCTGACCTACATGCGGGCGTCGTATTGCGAAAAGAGCCTTCCTGCCACTTCACTATATTGAACTAAGCCAATAACCTGTGCGGAGTGCGAAATGCAGCCTCGCTTGATCTTGCGTTGCGGTGACCAGCAAACGTCGTGCGACCATGGCTCCCTCTCTACGGCCTACCTGCCCTTTACTACGACCTTCACCACGCCAGCAGACTGTTGTGACACGCCAAACGTGGTGAAATCCGCCACGTACACACAATGGTGCAAGTAGGGTGGTGATCTTGTGACAAGTTGCTTCTTGCCTGCGTATCCCCTCTCGAGCTCGCGCATCGTGTATTTACTAGGTGTCTGCCTAGCCTCTTGGACCAGCGTATGATGTCATCTTGGGAAGCTCAACGCTGGATGTCGTGGCTCGCTGTCTCCAGTAAGCAAACTGTGTCCATAGTAGGAGTACTAGCTGATTGTTCTGTTCGAAAGATTGATGAAATGCGTGTCGCCTAATAGCTTGCATGATTGGGAGGCAGGTTTTGCATGCGCATCGTCCTATTCAGTAGATACGGAGATCTGGAGTCTTGTGCCAGAAGCACCGTACGTCAGTAGCATGTACCAGATGCAAGTGATGATTGTGCTTGCAGAGGTTCGTCGCAGATCACAGTCTGCGTAGTGCGCGTGCAAAGCTCAGTAATTTAGACCACGACTGTATCGTCGACCTCGCGAGATCCTTCTTCAACGATTTCAAGTCCATGGATGGAAATGCCTGCCTACTTTGACGTCGGGGTACACCTCACCGTCGCAGCGGTCGTTCAGCCTGTTGACAAGGGCAGTGTGCTCAGCCAACGTCACCACCCCGAGTGCTAGAGGTAGCCATGATCATGCGTCTATATACCTCTGCCGAATTGCCGCAGATTCGTGTACTCATATTGCTTTGTAGCGATGCAAGCTTCCGTATGTTGTTATCTTCAGGTTCAAATGTTGCTGTTCAAAATTAAAATGGGTGATGCAGAGATGATTACACCTTTGTCCCCTCACCTATATACTAATAGTGTAGCGGCGGACACCACATTCCGTCATGCAGGATCCGCAGTCAACAGGACCTGACTGAACGACTCCTGAGCAGTGGGTTGATGATGCCTCAGGCCCAACTCGCTGACTAACCCCATTCATCGGCGCTCCACCACTCAACCTCCGACCCAGCCATCATCGCTCCAAAACTTTCTAGAGCTATAGCAACGAACGACATCATCACGCTGACTCCCACCTCTGGCTCCGTCCGAACATACGCACAACGAGCTGGCTTCTTACTTTGCTCAATTCCAAAATACCAACATGGACCTATCCTCCCCCCTCGCCAACGTCGACGTCTCCAAGCTCTCCGACCGCGACAAGCAAGAGCTGCAGCAATTTGTCGTCAATGAGAGCCAGAAGGCTAGGATACAATCTTGTTCGTACCCCCCTCCCGCATCTCCCCTCGCATTGGCGCCTATCCTCGAATTTGCATGTAAAGATAAATGCGCATGTGCTAATCAGGATGGCAGCTATCCACTCCCTGACCGACACCTGCTTCAAGAAGTGCATCCCCGCCGGCGGGGTCAAGAACGGAAAGCTCGACAAGTACGAGGAACCGTGCGTGCGGCAGTGCGTGGATCGATTTTTGGATGCGAACTTGGTAGTGTTGAGAGAATTGGAGAGGCTTCGAGGTTAGAGACCCTGTGTCGGAAGGGATGGAAATTCCTGCAGGAATCCATTGTCAAGGACCAGTAAGAGATGTATGATACTCTGGGAGCAGTTATCAGATGGCAAAATGTACAATAGCGCGCGTACAGCGGAGGCTTGTATGTTAGTACAAGGCAAGAGGTGGCTTGATCATCGCTGTAACGAAAACGGCCATACAAGTTGCAGTTCTCGTGTACGAATAGGACGAATCGGGTCGATTTCATGGAACCTGGTTTGGACAATGAAATCGCTCGTCTTACCCGTAAATCATTATTGTATGCGTTTTCCGTGTACAGTTCGACAAGCTGCCCGGCAAGGTTGGTAGCAGCTTACGCAGGAAACGCCTTCATATAAAGCTCGGCGCGTCCTTTTGCCCCCTGGGAGGCTCATGTAACTAGAGGAAGCAAAGCTTCATAGTTGGACGTAAATCTATTACCTACCTACCTACCTCCGTGTACTGTTCATAATCTAGCGAGACGTTTCCACATGTTACGGGAGACATCTAAACGATATTCCAGCTTCTATCCGCTCACCGCGCGAGCCTATTCTCCCAACTGCCCAACCACCTCCACGACCTACATACACCGTCCAAACCTTTCAACGCCTTATTTACAGGCCCATCCTCTATCCCCTCTTCCCTCCGACCCTTCAGCTCAACAAAGAATATATAATTCCAGTTTTCCACACCAGAAGGTCGAGTATTGATGGACGTAAGATTAAGCCCATACTTTTCAAACACCGCAAGTGAGTGCGCCAAGGAACCCGGATTTGCATGGTCAATGGTGAAGCTGACGAGCGTTTTCCAATCACCCTCCCCTTGTTCATCCTTCCCAATCTCCTTCCTATCGACCGACGTCGCATCGCCGACCTCGGCTTCAGCACGTTTTCTAATAACAAAAAACCTTGTCGTATTATCCCCGCGATCCTCGATCCCCCTCGCCAACACCTCCAACCCATGAATTTTTGCCGCAATGACACTGCTCACTGCCGCACTTTCTCCAGTAAGGTCCTCGGCCACAAGTTGCGCCGCACGAGACGTGGAACTGACGTCTTGCCTTTCCACGCCCTTGAGGTACGCGTTGAGGAAGATTTTGCACTGACCCCAGGCCTGCGGGTGAGAGTACAACTTCTTGATCCTAGCAAGGTCACCTACAGGGCGGGCGGTAGGCTTTTGCGGGTTAGGGATAGCGGAGGTGGGCGTTACGGCACCACTGCTAAGCGGACTTTCAATCACACCACTTCCCACCCTACTTCCTCCAGTTCTCTCAGATACTGAAATTGGGTGTGAGGCATGATGGGAATCAGGATGACCGAGGAGACAGTGCTGCACGGCGATATAGGACTCGCCGCAGACGATGATGTCAGGGTACTTGTGTTGCAGGTCGGCGAAGAGGTCGAGGGTGAAGACTACAGAGCCGTTGGACGAGTTCTCGAAGGGAACGACGCCGCGGTGGGAAGTGCCAGACTGAACAGAGGCGAAGACGTCATCGATGGTGACAACGGGGGTGAGGGTAAAGTCTGAAGAGCTGAAGGCGTCAAGGGTGGCCTGTGAGAGTTTAGCACGTATTCGGTCTTGGGGAGTGTCGTGATTGCATTTAGGGATTGTTGATAATAATCCGAACGGATTTGACGACAAAGCAACTTGGTGTAAGGTCACGTTCTGTTTCCCCGCCACTTCACCAAACCTGCATATTCCAGATTTTTGCCCGATTAGGAGACCCACAGCACCCCTCCTCCTGATGGTGGCATGCAGCCATTGGGGCGCCTACCTGATGTGTGTAGCTCGCCACGGGCCCCAGAAAGGTTACTATTGGCTTTGGTGATCCCGGGTCTTCAGACATGATGTGGTGTTGTGGTGTTGCAGGCGTGAAGTTACGTATGTTCAACGATGTTCAAGCAGCGAAAATCGGAGATCGGTTATTGGTTCGGCACGCATTGCGGAGCTGTATGTCTTTGCAAGGGCGTGTAGAATGCTGCAAGATCTCACATCGCCAGATCTTCGAGTGTGCACAGTCCATCACGGAGAGATGCAGTCGTACTTGAGGTGGGGCACGGGACTTCCATGGTACCTAGGGAGGGGTCGTTTTTCTTGCTCACCCCACACTCACGACATCATCCTGAATGAATTCACCGCAACCGTTTCCAGGGTACCGTTGCTCATGCACTCATTATGAGAAGCGCAGAATACAATCTGATTCAGCTGGATAGTAAATGACTGACTAGCTGAATATCACAAACACAATCCCTTCTTCAGGGTTGCCTACGAAACATTCGCAAAAGCAGATGACCCATAGACTTGATCGCCCTTGATCACTGTTAACCCGCTCAGATATTGCCAACATCAGCGGGAACTTTTGTGTCGATGGAGGTGTTGAAAGCTTTTCTGTGGCAATCGGCTGCCTCTCCATGGAAGTGAGCGTGGGTTGTCAATAAGTGTCAATAAGAATGGGTAGCCCATCAGTCTAACTACCGTCAGCCGAGCTGCAGGATGATATGATGTACCCTACTCACTTTACAAACACTCCGTCAGCATTCCTTCAACACGTTCACAACCTGGAGAGGCGACATGTCGTCTGCTCGAGGTCCTGCACGAACTTCCTCGGCGCGTCTAATTGACCTTGAGTGCGGGCAGACGGCGTTCCTTCACTCGACGCGTGGAGTGGGGCCTCTGCCTCGCGGTCAGCGAGGGCGCACAACCGTCAATCATCGTAAAATTCGTCTTCGTCGTCATACTCGGCGAGCTGTTCAAAGTTGAGCTTGTAGCGCATGATGGCACCGATACCACCAAAGCCCTTGACGAACTGGTTACCCTCAGAGGAACGGTCAGAGACGAACTCGAGGGTAGCGCCAAAGTCGCGATACTTCTCGGCCAGCCATTCTAGGAACGACATCTGATCTACGACTTCCATTTCCTGGCCAGTCTCCTTGTCCATAAAGAGAGTGCGGTCTGCTTCCTGTATTTTGTTGGTATGGAGGATGATCTCGGAGCCTTCTGAGCTCTTCAACACCCAGCGAGTCAATTCGAGATTCTCGTAAACAATCAAAATCTCAGCGGCACCGGCTTCGAGCGCCTTCAACGTGTCGTCGATACCGTAGCACACCTTGCCAGAATCTTGCGAGATCTCATCGAAGTAGCGATTGATGAGCTTCTTCTCCTGGATGAACTTGACGTTACTGAGGGTCTCGGACGACAACTCGATAGCTTGATTGAAGCCATTTTCGCCTCCGTATGACACGTCCACAACCTTGATGACCTTGGATTGCAAGCGCTGGTCGAACATGTCGGACTGGTTCAGGTCGTTCTTGAAATCGGCGCTACCAGCCAAAATCAGACCTGCGACGTTGACCTTGTCGGCGGTGATGAAGTTCTGAACGGCCAACTCGGCAACCTTACGGACGTAATTGTGACGCTTCTCTTCTCGTAGACGGGCGAAACGCAGAGCGGACTGGCCACCACGACCGTGCTTCTTGGGAAGGTCAACGGAGAACTTGTGAACAATGTCGCGCGTGTTTCCAGAGAGCGTCCCGAAGAGGGCACCGTTACCATCCATGATGATGAAGCCGAACTTCTGGTCCGACTCCAGCAGCTCACTCAGCGCCTCGGTGTGAAATTTGTTGTCGCACAGGTACAGCGAGGTGTTGATGGGCTTGAAGGGCTCGAAGTCGATATTGATCTTGCGCTCCTTGCCCTCTGCGGTGATGATTTCACCACAGTAGATGACAAGACCATTCGGCGGGACCTTGGAATAGAGCTTCAAACGCTGCTGGGTAGAGGTAATGGCGGACAGAACGGAGAGGCGGTTGACGCGAGATTTGATGTTACTAGCGGTACCCTGAGTTGTCAGTCTGCGTGTACAGCGCGGCGGCAGACGTGATACGTACAAATTCTTCAGCCAACATCTTCGCCGCGCGCGAGACCTGGTCCTTGGGCGCTGTAGCGGTGTGTCAGCCATTGATCCCCCAAGCGAAGGGCATGGAGCATACGGATAATGAGCGAGATCATGCTCGTGCCGTTGCCACGGGCGGCCTCGAGGCGCTTGATCAGCTTCTTGACCTTCCATATCTCGATGTTCTTCTCGGCGTCAGCGCCTTGTCCCTGGGGAGGTGCCGACATGGCTGCGGTGGGAGCGTGAAGGCGTGTTCAGGCGGGGTGCAGCAGCGGGGCTGTGAAATTTTCGGTGGAGGGGCACGCGAGAGTGGAGGAGCCGACAGGCGGCGGGCGGGCGTGGAGGCAGATGCAACCAGGCAGCGGGCGTGCGCTGTGGGCAGTTGCAGTGCAGACGAGGTGGAGAGAGAGTCGGCGGCGTGAGCGGTGACTGGATTTATTTGCGTGGGCAGCTGGCAGGGTGTGACGCTGCGGCCTACGGCCAGTGGTGCCCTTTCACGCCCCCTGGCGGCCCCTCGCCTGGCGGCCCAATCAGGCGTGCGTTCGCGGCGGGAAGCCGTTGTCGTGACGCTGCACCATCGTGCATGCGCTCGATGATGTCGGCGGGGTTCGCAGTCTTCCTCGTGATTCCATCCCATCTATCGGGGCGCCGTGGTCTGATCCTGCACCCGGACGAGCATAAGAGAGCCCTGCCGCTCCAGAACAATGGCAGCTGCGTGGGCGTTCCCCAACCAAGCCTGGCCCGACGATAGCCTCCGCTGCGACACTTAGTGCCCGTCCAGACCAGGATCTGTTTGATAACGACGAGACTTCGCCCTCGTCGGTCCGCTCCTCTCCCTTTCCAATCGCAGTTTGTGCGCTGAGCAACGCCGAAAGCACCCTCCATGGACATCCGCGGCAAGCAGCCGTCGACCTGGGACGAGTACGATGGCGTGCATCGAGGCTCGGTCGACTCCACGGGCAGCACGGGTAGTCGCGTGCGCTGGGGAGTGGGAGCACATCTGGAGCGCAGAGAGAGCGGACAGAGCACCGCGACAGGTGCAGACACGCGGTACCCAGCTCTGAGGAGGCGGGGTTCTTCGATCTCCCATGGACTGCACGCTCTGGGCGAAGCTGGCGGCGTCAACAGCATCAACAACTTCGCCCGTTCGTGGCAGCGAGCCGCAGGCTTCTTCGAGATCACTCCCGTGCGCCCTTCCTTCCGCATCGGAAACGACGACGACGGTGACGAACAGGCGGATTTCCCACGCGCCGGCTTGTCAGCGCCCGACCACCGTTCACTCCTACGGCACGCCCTCGAAACTGACGGACGACGCCCTTCGGACGATGCCGTCGCAGATGAGGAGCAGGGCGACCCAACCGAAGAAACGCAGCTACTATCCACCGGTGTGGAGCAGCGCATAGGTTGGCTGCGAAGTCAGAGGTCAGAGAGCATATTCCAGATCGAGCCGTCACTTTCATCGCCCTTTGGAGGGAGCTATGGAACATCATATGGCAGCCTTTCGGCCCGTATCAACGAGTCGTCTATGCGTCACGCCGGTCGCTTGTTCACGGAACAACAGCTCAAGGGGGTCACCGAGCCCGAGCAGCAACGGGAACCTTTGCTGGTTAAGCAAATCGAAGAGGACGGGCACGTTATCAATGTCGTTGTTGGCCAGTCGACCCTGCCGCAGACCATCTTCAACAGCGTCAATGTGCTGGTCGGTGTGGGTTTATTAACATTGCCACTAGCTTTGAAGTACTCTGGATGGATTGTCGGCATCGCATTCCTGACTTTTGCTGCGATAACGACGCAATACACGGCCAAGCTACTCGCGAAATGTCTTGATGTGGACAGCTCCCTCATTACATTCGCCGACCTTGCGTATGTTTCTTTCGGCAACGGCGCACGCATTGCCGTTAGCATTCTCTTCTCCCTTGAGTTACTCGCCGCATGCGTTGCCCTTGTGGTACTCTTCGCCGACAGTATGGATGCGCTCGTGCCCGGATGGGGACTTCTTGCTTGGAAAATCGTCTGTGGTGTCATACTTATACCACTTGCCTTCCTCCCGTTACGTCTGCTCTCTTTCACGTCCATTCTAGGCGTTATGTCCTGTTTTGGAAGTAAGTGGCCTCTCACCACTAGAAAATTTTCAATCTAATAAACTGATAGTCACCATCGCGGTGTTTGTTGATGGTCTCATCAAACCGGACCAACCTGGCTCCCTTCGTCAACCCGCGACGCAGTATCTTTTTCCCGAAAATTGGATGACGATACCTCTGTCATTCGGCTTGCTCATGTCTCCCTGGGGTGGTCATTCCGTGTTCCCCAACATCTACCGAGACATGCGACATCCGTATAAATACCGCAAAGGCTTGAACATCACATACGCTCTCACATTCCTCATCGATCTCGGCATGGCTTGCGCGGGTATTCTCATGTTTGGCGATTATGTCCGTGACGAGATTACCAGCAACATCTTCATCACTCCCGGTTATCCAAAGGCTCTCTCTGTCTTCATCGCAATTTGCATTGCGATTGTTCCCCTGACCAAGGTCCCCTTGAACGCTCGGCCGATCATATCCACCTTAGAAGTGCTACTAGGGCTTGATAACCGCTCGCTGGGCGCTTCCTCGTCACTGACTGGCATGTCAGGCCTGAACCGCGGCATCTTCAAGTTCATGCTCAGGATCCTCGTCATCACCGTCTTTATCCTCATCGCCATCGTATTCCCGTCTTTCGACCGCATCATGACGCTGCTCGGCAGTGTCGCTTGCTTCTCAATTTGCATCATCCTGCCGCTTGCATTCCACTTGAAGCTATTCGGGCAAGAGCTTGGAAGGGGAGAGAAGGTCATAAACTGGGCTTTGATTATTTTGAGCACGATCATGGCTGTTGTTAGTACTGTATTTGCGTGCATTCCCAAGGAGTTGATTGGCGCTGGCCCCAAGGAGATGATCAACCCTGCGTAAGCTCGATCGCATCTTTTGGGTGGCTGTTGAGAGCTATTTCCATGTTGTAATGGGGTGGGCTGAGTCCATGCGGCGGATTGCAGTATAGATATCCCCATGCATGTATGCATTTGAAGGCGTTCATAGTGGAAGCAGATACGGCCTTCACTCGATTGTGTCGAAAGAATCCCACGTCCAATTGAACCGTATCTAAACCTTGAGTGCATTTGTATTAGGCTTAATCTATTGTTCTGGTTGTGGGTCGTTGCAACCAGTGGTCAGCTAAGCAAGTCCCATTCTCGATGTAATTACAGACGATGAGAGCTTGCGCGAGTCATGCACTATCCTACTGGTACTGCGCAACCATCCCACTTCACCCCCACTTTACACAAACAAACACCCCGCGACGCATCACAGCAACTTCTTAGAACCCATTTCCTTTGCTTTCGGGCTTATCCTATCTTTCGAGCCGTCGCACGACTGGGAAGTCATGTCGTACAACTTCAAAGAGAAAGTTATCCTCATCACAGGTGCAGGAAGTGGAATTGGGTGCGGTAATCCTCCTCCGCCTACGTTATTCACTGCCCGACCTACCACTTTTGCACCTTCAAAAGGAGACATACTGACAAACAACAAAAACAGCCGCGCCACCGCCGTAAAGCTCGCCTCGCTTCAAGGCACACTCGCACTCTGCGACATAAACTACGATAACCTCAAAGCCACCTCCAAATTATGCACCGGCAGTCCCAAGCCACCCTGCCTCTCCGACGTGGACGTTTCATCTGTCAAAGAAGTCCAAAACTTTGTCGACGAGACCTTAAAAAGGTTCGGCGCCATCCACCACGTCTTCAACTGCGCAGGCGTAAACCCGACCTCTATTCCACTCGAAGACACTCCGGATGAGTATTGGGATAAACTCGTGGGAGTTAATTTGAAAGGCGTGTTCAACGTCACGCGCGCGACCATTCCGCTCCTCAAATCAGGAGCGTCCTTCGTAAACGTCTCATCCATCTCTGGGATCCGCCCGTCCGCGCAGCAAGCCGTGTACTGTACCACCAAATATGGCCTCATCGGCTTTTCTAAATGCATGGCCTTAGAACTCGGACCGCGGGGTATACGGACGAATGTCGTGTGTCCGGGGTACATCAATACGCCTACGAATGCGGGGATTGTGAAGGGTGGGGCTGCGATAGAGAACATGGTACATGGGAATGCGTTGCATAGATTAGGTACGCCAGAGGAGGTGGCGGATGTGGTCGCATTTTTGTTTAGTGAAGAGAGTAGGTATATGAATGGGAGTGTGGTGGAGATTGATGGGGGGATAAAGGGTAATTCGAATCCGCCGCCGCCGAGTAAATGATGTGCCAGGGCTGGGGTGTGAAGACTATGGAGCGGGGCCTAAAGTTGATAAGTGGGTGGATTGGGGCGAGTAACCTTTGTGTAAGGAGATGAGATCGTAGATGCTGGAGCTTGGTATGAAAGTAAGCAATAGATGTTGAAAGATTTTAAGAGCGGTTTTGTGTTACGCAGAACTCAGAACTCAGCAAGGAACTTGGGACTTGGCCAAGAACTTGGGACTCAGACTTAGGGTAGCAACTACAGAATGTAGAACACAGAATAAGCGCACATTCTACTTGCCAGATTATGCCCCAGTGCCATGGTCTTTTTGTGCCGAAGCGTTCAGAGGGTTGCTCTTCCCTCTTGTCAGATACCACACAGAATATCTTCTCTTCCTAGACCGATCTGGTCCTTCCATCGCAACCTCTCTCCTGCCCTCTGCCTTGATAACTTTTGCAACCTTCTCACTGCTCGCGTAGGTACGTCGTCAGCATGACACAAGTAATCTAGGATAGAGCCCACGATAACGTACCACAGTATGTATTGTCGCTTGCAAATGTGTAGCAACAATGGCAATGATACTTACATCCACAACACTTAAATGTTTCACACCGTACACGGGACTACGATGCTGTGCTCAGAAATGCGATTAGCAACGCCCAGGTTGGTTAAGCCTCCGCCGACCATCACACAGTCGCATGTCTGAATGATAGCAGACGTAAGAGTCGCCATTACACCCCGGGCCAGCATTTTGCTCAATTGACGCATACTGCGCACCTGAGCGACCGAAATTGTCTGTAACTCTCCAGAAAGAGGATATGATTTGTGCTTTGATTTCCATCTTTACCTGGACTTTGCAGGCCCAACGCACCTGACAGCTCTACGCCGATCGCGGACTACTGAAGTAGTGTACGTTGTGATCAGAGGGCTGGACTTTTCTGATTTTACTGTATTCCAAGCTTGAATTCAGGCAATGGATCAATGTTGCGAGGGGTCGAAGCCGATTCAAGTCGTATGCAGAAGAGGATTCATGATACCTGGCCGTAGCATGTCGTCAGTATCTGCTCTACCTCGAAAGATAGTAAAAAACGCCCAACATATCGCCAATTTGTTGAGCAAGGATAGATCGCTAGTGAAACCAACTGCCAGCATACACGGTTGAAGTTTTTGCAGCTCTGTGATGCGGTGACTGTAGTCCATCGACAGGAGTGGGCTATTGAACTGAACGTGCCGTCCAATCCCTATCCAAGCTGCCCGGCCGCGTATGCCGAGGAAACGCCGACGTCGCCGCTACCGCGCGCAACCTCAAAAGTTCCACCCGTGAACCCTTCGCGCCCACCACACCACGTCGCCCTGCGAACCATGGCCGAAGTACAGTCGCCTCCACCCACGCTGGCGCCTCCCGCAGAGGACCAGCCTCCTCTTACTGCCGACGAGCCCTCCGCATCCACCTCCCTCGTCCCCGCCTCTACTTCCGACCAAGTTATCATCACCACAAATGCTGAAGGCAAGCGCGTTAAAAAGATCATCCGCCGCAAACGCCGTCCTGCACGACCGCAGGTAGACGCATCGACCTTCAAGACCGATGCCCCACCACCAACCGGCACCATCTTCAACATCTGGTACAACAAATGGAGCGGTGGCGACCGCGAGGACAAATATCTGTCCCAGACCGCTGCGCAAGGGCGCTGCAACGTCGCCAAAGACTCAGGGTACACCAAAGCAGACAAGACACCCGGCAGTTACTTTTGCCTCTTCTTTGCGCGCGGCATATGCCCCAAGGGCGTCGACTGCGAGTACCTACACCGCCTGCCCACCGTTACAGATTTGTTTCCCAGTAATGTCGACTGCTTCGGACGTGATAAGTTTAGCGACTACCGCGACGACATGGGCGGTGTGGGCTCCTTCCAGCGGCAGAACCGCACGCTGTACATAGGCAGGATCCACGTTACAGACGACATAGAGGAGATCGTCGCCCGGCATTTCCAGGAGTGGGGACAAATCGAGCGCGTGCGCGTGTTGACTGCGAGGGGCGTGGCTTTCGTGACATATATGAACGAAGCCAATTCACAGTTTGCGAAGGAGGCCATGGCGCATCAGTCCCTCGACCATTCTGAGATCCTGAATGTAAGGTGGGCGACTACGGATCCGAATCCCGCGGCGCAGAAGCGAGAGGCGAGGAGGATCGAGGAACAAGCCGCTGAAGCGATCCGTAAAGCGCTTCCAGCAGCTTACGTTGCAGAGCTTGAGGGCCGGGATAATGGCGAAGCCAAGAAAAGGCGGAAGATTGAAGGCACTTTTGGGTTGCAGGGGTACGAGGCGCCGGATGATGTGTGGTTTGCGAAGGAGAAGGCAGAGTGGGAGCAAGCAAAAGAAGTCGGTGCTCCGGAAGAGAAACTTCTCATCGAGGGCGACGCCGGGCAAGATGAGCAGAATGCTCCAGTGTCGCCGCCACAAGAAACACCCGCTTCTCAGAACACTGGTATACTCTCCGGGTCGACGCTCGCGGCGCTGAAGGGTTACAGTGCGAAATCAATAGCGAAGAAACCCACACCAGCGGCTACAGGAGGGCTCTTGGTCGATTACGGGAGCGACGATGACAGCAATTGAGCTGCGTTCCACGCTTATCACATGGATACCATTTGCACTTCGAGGCATTGGGGGCGAAGATTATAAGCATGGACAGCCGCTGTAGCATAGTATGGCATCGATCAAACGGCGTGTGGCGCAAATGATACCCGTTATTCTTATACTACGCTTCATGATATCACACCCTATCCATGGTGACTTACCTTGGATTACCCACTTGCGAATCTGGCCTGGCCGATATCCTTATTCATGTTGGGAATTCTCCATGTAACAACACAAGTATACCTTCTCGGGTACAATTTGGGTTCTCTTTCGATGATATCATACACGGACCGTAAACAAGTCTACACTTGAGCTATGCTACTTCATTCATCGAGTTGTCTACCCCTCGAATCAGCAGAAAAACTGGATCTAGATGCCGACATCAATGCCTTTCAGTAAGCCAACCGCCGGCTGTACCTGAGGCTGAATCGTCTTCTATATCATCACAATGTCAGTCATTCTCGAAGTTTAGTGTTCCTGAGGGTCGCCGAACACGGCTAATAGACGGTGTTCGATCGTCTGTAGAAGAGTGAGCAGATTTACGAGTCGGACACGAGGACGGTCAGAATCCTCTCTGGTTCGCATGCATTTGACAAACCTCAACCATCTTTACCAACACATTCCGGTCATGAACCAACAGCACCGCATCAGCCTATTCCTAACACAGCACCTATCATGATCGCAAGCGCAGGCGGAAAGCTAAACCATCCTGTCTCTGCATAAGTAACGGCAGCGACGACAACCCACCAAGGTTCCTCCGCAAGAATTTTCCCATCGCTCCTTTCGGCCGTCAGATATCCAATTTCCCACAGCCGATACACCGCAGTGACTACCAAGCCTACGGCCGCAGCGTGAACGCCCCGCAGCAAACTCATAACCCATGCTTTCGCCCTCACGACTTGCCAGATCGACTGCGCGCCCACACCAAGAACGAGGCCTGGCAGGACAATCGCTACGAAAGCTAGCAACGCACCGACGATGATGGGTGTGCGCGTGGATGCGAGGGCTAGCGCGCCTAAATAGACAGAGAAGTTGAAGTTTGGTCCAGGGAAGGCTTGGATCATGGCGATATCGAGGAGGAAGTTTCGGGGCGAGACCCACCCGGGGTCGACGACGTAGGAGCGCAGGAGCGGGATAATGACCGGACCGCCTCCTAAGATGATGGTCCCCGCGAGATACATGTTGGCGAAGAGGTCATATGTGAGCGCGCGGGTGGCCAATGTGCCTCGTGTGACCATAGCGACAATTAGAGAGAGGAAGAAACCTACGATGAGCGAGATGCCGACCTTGATGGGAAGATTGTACGTTCGGGTGTTCGTAACTGGCGTGGCTCCAGCTATCTCCTCTACGTTGCGGCGCTCGTCTGAGGGACTCGGACCTTCCCCTTCTTCCAGTGGCAGAATATTGCCCGTGGAGTTTCGAACTTGTAGGCGACGCTTCATAGCTTCCGGGCGCTCGAGCTGCAATTGCTCTCCTGGCGGGACTTGCTGCGCTGCAGCCATCTCTTCGACAATGCCATCTTCGATCCTGTTTCTTCTTCGGTTCCTTGCCGCATACCTCGCTCTGATCTTTCCGACTCTCTGACGCAGCCAGACATCCCATATAACCGTGGCTGCTCCATCAATTGCCATCAATACAGGAAAATACCACAACGCATTGTAACACAAACCCGCACATGCCCCAAAAATCACGAGGACCCTGGTAATGCGGTCTTTGATGGCCTTCTCGGCGAGCTGCACGGCCGCAAGAGCAATAATACCCACGGTGCTTGCGTTCAAACCGCTCAGCAAAACATACACGATAGGCGGCAATCTATCAGGCATCTTCTGCACGCCAAGCAAGAGCGCGTACATACCCGTCGCACGAGGTAGATTTCAAAGCAAAAAGGTCACAACGGCCGCAGCAAGCCCCGCATGCATCATCGCGATGCAGAAGACCATTTTTGTAGACCCGGGACCGGGGAGAGCCTGACAAATGGCGAAGAACTCTTGATACTATGCTGCTTTCAGTCATGTGTGGTGCCAGAGATGCACGCATGCATTGAAATCAAATCAAATGAAATGACTTGAGAACATGCAGTCTGCTCATCGATCCATTTCGCGCCGAGATACCCCTGCCGTTCTACGAAACGTCGATGCAGGATCTGGAAATGTACAGGCGGTCCGCCAAAGGCCGTGAATCCTAGATCCCACGTCCTCGCTATGACTTCCACGAGGCGCGATGATAGCGTGGAGGGCATAGAATTGTGTTGTGCATTCGAGGCGCTGTGTTGCATGCGCCGAAAAGACTCGAATGTGGCGTGTAGGACCATCGTTCGAGGCGAACCATGTGGAACGGACAATGGAGAATATGGAAGGGAATATCAGAGTGAAGTAGATTGTTTTATGGTGTCGGATAGTTTCTTGGTGTTGTGAGCTCCAAGATGCTAATGTCCAATCGTCTAGGCACGCCACCTACTGCCTATTGCGCCATCGCGGCTGGCGTCTTGGTATGAGACGAAGACTTCACCCACAGCGCTAAAAGACAAGTATACACCCAGCTTGCTGTTTCTCGTGTCCGCTCGTTTGTATCTCCAATTGATGGGCCCAAGATCTACCTGATATATGAATTCGTGTGCATACAATTCTACAAAACACGACACATACGAGAGCATATCATAGTGCACTGTACCTGCACAACATGCTGCGTACTGGGACCAACTTTCATCTTGCCAACCTCCTCTTTACACCTCATCCTGCGGTGGTTGATCTCCGGCCTATACGCATCGCACTGGTGGTCACCCACCCAGATGGCAACGACCCACATAGTAAAAGCCGAAAAGAAAAAAAACATACAACAGCGGGGATTCGCTAATTCTCACGAACTTAACTACTAATCCGCCGGTACACTGCTTATATATGGCTGAGCGGACGGGAAGCTTAGTTTTCAGTGTCCTATGGTCGTATGTGAAAGAGTGAACTATTGAAAGCAAATTATATACAATACTAATGATTGCATCAATCATGTGCACGGCGAACAAGATAAAGTTGGTAAAAAACGACGATGTGTCATCTTCTGCAATCGACATGTCTCCGATACGACAACTAGTTCTCGTCAGCCCTGGCCCCACTTCAATTCGTCCTTGTGATCCTTGCCGTGTTCTATTTCGCGACTTATTTCCCTTCTCCTACGTATTGGCATATCGACTGGTTAGTGTCGTTAACATCATCAGGGGAATGCAAGGTGAACCACCTGTAGACTACTTGCTCGGCGGCAAACCATGTGTCGGGTGTTCATCGTTGTTTGAACTTTCCTAGCTCAAATTAGTCTTTGCTTGAAAGCAATGCCCAGTAGCGGATACCGGCCTTCCTTTGAGACTCAGCTCCCAAATCCATGGAAGCACAACCTTGGTAATATACTCGGTAAAGCTAAGCGTATATGAATCCAGTTTGCAATGTACTAACGTGTGTTTGGAGGATCTGATGTCCATGATAAGCATATACGTAATGTGTTAGCCTGGCACCTATCTCAATCTGATCACTTGATCAGAGACGATGTTGCTTGCGTACCGTATGAGAAATCCGGAACTCAAGCTCATGCATGATTTTAAAGCTGCATGTGAATTGTTGCGCCAGAACGACCTCATGCTCGCTCAAGTGTCTACTGCTCATTGGCCGGGTCGTTCACCTCACGCGTTGAGAAATCGGAGTCTTGCCTAATCTAGTCCCAATGGTCACTTGACTCACGCAAGATCTTGCTGCATCCGCGCTTAATTTAACATTGACACGTGCTTTGTGGGCACGGAGATACGCTTGGTGAAGGCTTCGCGGTATCCGTGCACCAATCTACCCGCGGCCCTACGTAGCAACATTGAAGCGAGTCGATCCACATAGCTACTACTGGTACGTAATATCGTCTGCCTCTCGTATCCACGTACCGTATCATTTTTACAAAGCTTATATGTGCAGATGCGGTTCCCGCAGTCCTCTTTCGGCACCTTTATCGCTTGCTGTTAAGCAACATTCGTGTGAAATGCTGCGGATGACTTAGGCTATTGTGGATGGGTGGCGATGCGTACGATGAAACCATGGTACGCGCGAAGGTAGCACTGACAGGGCAGTCAACCTCTGCACCGTCGCTTCCATCCTCATCCTCTACACCCGGCCACATACGCACCGTCCTTGTCGATCATGGTTACGCAGCTTGTGCTGCAGGCTCCCGCAGTGGCAAGCGGTCCTCGCTAATGTAGTCGTCTCAGGCGAAACTCGCACTCACATGCGGCGTTCGCACGGTACGGGTACGGGTGTGGCACGTGAGGATCAAGTGATGATATTCCACCCGTATGTAACCCATAGATTGGGTAGTATGAGTGGCTCGCTTGATGTTGTTTGGGTTCAATGGTACTCCTGCTATAAGGACGACCTCTGCAATAAATTCACGAAAATATACAAAACCCAACCGATGACTTAGTTCAACTGCTCTTAACTTCTCAATAAACTCTCCAATTCTCCCTTGTCCTTTCTCACATAGCCAAGATCAGCCTCCATCCCCAAAATGTCCACACCCACACCCCTCCCCCCAACATGCAACATCGTCACCCCCGTAGGCATGCTAGGCTACGGCCTGAATGAGCCCCTGACTGCCAGCCTACTTGCCGCTGTCATCCCAAATGGTGCACCCACAGCCATAAGTAAATACTCTTCCTTCTACCTCTCATATTCCTACCCCTGCCATCGACACTTCTAAAATGCACAGTCCTCGACTCCGGAAGCACCGACAGTGGACCCGAGAAGCTCGCGCTAGGCCACATGACCTCCCCACGGACGTCGTATGTAAGAGACCTGAGGAAATTGCTGAGGTTGGCCTGGAGATGGAATGTGCCGCTCGTGTTCACCTCGGCGGGAGGCGATGGAAGTGATGAACACGTGGGGGAGATGTTGGATGTGTTGAGGGAAATTTGTGAGGAGCAGGGAAACGAGTAAGTTTTCAACCTCACCCAGCCTTCTCTCTGGCATGGAATATGATAGAGTAGATCAACCGAAGGAGTATGGAACACAAGACGGGCATTTAGAAACGGACTACTAACAGCGAAAAGACACTATAGACTCAAAGTCATCGCGATCTACTCCGCAGTCACAAAAACTTTCGTCCACGAACGTCTTCAAAAGAACGCCATATCCGGCTGCGGACCAACCGTTCCTCCTCTCACAACCGAATTAATTGATTCTGCACCACGCATCGTCTCCCAAATGGGCCCGGAACCCTTTCATGACGCCATGACCGCCACGCCGGACTTCAACATCCTCATTGGCGGCCGCGCGTACGATCCCTCGCCGTACATTGCTTTCGCGGCATGGGCCTCTAAAACGCCGCTCGATCAGACGTCCACCCCCGGGGCGAAGCGTCTGTGGGGTGGCTTCACCCATATGGGTAAAATCCTCGAGTGCGGCGGCAGCTGCGCTAGTCCCAAGTGCTCGGCCGTCCGCGCAACTATGTATGCAGACGGGACGTTTGATCTAACGCCTGGAGAGCCGGAGAGCAGATGTACGCCGCTGAGTGTAAGCGCGCACACGTTGTATGAGAAGAGCCGTCCGGATCTACTATATGGGCCAGGCGGATGGCTGGATTTGACGGAGAGTTCGTATGAGCTGTTATGGGATGGGAGGACATGCAGGGTTAGAGGGGGACAGTTTACGTTTTCGAGGGACGTAGGAGCAAAGTATACGGTCAAGCTTGAGGCGGCGCACGTGGTGGGGTATAGGGCGAATTATATGGGAAGTATTCATGATCGTAAGTCTAACTTCAAAGGGTGGTGTAGTTGGAAGATGTTGGCAGCGGACTGACTGGTGCACAGCTATTCTTATTGGCCAGCTGGACTCTGTGCTAAAGCGGATAAAGGAATATGTGACAGATCAACATCAAGGTGTTAAAGGGACGTGGGATCTTGATTGGCACGTCTACGGCCAACATCAAACAACTGCAGATGGTCAACCAGCGGAGGTGTTCCTTATCGGCGAGGCCCTCGCGTCAACACAGGAATTAGCAAGGAGCGTAGCGTCAACGGCGAGGATAGCTACAACTGTAAGTTCTATTGAAGCATCATGGGCTAGCTAATCTCGAGCGTCCAGCACATCCCCTATCCAGATCAGAAAGCCACCTCCGGAAACCTCGCTTATGGCCACGGCGGAAAGATGGAAAGCGAGCTCGGTCCTTGCGCACAGTTCTCCATATACCACCTTGTAGAGCTAGAGGAAGGCGAAGAACGACTGAAGCTCAACAATGGCTCGAACGCGCTATATCGGCACGAGGTGGCTTTGATTGGTCGGGGTGATTCACGAGTAGATTCATCCCAGCCAAAGTCATTAAGCACGGATCAATACTCGCCAACAACAACGGTCTTAGAAGCACCTATCACCGAAAATCAGTTCCCAACATCACCCAAAACCCTCGGTGACGTAGCGCGCGTGCTACGCTCCAAGAATGCCGGACCCTACGAGATAACGTTCGACGTCATGTTCGCAACTGGGTCCATTTTTCAGCTTGTCAAATCATCAGGCTTCCTCCATGCGGCTGTCATTGCAAAGCTGAACGGCATAAGAGAAGATGAGGTCATTTGGAGTGGCTTCTTTGATCAAGCCCTTGCCTATAAGGCAACGATCCCGAGGTTGTGTAAAGGCAAGCCAACACCAAACGGAGGTTTCATGGAGAGCGACGTGCATGGGAGCCAGAAGTACATCGGGTTGCTGAAGATGCCATTGCCGGATGAGTTCGTATGTGCTTGGGATGAGATGATGGCTAAGAGGAGGGAAGATAGCGGAGTACAGACTTCCATAACGCCACCAGCGTCGTGATGAATATACCCTACACTCGTATGTAGGGCGGTGGTGACTCATGGTTGCATTCCAGATCCGACGGCTAACGACGGGACGTAAACTTGCTGAGGCCAAGTTGACTCTTCGAGAGATCTTAATTCTCAATCTCCCGAGGATTTCTTTCTTCTCGCCCTGCAATAGTATCGTTGCATCAATATGGGGGTGCGAAGGTGCCGAACATTCCCCACATAGAATCGCCCCACAGGTCCTGTGGTAGCGTGTTGAAGTCGAGTGGTAGATCGAAGTCATTCATAGCACTTATGTCTGCCTGTGTCATCTCCGCGTAGTCGTTGAACGCTAATATCGCAGGCGGAGGGGCCATTTCGGGAACCGACTGTTGCTGATCGGTTCCATTCTCTCGCGGAGACGTCCGTTCCTCCACGTCGGTTTTGATATTTCTCAATTCATGGCCCCTGGTGATGGCGTCGAATACGAGGCTTGCGCCCATACGATCGTCGATCTTGAGTTTTGTGCTGTCAATGTCCATAGGTTGTTGCCGGCTTAGTACCTCGATAACTATCGATGCCCGCGCTTTCTCGTCCGTTGGGTTATTTGGATCGATTGCTCCATTGCGAAAATATCGCTGTGCTATGGCGACGTGGTTCTTTGCAGTCTCTTGCTCTTCGGGTGAAGCGTTGATATTTAGTGCGAAGAACCTAAGTAAGAACACAGTGGCAAGCATCAGGGCGCGGAAGTAGTTCTTGGGGCAAGTGTGCAGCAGAGGTCCAGCGGCTAGATCAGGATAATCATCCGAGCGATGAAAAAGGCCTTGATCAGAGAGATACACTATGCGGAGAGCGACAGAGTAGCCGTTCTTCATCAGAACCTCTCGCGATGTGAGGTCTTGCATGCGGATGATGGTCATGGTGTAGAGATGGAGTTTAGCTACGAGCACCGCCATTTCTATGCGTGGGGACCATGGTGTAGGAAACCTCGTTTTGAGGCTGTCTAGCTCTGTATCGATGAGCTTCACGAGCGACTGAGATACGGTCTCTTGAGTGTTTTCTAGTACTATGGTTGTGAATTTGGCCATGATATGGTGTACCATTACTTGGTAGGCAAATTCGGGTGGCATCGGGTATGTGCGGACGAAGTTTTCTATCGTTGCTAGCTCTGTAGTCTCGTTGATATGAGGTGAGACACCGATGTGCATACCTACTCTGTTGGGAGTTAGCAACCTCGAAATTCATGGCGACCTCTGAATGGACTCCATAGAACAAGACGCATTCGACTTACGAGGTGCTGGCTAGGAAACAACCGAGCCATGTGCTAGCTCTTGCTCGCGGAGAACCAGAAGGAACACCGATACTCCTTAACGATGGTGGCGGTTTTGAATGATGGAGCCCCATATACAGAGCTGCGTTTATAGCAGCCCCGCAGTAGAGCCAGCTACAGTCATGTGACTGACGAGGCGAAGGCAAAGGCCACATGATCAGATGAATGAGTGCTTGAATGGTTTGCAGAGGAACAGGTGCAGTCAAGATCTCGAGGCGAAGTTGAGCTAAGTAGGGTGCCTGTAGATTTTCGAAAAGTGCCCTGTGATGCTGTAACGGTCCGTGTGAAGCAACTATTGCGACGACGGTCCAGAATAGGAGCGGTGCTGTATCGTATAACGCTGAGATGGAGATACTCGGGTTCAATACAGGGAAGTGAGGGTAGTAGAATATTGCAAAACTAGACAAAATCAATCTGAAGCTTTGCAACAATAACAGATCCTGGACGTACATTTTGAATACATCGGCGACGGTGTTTCTGTCAATTGTGAAACTTTCCAGTTGATATTGATCTTTGGTGCCAAAGTCTGTCACCATAGCCGTTCCCGAATGCTCAAGCGCATATTCAGGCGAGTCGAAGTGGGTATCTGGTGACACCGTAGACTTGAGGCCATTATCTTCTCTCTGGTTTCTTAACGTCTCCAATTCCTTCGCCATCTCTTCCACACGTCTATTTTGTCAAGTCAGCCACACGCGTTGAATAGGTCAGAATATTCATACTTGCGAGCGGGCGTTCGCCGAAATGAAGAATCGACGACGCATTGCAAATTCCGGGTGTGACATCTTGAACACGGCGCAGGAAACTTTTCTTTGCTATCACAACGAAGCTGTGTTGGTCGTCAATATGGGCGAAATCGTCTACAACGCAAGTAAGATATACCTTGACTTGTTTGCACTCGGTGCAGGTCTTTACAGGTCTGTGAATCGATCGCCCAAGCGGGCCTGAGAGCCCAAGAGCAGCCATAGCGGTCTCGTTCGAACTCGTTTTAGCGCGTGACTCCTGGCTCCTGTAGAATCGAGCCGACTCATTAAACCCAGTGCACGAGCAGCAGTGATGGGAAGAGTGAATTGCATCAATGGTCTCTTCAGCGTAGATGCCTTGGGGCGATTCTGCTCAATCGTCAAGGTTGCCCAGCGTTCGTCTGCTCGAAGTTACGGGAGGAGAGATTGGTGGTAAGCACGGGCACGGAAGGATCGGGCGTAAAAGCGACCGACAGACGCCATTGGCCACCCATTTTAGTGCGATTTTCGGCTCCTCTGCGGTCCTTGTTTGGACCAGCCTCTTCGAATTTCGTCCAGTTCTATCGGCCTCCATCGAGAGTCGATTCGCGATATGTCTTGATCCGCCTGTGCCTTTCTTCCGTCCGAGTCGTTCAGAAGAAGGACATCGAAAGGCGCTTTCAGTGCCCTCTCTGAATGGCACTGTTCATTTTGCGACCTGCACCGTTCCAGCAGTATACGCCCTATGCGCGCAGTTAGTCTCGCCTTTGTCAGGCGAATGTCACTACCATGGGCAACTGGCTAGTTGTACTAGTATGCAAGTCGAAGTCTCTTCTATTATCTCTTCGCACGGGAAGACCGTGTGTATTGTAAGGTTCCCATTTCGCTCTTCCATCTTGGTGGACGCCACGCTATGTCTACAGAAAGAAAAAACAAATCGAAAGAAATGCCGACAACAGGAAGAAATACACCAAGAAAATGCAGTTGATCAGTCCTTCCTCAGCGGTTCAATCCGTATATCCAGCGGCTAGATCTGCAGCAGTTGCCTCGGCCTTCTTCTCTTCCGCAATGCTGACGGTGGGGATCAACCCTTGAGGGTTAACACTGCCACCCGTCGTTACAGCAGCCTCGCCGTCGGGGTTCACGCCAACGGTGATGTAGCCGATCAAACCATCTTCGATGCTATCACTAATCATCTCGACACTGACCATAGCGCTGTATCCATCTGCACTCGCTTCGGAGAACAAGGAGTCCTCCGCATTCGTCGTCCTGTCCAGCGTGGCGAGATGCGCATTGTATGGCTCGACGGCGTACACCTGGCTCAACAGATCTTCGTCGAAGAAGAGTTGTCCAAGATGCTGCGTTCCACTCTTGGAATAGCTAGTCCCGTTCGTAACATAGCTTTGTACAGTTACATGAACATGGGTAGTCCGCGAGGCGTAGTAACCAGGAAACTTCGTAAGGTACTCTACCATACCGTTCGAATCGGTGATCTGAATACCGCGGAGGAACGTCTCATCATCCGTAGTACCATCGGGCCGCTTCGTGGCGCCATCAAGAAGTTCGACTGTGTTCGGGTTGATGCCCGTGTAAGATGAGTAGAACCCGGTGGCGTTACAATTCCAGATGGTCAGCGCAGCGCCAGAGAGGGGCTCGCAAGTGTTGAGATCAAGTACGCCAATATCGAGATAGAAATCAATGCCTTCTTGCGTCTCGCGAAGATCGTGCCTTTGCAGCTCGCCATCAACAGCATACGGACCCCAGACCGTCTCAGGCGCAAGCACGCAGGTGTCGTTCTGGATCGTCGTGTACTTGAGCTCATTGCGCTTCTGCATTGTACCAGATATCATATCGCGGCGATCCGTGTTCAGGTTGCCAGAGGCGATGCGACGCTGGAGAAGGCGCTCTGATCTTGCGGCCAGCATCTTCTCTCTACGTGCCTCGATCGCTGCGGCGCACTTTCCGGTCGAACGGCCAACTTCGCGCTTTTGTTGTTCATGGGTCTCGGGAGTGAGCTTCTCAGGATGAGCGACACTGGTGCTGAGCGACAACGCGCAAAGAGCAGCGGTTGCAAATTTCATCGTGGATGGTATGGTGGCTTGGTAAGACGAAGGTCTTTGAGGACTCTACGAGCGAGTATTGAAGAAGTTGAAGAGTACCAAGCAAATGTGCTGGTAGACTTCGTGCAACGCCACCCTCGCCTTCTTATCAATACTTTCTTTTCAATATTTATCTGCTTGCGACGCTGCCAAGTACGTGACAGGCAATGCACGTAAACACTTGGACTTGATTCGCTGACTGGAGCCATTGCGTATCTGTTGCACGCTACCTATGGACAGTCTTGCGCAATGCTCATCTCGAAACAAACGTGGTGTGCTCACAGAGTGACCTATGCAGGATTCTTTTCCATGGACGCGTGGCTTGGACAGCGTAGCAGGACTGTGGGGCCTCTGGAAGTTCTTCGGAATGCAGAAGGTGCTAGCCGGAACGGATCAGGCGAGGCGCTCCACAGGACTGCTGGTCAAACAGCCAGTGGCATGGACGACGTTGAGCTTTGCGTAAGCTTGCGAGGCTTTTCGTCTATGCTTTAGCATTCATGCTCCCAGCCTTGGCCCAGTGCTGTAAAGGGGTCTGGTGTATTGCTGCTGTATTGCTACTGCATTGGGGGCCTCTGTCACGCATACTTCTGACTTCCCGGTGCGCCGGTGCATTATTGGATTTTCAGCGTATCAGAATCTTTCCCGCTTCAGCTAAAGTACCTCTGCTCTGTCTGATGTGATCGTACTTTATATTCATAGAGGAAAGAGCAGTCTGAAGTACCCATTACCAAACACTTGAGCGTTGTTGCAAATCTCTGATGTTGTAGAAGTTGATCTTTTCGTGGCACCGTATAGATGCTATGGATACCGTAGGTACATTGTAAATCGTCGACCCAGGTATTGCGCATTATCCCAAAGCAGATGTTGCATCTTTTTCATCATGTTCGTCCAAGGGAGTCCCAGGAACATTGAAGTCTGAGATGTAGTGAAGGTTAGTGCCAAGCCACTACTGGTAGAGGCACTATACCAAACGAAGCTACGCTAAGCGGGGCATCAACGAGTGCAGATTTTGGGCTCAAAAAGTACGGCAGCCTCACGGAACTTCGACATTGAAGGAGATGGGTTCAACGCAAGAGAATACGGTCTTCTTGACCGAAAAGGAGGCCGAACGGATTCGAAATACAGTCAAGGAGACTGTGAAGAGACTTTCCGGACTTGATGGCAAAGCACGAGAACCGCGAGATGCAAAGTCAGCCTATAGCCAGGCAACTGGCGCATCGCTCATGGCTGATATGGAATCTATGCAATCAAATGATCGAGGCGAGACATTGCCAGCCCTCGCTGTGGGACAAACGTATCCGCCTTGCACAGTTGTAAGCGAGGAACTAGAACCCATGAAAATCAGCGAGCTAAAGATGAATACGCATCATCGCGGCCGCCGGCTTCATATCAAGCGTGCCAGCCCGGTTGTTGTGCTTACCGCGCGTTCGTGGACCATGGTAGAAGATGCAAATGGCGGCGACACAGAGCGACTAGAGATGAGTCTGCACAAGTCACGCCATGGAGAAGACATCATGGAATACGCAAAAAACTTCATCATCAAAGAGCCTTATTTCACTCTTACAGAAGAGGGCGAGGCTACCCTCCGTATAGATCATCCTTCCGACCTGGTCTCCCTTAGTGACGCGCTGTTCGGGAAGACTTTCCCGAGCACCAAAGCGGCAGAGAAGTTCGCTACGACTTGCAAGAGCGGAGGAAACGACGAACTGAAAAATGGCGACTTAGCAGCGGCCCACGAAAAGTATACGGACGGCTTGACCATCGCGAGGCAGGACATCGTCTCGACGACAAATCCCGACCTGGCTCGAGACATTGCGCGTAATCGGGCCCTTGTGAACCTCCGCTTGAATCATTTCGATGAGGCCATAGCAGATGCTAAGGCTTCGCTCACAGGCCGAGACGATCCAAAATCAAAAGATCTGGACAGCAAAGCTTACTACCGCGCGGGGTCCGCTGCATACGGTCTCAGCCAATATGATGACGCAAAAAGGTTTTTCGAGGAACAACTAAAGCTTGCACCGGATGACAAAGATGCGAGAACTTACTTGAAGCGGATAGAAGTGCGGTTGCATGAACAACAGACCGGAGCGTACAATTGGAACAAGCTGAGAGCCGGCCTCTCTCAGGCTCGGCCATATGTGGATGCAGCAAGTTTCGTCAGCAATGTAATGGTTGGAGACAGCGAAGGCCGCGGGCGTGGTATGTACGTTACTCGCAACATGACCGCTGGAGAGCTGGTGATGGCCGACAAAGCGTTCTCAGTGGTATGGGGCCACGACAAAGAGGCGCTGACTGCAATGACCTACGATGTGCGCGACGACCGAATTAGGGTACAGCCTGTAGGCTTGAGCAAAGCAATTGTGCAGAAGCTCCTCGGTAACTCCTCTCAAATAAGCAGAGTAATGGATCTCTTCGGCGACTACGAAGGTGATGGCAAGAACGTCTTCCGGACCGAAGACGGGCCTATCGTCGACACTTTCCGGATACATGATATAGTTTCGCGAAACGGCTTTGGACTTGGCAACCAATACGGTGAAGATGGTGCACGGAACGCCAGTACAGGTCTCTGCACATGGGCAGCTTACATCAATCATTCTTGTGTACCCAACACTAGCAAAGACTTCATTGGGGACTTGATGGTCCTACGCGCTACACGCGAACTTAAGGTGGGCGAGGAGATTTTCTTCAGCTACAATGAGAACCCCGACTACAAAGCACGGCAAGCTGCCCTCATGACTACTTGGGGCTTCGAATGCAATTGTCCTCTTTGCGCTGCAGAGAAGGCTGATGGTCCTGCAGTACGAAAGAAGAGGGCAGAGCTGATAGACCAATCGGAGGAGTTCGTCAGACAGGAACATTGGGCAGAAGCGAAGAGACTCACAATTAGAAGTGCGGAGAGGCTTGCGAAAGCCATCGACGATACTTACGATAACGAGCGGTACAAGAGCGTTCCTCGTTTGGCTGGGCGGACCATCCGAGAGTGGCTCACAAAGGCAAGCGCGAGAAAATAATTGGAGCAAGTGTTTGCTGTAGCAAGTGATGCAGTGAAGATTGGTCAAAATTCCGAAGCTGTATTGCTCACCCTGGGGTAACGCAAAAGACTTCAAATTTTGACGAGGCGCTGTAGAACTCTCACTACGCCAATACAACATAATGGTAATGTACGTCCGTTCCAGCCTTGCGGCGCTGCATGTGCGATTCATCGGAGTTCACGACGTCGGGTCCGGTGGAGTTCTCGCCTAACGATGGTGCGACATATGGCCCCCAGCACGGCCCCCTATGATCTAGGCAGGTCTAGGATAGGGCCACTACAGTCTGCTCGAATCGGTGAGACGCGTGAATAGGATGATGTGAACATGTACGGAGCGACCGGACTCTTTCTACGAGTTGGTGCATTTCATTTCGGACGCTCAGATTCAAGAGGTAATGATTCATGATCCTATCAATTGATGGGACAGGTCGGTATCTATGAAGGGTATATATAAGTGACGGGCTTGTCGTGAAACCCCCCCCCCAAACTCCAGTAATCCGATGTATGCAATAAACCCCTATAGATACATGAGGAGCACATGTGGAAAGCAACAGCCCCTACGCGCTTCGGAGTGCATCATTGCCACTGACGTTCGATCAACTCAATCTTATCATCAGCACCAGTATCGCCATGCTTGGTAAAGCGATATCCTTTGCCCGCAGACACCCATAGACCGTCGAAAATCCGTCCCGGGTGGAATGCAGTCATCATCATAACAGCAATAATGATCAAGGGTCCTTCGAAGATCATGAAGGTGACCTCATCGTTGGCAAGGTGACTTTGGAATCCGCCCCAAAGCTCAGCCACACGGTATACACTTCGGATGAAGATGAGCAAAGTCGCGGCGAAGAGGCTCCATTGGAACCAACGAAAGCTTGGATCGGCTCGGAGATTTTCGTATAGAGGGGCCTGCCCGGTGAGATTTCCAGCGTTCTTCGCCTTCTTTACTCGGAAGGCGAAGTCACCCCAAAGAGCGAAGAAGATGATCATAGAGATGATCTGGGAGATCAGACCAGCAATCATAATGTGAACACCTAGGTCTCTGCTGTTGGTGTTGTTGGCCATTGAGGCAATGGCCCCACCGATAGACTGTAGAATCAGAGACAACAGGTCGCAGCCGACAAAGATGTAGGTGTACATCTTTGGCTTTATGCGGGAAAATTCGGCGCCGACGGTCACGATGACTCGGCTGAGGCAAAGATAAATGCCACCCGTCAGAAGAGCAGGGGCAACTGTGAGAGGAACCAGATATCTGAACTGAATTAGCACGATATGCAAGTACTTAGAGGTGCATGCTTGGGTACTCACATGAGAAAGTTGTTCATGTCGAAGGGGTTGTTATGCAACATCAAGCGGCCGCCATATCCAACTATTTCGCCAAAAATACCCAGGCAGACAGCGATCATGTAGGTCCACGTCTTCTTCCGAATACCAAAAAAGAGTTGTATGAAAAGCAGTATGATGAAGCAAATACCATAGATCGTGTTGCCCGCGAATGTCGGCTGATAATTGACAATTGCCATTGATAGGGGACATACTCCGACCTCGCAACGCAAGGGTTTGGCGGCTTTTGTGGCCGCAGTGCTGTTCTTCGTGGCCTCGCGAACCACGAGGGTCAATAACTCCGTGGCATCCATAGCGTAAGGGGAGAAAATGATAAAAGAGTGTGGTTGAAAGAGTGTGTTTGTATTTGTTCGGAGAAGGCCTGAGCACATGTGTTTATGTATGACTTGACGGCGTAAGTCATATATCGCACGATAAAGACCGCAAGGGCTTTATTCGGAGAATAGCAACTCGCACGTACATAGTAGAGTCCGATGAGGCCTACATCTTAGCGCCCCATAATCCGGAAAGGGAAGCCTTATGAGTACTACGCCGCACCGAAAAGCTGCATCCATCCAATCGCGGAGAATTAGATCCTTTAAGCCCTGCTGTCCGACGATCGCTAGACATGATCAAACGTAGCGCATTCTCGGCAGCTCTGATGCCCGTAAGCGTACGGTCGGCCTGCTTACGATACGGAGATTAATCATGTTGGAACACCGATGCGCCAGGCTCTACCAGATCATTGATTGGCAGCAACCCGCACAGTGCTACTATTGCAAAACTTCTTTATTCTAGTAATCAGGGTTCTGTTTTGATCTTGTCAGCTTCTCGATAATTAGCAGAACACTATACGTTTGGTGGAAACAGGACCGTGCAGTCAACTTCACGTATCGTTGCGTAACATCTGCAGCATGCAGCTGTCCCTAGGCCGATCTTCTATCTTCTCCTTGCGAGCATTGAGCAAGACGACGAGGGGGTTGGGGCTGAGCGCAGACTGGTGCGGCGTAGAAGATGACATCGGAGGTTTACGAATCCCAAGCAGTTTGGGTGCGCCAATTACGTAAGCCAGCATTCGTTACCCCTACGAAGTAATGCGCGTTCGAAGATTCGATGCTTCGGGAGGCTGTCCTTGCTTGTTCAATTCGTCCCTCTATCTCGTCGTTGATACATCTTTGATTTTATTGGTACTGTTCAAGAAAGCACAGTCCATGTTGAAGTTCGATCATATCTCCTAAGATTGACCTTACTTTCCATAAACAGCGCAGCCTCTGGCACTTCAGCTACAATCCACGAGCACCAGATCTCAGTCAGCCCTTGATTTTATGCTTGGTAATCTACGATGAAGCTGAGGGTTTGACAGGCGCCCGTATCATTAGAGGCGCAGTGAAGGTTTTGTCCCCACCAAAAGGTCTCATATCCGCTTCGAATGTTTCTGCATCCTTAAACCCATGCCTTCCATATAGATTGTGGGCCGCGTGACTCGACTCAAGATACACCGGCAGACCCAATTGGTCCGCTCTTTCAGTCCCCCATTTGAGCAGCAAACTTGCAGCGCCACGTCTTTGATACTTGGGGTCAGTATGCAGCATGTGCAGATCTGCGCTCGTCAGCTCTTGTGTTTTGCAGACGTCAACGCCCACACATACACAGATGCGGCTTCGTTCCCATGATGGCTTTTTTCCGGTCAATGAGGCCGCCGAAGAAAGCTTTGCACGCTTCTACGTTGACTCCGGGCCCTGCTGGCAAGGGGCGTCCTGGGGACGAGGCGACCGACTCAGGTGTTTCGTAGATGTGGTATTTGGCAAACGCGATTTGTTCGCCTGTCACTTCGTCCACAGCTATCAGAAGTCGGACTGTGGGGTCGTTATCGCGCATAGAAATGATCTGTTTGGCTCTTCCTTCTATTCGGGCGCCTGGTGGGAAGGGCCCTGGGAAGAATAGGGAGCTGCCAGTGCCAGTGTCGTACGCCGCAGCTTCTGCTTCGGCCGCGCGTGGTATGTCAGTGTCTGATGCTTCCTGTATTTTGATCGCCATGATTGGTTTCTTTGTGTTGTGAGAGAAAGTTGGCAGATTGAGTCCTGAAGAAAAGTGCGTATGTTACTAAGCGCCTAGAACGGAAGGTCCGCCCTTCTGACTCACGCGCCCTTTGACTGAGTTGACGATAGCAGGTCAATCGCAAACGGCGCTCCTCCGAGATACAAGGTATTTCAAATGTCGGTATCCGATACTGAATGCATGACCACGGGTTGTTCCTCGATACGACTAATTCGCGACTGTGGCGAATGCAACTCCTGCCAGAATCGCCATACTTTCTGTTCCATTGAATGGTTTGACCAGATGAACTTTTTTAAGAGTGCAAGGAGCTGGTCCCAGTCATCATATAGTCCATCCAAAAGGCCGTGGTGGCGATTTCGTATCATCTCGATAGCTCGTGAACGAATTCGACTCCGCTTAGCCATAGCTCCACTCACGAATAGAAGCCACAACAATAACCTCTTGTACTCGTCCTTCCTCCACCTTGGGTCGCCTTGAGTTTTGTTCACTAAGGTCATGACTTGTGTTGCGCAGTACTCCGGAATAAAACAGCCCTCCCAGATCCCCGTGGACAGATTGTAAGTGACGAAGAAGGCGGCGAAAATACAAGCTTGTAGTAGAGAATCCTCTGCGCCTGAAACTCGATTGTAGCTCAGTAAGTCGACCAATCGAGACTCTATGCAATATTGGAAATTGTCGATAGGACATTGTTGAAGCACAAGCCCCTCCGGGGTACAGCGCATGTCGACTAATGTGCAAAGGGCGTTAAGATCGAGGATGACGTCTACGAATTCTGCAGCGAAATCAGAAATGACGTTGTCAAACCCGGGAGGTACGAAGCGGCCGGGAGCTGACGCCGGGAAAGTCTCGCGGCTGATCTCTTCATAGTCTCGATGGGAAAGCAGGCGTTTTGTGCCGACGAAGAGACATGAATACAAGTCTTGCCAAAAGAGCGCGCGCCTGATGGGATCTGTCAGGGAGACGTTGGAAGCCTTGGTCAGCTCCACTACGTTCTTGATAGCACCAAGATGCGTTACAATGCTGTTCGCATGGGATCCGTCCACCCGATACTGGAGTATGGATCAATTTCGAAAAGCCATGACAAGCGGTAGGAGATGAGTACCTCGTAACCAATAATCAAGAGCATTGCCGTCAGCGTAGACACTGATGGCACCAGTCCCGGATTGGACATGCGGTGCCTTAAATTACGCAGCGTCGCTCCGCGCTGCGTCAAGCATTCTACATTGGGAACGTTCATGTTGGCAGCCAATGCTAGTGCAAGTGAAAGTGCATGGAACATCAATGGGTCCGATAGTGCGCCCCGAAACACATTGTCCAGGCCTTCGAAGAAGATCTTCCCAGCTTCTTCAACGCAGAAGACTGGTTCACCGGCGGAGCGTGCACTCTCTAACACGTGTTAAAGGTATTCTCTTTTGGTGTGAGTACGGAGACACTGACTATGCGCCATCAATGATCTCAGACGTTCGCCATCCCCCGGTAGAGAGTCGAATGGGTCAAGTCGTCCGCCCGACACAGGTTTCACGATAACCATGGCAGCGTTCGGCCGCACATCTTGTCTCAACTTTCCAGTCTGCGCATCGATGCCACTAGTCACAAAGTTCTCGTTCCTCTTCGCTTCTTCTCTCCGCTTGTTTTCTATTCCCGCGCGGATGGCGTGCTGTCGTATGCGCTGTTGGCGCTTCTGGTCTCGCATCTCGTGCGGGTGGCTGACTGTTACGAACTCAAACATGGTTTTTTCCCGTTTTGTTTGGTGCGGCTCTTCCTATGGATAAAAGAGGAAAGAAGACATTTCCCAGAGTTATGTGCTTGGCGGAGGATTGAGCTGGGGTATTAGTCACAAGGTGCCTGGCCCCTACTAGTGCATAAGTGGTGGTTGCATCCCTTAGCTCGGTCTCTAAGCATCTAACTGGTGGGGCTTGTTGTTGGTGCTTACATACATCGGGAATCCATGGATCGTTGAAGTGCACATGAAAGCTGACGGCAGACATACAATTCAAAGCAAGTTCTGTCAAAATTTGAAGGACCTAGGTGGTATGCCTACTGCGAGACGATGGCTTCTATATCTTTGACGAAGAAGGCTATAACCAACTGCGAAGCCGAGTCTGCACGCCGCGCAATTTTTATCTTGTTTACGAAAGCAATAGAAATATTGTGTAGCCTGAGCTCAAGGTTTGTAGCAGTCCGACTATGCGCAATCTGCATGGAAGGAAAATTGGCTCGAGTAGAGTGTTTGCGAGGTCGAGCGTAGAGAGCTTGCTGGTAACACAGAGCGGCTGAAGTATGCTCAGGGGTGCAGTACCCATTAGCAAGCTATTTCGCGCGGAAGATTCCGACGAGACCTGGTTGAGACGAATATACCTCCGTTTCTCCACCACATCGTTGCGCACTTCGTCAACCATTCGTGGAAATGATCGTAACGAGAAAGGAACAAGAGAGGCCATCCGAAAAAGAAACTATGTGATCATCTCTGGATTGACAGCGAGAGAATAAAACTTGTGGAAGGATCTTGTCTACATAGCACGTTCGTACCGATTGAAAGGGAGACTATGGCCTGCAGCGAAGCTGATGTCTATCTTTGGTGACTAGCTACACGAATCTTCCCGCCGTTTGGATACTATGAGTATTTCCGACGGAGATTTTCTGGAGATCTGAGGATCGCAGAAGATAATCCCACTTCCGCAGAGACCAGGTGCTGTCTTGGTATGCCCAGGTCACACTGTTTAAATTGCGCGTCGTCAGCTTCGAGCGGTAACTTCAGCGCCACGATGTAATGACATCGCAAGAGCAGGGTGTACGCAGTATCAACAGATGAGGCGACCAAGAGTAGGATGTGAACTTCGGTTTACGCAACTTGGTAGGAGACTTAAGGTCGCTTGGTGTTTCGGACGTACTAATGTTCGCGACGGATACCGCATAGGAGAGGAAGTCCTTTGGGCTGGCAATGAATCAGAAGGGAATTTTTTTTACATGTTAGATGGTTGCCTCTCCTCGATTCTTGCCCGGTAACGTGCTATATGGTATGGAACGATATCAGTGTCCATGCGTTCCTAAATCGGAGAGGAATACCAGTGCTGGTTCTATTGTGACGAATCTCGCATGATGTACGATCGTTCACTTAGAAACAACAAACATGCCCTAACGACATAAGACTCTCCTTCCACTGACGTACTTCCCGAGCATTCTTCGTCACCTTCACTCAACCTGTAGTGTCATCCGCCACCACAGAGCATGAAGTGAATGAAGGCTTGCGTCAGAGTGCTCAGACCCGTCGTTCTTTCTCAATGCGGCTCAGCTGAAACACCAGCTCATAGCATAGACTCTCGAGGTTCCATGGTTGAAGGTTCGGACATGCGCCAACCATCAGGGACGGCCAGTGACATATGTGGTCCGAGAACCGGACAACCGCGCTGATGCAGGTACACAGAATCAGGCAGGTTTGTCGGGATACAATCCTTCAGTGTTCGATCATTTACTCATCAATAAATTTGAACTCGATAGCGAACTATCTCGACCGGATGTGTAATCAACGCTCTCTTTCTCGAACTTCTCGCTTGAGCTTGTAGGGTGCATCAGCCGCGAAGTTGAAGTGTTGTTCGTGGGTGATTTCCCTTCCCGCGCGCATATGAAACATCGCGCCAGCGCTACGGCCGCCCCGCCTGCATACGCGTCCATGGTACCCGTTTTGACACCATGCAGAGCCTTGTTTCACGGAAAGCATACGCGTCACAGCACCTCATTCCCATTCGCGATTTGCAAGGCTGGACAAGCCTCCCCACGAATGACTACAGGGTGATGTGCTGTGTTTAATGAAACGGGCTCCACCGAAACAAAGCAACGACTCGGAGCCACAGTCTCGACCCCGGCGCCTGGGCCTCGAGGGAAAGCTTAGACGTCTTGTAAGGGTCGGAAGATCTCTTGGGGGTTGGTAAAAGTCGCTGATATAAAAGTCAGAAGGGCGATGTAGATGTAAAAACCACAGCTCAGCAACTCCGTTCACTTCTTCGTACTTCCACTGACTTTTCAGTCACTGTCTTTCTTTCAGAGTACACTGTGTGTCTCAGTCTTTTTAGCATATTTTGCAGCTGCATCTTAGAACTTCCAGCTTTTCAATAACCTTCGCCATCCGCGTGCTTTGGGATCATTCTCGCCTTTCAAGATCAAAAATGAAGTTCACCGCCTTCTCCGCAGCTCTCGTCATTGCCTTTGTCTCCGCTCAGGAGTCTGGCTCAGCTCGCCCTGAGTTCAGCGGCTTCCCTAGCGGTGCTGCTCGTCCCACCGGTGCTTTCCCGTCTGGTGCATCTGGCTTTGCGCACCCGTCCGGTCACCATGGACACCCCCACCACAGGCCCAGCGGCGCTTCAGGCTTTGCTCACCCGTCCGGCACCCGTCCTACAGGCCTTCCCGAGATCTCAGGCTTCCCGTCTGGTGCTGCTCCGTCCGGCGCTGCGCCTACAGATGCCGGCCTCGAGCGCCGTCAAGAGAGCGGTTTCGCTCATCCATCCGGCTCGGGACGTCCTGAGTTCCCTAGTGGTCTGCCGAGTGGCTTTCCTAGCGGTGGCTTCCCGAGCGGTCCTAGTGGTGTAGCCCCCACAGGCTTCCCCGGGTTCCCCTCAGGTTTTGCTCACGGTAGCGGGCGTCCTCATCCTACCGGCCCTCCTCCATCAGGCTTCCCCACAAACTTCCCTAGGCCTACCGGCTCTTTCAGCGGGCCTGCTCCTTCTGGTGTCGCGCCTTCAGGCCTCGAGCGCCGTCAAGAGAGCGGCTTCGCTCATCCATCGGGCTCTGGCCGTCCTGAGTTTCCCAGCGGAGTGGCTCCGTCAGGCATTCCTAGCGGTGGATTTGCTCACGGCTCTGGCCGTCCTCGTCCTACTGGTAAGTAATTTCCAACCTTCTTGCCTGTAAATGTACCTTACATCCGGCTGTTGTGTTCGCCATCCGGGAGTGACAAAAGTACTGAAGCATTTTCTTCCTACGCTACCTTCCCTTGACGTTGACTGACATCATATCTGCCTAGGCCCTCCTCCATCCGGCTTCCCGTCCGGTTCTGGCTTCCCTCGACCGACTGGCAGCTTTGGTGGTGCTGTTCCTTCAGGTGCCCAGTCTTTCGGAGCTCAAGCATTCGACGCCAGCGCTACTCAGGGTGGTGAGCGCCCCACTGGTGCTTTCCCATCTGGAGACTTCCCGTCAGGCTTTGGCGGCTTCCACTCCGGAAGTGCTCAGCCTACTGGCGGCTTTGGTGGACAAGGTCAACAGGGTGGTCAAGGTGGCTTCCCTGGCTTTGGCGGCCAATCTGGCTCTGCTCAGCCTACTGGTAGCGCTGGCGGCCATGGAGGCTTCGGTGGACAGCGATCTGGCGCTGCAGGTGCCCAGCCTACCGCCGGATCTGCCGCGCCTAGCGGTTTCCAGACCGTCCGCCGTGTCTAGAAATCGGAGAGTTGAGGCGTGTTATGATAACTTTGGAAGGAGTATGAGGAGCTTTTCGAGACGAGCATGATGGTGTGGAAGGAGCTGGATGTTCTATTGTATATATACTTTCTTACACTCTTTGTAGCGCGAGCGCGACACTTTACACCAATGAAGCTGATACTTGTCAATCAATACTTGCTAACTGAATTTGGTGTCATGATCGGCCAGTTGATTGATAGCATGGTCGATATCGGAATGCTTTTCTGTATGACCGAGATCCTTCCACAGCTTTAGTCCGCCGCGTTGAGTTTAGATTCCAGTGCGTTACATCGGACGCACGCTGTCGAGCCTCTCGTGAAAGTAGGCGTAATGCAGACCATGGATGCGTTCATGGTTCCGATTCGATTTGATACCAAAACGCAAAGAATGTGGAGATATGAAGGTCTGAGGGCATGTTGGATGCTAGACTGGTCCCGATGGCGGCAGAGGTATGATAGCGCAAGTGCGCCACGGGCTGGTGACTTTTGTCGTATACCACGACAACCGGGAAACAGGTTGTAATGCAGTGCTGTATGTACTGTATCTCGGTACCGAGTACCTGGTGTGCTTTGGCTGGTGTGATGAATCTTTTTTACTCCTACCTATATCGCGACCCGTAAGTATTTGCAGCCACTGTCGCTGACATTGCACGCTGAAGAAACAGTGTAACACATCACCATAAGTAATGAGCTCGTCCAGTCGGTGCAATTCGCTCCATGGAAATATGTACAGGGGATACCCAGTTTGGTAGAAATCGCAATGTAAAGCATTCAATACCAACTAAGAGGACGCGGCTTCGCGATGTCGAGCCTAAACAAAGTCAATAGACTACAGACAATGCTAAGCTGCGAATATGTAAAGACAGCTAGATTTGTGGGTTTGGGTTAGGATACTGGAGGAGCCTAGAACTCTTCAGTAAGTATGGAAGAACATGGCTTTAGCAAGATTGGTGTTCCATGGCCCAGAGATACAACATGGCAATAGTGAGCTCTCACTGGCCCGTGGTAGATGTATGACGTTCTTTGCGGCTTCTGAATCGATGCGGTATGTAACGTGGGAACTGTGTCATTGAAGCCGTCAGCATGGGCAACTGTCTCGTCGCGTAGCGAGGAAAGAGTTTCATGCTGAAAGTCGATGCTGCTTTGAACTGGCTGCGTAGATAAGTGCTAATTTCAAGGCTGCAATGTTGTCAACAGTCCACAGCACATGCATACATTGGACGTTAAGGACAATTGGTGATTCTTAGCGCATGTGTTTACACGAACAGGTGTGCACCTCTGTTTCGTTCGTCGTCTAATACTTCAGGTTGCGTGCTCCTGTGCGAAGAAAAGGCGCAGCACTGTGAGATCACGGCACGTGCATTGGCGCTAAACCGAAATAAGCGCGACCCACCTCGCTTAGATTTTGCGCACCGCACTCGACCACCAAGCCGCGCAGCACAACCCTCCGCAAGACTCCCACTTCGACATCTCGACACACCGACAAACCGTCACGATGCCGGTACGCCGCCGCCCGCTTGAGCCTCCCCAGTTGTTATACTAATGCTTTGCAGAGCCACAAGTCCTTCCGCACCAAGCAAAAGCTTGCCAAAGCTCAGAAGCAGAACCGCCCCATCCCCCAATGGATCCGCCTGAGGACGGGCAACACCATCCGGTACGGCTCTCTCGACGCACCCGCAACATTATACGGGATCTGAATGGACACTGACAGCGATGCAGCTACAACGCCAAGAGGCGACACTGGCGCAAGACCCGCATCGGCATCTAAATGCCTCGCCACACCTCTCCCTTCCTTCTCACGATTCTCGATCCCCAGCTTCAATCCTTTCACGTCCGGCAAGCGAACGACACGGGGACAGCATGGCCACGGTCACTGCGAGGTGGTAGGGGATGGAACGGACGCACGATGGTTGCATGCATATCATGATTTGAGTGAAGGGTTTTCGAGTCACGACACTCACTCTGGCTGGCGCTTACGGGTTCGAAAATTAGGGTTAGGCAGTGGATATGAATGAATCACTTGCTGGACTGAACAATCTTGTGGGGGTGACTACGTGTGTGGGCTTGATCTGCCGAATCAGTATCAGGATCGAGACCACGCGAGTAGATATGGGTGCAGTCGCTCAGCTGTTTGTGACAACAGAACGCCGCTGGTGTTTCGTAGCATCGACGCTCGTTCACGTAACCCACTGCAGGTTCTACTTGACCTGCGCATGAAGCAGGACTCCTCGGACGCAGCACTTCACCATACGGATGCGAAAAGTCCCAATGCGTTGCCGAGTCATTCTGTTTGAAGTTTACGATTCTCTCCTTACCAGCGTAAGACTACGGAAGATTCTCGTGCTGCACGCCCGTCTTACGCAGCCACGGAACCGCGAGCTGGTTGCTCATCCTTGCTATCCCACGGTTCTAAAACTTTAGACGGGGCATTTTAACCCAAATGTATATCATGAAGTTTACTATGTATAGCCCTGACGTATCTCAATCATGCATGCCCTAATCCAGTCATACCACGTGCAGGCATAGCCCTTCCCCCCTTACCTTCTACCAACTACCGCCCACTCCTAACACTAAACTTCGGCTCCCCATCCAAATCCACGCACAAAACTTTCTCCTCGCCCCTCCCACACGTTTCGAACAGACTCACACCCCCATTCTCGATCTTGATCACCGTGCTACTCCCCGCATAGCACACAGTTTTCTCCATGCCACATCTGTTAGCCAGCACAACGTACCACGGTCCAGGCAATTCTTTGCTGCGCTCAACGATAGGCTGGAATCGTTCGACCCAATAGGCGACTGTGGCGATGTCAGGGGAGGTGGGATCGGAAGCGATTTCGGAGGCGGTGAGGTAAGAGAGCCATGCCATGGAAACGACGATGAGGGGGGTTTCTCTTGGTGGAACAGCTTCGCCTGGAGTAATCAGAGGTCTGGGAGGAATGGATGCTAGCGCCGCAGTCGCAAATTCGTAGTCTGACCAGGGAGCGAGGAAGCGGTGAGGGTTTATGTCCATGCAGATGCCTTGGATGATAGGGCCAAGTCTGTTGAGATGTTGGATGTGGAAGCGGGCTGGAGGTTCAGCTGCCCATGTCTCATCTGTGTAGTAGAGGAATGACTTCCTGTAATTCTGGAGAATTTGGCCGGTTGGCGAGATTGTCACGGTGGAATTGTCTGAGATGCAGTTAGCAATTGCGGAGAGAGTGGGAAGAAGTGGGGACAGAATGGCTGATAGGATACTACGTGAAGGTGACGGTATGAATAAGCGAAAAGGTTTGTATGGAATGCGTGACGTACAGTTGATGGGTGGCGAGTCGGTTGTACGCTCAGGGTAGCCGATTGTTACATGGCAACTGTAGTGTTTTGCCACTTGGATTGCCCATTGTGTTGATATTCCTGCTGCTGTGGGTTCGAGATAGGGTATGATCTCTTCGAGAGAGTGGAAGTTGTAGCCTGGGCATAATTAGCATTTGAGCTCGTTTATATTATCTTCGCACTAGTCTGACTTCATTACAGTGCCTCGTGACAAGCTCTGGTATGCTGTGTTACCCGCAAGGAACATAAGCCGGTGCTTGTATTCATTTGGTGGGATTGGAGACACCAGGATAGTCACATGTGTTGTCTTGTCCGCCCAGATATAAGTCGTGACTGTTGGATAGAGCAGACAACTTTGTTGCACTCTTTCCAATCACTGTACGTTTGTGAAGAACCACGGCGCGAATGCCCGAAACGTACCTGAGAAGGCCATTTCTGGCAATATCAGCCAGTCCAGATCCACAGGCAGTTTTGACCGCTGGAGAAGGTCGTCCGCCCGCTTGATGTTCGCTTGCACTGTACCCACATCTGGGTCAAACTGTAGCAACGCAATCCTCATCTTCACTTGTGCTCGCGAAACAGCTTGTGGGAGCTCTCCTGGGGTGTTCTTGGCTCGACGCTCGCGTGAGCTACCTTCTACGATGGTGCGGGCAGGTTAAGTTAGTGAACGGGGCGAAACCGCCGTCAAAAGATCCGCGCGCACTACCCCGAAGGTACCCAGGCACGTCCAGGCTATCATGTAAAGCAATAGCCGCAAACAGATTTGGAATGGTCTAGCTCCAGCGTTGGGCTTCACATTGTCGATCGGGTGAATGTAGCGGGATGCGAGGTACCTGAAAGGGTCTAGAACGAAGGACTGCCCGGCCAATCACGACCCCCGTCTCATCGAGCTTGAGCCGAGCAAGCTATGACGCTATCATAACTTTTACCACGGTCTCACGAGAAGAGCGCGAGTTCAGGCACGCTCTTCTATGCGTTTTCCAATGCGGTAGTCGCTTGACTCAATTGTAATGGCGGGTAGACGGCTCATCGACGCGGCGAAGCTGTTCAATGCCTCGAAAGGCATCGCGCAGCAGCATCTAAAGCTCCGTTCGCAGCAGCTCGACGTCTACACCAAGACATCCTCCATCGCCAAGGTTGCGAAGAATCAGACGGACCGGATCACCTTGACGCTCGAAGCCGCGCGGGCTCTTTCACAGCGGCTGAACGAGGAAGTACCGAAATATGCTTCGGCGGCGACACAACGCGCGACAGCTTCACAGGATGAGGAGATCCCAAGAAGACATACTGTGATGGAGGAGAAGCCGAGGCAAGGGACTGAGACAGGCTTGGAACAGGACCATCATTATGATCGGTCGGGGAGGAACACGACGGCAGAAGCACCAGCTGAGGGAGAGCTGGGTGTGCGGCAAGAGGAGGCTGAACGAGCGCCGATGCCGGATGGCACGATTCCTTCTGCCGGGGTGAATCTGGGGGAAGATACAAGAGGGCAAGATACGTCCAACCAACGACCAGTACCGAGGGCTTCCAAAGAGCCGCTCGCGAAGGAACATCACACGAGGCCGAAGGATGGTGAGTGCATGCAACCCGTGGAGTCGAGGGCGTCTAGTATACCGTTGCCAAGCAAGCCCCCCGGTGCTTCAGTAGACAAGGTTATGTCCGCAGACCAGATGCGCGCTCAACACGAAGAATCCGACCAGATCCCTTCACATGTGCACGAGCCGTACTGCCCCTCCCCCGCTCCACGAATACAGAAACTACAGGATGGACATGATCGGGATGTCTTCTACTCTAGATCAGTCGAATCGAAGCCGACCGCCGTTCCGTTCCCGAAGACTCAAATACCTAGATATGGCGAGACTCATCAGGAGAGCGACATTCACGTCAGAGACGAACGGCTGAACCAGGATGTATACTACTCTGTGGCCGAGCCCGATCAGGAGCAGATGCAGAAGGAGGATATCCCAGAACGAACAGCTGTGCCAGAGCAGGATAAAGTACCGGAGGGCATCAACACAGATGTGTTCCGCACAAATCGGGTCGCAAAGATGCTCGGAGGGAACCCCTACCAACAAAAGCCTCATCTCGATCTGAAGAGCGCTGCCCGTACGCCCCGTGATCACACGAAGACCGCACAGGGCCACGATCAAGACACTTTCAATGTTCGGAGAACCGAAGAAAGTCAGCCATCTAAGCCGGAAGAACACCTTCACCAAGCGCAGCTATACAAGTCAGAAGAACCACTCCATCATGAACAACCTGCAACAACAACAATAACAGAAACAGAGAAGGAGATGCATGCACTAGCTTCGCAGCTCGCAAAGGACACCGAAGCAGGCTCATCGCCTGTCTCTGAGGTAAGCGCCTGCCGCTCTTACATCAGACATGAAGCATGCTGATATACTAACAGTGCCACCGCAGATATCCAGTGAAGTGATTCACGAGCCGCAAAAAGTACGCTACGAACTACGAGAGTCACGGGTACCATCTTCTCGATTCGGCCGCTTGTGGCAATACGCGGGCCTGGGTACAAGCATGGCGTTTGGCGCTGTTGGAGAGAGCCTCAGACGCGTCACGGGCACTGCTGCAGCAAATGGAGGTTCGCTTATGCTGAGCCCGGGGAATCTCGAAATATTGGTTGCGAAGCTTTCACGAATGCGAGGTGCAGCTCTGAAGCTAGGCCAGATCATCAGCTTCCAGGACATCAAGATGCTACCCCCGGCTATTCATGAAGTCCTACAACGCGTACAAGACAGCGCAGACTATATGCCTGCCTGGCAGCGCGATAAGGTCCTCGCAAACAACCTCGGCAGCGAGTGGCGAGATCTGTTCGAGTCATTTGATGAGAAGCCCATTGCAGCAGCGTCAATTGGCCAGGTCCATAAGGCTGTCCTCAAATCTACGGGGCAGGTCGTAGCGGTCAAAGTCCAGTATCCAGGCGTAGCCGACTCCATCGACTCTGACCTCAACAATCTATCCATCCTACTCACCGCCTCACGCCTCTTACCTAAAGGTCTCTTCCTCGACCGCACTATCGCCAATGCCCGCACAGAGCTAGCCTGGGAATGCGATTATGTGCGCGAAGCCGAGTGGCAAGAGCGCTTCCGCGACGCCCTCGCTGACGACCCTTCCGTGTTTAAAGTACCCAAGACCTTCCCTGAAGCCTGTGGCCGGCAGGTCCTCACCGCGGAGCTCGTCTACGGCGTCGGGGTCGCGAAACTACCTGCCCTCAGCCAGGAGAAACGCGACTGGATCGGTACACAGATCCTACGATTGTGCCTTCGAGAGATTGTAGAATTCAAGTTCATGCAGACAGATCCCAATTGGACGAATTTCCTCTACAATGATAAAGATCACAAGATTGAGCTCCTCGACTTCGGTGCATCGCGCGAATATTCCGATGAGTTCGTAGATCCGTACATCAATGTGCTCATCGCAGCTTCTAAGGACGACCGCACAGCTATCCGCGACCTGTCCCTGCAGCTCGGATACCTCACTGGCGCGGAATCTCAACCCATGCTCGACGCACACATACAGTCTGTTCTCACACTGGCAGAGCCGTTCCAGGTTTCTGGGCCCGAGGTGTACGATTTCAGGAATCAGACGATCACGGATAGGGTGAGGGGATTGATTCCGGTGATGGTAAGGGAGAGACTAGCGCCGCCGCCCGAGGAGACGTACAGTCTGCATCGGAAACTGAGCGGTGCCTTCCTGCTGTGTGCGAGGTTAGGAAGCAGGGTGCCATGTCGCGAGTTGTTCGAAAAAGCCGTTCAGACGTATCGCAAGGGTGAGATGCGGAAGTGAGAGCTCGCAAAGAGCGGCCAAAGTTTTACTGTGTCATAATGTACATATTTCTCATCTCCACATAGCTTTACATTTCCGGAGTTGCGGTTTCGCATCACGTGTCTTTGTGTTTTCTACATCGACCAATCCATATCCTATCTGTTTTCAAATCGCAACTTGACAGCCACAACTCAGCTTCCTTCCTTCATTCCAAGAACCACATATGGTAGCATCTGAAGGCATACTGTGACGCCGTTATCTCCTTGACGTCTGTTCTACTTCAGATCTACTACTCTCGCTCCTCTCGCGTAGCCTTTGCAAAGATTACAGCAAAACACCGTCTACGCGCAACCCCGTAGCCTCACCTTTTTCCTGATCAATCTACCTCTCATATAAACATCATAGCACAAGACGACAGAGTAATAGACTTCGGTGCTTAAATCCTCTTCTGGACCTAGGACTAAAGGAGCAGCACTGATGCTCTACCTAAGACGAGCATGATGAAGACTTTGATGCGGAGGACGAGCTCGCCGAGCTAGAGCATGGGAAAGAAAATGATATCGATGACGCGGGAAATGAGCATAACCTCGAAGGCATCTTTCCGCCTTAGTACTCCCACGCCCCATCCCCCTAATCTTCTCCCTCTCAAGAGCGCTCTTCACTGTCTCAGCTGTCACCTTGTAAAAAGCCACCGTTTCGGCTTCCTCCGGGGGGCTGTCGCACATCCCCGCCAATCTGTTTCCGTTCTGGCCTCAACCTCTTCTTATCTGTCCCACTGTCACCGTATCCATACCGGCCTGTTTGACCAGGATTGTGCTTACGCAGCAACCAAGAAACCTTCTCCGTCCTGCCCGCCTCAACACGCGCCTTACTTCTTCGCAAAAAATGCTTCGTCGTCGAATCTACCTACGATCACCTTCCTGTCTCGAAGTTCGGCAGCTCTGGAAGTTTGCTGTCCTATTCTATTGTACGCCTCCTATGACGATCGTTGTCAGACACGGTACTTCTAAGGACGCTCGCGGGTGGAAGAGGAGCTGAACTAGTTCCATCTTGGCGTAGGTCCTGCGTTGAGGTCAGAATGAGTCTCACTCACAACGCGACGAGGTTAGTGGAGGTTTAAGCGACGCATCCGCAGCATGATTGTGAACCTAGAAGATATCACAAATAATAATATTCGAATTGCGAGCTGATCATGAAGATACTGAATGTCCTACGTCATTTTGCCAATGTTTTAGTGCAGTGATCGACTGGGTAGAGGATTTCTTTTTTGGGAAGGCTCGGAATGAAAAAGGGGGTCGAAAAGTGTGGATGCAGACTGCAGGATAGTTCGTCATGTAGCTGGAGCAACTCTCAGCAGTTCACCATGCGTCCTGAAGGCCGGCTCAAACCTCCTTGCTATATCCGCCCTCCACGTCCGCACTTTCACCATCTTCAGCCCTTTCCCCTTCTCGAGATATGGATTCTGAACACTGGAATTTGCTTACCCCAGGTAAAAACATCATATTTGTCGACAATGTGATAACTTTAGCCCTTCCCCGGCCCGCCCATCATCTCGAGATCCATCAGATACTTCCACTGCGCGATGTTTTTGTACTCTTACTCTTCGCTATGGATTATACCTCGTATATGTACCCATTGTTGTTAACGAGGTAGATGATTACGCCAAGTTGTGCTTGATGACCGTACTCAACTTGTTGCACGGAGGCTTAGAGGCTGCCGTTACATTCGAAGAGAGACACTGGTACGGCCAACAGTCTTGAGTTCGCGCTGTGTAGAGAAGATGCCTTGGGCGGCAGGAAGCAGGTGACCAATGCTTAAGTAGATTGGAGGGTTACTTGATTAGGTGTGTGGAGGGAGGCCGGGGAGTGGTATGGTAATCGTGCAGATAATAGTATCTTGAGGACGGAAGTGGGGGTATAGGCGGAAGTAGGACTTGACTTACTCAATGGGCACGGGTGGATTCGGTGGGCTGTACATCCCGCAATTAGGGCAAGAAGAGCACTATTGCGGGTTTGGGTAGGCGTGAAAGGTTGGTTTCATCTAATAGTTTTTAGAGGAGAGTCTTCAGGTGTAGAGAATACGGTTTGTTTCTAATATTGATGGCTTTACGGTGGAGAGATGTAAAGATTTCTATTAGAGGAATGCTTGTGTGATTCTGTGTATTCAAATTAGTAGGGAAAGGACTGGGGAAAAGACCAGATCCGCAGTGTTAGTATAATACGCAAAGTCGAGCGTCCCGAGATTCCCCGCGTTAACACTATAACAATTAAGTGATAAGCCATCGGAGATGCCACGTCCGGATGTGTAGCTTAGCATCGGGAAGTCTGTGACCCGTTCAATCTCGTTGACTTAACAACGATGTGGTCTGGCGCTGCTGATACACCAACCAGGATACAAAGTTGCTTCGAAGCATACATGCGATTTGAAACCGTTCGACGATGTATGCTTCGAAATCCTATTCATCTGTCGGAGGCAGAATATCCATCGGAGTGGTTCAATGATTCGTCTGGCACTTGAGCTGTTACCGCATCGCTGGGCATCTCCAGGTACACTGCTTAGCTTTCTTGAACCCATACTTGTAGTGTGTGATGTACAAGTCGCGGTGCAGGTTCGGGCTAGAAGATAGCTTGTGCAACTGTATAGTCATCCACATGTCGGCGTGCACTCTCAAATGGGCGTCACCTAGACTGCGCTGAGCAATGTCTCCGGTCCTACACGATTCCCGTGCTGGACATCCTACGGTATGTAGACTATGATGTCAACTTTTCTGGTTGCACAAGCCATCGCTAAGACTATCCTGGCCGAAGGTTCCATCACCACTTTGGGTGCATTGAGCCGTTAAGGTCCAAGGTTCTATATCCGTGATATGGGATTTGACAGCTGGTCCAAGAGCTACCAAAGCGCCGGGGGCAAGCGACACTACCTATAATAACGAAGTCGTCCACAAACTAATTCAGACCATCAGGAAGTGACACTCGGCGAATAAATGCTCCGAAAACGGGGTGAACTTTGTTCTTGAAGGCTGACAGGATAGGTAACGCAATGGACGTGCCGGAGCGAACTCAGCGTATGGTCCCACTACAGCATTAGGATCACTATTTCCAACACCTTACTTGGTGGATAGGACGGGTAAGCCCTTGGTCCTAGCGCAACCGTCCGCAGGATGACCAGCGTTCAGCTCGTTGCAATTGTCGATCCATGGCAGGCCTGCGGGCTTCAACCGATCCAGTGCGAGAAGGAGACACCCTGTCGCAGTGTGGTCAAAAAAGCACAGGCGGGCGATGATACGGGAAACTCACAGCGCACGGATTGGTTCAAGCGGGTGAACAGACAGGTGGCCAAGCTTCACCGTTTTGCGGCTCATATCGGCGGTCATCGGACGTGGGGCTATTATTTCAAGGCAGCTTGTGAAGCAAGTGGATGCAAATAACGGGCGTACGCAGAGACAGAAGGGTATTCAGTATCTTGCACTTCGTAGATCGAGGAAGAATGATGGATGCAACCTTCCGAAGAGCGGAGGGTTGTACCACAAGATAGCAATCGCGACCGTGCCATCCCCCCAGAGCGCGCGGCAGTTGTTCCTACTGCATGCATCCAGGCAGCATCATCTTCCTCCTCCGCTTCTTCGATGTGCACGAGATTTGTCACAATAGTGCTGATGCGAAAGCCTATGGATGCCCTACATCCCACGTCTTAGTGTAAATGCCGGAACGCCCCACGCACGCATCGGGACCGACCCCGACGCCCAACCTCTTTTCTCCTACGGCCTCATCATCGTTCCATCAACATCGACTCTTTTTGACCTCGTTCCACTCTTGCATACGAACCGTTTCAATAAGGTCTCGGAGAATTATCCAAAATGATGCATGACCCTGGGTCCTTGGGCTGTCTCTTATGTTATTCTGAAACACAAAGGGAGTAGGAAAACTCGGGCGCTTGTTAGGCGCTCTCTCGCTAAATCAAGGTCAGCTATGCAGCGAACAAAGGCGACAAGCAACATAACAGATAGTACACCCCAGGGTAAATCACCCTACAATGAGTGTCTAAAATTGCGAGATAGGACGGTTTCGTCGGTGCTCACATGCAAGAGGTCCTGCCGCCAAGAAGTTCGAGATGGGCACCCCGGCCCCTGTGAAACGCGTCTTGTCAATTTATCTCCTGGAACACCAGGTGGTATTCTACGCAAAGCTTCATTGTTGTGATGAAGCTCTGAACGGACAAGCAGATGTAGCTTTGAGCTGTGTCGTTGTCTGGATGTAGCCACGTATTGACAGTTTTGTCAAATCGCGGATTTCGTTGCGGCTTTTCTGTGGCCTTATTCGCGAAAAGCTTGCGTCAGATACTTTCCTCAGGAACGTTCGAAGTAGGTCTCGCTTTCTGTCTGAGGCTCATAGCGGCTAAACCCACCGGACGTCATTCGCTGGGGCACTTTCGCGCCTCCCCATGCTTGGGCACATCGTTACCAACAGGCGTAAACCATACTTCGATCAATGCATGACCTTCTAGCGAGGATCCTTCCAAGGATACCCCCCGGCTCGGAACCTCAATATCCAGCGTCTAAAGTTTAGTCGAGGAGAATATGAAAGCGGCTCAGGCACCCTTCTAACGTCGCAGGCTCTGTCAACGAATTTACACAATGAGGCGGGGATAGGAAGTCGATGCAGAAAGATGACATTATTAGACTAGATATATCTCCTCACGTCTTTCTCCACATTCTTTTGTACGGACGTTCTCCGTTCGCTCGTTGTTCACAGAGTTGATCTCTGGATGTCATACTAATGCTTTAATCTTTTCTCTCCTCTGCGAAGTTGAACTTCGCTGCTACAGTACAGTAATAGCCACCATGGCGCAAACACTTTCATTTTCACCACTGGCCTTGGACCTTCCGAGCTCTCGTATGAGCGTCGACTTTTCGGTATTTACAGCAACGCATCCACAAATACCACAAGCCAAACCGGGCAGACAAGCACCGCCTATTGCGGCTATAAAACCAATCCCGCGCAAACCCATTGCGCGACACGTTCCTTTACCCAATGTCCGAGAAGAACCGGAAGCAGTCAACAGTCTAGCTTCACAGAAATCGCGCAAGTGGCCATGGGCTCGACAACAACTCTCCGGCAGAGACTCACCAGACACTGTGCTGTCAAGGACAAACTCCAGCGCATCCACGGCTTCATCCGCGTCATCAGCATCCGCGGGTACGTCATCGGTCTTTTCTCGCGATCAATCAAGATCCACTTCTCGCACCTCGCTCTCGTCAGTGGGGTACATTACATCCTCTCCCAGACCATCAGCAAACAAGCGAGTGAGTCTATCGTCGCTACCAGTATCGCTGATTGAGTCTATTTTGGCATATGCTCTATGTCTTCCATTGACGGTGTCCGTTGGCCCACAATGCTCCGACCATCGTCATATGCAATATCGCTACCACCGAGCCGGACTAGACTACATCGACCTTCAATTGATCCGCAAGCATCCACTGTTTCTTGTATCTCACTATATCCGGGAGGTTGCGCTAGATGTATTCCATGAAAAATGCAACTTCGTCGTCGACTTCCACAGGATATATCACACGAAAGTCTCCTCGACCATCAACGACAATTTGAAGGCTTACGAGAGGTTTTGGATCTCTGAAGGACCGCCAAAGATGGTCGCGGATACTTTGCATAGGCTTTCGAGGCTATATCTCCGCCTTCCTGTTCCTAGCTGCGAGAACGGCAGCCACCGAGGCCGCGATGAGAGTGACTGGATGGATGGCAGCGACGGGCAAGGCGGTGGTAATTGGAAGATCAAAAGCATGAAACGAGAACAAGTAGACGCTTCAAGGGTACTGCGATGCTTAGATTCGGTTATGACGCTGGTTATGACTGGTACTTCCACAACGGAGGCGCGCGGACGAAAAACCAACTTATCCCGGGGCACCTCACTGAGGCGCAGTCTCTCGAGAGCAAGAAGTAAGAGCCGTGGGCGTCATTCCGAGAGCCGCAGTGAATCCAGGCAAGGTGGCGACGATGAAGAGAAGCGACGACTCAAACGGCTCGAAGTAACGCTCGTTAAGAAAAGCTCTCACGTCATGGTATTGCCGGAGACGCTAGCCTTGATCAAACTCCTGCGTTCTGTCCCAGTCAACGGCTTCACGAAGTACTTCTTCGAATTGGAGGAACAGCAAGTCATTTGGGCTATTAAACATCGCAAGAAGTGGCAGGGTTTCGAGCCTGACGGAACGAGACTTCTTAATGGTATGCGCAAGGCGCTCTTCGATTGGCGACTCTGTTTACTGACTTCAACCAGATTTACAGAGCCTCACAATCGCTGACATTCCCATCGAACCCATTCGCACCCCTACACAGTTCAAGTTCGTCAAGGTTGACAACACCGGAAAGCTACAACTATCCGATACACCCATCATCGTGCTAGAGCGACAAGCTAAAGAAGAGAACTCACAACCTGTGCCCCAAACGTCAGCTGCACGACGCATAGGCTTACCATGGGCACGTAAGAAGACTCACGCACGCAAAAACAGCAACGACAGTTTTACAATCATGATCGACCAAGGCAAAGAAAAGGTAGGAAGCAGTGGCACGAGTACTTCGGGGCGCAACAACCCGCCATCCGTTGACGAGCTAAAGAAGATCGCGGAGGACATCAAGAATGGATTATATTGACATACGAATTACTATATTAGAGCTGAAGAGATCGCTTGACATCTATATTGATAGGAAGTAATCTATCTAACAAGAGGAGAAGAGTGCTGGGCACTCTGTAATATTTCCAGCGCACCGTCACCCCTACTTTCTCGATCTACATGTGTGATATTGTACGTAGATAGCATACAAGTCATTAGCCTAATGACCGTAGAAGCTAGCAAAGTATGCCCACCCCATTCTTGATTGTTCCGTGATATCAAGAACATGTACATGGCAAGTCATAATGATCAAGAACCAAAAGGAAACATAAATTATTCGAGTACCGCTCCCATGCTGAACATGTAACCCCAAAGTTGAGATGAAGCTTGTACCCTAAGCCATTCTGTCCAGCGCAAAGCTCCGCCAACTTAAGCTAACTTAGACTTTGACATTAATGTGAGCCCACTGTGGTAGTCGCCCGGCTCTACAGTCACCACAAAGGCCTTCCAGACAGTCGTTTGGCGGAGCGTCCAAGATCCATTGCAAATTGTCCTTTGGCATTGAGACCATTCTGCATCCGGGCCCTTTGCTGGTGAGTCCTGCGCATAGTTTGGGCGTCCCGTACGTCTCTTTATGACCGCAAGCTTGGTACTTTCGATAAATAATCTGGCACATTGTGGATAGCGGGTGGATGCTTCGTTGAGCAGATAGAGATCAGTGATTTTTCGAATGTTCCCTTCGGAGTGAACAGGTAGTGTAGATCTGTTGTTCCTCTAATGATTGGAAATGTGTAGTTGTTGCAAGTTGGGTGTTGAATGAGAAACTGGGTTTGGACATTTGATATGGTATATATTGTATACATTGAGGCTCTCCTTGATGACTGGCATGTGTCTGATTCCCGTTCCGTGTGAAGCTTGGCTGTGTGACCGACTTGCGGGTAGTGACTCCTAAGCTGGGTGAGTCAATCAGGCTTTACTCCAACACTGCAGGTCACGTCTGGGTGTTCAACTATGAGTATTCACAGTATGCAACCCACCAATAACTCCAATACGTGTACTGGGAACAAAAGGTAATAGAATGACAGGAGTGAGCACATACGTGTGGTGGGACTGGGGCACAACTACCAAGACCTAAATCAAAAGTCACTACGTTCAACATCATTTGCATAAAAGAGCCATGGAAGTTTCCCGGCACCGAGCATAGTATCCTCATGATCCACAACAAGCATGGCCCAGGAAAGTTTCTCCAGCACCAAAACCGTGCCTCTTAATGCCTTACCACCAACCCATAATTCTTTACGCGAATCCACCCCACGATTGATGCCTTGCGTAACAATCGGGACAAGGCGCCCGTACAGTCCTGCCATACTTTTCAGGTGCACCTGTGTACATGAGCGCGCAACCACCGGGACCGCAGAGCTGAAGCTGGCCGGGAGTATCATGGCCACATTCGTAGCGGTTGACGATGCGTATGCACATTGTTGATTGCTGTCTGTTGCGGTATTGAGATAATGATCCTTATGCGGACTAGAGCTGTCTGAGGTTGATCGTTCAGGTTTCTGTTGCTTTGTGTAGATTCGATAGATACCGGAAGGGGTAGATATAGGTCCCCCTCTGCGGTGCGTGCTGGCACATGCTACAATGTGCTGGGAATATTTACCGCGTAGGGGTGAAGCCAAATGACATATCCCTTGCGAGTCAACCAATAGAGAGCGAGTCTTGGACTGGAAATCACAACGTACAACGTCATTGTCATAGTTTCGCCCACGGGTCAACCATTCTTGAAAATTCCATAAGAAGACAACAAGGAGCATGCGGTTTCGCACTATGATGCCTCAGCACTGACTTGTTGTATAGGGACTGACGTACCAGCTTTACCGTAAATGGCTCCTGCGCGACTGTATCTATGACGAAGAACAGCGAATGCGTTCGAAGTATCGTCATCGACCGCTCCCAATACCATGACGTGGCTCCCACACGGCTATTCACTTGAAGACGTTGCGAGACCCCTCCGCATACCTCATCCCGACCACTCCAAAGAGGCCCGGTCTTTATTCAGCGACCCATCCACCACTTCCCCTTCTTCCTCGCCAGCACCTACCCTCATAATGCCAGTGCACCTTGCACAGTGCTTTGCGATACAATCACTCATCTAGCTTGAGACACTCAACACACAACACACAGCGTCGATTACTCCCTGTCCTTCCAGTTACTTCCTGTCCAAAAACACAGCCCACTAATGGCGTCCATACATCATCACTGCTTGAACTTCCCGTAAAGCACACCACAATTCACACCCTAATTAGAGGCACATAGCAGATATCGCGCAACACACCTAATTAAGTCTGTTTTACGTAGACTCTTCGATATTGATTCTAACCAAATAAAAATTTCGACCACTTTACATAAGTATAATAACCGCAATAGTATACATCTACACACTACCTACGACCCTTGTCACGATCAAGCTTGACCAGAAACAAACCCACGTATTCTACCCCTTGAAAGCTTCCGCGCATCAGAGCTCTTCCACAATGTGCTACCTCCTCCGCAGGAAGTACACTGTTTGCAGGTGCGAAAAACATACAGAACTCAAAAAGTGCCTTGATGGGAACAATGTGCCACGCGGCTGCACGAATCAAAGAATTTGGATCTGGGATGACCCGCGATATATTGAGGGTATTTGCCGTAGTTGCTCGCGGGAGATCCAGGAAGCTGAGAGGAGGAGGAGATGAGTGAGGGCGCTTTACTTAGGTTTTCTACCGTTGTATTTAATGTTTGTTGTCGTACCTTCTTATTATCTACCTCCTTAGATTAGTATTCACATCACAGCGTCAACATCGACGACCTCCACTTCTCTTGGCTACATCAAATGCATATCGTTCGCCATCCTCATCCTCGTACAAGTCACTCTAGGATCCGAGCACAACCTCACGCTCCTACATAAAAGTTTGTTTAAACTTAAACTTGGATTGATTCAACACGCCATCTAGGTATCTCGCCTCCCATCCTCGCTGTATGTACTCAGAAAAACGCCATAATCGTTGCTAAGAGCTCGCAATAGTTAAAGCACTATCCAAAGGTATCCTTTCCACCCAATGGTATATATGCCAGGTCCCATCCATATGTATTTTTAAACCCTGGTCGTCTTTATCGGAATTCCAACTGCCTGTGATGCAAATGCAAAGTCTATACAAGAACCAGATGAGATGAAAAAGGGACATGTCCCGAGATAGGGTCGGAAAATGGGGGTCGGAAAATGGCCTTTTGCGAAAGGCCAAAGATGCGGAAGTATCGTAGAAAAGTACAGGTGAGAAAGCCTAGCTCGGCAGCCTCGGCCTCGACCAAATATTGTCGGAAAACGACATCTCGATTTCCTTCTCCAGGGTGCTAACTTTCTTCAGCGTATCGTCTTTTTCCAGCGCCCCGGTTCCATTCCGCACACCCTGCGTGGGTGGCCCACCAATGCGTATAGTCGGCACCCCTACGGTCGGCGCCACGCCGAGCTGCAGATCCTTCTCCGCCGTCGGCGTGCTATCAATCTTGACCTTTTCCACTAACTTCCCGAGACTAGTCGCGGTATCCGGCCTCTCAAACTCTTCGTCGTCAACGTCCAGCGCGGTCGGAATCCCATTGGCGAGGTTGTAATTACGTTGGAGATACTGCTGAAGGCGGTATTCCTGGCGCTCCCAGCTCTCGTCTACAAGGCTGAGGGCAGCTTTGATGTCCTGGTCTGATAGGCCCATGGGTAGCGTTTTATCTGATCTTGATTGGCCGCGGACACGAGAGGCAAATTTCTGGCGGACAGAGGGAGAGCGGCGGTGTGCCGTAGGAGCGGTGGTGCCGTCGTCGCGGAGTTGTTTCACTTGGTCTTCGGTCGTTTTGAGGGCGAGTTGTCTACTCTCGTCCATAGAAGGAAGGTGCAGAAGGGTGGTGTTGCGGTGCAAGGCATTTACAAGGTCGGTAAAGCCTTGGAGGGGTATGCCGTTATTTTCACAGTAGAGCTGCTGTAGCGTGGTATTGACTTTAAGGACGTCAGCTAAGGTGTTGGCACCTTGAAGACCGAGCTTTTGATCTGGGAGAAGTCAGTCATGGATTTCGTTTTCGTAGCAATGATATTGAACTTACACTTGATTAATAGAACCCGTAGCGTGCGGTTCTTCTGAAGACCTCGCAGTGCACGATTTATGCCGACGCCTAATTTAGTTGTCTCGAGTCGTGAGTCCTCGCCCGACATGTCCAACCATTCAAGTGTACTATTATCGGAGAACATCCGTTCGAGTGCCAAGCAAGTCTCTTCTGAGGCATCGCTGGGTAACGACGCGCGGGAGATATCGAGGTGTCGAATAGTGTTGTTCCGTGCGAAGGCAACAATCAACTGTCGAAAGTCCTCTTCTCTTTCAAACTCAATCAGACGAATAGTCAGATACGAGGGTGCTACACCTTCCGCAATTGCATTCGTAAGCTCTCTAAGGCCCTGCTCAATGTAGTTCTCGCTGACGTCGAAGTGGAGATTACGGGCCTTCCCAGGCCTTTCGTTCATTGATCGTAGTAAGAATGCGACTGATTCGCCAGTAAGGTAGCAATGGTCCAGTCGGAGCTCCCGGAGCGCTGCTGATTGCTTGTAATTGATGAGGTAGCTAAAAAGGTATCAGCAGAGAAAGCTAATGCAGCACAGGCAGTAGGTATGCCCCAAAAATTAGTAGTAGACAGCACCGATACCATAGACATGTTACAAAAAGAGGTTTGAAGTGCCATACGTTGCCGAAATCGTAGAAGACAAGGCTTCTACTGCGATAGGACAAAACAGAAACTTACCTTGCTATAGCATCAACGGTCGCCTTGTTTAACGAGGTTCCACTCAGGATCAACTCCTGTAATCTCCAAGCATGGAAAGTCTCAACCGTTATGAGGGGCTCATCACCAGAAGTTCGCGCGACATTCGAAAGATTAAGTTTAGTGAGGTATCCAAAGACCCCAATCTGAGAGTCAAACATTGTAGGAGAAACTCGGAAGGGGTTCGAAGAAAGGTCCAGGGCTTCCAAGGTGTTCTCTTGAGGTCGAAGAGCGTCCAAAATGAGAGACAAGGTCCGATCCGTAAGCCCACAGCCACTCAACTCCAGGGCGCGAATGTGACAGGAGCGTTCAACAGCTGCAGCGACCAGGTAGTCGAGGTCTGTTTCCCCAAGTTGGATGTTATTTAGCGCAATCCAATCAACGTTTGTAGACTGGTATTTGCAGAGCGGAAACAAGGCTTCGACGATACCACAACCGACATCTCTTGCTTTAGCGGTCGATGCCAGATGGTCTCTGGGCTTCCTAGCAATACACCCAGAAAAGTCCAGCCGTCTAAGCCTGCGGCTTGTCACAGCCAAGGCTCGTGTTTCTTGCACGAGCAAGCATGACCGCCCCAGTTCCTCGACATCTAGACGTAGTACTGTCCCTCTTTTAGTTTTGGTGCAGACATGATCGTCACCAAAGTGGTCCGTTAGGCCATTGAGACAGTCCAGGGAGATACCTTTGAAAGATATCCCACCAAAATTCTCGTTGTATCGTAAAGAACGCATGACGGCTAGCAATTCAAGTTCTGTATAATGTGCTTGGCGTCCAGCAGGCGGCATGAGTTCGAAACGAGGATGATCTTCATCTGGGTACGTGATCCGATAGCGAATGTTCTCTGGCTTCACACCGTATGCGGCGCAGTATCCAATGAGGGTCCTGTCCAGGCTGTCTTGGCTGATCCCATGCGGGCTGGCTTGGCGTAATATGTCATGTTTCACCGAGTCTGGAACGATGAACTGGTATGGGCGCGACTCCCATTCGGGCCTTAGATTTCCCTCAACGTATCGAAGACGCACAGCAATATCGTGGGAAGCGAGTGATGCCAAGTGAAGCACCTTGGGTCGTTGTAGAGGTGTCCGGAAGGTAAGTTCGAAAGTATCGTCAAGTTCGCTAACGCGCAATTCCGTAATACTGAGAATGCCGTAAGATGACTGGGTGTTGTTTGAAAGTAGTGAAGGACTCGACGCCCGTTGGGACTGCGGCTTGAAAAGGGGTATCAAATGAACTTTATGAACACCAATGGCAAGAAAACAAACAGACGCAAGAGCTTTGGGAAGATCATCTGACGATGCTCGAGTACTACTCTTGCTATTTGGACGTTGGACGACTTTATAGATGGCATAGTGTTGAGGGACATAGTCCGACTCACTTTCGACAACACGCGCAGCCAAATGCGAATTGTAGGCGGAGAGTGGGTTTGCGTCTGCGAGTCTGCCAACGTTGGCTGCCTCGCGGACTTTTGCGAGCCACGCATGCATTTCGTCTGGGTCCCCGAATTGGAGGGTCATGGACGAGGCGTGATTTGTCTCATCGTCGAGGTAGAAGACCTCAAACGCAAAATGAGGTCTTCCATCGTCCTGGTGAAACACTGCTACAATCTGGCGAAGAGGAATGCCCAGGTCACGATCGCCAGAATGGTCGGACGCCAGCGATTGGAGTTCGTGAGACGATCCAAGTGACGGGCTCTGGCTATGGCGGTATGAAGACATACGTTTGTACGTGGAAAAGGTTATAGGAAAGGCTTCGGCAGCTTTTTGGTAAGTTTTGAAGCGCATGAGGTGCGTGTCCGTGAGCACGAGGTACTCCTTCTTCTTCCGGAACATGGAGCTGCTTGTCTGCACTTCTCCATGAAGCAACGGCTGGCGCGTGCTTGGGGGTTCTTCGGGCTGGGCCGTCCAGTTGTTGGATAGGGTGCGGGCACGGGAGAAGGCTACGTCGATTGATTCTTCGTTCTCGTCCGGCAGACGACCGCCCTTGAACGAGCCGAAGACTGAGCTCGCCCGCTTGCCGCTCCCACGCGACGCGGGCGAGCGCAGCGTGGGGCTTCCTCGCAGCGTATGTCCGTCGAGCGGGTCGTCGTCGTCGGCCAGCAGCGAACTGGAGCCGGTGGTCGAGAGGGTGGTCCTGATGGACGCGGTGCGGCGCTTCCGCAGCAGGTTCGCGGGCTCCTCATCGTCCTGGATGGTCTGCGCACCGAGGAGGGAGCTGCGGCCAAAGAAGCTGCGGCGTTTACTCGCCATGGTGAGCGTCTGCGAAGGCCTGCGCCGCGCAGGGCAAGGCAAAGCTCATGCCGCGGACGGCCCGGAGTCGAAAGTCGGCAGCACAGCAGACAAGCAGGCGACGGTCGAGCTGGGTGCGTGGTGGCGACGGTGTATGCAGCGCGGGCACTAGGAGCTGGAACTAGAGGCTGAGCTGGGAGCACAGCTTGGGGAGGGTGCAATGCGGAGTCGGCGGCGCGGGCTCGGTGGGAGGATGCGCATACGCGGCGGTATATAGACAGCGGGAATCACAGGCTCGTCCAGCGTGCAAGTGTCGGCACCACTGTGGGCCGCGGCGCGGATCCAGCGACCTGGTCTCTGCTGGCACGCCGGCGGCTGGCGTGGAGATTGGACACCAGAGCCTGCAGAGCAGCGCAGAGGCCCAAGCCAGCCGTTGCAGAGACGCTGCGAGGCTGCGTAACCGCGCCGATCGCAATCGCTGCGCCGGGCCAGTCGCTTGCTGCCGCCGTGGCTGCAGGGATCAGCGACACGATACGCACTATACGCGGAACCCGCGCCCGGCGCATCAACCTTTCTCCGCCCAAAAGTCGTAACACCGCGCCTGCCATTGCACGCCCGCCATCCACCGCTGCGGCCCGCCCGACGCCTCGATGAACCGATGCCCGCTGCCGACGGCTCTGCAGCTGCGATGCGCCCTGCCCCGCCCGCCGTGGATCCACAGTCGCCTTCCGCACCACGGCCGCAGCTTTGCCTTCGCCGCACGCCTCGCGAAGGACCACGACCACGACGGCGCGGCCAGCCCGGAGCCCCAGCACGAGGACGCCAAGGGCACCAAGAAGCACGCCGGCAAGAAGAGCAGCAAGAGGAAGGCCGACGACACGGGCCACGACAGCGGCAAAGGCACCAAGAAGGGACAGGACAGCAAAGATGGCAGCGAGGGCACCAACAAGGCGAAGAAGGAGCGCAGGCCCGAATACAAGGGCGACAAGAAAACGGGCGGGGCAGATGCAAAAGGCGGCAGCGATGGGCCGGAAAAGACCGTCCGGAAAGTGGGCAGCAGACGTGCGCGAGGTGTGCGGAAACCGCGAGTGGCCGCAATGCATCCTCCCGTGGATAGTCTTGTAGAACGGAAGATTGCTCAACTGCGGAAGGAGATCGACGAGATACAGCAGAAGAACAACGCGGTACTTCCAGACGTTCCGGCCAAAACTCTGCTGAACGGATCTGGAGGAACGAGCCTGAAGGACGCTCTCCTTGGCGCAAAACAAGGCGGAAGGCCCAAGAAAGCGGGGACCCAGATTTCCGAAGACGACTTTGAAAAGCTCGACATCAAGCACCTAAACCCCGAAGAACTGGATTTCCAGCCTGTGGATCATGAGATACCCCCCGTCCCCCGGCTGTCGTATGGTCTGGACCGCGTCCTCTTTAACCCTGGCGTCTATCGCCTTCAGGACCCGCGTTCGCGTATCTACAATTTCGACCCATATCTCGAAAAGATCATGTCCGTCAACGAATTCAACTTCTCCGCTCTGAGTGAATACAAGACTTCTTCCAAGGATGAAGAACTCCTGGCCCTCACAGAAAAAATGGGGACAAAGTTCACTGGGTCTACATCAAGCATGTCGGGCGTCCTGCAACACTTCCACTTCCTACTTTCAAACTTCCGCAAGCTCAACCACGAGATGCTCTCAAAGAAGTTTCCAGGCCCAACAGACAAGTTTTCTAAGATTACCGAAGGTCCTAGTGCCATCTTTCTGCGGTGGAAGGACGGCAAGTATGCCATCGATGCCGATAAAGCGTATGACCAGCCAAACATCATGAGCTGGCTCGGTCATTCTCTTGAGAAACTTTTGACTGTTGATCGTACAGAATTTGAGCGGTACCGTCGCTCCAGCGGGGACGCTGTTCCAGGAGAGGACGAGTCATCCAGGTGCTACCATTATTCCAAGCTTGGAAACTTCCTCATGCGCTCTCAGCTGGATGCATACGACCCGCGATTACCTGGGACGGGGATATTCGACCTAAAAACCCGCGCTGTGGTGTCGATCCGCATGAATCATCAAGAGTACGAGACTGGCAAGGGCTATCAGATCAGGTATGACCACGGTGAATGGGAGTCTTACGAGCGCGAATTCTACGACATGACGAGGGCCACAATGCTGAAGTACTCTTTGCAAGTGCGGATGGGCCGAATGGACGGCATCTTCGTTGCGTACCACAACGTGGAGCGCATCTTTGGTTTTCAGTATCTTCCACTCGAGGACATGGACAATGTATTGCATGGTCAGAAAGACACATGTCTCGGTGACCAAGAATTCAAGATGAGTATAAGCTTGTTGGACGAGTTGATGCAGAAAGCTACTCAACAGTATCCCGAGCAGGTGAGTGCTACGACAGCCTGATGAAACCTCTACCTAACGTAAGACAGACACTACATATGCACTTCCACACTCACAAGAGCGGTCGCGGCAACCCGCCTTTCATGTACATCTTTGCCGAGCCTGTCACGGAGGAACGAGCAGATGAAATACAGAACAAGAACCAAGAGGCGCATAGAGCTTTCGAACGGGACATTGTCGGCATTGTCAAAGATGATCCCGCCCTACAAGCGGAATGGCAAGAGATACAAGATCGCGTCGACGATGAACTCAACGGCGAACATGGAGTGGTCACCAAGAAGGCAGAAAGGGCAGAAGATGTTGAAGCTACCGCTGAAGAGTCAACACTGTCGAGCGACGACACACCGGAAGAAGAAGGTCATACATCGGCCGAGAATGCTGACGAACCGGACGTTCCAAAAGGCCCGCTGATAGGATGGACCTTGGCAGTTCGCCACAGGCTAAACGGACACTACGTGGAAAGGCCGGTGAACCTTACGCCTGAAGACAGCTGGACGATTGAATATCACATACGCGAACTGAATGAGACCGACCGGTGGGACTTGTACGAGAAGGTCAAGAAGAATCGCAACCAACTCATTGGCGAGGAACGAGATAAAGAAGGCGCCAAGAAACATATGGAAAAGTACCGCGAATTAATCAAGAAGTACAGCGACAGAGGTCGTCAGTGGAGGGAAGAGCAAGATGCGTTGGCGGCAAAGGTGGAAACCAAGGTGTATGAACCGTTGGGACCAGGATCACAGAGCCAGAACCAGAGCACTGGCTAATCTTCTTACATGATACCCAGACTTGTGGATGGAAAGTCAGATATGTACAATATGTAGTATATGTAGGATAGCGCTGTGGGGTTTGTATTTGTATGATAGCATGTATATATGAGGCTAGTAGGAAAGGCAAAATTAGCGTAGCGCAAGTAGGATAGTATACAGGACTAACGCATGTTTGTAATTAGTACATGGTATGCAGCTCATATAGACATGCTCACACTATTTGCAATGATTCAACTCGTGTAGCTAGGCAACAACTGAGTCACAGTCGCCGAAACTAATGGGTATTCAAGCTTACATACGTGGGTATGAAAACAGCCACATGCATGGAAACAAAATGTTGCAGATGGATCGTTAGTTGACTTACCCTACGAAAACGACTGTTTGTTTCCGCAGCGATGAACCTTCTATGCCGTGTGCTTGAAGGAGGTTGTTACCTTGAAGGAAGGGCCTACCGAAACCAGCTCTTTAAGTTGCGTCGACCAAAGTGCATAATTCTACAAAGGTAGGCATTTTCACTTAGCTCACGTAAGAGATGCAGGTGCTGACTCGCGTGTTTGGCGAGCACAGACCCACAGCTCGTCATGTCTTGGTGGAGCTTCTGTAGCTTTGCTGGATGCGCGCGATTGCCTCCACAGCGATGCGGACGACCGCTGCTGCCCAAACCTATCGCCGTGTCTTGCCCTGCTCTCGAGCCTTTGAGCCTGCCTCATTTGAGCTTGCAAGGTTCATTGGTTGAGCCCCCCACGATATATTATACCACCTCCGGCGCAACTCCGCACATCGCATGCCTGAGCTCCCCGCTCTCCCGCTGCGACCATGGCAAGCCCCAACCAGGAAGACATAGACACGCTCGTCGCGGTCTCAGGCCATCAAGTCGACAGAGAGCAAGCTGCGCAGGTGCTCAAGGTACAAGTCTCTCCCCGCGACGATGCTGCATCGGACTTACAGCCGAGTAGATATCGAGTAACAATGTCGAAACGGCGATGAACAAGATATTCGACGCCCTGGAAAGGCCGAACGGTATAACGGAGCTGGTGAAGCAGGGCGACACAACCTGGGACGGCACTGCCTTTGGGGGCTTAAGCGGGTATGGTCCATACCAGGAAGCCAATACTAATACCAATGCCAATCTCCCCAGTACGTTTTCCGCGTGTACAGTCTGTTGCGCGTACTCACATGTTCCACACAGCATTTCATATCGATGCCACAAACGTCGACGATCCCAACAGTGGAGCTTTCAGTGCAGCGCCCACCAGGCCGCCGTCGCGAAATAGCCAGCGCCCCGGGTCCGCAATGTCCACGCACATGGGCGACGTGCCAATGCAGAGTTCGTTCTACTCCGAGGATGGATCATGGCATAATATCGAGCCACTGACTGGGTTCTCAGGCGTCGAAAGTGGTCAGGAATCGGGCGTAGTAGACAACGCAGGTACCGCAGGAGTCCTCCGTCCCGCTACCCAGAACTACTATGACAGCGCCTCGTGGGCATTGGTCCCTGCTACGAAGAGTACTGAATACATTCCAGATGCTTCTTTGCACGATCAAATTCGGAAAGATAAACCTGGCTTCATTAAACCAGCCGTGGGCGACAACCACCTACCTGCACTGATAACGATGCTGAATTCCATCCCTCTTATTCGAAACACGCTACTCGCTCCGGAGATCTCGGCTGTCGATTATTGGCGGGGCGAAGACTGGTGGAAAGGCAACGCCTCTGCCTCTTCCATCACCCTGAGTGACGATATTGGATCCGAAGCTGATTCAGAATTGGAGCTGCTGTACGAAGTTCAGCGCCTCATGGCCTTCTTAGACTCCAGCGAAAGGACATACGCAAGTCTTGAATCACTTGTCCAGCTCGACGCGTGGGCTCAACCCAGCTTCTCATCTCCAGATGAGCATACGCAAAACGACCTAGTAAAGTTCCTCATGAGGTGGAGCTCAATGTATCAAAACCACGTCTCGACTGCTTCATTGGGGGGCGTACTATGCTCTGATGTCAATGTCAACGGCCAGAATCAAGGGAGCCATGTGCTGGAAGTCGATATGGGCTCCATTGACCCAATATCGGCTGAGCCCACTCTGTATGACTACATTGATGAGCTACTCTTCACAGAGTTTGGTAGTGCCCACATCACAAAGCCAAGCAGCGTTCTCATTCTGTCGCTTCAACCTAGAGGGTCAAAGCGCAAATGCAAGATCCCTGCTATTCTCTACGTGGATAGGTACCTCGAGGAGAATCGGCCGGCAGTCGAGGCGAATTTCAGTGACAGGAAGAAGTACACTGAAATATTGTCAACATTAGATGCGAAGGTGGAGGACCTCAAGTATCACACGCCGCAGAAAGTTCAATATCCCAAAAAGATGGAGACTTTGACACTTCTGAAGAACAGCATGAGGGCATTTGAATCAAGTTCCGAGGCAATGACGAAGAGTTCTCGGGACACAGCGGTTCTCGCTCGCCTTCAGTCACTATGCGAGAAAGTTGAAAGGCAGCTGGCCGGTAAGTTTCGGCTCACCACTTGTCGGATCCCTTTGATTGACAATTAGCAGAATTGGAAGAGCAAAAGAAAAAAGCGAAGGAAGCCCTCGATGGAATCGCCCAGCTTTTCCGGGCACCAATGGAAGGATCCAGCTCAGAGACAGATACATCAGGACACGACACCCAGCACAAGTTTAAACACCCATACAGGCTTTGTGGAGTTGCGAAATCTAAGACCGAGTACTATATTTGCCATCCGGTGAAGGAGCCTGGATATCTGGAACATGACCATGCGTGGTGGCATATCAAATATGAGCTGCCAAACTCAAACTCCAGCTCCGAAGAACCTGCCTCCATAACGCGAGATTGGAAAGACATCACCGATGTGCTCAACGACGTGAGTAAGATTAGCGAAAGCACCGTCCTCGTGTATGGAAATGACGCCGCCTTCTCGCCCTCACTCACACCATTATCTTCAAAACTAGAGACATTCGTCAAGAAGGACAGTCTAAATTTCCAGCAACAAGTAGCGACGGCAGAGGCGGCATGGCTTGACCAGGGGCAGAATGAAGCAAATCAGGTAACTGGAGACTGGTTCGAAGGAGGTGATGGGTGGCACAATGATGTGAATGCTAAGCAAGGCTACCAGAAGGACACGTTCGAATCCACACTATCGAGTAAGACTCTCACACCGGAGACCGATCCTAATCCCCCCGCGTACCACGACGAGGACGACGTAATCAATATCACACTCTCGCCGGAACACGAACATGAACAACCGATGGAGATGCAGGAGATCAACGGCGGAATATCGGCATGGACGGGCGCTAGTAATGCCTCAAGTGAGACGGTGGGGTTGGAGCCGATGTCTGATGTTGTGCCGAGTGATGGGAGGGAGAGCAGGGCTAAGAATCGTGCGGAGGATGTGCTAATGGCGGACGCAGGGACGGCCGAGGAGGGGAGAACGGAGCATATCGAGGTTGTGGAAAAGAAAGGGGGTTAGCGGTTCTCTTTTGGAACCTAGAGGGAGGGTCAAATGGGAACGGGGATCCTTGCATTTACGCATGGTTTCAGGCTCATTGAGTAGGCTTCGTGTATTAGGGGTCCCAGCAGGGGATATTGTTCTCTAGTGTACATTGCATTGGCTTGATGTGTACCTCAGTCGCCCGGCAAGGTCGCCGGCGCAACAGCATTTTCAATTCTCCCAACACTTTTTTTGCTCCCACGCTTGCTCTTTAGTAGTCGTCCAAAAGGGCTCAAAGCTCTGGTCTAAATCTCTTCTCCAGCCCTCGAAATACTGGCAGACCAAAGAGCACCTCCCACTTACTCTCGGTAGCAGCTTTCAGCACCTCCTTCCCAACCACCACAAGGTCCTGTGTGCCTGCACGATCTGTCCATTCGACTCGCGTGGGCCAGAAGGCTACGTGGACGCCCCAATGGATGGCGAGACGGCGAAACCATTGCTTATCTGGGAATGGATGGGTAGAGGACAAGGAAAGACGAGTAGAGAGGTACGCGTTCAAAACCGCAGAGAGGAGTCCGCGGTTGCCGCAGAACCGGTCAAGTAGGAAGGACTCGGCGCAGAATTGGGCCAAGTCTGTAGCGCTCGTTCCCCTCCTCGTCATTTCCCAATCGACAATTGTAAGCTCTACCTTCCTCTCCCCTTCTCCCTTCTTCATTTCTGAGGAGTAAGAACGGGGGCTTACCAGCACGTTACCGGGCCAAAAGTCCCCGTGGCAGATGCACTCGTTGTCGTGCGCCAGCTGACTCCCATACGCGTCGTTGATCTGCTGCCCAAGTTCGATATCTTCATCAGGAAGGTCAATGAAGTCTGCGTAGCGCGGAATGTTGCTTCCGCCACCGTATGCTGCGAAGGCCGTGGAGAGGTTCGTGTAGCAATGGCGGTAGATGTTGACTGCTACTTTGTTGTTTTGCTCAAGATTTTGGGTACTAGGGTCGAGAGATAACGGCGTGGAAGCTGTGCAGGCGTGCAGCGTGGCGAGCCAGGTGCCCAAAGACGCGCCGACTGAAGGGATGTCGAGTGCGGAGTCGGTATATGCATCTTTCAGATGCATCTCCCCAACATCTTCAATACCCAGCAATTTCTTCTCTCGATCGTAGCTTTTTACGCCTACAACGCGGACACTGGATCCAAGCTGTTGTTTTTTTAGTAATGGTGGAAGGAGCTCGAGGATCCGGTCTTCGTAGTCCATTCTGCTGGGGTCAAAGGCGAAAGACGTGTTGGAGTGAAGGTAAGGCGCTGCATGTTTGTAAATCGTAGTTTTCCCGCTTGGACAGGTAACACGGTAGACGTAGTTTGCGGAGCCGCCGGTGAGAAGGGCGACGGAGGCGTGGGGGATGGAGTGGGAGCTTAGGTAGGCAGAGAGGCCGTGTTCGGTAGTTAGGTCGTAGTTGGAGGACATAGTGAAATTGTTTCGGCGGTGTAGATGCGAAAGACACCCTTTCTCGATATTTCTTGTTCAGATTACTACTGACGGCTTTTTCTATTGTACTAAAGATTGAACGATTAGTCGTCCTTCTTCGAGGTCTTTATATTGTAGAGAGCTCTGACGTTCCCTTTCTGTCTTGCTCGGCTGCATGGATTATTGATGAAGAACGTATTCCCTTGCAAGGACCACTGCTTGGTAAATTGCCACTATCTCGGGTTCCTCGTATTGCAATGGTGCAGGATGAGTCATGTGCCAAGTCATGCAGCGTGAATTGGTGGGGTATGTCGCCGATGCCAACTCTATACATGGCTTAGCGACATGCTCGCCAATTTGGGGAGAATCCCAAACACCGGGCAATCACAGCAGGAGTACTACCACCAGGTTCATGCTCATGTTCACGACAAGGCAAGATTCTGCAACAATTAAATCGAATGTTACAGGCAAGCATGGGGGATCGCAGTGCCACGATGGCAGCCTGCCTCAACCGCATTCTCTCAGAACTTTCAGTGTATTAAGCGTGTTTCATTCTCGGCTACGAGGCAGAGAGATGCTATAAGAGAGATTGAAATTTGTGTCGTGTCTTGTATTCGTGAGGCTGATAACCCACAAGCGTCACACCTCCGATCAACACTAATCAACATCCTGAACCACTTGACACTATCCACAGTATGTCACTTGAAAACAATAACTGCAACGTTGACATTATTTGCTATACATATTCCTACATGATTCAACTAGTATGAACACCTTTGCTCTTGTTTATCAGAACAGTCGCAAATGCTCCCTAACTATAGCAGTTAAGCTGCTAGCCTCACGATACTCAGGCATACTGCTGAAACACGATTTGTTGCTCGGGGCAGAAACGGAAGTGATTGTAGTCCTCTTCTGTACCAGATCCGCTCATCATATTCTACACCGACCTCAAGTGCCCGGGCTATACCACACTGATTCACCCATTCCTCGGTTATCCTGAGCATTAAAGGGAAGCCATGGCTTCTCGCACGCCCACTCACTTATAATCGCACTTATTGATATCATAATTCGTCTAAGCTGGCTATGTCAACCAACCCAGCGCATCGCTTCGTGTTCACATTCATTCATCTGCTCCACCTCTTCACTCCTCCTGCCCCGACCGAAACGTGTAAATCTTCTGAAAACTTTGTGCAAAGAATGCCAGACAAGCCTCCCGCGTGGTAGAACACCGAAGTGAAGTAATCCGCCCGAACGCCCTTCGCTCAACCTGAGCGCCTAGCTTAAATTGCCCATGAACTATTATTGGAAAATGAGAATGCGGACTGGTCTGACAGGCGCTTCATCGAGATGCTTGCGTCGTCACGCTGGCTCTACGTACGTGGTCATGTGATTTGACGAGACCGCATGCATCACTCACAGTATTTGCTTGAGCTGCTCTTTTTGTTGTGCTGTGAGCGACTTAGGGAACTTGATGCGCACACCAATGACAAAGTCACCGCGCTCGTTCGGCTTCTTGCTCTTGGGCATGCCAAGGTTGGGGAAGCGCTCCGTGAAGTCGGGACCTGTGGGACCACCACTGCGAACCGGGACTTGTTTACCGTCGATGGTTTGGACGGTTCGTGACCAGCCTGTTAGGGCTTCTTTGAGGTCGAGCTCGATAATGTGCTTGATGTCGTCGCCTTCGCGAGTGAACAGGGGATGTCCCTTCTGCTTGATGTTAGCCTGAATCCTAGAGGATTGGGTATGGGTTGGCTTGCCTCTGACACAAGGAAGTGCAAATCCTGCGTACCACCCTCGACCTGATCGCCAACATCCGAAAATTTGATCTTGCTGCCAGCCTTCAAGCCCTTCTTGATTGGCACTTCGAGAATCCGATCCTGTGTGCTCTGTTTCCCAGTTGCTTGATCGTACGTCTTACGCTTGATCTTCATCTTCTTCGTCGTGCCATTGAACAACTCCTCAAGCGACACTGGCAAAGGCTTCTCCACAACAGTTACTTCCGGTGCCGGCGCTCTCCTCCCACCCTCGAATCTTGACCCACCAGGGCCTCTTCTCTTCGAGCCTCCACCGAGACCTCCAGGCATGCCTCCCATACCGAAGCCACCGAAGCCGCCATCGTCGTCGTCAAACATGCCCCCTCCCTGTCCGCGCATGAACTCGGCGAATATGTTTTCGGCGTTCGAAAAATGGAACCCGCCCGGGCCGCCTCCTCCACCGCCAGTGTTGAAGTGGAACGTCCGCGTGCCACCAGGCATGCCGCCCGCAGATGTGAAGGGGAAGCCACCGCCAGCTCCTTCGAACGGGTTACCGCCTTCGAAGCCTGCACCTTCCTCTGGTGGGGGGGCCCCGCCTCGCAATAGGAATTCAAGGCCGAACTGGTCATACGTCTTGCGCTTTTCGGGGTCGGAGAGGATTTCGTAGGCCTGGGACACCTCTGCCACAATGTCAGTCTATGCGTCCACTGCAGATAGGAAAAATGGCGCTCTTTTACCTTTGAACTTCTCGGAAGCAGACGGATTGTCCTTGTTCTTGTCGGGGTGCCATTTCAGTGCTGCTTTCCGGTATGCTTTCTTGATCTCATCTTGCGTCGCGGAACTTGAGATACCTAAGTGTGCATGTTAGCAAGCACTGTATGCGGTTGGCTAAGTGTGGTACTGGAAGGCTGGGAAAGCTGCAAAGAGCAGAGGGGCACGCAAGCAGACTTACCTAACGAATCGTACAGCTTAGTCTCCTTGACCATTCTGAATATTACTGTGCAGCTAAGGACCGAGTAATGTGTGTCGTGTTTGTGTCTGAAAACTTGCTCTAGGTGGTGCAGAAGGTTGCGGTGTGCTTTATTACTTGCATTGGGTATCTCCCCACCGTTTGGGCGGTCAGTGCGTCTTCCGCGCAGACGTCAGAGCTAGCCCGTGCGTAGGAGAAGCTTCGAGAAGCTTCAGTCACGAGCATGTACATCAATTGGGCATACATGGAATAGCGAAACATTTCACAATTGTTAATATTCATATCTTCGAAATTGACGGATCCACGTTCGAGACTCTACACCAAGCCTCCTTGGATGGCCTCCGTCGTTCTCGCATTGTGCCATCTGCCCCAACTAACCGGAATGCTCCGAACTCCACCAAGTAACCCATAACGCCGATATCGACACGCTGTCGTATGCTACAAAGCAGTGAAAAGTCGAGGTATCCTGACAAGTTTTACATGCGCTTGCAGGGCCACAGTGCGGCGTATGCCTGCCAGAGACCTTGAGAACCCGGCATTACCCCAGGGCCGGTAAATGATAGGCTAACAAAGTCTTGGTTGGGACTGTAGGCTCGCAATCGCCGAATCGGTCGCGTACTTTTTGTATGTCAACAAGATTGATCCACGTTATTCAAACGTTTAGTCGGAATCTTCAGATTCATCGCCGCCCTTCGATTTCCTCTTGGCCTTTTCGGTCTTTTTGAGCTCTTTCGCCTCCTTTCTTGCCTTCTTTGCGGCCTTGCGAGCAGCTTTGTCATCGGTAGTCTCGTCTTCATCACCACGGCTCTTGCGCTTTTTGCTCTTGGCAACCTCAGCTTCGGCCTCAGCCTCTCCATCGGCGTCCAGACCCGTTGGCGGGACAGGAGGAGCTGCAAGGACCTCGCTAGTAGTCGTAGTCTCACCCATGGTAACATCGGCGGATCCTTGGTTCTGCTGGTCATAGTCCTTGTAGCCGGTTGTCCAAGTAGCAGGCGTCTTCTCGTTGGTACGGCCGAATTTCTATGACCTTTTAGTCGCTGTTTCAGGCGCGTGTGTAGTGATGTACTTACGTCAAGGGTACCGTTCTCCTTCATCTTCTTCTTCTCGGTCGCGACAGGACCCAAGCCCCATCGTCGTGGGTACAGGTCGCGCTCCATAATGACACGCTTGATGCGTGCAACGACACCGTGATCGCAGGAAGACATCTCTACAGCAGACATCTGCGCATAGGCGAGAGCAATAGCCTCACCTTTGGTGGTCATGAGGACGATTTCCTCGTGAAGCTCGATGCCCTTCTCGAAGCGAAGTAGACCGGGAATCATGAGCTTGGCACCATAGCAAATGGCGTTGACCGAGCTGTCCTTCACAACGATGCGCTTGTAGCTGGTCAACAAAGTTTCCAGCGGCGAGATGACGTAGCGCAGATATTCCTCGTCGCGGTTGTTGTCCTGCATCCACTGCGCATCCATAACGTCGTGCAGGGTTACCATGTCCTTGGACTCATCCATGGCTCCAGACCTCACACGTCGCAGCTCCTGCATGTGTGCACCAACACCCAAAAGCAGACCCAAATGCACACACAGTGTTCGGATGTAAGTTCCTGCCTCGCAGCTCACCCAGAACACACCAAGCTGTCTCTCGTTGTCGAACTCGTACAGCTTGCTCTCGTGGATAGTGCGGATACGGAGCTGGCGCTTAACAGCGGAAATGAGCGGCGGTCGCTGGAAGAGGGCACCGGTGAGTGTCTCCAGAGCGCGAGCAAATTGAGCCTCGCCACCGGGGAGCTTGTCGTGCAGGCGGATAACGCAAACATACTCCTTTCCGGCTCCCTGCTGAGACTTGACCAGACGGGTTGCGCGGTCGATGCAGACGATGAGGCAGCCAGTGACCTTGGGATCGAGAGTACCGCTGTGGCCAGTCTTCTCCACCCTGGCGTTCTGTTAAATCTACAACTACCATTGATGCTTGAAGCAAAGTACCTTAAGATGCGCTTGATCCAAGCTACAACCTCGTGGGAGGAGGGGTTCGACGGCTTGTCAAGGTTAATGACACCTGAGCTAACATATTGCTTCAGGTCACGAGCATGTGGCGAGCATCCTGCGGGAATAGGAGTGAAATGCGCGGTTCGGACGAGCACTGCGCAAAGTTAGTCGCGTGTGTGGAAGCTATAGCAGGAGCTGCATACAGTCGCTGTAATTTTTGAGCAGCAGTGGCCAGTCGCTGGTGTCAATGGGAGCAGCAGCAGCCTCTGGCTTGATTGTGTAGTCGGGTGCGGAATCAGGTCTCACGAGCGCCATTTTATCGTCAGGAAGTCGTCGTTAGCACTGTAGTCGGTAGCTCTTGCCTGCAGTCGCGATGGAGAATCGAATATTTTCTTAGCGCGCTAGAGCGGGAAGGAACAACTTTGTTGCGAGGCAGGTGCGCCAAGCCACATCAGACCCACCTTCGTGCGCGGTGGCGGGGTGCTACAATTCACGACATACTCATCCATCTTCAGCTGATTTTATACAAAACAACGGAAGTCTCAAACGGTATCATCACAGGACTTCAAATACACAAAAGGATCGAAGTTGCTTTTGCTGATTATAATACATAACAGGCCGTATAAAATATCGTAAAATCATCAAGCATGGTGCAGCCATCTTGCTGCTGCGCTCCCATTACCATTGAGCGCCGTCGAAAGACTCGCTGCGTCATCCTGCGCGTTCGTCTCTCTTCGAATCAATGCGAGCCGGCCTAGCCACACTTGGTTGCCGCGTTAGTGACACGGCAACCAAGCAAGGCACCGTTGACAGCATATTCTGGCGCTCGTCCCGCCCGACTATATTTACAATCAGCTGTTGTACTATTCCATGTACTGTCAGAACTCACCACTGGTCGGCCGTCGGCGAGCAGCAGGTGTCGCGAGCCTGCTCCAAACAGGTTGCGTGCGCCTTGTGGTTGACCTCAACATCTGTCGTACCATTGGGGTTGGTGTTGAAGATGCAAATCTAAACGTGATGCCCAGATTAGCCAAAGCTCCTACGATTTGCATATAGAAACATGGAAACTCACTCTCGCGCTGCCCAGCTCCCACGTGTACCAGCCACCAGCTCCGATGAAGTCGTTAGCATCTGGAGTTTGTTGAAGGAACCATGTCCGCATAGATTCGACATCAGATTTGTTGAATGGCGTGACGAGGCCTTGAACGCAGGTAGGGTGTGTCGTGTCAATCTGCCGTGTGGTGAGGATACCACCCTCGGACTGTACCGGAGTCCCACTGGCCAAGTGTGCGGCACCTAGAAGAGCTGTACAGACGGACGTGAAGAGCATGACGAAGTTCATGGAGAATAGTTCGAAGCGTGAGAAATGGAGTCAACTGAGATCCTTGGGAACGAAAGGTGTTTTCTGTGAGTTAATTGCTGGCGAAGCAAGGGTGTAGAGGCTCTCAACGAAGGGTAGGCCGTTCTATATAGCATTTCTGGGCGTACCATGCCAACCTTTGTGCCCCAGTCTCGCGGCTCAATGAATCCTACGATGACCTCAAAGTGGTCCTGCTAGCCGGGCATTAGCCAGGCACGATGGTCGAAAGCGGAGCAGAGCCTCGCAGATGTGCGGACGCATGACGCTCTTGGTCCCCAAAGTCGCCAGATTCATCCCGATGACGTTTTCCTGCGTTTGGCTCGAGTGGTACCGCCACAGCTTAGTCTGCATTTAATTGGGGCGATTGTGCGACTAGGATCTACGTTCGGGACCAAACATTCGCCACACCAGGACAAAGATCGTCAGTCGAAGCGGAACATCGGATAAGTGGTTTAATCTATCCCAGCGAAGGCCAGTCGAGTCGTGACGTTTATCACAAAGAAGTTACAAGTTCTGCCATATATTGTCAGTGTTACTCATTGATGACTACTAGCAACGTACCAGCGCATGGGTTCGCGAGCACAGGAGTGTTGTCCCACAAGGCATCCCGAGAGACCGCAAACGACTCCCGGTCGCGGCGGAAACTGCTTGCTTGAATGTAAACAGGGGTGTGAAACACCAGAAAACTGTCAGAAAGCCGTCAGTTCTCTGCGGGGAATGAAGCCCGAAGAGCATGAGCTTCTGCGCATACATAGGTACATTTGGCAACTTGACGTACCGTTGTTACTTCGGTCCACGAAGTCCGCGCTTGCGCGCGCACCAGTAACTATGTCAAACATTGTTGATGGATTCTCGATGGTCGTTTCCTGAGGGGAATCTCGCTTTGGACTCTTCTTCCGGCGCTCACTGGATGGCTGCTTCGACCGGACTATCTTGAAGTGCAAATAGTGGGCACCTGTGTCCAAACCTCCCGACCTTCGGGAAGAGCATCAAAGTGCGTCGTCGTCGAACGACTCAACAAGCCGCCATGGGGCATAGTTCTGGAAAATATATTGACCAATTGCAATTGTTCACCTGCCGCCTCCATGCTGTTGGCATGCGAACCCAACATAGACGACCTTGTCCGTGACCGGATGCCGTCCGTAATTGGAGCAGGCATCAACTGCATGAACGTGATAGGTGCATCCACAAACTGGAAACTTTTCGATTAACCGGAGACACATGTCTAGTACAATGGCACTAGGCGTACGAGAGGGACTAAGTTTGGTGTAGAGATTCGATAGTTCTGGTGTAACGGCGACGTTGTGTGGCGGGTATCTGTCGATAGTTTAGTTCAAGTAACAAAAAGTAGCTGCAACAAAGGTATCAGGGGAAAGACAAAGGGACAAGGACACGTCGTGCAGTATATGTGATGGAACAACTCTGCCATGGCTCGAAAAGCCCACGACTTGGGGCCATGTCAGACCAGGAGGCATAACTTTGACCTTTGACTGGAAGAGCTATCAGTGAGAGGGTCGATATAGTCGTTAGGGCGTCCCTCTCCATGACTTGAAATATGAACATAGGGCGATGAGACACCGCCATTGGCCGCACAAACCACGGAGGACCGCAGTAGGTGGCAAGGAATGGTTCCCGCACCACGCGAGCGTCTTACGAAGCAAGCAGCGAGTCGTCGCTAGATCCTTCGCATAGGTTTGTACGCATGCATTAGGCAACCATGTGGCAGTGCGAGGTTGGTGAAGCTGCGATTTGTGGGATGGACATATGTGACTTGGCCCCAGGTGAAATAAGGTCGACAAGGGTCCAGCAGTCGTCAGCCAGTACATTGGACTTCATGGCAAAGGCCTGTCAGCAAAGGTTAGCACCGAAAGTTAGCCCTTTTAAGTGACGATGAATAGGGCTCGGCTTCTGTCAGGTAACAACGGCGACCGTTGCGCCGACTCCGAACGAGCGGAAGTTGTTTCAGCTCCCCTGCGAAAGTCACGGATGGCCAAACACGACATCGAATGTTTGATGCGATTGGTTGTCCCAAGCATCGAAGATAGGCCCTAAAGTGAGGCAGATGGATCGACGTCGGGGTAGGCTGCAGCCGGGACCCACATTTTCAGCCCTAAGAAATCGCATCTTTCAGCTCGACCCACGCTACCGCAGTTTTCCACGATCCCCGAGCCCTGAGTACGTGCAATACGCCTTGATACCAAGAAAATGTTTACATATGTCGCCGTTCAGACGATCCTTCGAAATCAAACCTCGAGCCAATGGCACCCCATAACGGGTACATTAACAACAAGCACACGACGTTCCAAGGTAGACAAGAGCGACCAACGCCAAATTGCAGCCCACATGCACCGGGTCTTTAGATGTCGTAAGCAACATTGCGCATTTGCACTACCTTCTTCCTGAAGCTTTCAACAGCCTTACCTGAAACTCAACCAGGGACTTGCTTTGAATTTCTTAGACAATTTAGAGTCAGCTGTACGCTGCCGACGCAGACTTAGGTAGCCACAATATGCTTCGTTATCTCTTTATCTTGATACGATCGGAGAACTCGTAGCAGCTTCGAAGATGCGAAAATGTCTCATAATCCATCATTTACATCACACGCAGCAAAAATCGCTACTGAATTCGTGGAGAATCGTAGGCCAACACTAACCAGTGCCGCGGACTGAGACAACGTACTAGTGAAGACAACGCAGATAGCAATTTGGTCGAACGTGCCTTCACAGTTGACACGATGAGAATGAACCCAGATCTGATGTACTTTGTGCTACCCCAAAGGCCGCAATGAATAGACAGGTCTTCCTCCCGCATATTGTTTCAGTATCTCACTCCAATGAGCCCTTATCTGTGCGTTCAACTCTCACAACTTCAGACGGCGCGTTTCTCTACGCTACCGGGACAACCGAATGGTTCACCTTCACCACGATATTAAATCACCTTTACTTCGAGAACAAGCGGCACCCTAGCGACATAACAAGTTGCATGCTACTTAACCAGCTCCACGCTTCTTACTCCCACCTTTGATACACTTCAACTTTGCCATCCACTAGCAACACAAGAGCGTCAGAATGACGAATAAGCCCCCGAATTATACAGCCTCGGCTAAGGCCGATGACAGTGCGGGCGTCATGGTTAAAAAGGACAGCGGCAAAGTACTTGACCCTTACTGAACCTCTACACTTGCTAAAATGAACGCAGTTCTCTTGGACCCCGGAGAACGAGCGCAAGGTGCCTCTCCTCCCTTCCATTTTATCTCATGTGCCTGACCACCCCAGCTCCTCCTCTTCACGCACGCCTTCGTAACCGTCTCTACTGCTGAATTCGAAAAGCTCCTCGAGCACTTCCCTGGTATGGCTCCCTCATCAGTGCTTTGTGTGACCCAATTCTCTAATGGTAAATAGGTACAAACATGAATGGTATCAAGATCCGATACTCCCGCCTGCGTGTTGAGAAGACCAAGCTCATAGAGGAATACAACTTCGCTGGCATAGGCAATAGTGCGCTCACCGGCGAGGACGGAGCCAAAGAGACGCCCAGGAAGAGTTCTGCCAGGGGTAAGAAGCGAGCAGCTGATGGAGAGGACGGTCCTGCTACGCCTATGAAGAAGGGCAGGAAGGGAAAGGTGATGGAGGGGGAGGCTCCGAGCAATGATCTTGGCGAGGTGAAGGAGAAAGAGGAGGAGATCTAAGCAAATGATCTGCGAAGACTGTGCCGTGACATCTGGTCAGCTTGTCGGGGTAATAAGTATCTAGGTTTGTGGAGCATGACGTTACGTGAAGCAGTGCATCAACGGAGAGCTTGTCTTCGTTGACACGTGCTCATGCATATCTAAAGCGTTTGGGATGATTATGCGTTAGCCATGGGTTACCAAGCGAATAGGAATCCATCTCTCACTCTCATGCCACTTTGACTTGCTTCGCTCACCTACAATTTTAGAAATAGCGTGTTTATCTGTGCTACCAGATAAGTCACTTTCACTACGGCAACGAATCACTATGTCCTGAATAACAACCAAAATCATTTACCTACTCCCCACTTGACTTCTTTTGCTTCCATCTCCATCACATCCTAAAGCGACTCAAGGCTATAAACCTTACGTTCGCAACCGTCTCACCTTGTTCCCACCCTTGCGTCCCCCTCAGCAACTCGACATCAACCAAGATGCCTCCGAAGAAAGCCGTAGCCGCAAAGAGCGACGTCAGTGAAGGCGAGGGCGACAAAGTACGTGCGCTAATGATACACGCTTAAGAGAAACTAACCACCTTCAGTTCTCTTGGACACCCGAGAATGAGCGCAAGGTATTCCCCAACGTATTCCCCAGCGTGCGACAATTAGACTAAAACCACTCAGCTCTTTCTCTTCATGATCGGCACTACTAGCTTCTCCAAGGAAGACACCGAGCGCCTTGCGGAACATGCTTTCAAAGGCAAGCGACACCCATGAGCAACTACGTTGTTCACTTTGATAACTTTACCTACAGGCACCTCTGCGAGCGCCGTCAAGCAGCGTGCGAACAAGATCCGTGTGGAGCATCGTGCGCTATACGAGGAGTATGGTTGGCCTACTCCGGACGGCAAACCAGCTGTCAAGGCTACTGGTATGCCCAAGAAGAAGCGCGCAGCTGATGGTGACGATGCTCCCGCCACCCCAGCTAAGAAAGGCAAGAAAGGCAAGAAAGGCAAGAAAGGCAAGGCCGCTAATGAGGAACCCCCGAGCAATGACATGGGCGGTGCTATCAAGGCTGAGGAGTCGGACATGTGACTGGTCCATGCGTTCGCGAGCCTTAAGCGGTGCGTTTAATGCTATAAGGAGCAGCGCACCGAGGACGCCTACAACTTGCCTTGGTACACATGTGGCCATGCATGTTTCGTCTGGGTTGGGTAATGACATGTTCTATCGGGATGGAGAGAACATATACCTTTGGCATATGCATTGCGAACAGGAACGCGATAGCCAGCCATAATACCATCGGATCTTTGACCTCATTCAATGTGCATGTTCGTGACCGTGAAGGTATGAGGGTGTGAAGAAAAAAGTTAGCCGCACTATGCCTCAAGTGTTAGGAACGTTTACAACAGAGAGAAACAAGGTCTGTAAGGGATAATCTTCATGTTCCGGTTTGGTGTTGCGTTACAAGCCTATGATGGCTCTGATATCAAACGCCACACTCCAATATACCCAATCCTGTTCCTGCGCCATCCCAATGCTTCAGCAATGCTCAGACAACCAGAGACCTAAACCCTCCGATGATCGCTACTTCACCCTATCATGCGGTCCTGAACTAACCTATTTGTTGTCCTTCTTCTTCCGGAGCGTCTGACCTGATCCTTCGAAGTGCTTGGATTCGCCCCTCTTCTCGTCATCCTCTTTCCCCTTCACCGGCTTGACCTCATAGCCAAAGAATAGCTTTCCCGGTGGCAGCCGAAGGGGTTGGGGACCATTCGTCCGTCGCACCGTTGGTGGCGGAGCGTTGGTCGACTGGCCCGCTACAGGTGTGGAGGCTTGAGGAGTAGGCGCCTTGCTGCCTTTCTTAGAGTTGAGCTTGTGGCCTGACGTCAAAAAGTTGGATGACATTGCTTTCGCGCCAACGGCTGCAGTTGTCGCCGAGGGAGCGATGGCGGCGTAATTTATAGCCTGTGCCATGGTACCGTGAGAATGTAGTGTTCCTCCTTTACCCGCCATGACGCCCTTACCGCTGCGCGGTGTGCTCGTTCCGCTGGCCCGAGTGGGTTCCTCGTAGCCTACTGGTGGTGCGAAGTCAACTGATAGATCCGTTTCGAGGGTACATATTGCGTTGCTGGCGTGTGGTGGCTTCGTCTCGAGGACCTCGATGGCGTACTGGTTGTCATTATAGGCAAAGGTGAAGACGTCGCCTTTAGTGAGGCAAGAGAAGTTTCTAAACGCATTCTCCAACACCGCCTTCGGGTCTGAGATCTCTAGGAAGGAAGAGTCTTGTGGCTGTAGCTTGATGAAGGTACCCAGAGGCAGATCTGTGGATTTGACCTGGATCAAGTCGCCGGGCTCCAACAGTAGCGTCTGCATCAGCTGCAGCAATTGTTAGTACTTGTAAACCTTGCAATCGAAACTTTGACATTCGTACCCAATACGGCAGATAGATCTTGCCCTCCTCCGCTATGAACTCCAGTACACCGGCATGTGTTTTCCTTCCATCTTTGGCACCATTTATGAGTTCGAAGAGCATAGGATATGTGATGTGCAGCCTCGTGAGTTTGTCCAAAGCGCTCGGCGGAAGGAACACTTTGCCGCCGTGGTTCGCATCCTCGCGATCCGGACCGGGAAGCATGGCGATGGGGTAGCACCGGAAGTACTCATCGAAGCGTCGGGGTGCACCGCCGCGGCGGAGCTGCTGATACATGGCCATCGGATCGTCTTCGTCGTAGAAACCGGGATTGAACTATCGAACGTCAGTTGCGGAGTTTAGAAGTGGTGGTGGGGGGCTCTTACCATATTGGCGAAGAACCCGGGGTTGAGGCAAGTGCGTATCGGAAGGGCGAAGGAAGGCAAGTGCTAGATAGGGTAAGGTAACAAGAGCCCAAATTCGTGGAGATGAGTGAGAAAGGTAAGCTGTTAAGGCGTGTGCTCGAGAGAAGCGGCCAGAATGACGACTGACAAGGTACCACTACGGTAAGCCACACGTACCATTCGCGCGCGAACCTTGGCGCGTCATTCTTCGAACACTGCAACCTGGCCCAAGCTCCAAGCTTCGAGCTCTCTGCAAACTCCGAGGTTCAGACGTCACCAAACTTTCGTGCGAAACGTAACTTCGCAGGCGAATAAACCTACGTACTTGATCGCGAAGAAGATGGCCAGCTCGTCCAGACCGTTTTCAGCGGCGCGGCCGAAACGCGCTGGGGACCATTTCACACGAACTCACCACCTGGACGTGGATGAACCCTCTGCGAAGAAACCGCGCTTCGACCCGCGGAACCCCTCTACCTTGGCGCCCGACAATGACGATGAAGAGGATCCGACATTGGAAGCCGATGTGATCGGCAAGGGCGGCGCCGGAGTGAAGCGCAATGCTGTGAACATAGATGGCTACGACTCGGATAGCTCTACAGAAAATTTCGACACTCGCGCAGAAGCTAGGCACAAAAAAGATGCGGCTCCCAGAGATGAAGACGACGATGATGACATGTTCGCGGAGGATCAGAAAGACGACGAACAGGATGAAGATACACATCGCGGAGATAAGAAGAAGAAACAGTTGCGCTTCCTTGATAGCCATGAAATAGAAGGACAGGAGGAATCGAGCAGGGCAGGAGGACATGTTGCAGTCGATTTTCGCGCGGGAAACGACATGGATACGGAAGAGGTTGAGAGTAGTAGCGAAGAGGGCGACGATGAAGAGCGCGATGCGCTCGACCCGGGCATGGATGAGGAAATTGGAGCCGGTGGCAAGAAGCATCATGCGCCAAAGCTGGATGCCTTCAACATGAGAGCCGAACAGGAAGAAGGCCGCTTCGATGAGGCAGGGAACTACGTCCGCAAAGCATTTGACCCGGAAGCCGCCCAGGATTCGTGGCTAGAAGGTGTTTCGAAGAAAGATATCAGGAAGGCTAAAGAGGCCCACGAAAAGCTCGAAGCAGAGAGGAGAGAACGTGAGCGGCAAGAAGACTCCATCGTAACCAGCGATGTGCTCTCTTCGTTGATCCAGCACCTGGAAGTCGGGGAGTCACCGATGGAAGCTTTGATACGGCATGGAAAAGCGGCGCCAAAGAAGAAAAGCACGAGCAACTGGAGCAAGAAGAAGAAACGTCAAGAAATGGAAGTCGAGGTCGACCCAGCACAGGAAGCCGCGGCAGCCAAAGCAAAAGAAGCAATCGATAGCATAACTGAATGGGCCAGCCGCTTGACGGATCGCGGCGTCGAAGACATCTACAATCAACCCCGCGAAATGATCATGCGCGCATACAAACGCGAGACAGGGGAGGATTGGAAGGGTCTTAATCCTACTGAAGCTGCATGGGAGTTCCACTGGCTGAGCGCACCAGACGACGCTATCAACGGGCCCTATGACACAGCGACTATGCGGGCTTGGGAAGAGGGCGGGCAATTTGCTGCTGGCGCCGAGTTCCGCCGCGTAGGAGAGACAGAGTGGAGTCGTCTGCTCGACTTTGACGGTTGAGCAGTCTTGAAGACGACGTTTTGAGAAGGGTAGGTTACACGGTGCTACTATACACCGGACTGCCACCTGCGGCAGAGTACTTCACCGTTAAACATGCATATCGACGGTCCAGCTAAAGGTCTCGTCCGACAGACCGTCCGATGGCTTGCAGAATGCCATGCTGCGTACAGTCAACCGTGCAGCGTAGATGGAGCTGCGCGACGCTCACTCGTTCGCTAGCGTCACGTGAGCGAAAGTTCATGCGTGTTGAGAAGGATCCTTGCATCGTGTCCCGCCAGTTGGAAGAGGAGACAGGTCGCGCCGGGTTGTCAGCGGCCGGCAGCGCGCCGACGCAGAGGGAAGACGACAGCTGTGGCACGCTAGGACTGACAATGAATCGAATCAGAAGTGCCATCTGCCGTGCAACCGTCTCCTCCTCGCCGTGACTGCTTCTGTGTGCGCGTGCATATGTCTGAGCCTGAATGATGAATGTGACCTCGTGGTGGCTACAGCGCCGCCGACTAATCAGCGCGCGCGAAAGGAGATGATTTAGCAATAACGAACAGCCTGCGGATGCTCTGCCGCGCCTCTGGACATGTGCCCCTCGTCGGTGCAGCGTGGCAGTTGGACGGACCGAACGGGACATTGTCTGGTGGCAAGACCGGAGCTTGGAATGCCTGCTGATCGCTGCAGGCCATGGCGCATCCCCAGCCCCGCGCGCCTAGCATCAAAAGTAAACTGCCACGACGGTGCGAGTCACGGCGTGCTCCAGGCGACGGGCAGCGCAGACTGCATGTGGGAGAAGGCGTGAGAGGGAGACGCGGTCGCTAACAGCGAACTACAAGTGCACTAGGGAGCACCCCGAGCGCAACGGCCCGCGTGAAATGGCGGGCTCCAGGATGTCCATGGGCGAGAGCGGAAAGCAGCCCGCGAGCCATGCTGTGGGTGCAGAACGGTGGTTCACGAGTGAGGCTGTCTCGGCTGGGGGGTCTGCGAGCAAGACTATCGAAGAGAGACGCGTACCAGGGCACGGCAGAGGCAGAGGCTGCAGTGATAGGGGCAGCGACGAGAGACATGAGGGCTGCTGTCCAATGAAGGCATGCTCGGGTCTCAAAGTCGAGGACTTGCCCTGGGCCGCCCTCCCCGCTAGCAGCTCTTCTTTTCGCATACATAGCACGCGCACGCTGCCCTCCCTCCTGCTACGCTGCCACTGCTCGCCACTGCTGCCTCGCGTTGACGACGCGTGCGGTCCCTCGTGTCTTGTTCTGACGCCGTCTGTTTGCGGCCCACCCACGGCAGCTGCTCATCTCCCGCGCAGCGACGGTGTGCACAGGGGAAAAGGAGAGCAGCTGGCTCGCCCACCCGCCAGCCCAGCCCTGTCATTTCCCGCTCTTTCATAGATAGACTTGCGAGCGCCGTCTGTGGCCACTCGAGCGCCCGAGTCCCCTATTCCACCGCTCCAGGAACCGCAGCCAGTCGAAGGCCAGGACACGCCGCGACCGCCCGCAGACCCTCTGAGCCGCCGCCTTGGCACGACTACCTGCCCTGGTTAATTTTCCCATCCATCTCGACTTCCCAGCCCACACTCATCCTGCACACCGCACACCATGTACTCCGCCTACGATCCGCCCTCGTCGCGGTCGCCCGGCTCCCATCGCCACCAGCCGCAGACCCTTCACCGCCAACCCTCCCGCCAGTTTGACGCATACGGCCAGCTGCCGCCAGGCGGTCTGTACACGGCAGAGGACCACGCCCAAGGCTACCAGCAGCAGCAGCCGCGGAACTACGACCGCCTGAATGCCACCGTCCACTCTCCCTACAACTACGACCTGGGCGCCCAGGGCTGGAACGCAAATCCCTTCGGTCAGAACACCATCGGCTCGCTCGGCGGTGCTGCTACCTCCCGCATAAAGCAACAGGGCCGTGGCGGCGGCCGCAGTGCTCTGCCAGCCGTAAGTGATGCCGTGCCGAATTGTTTTGCACTCGCTGACGCTTCCCAGGGATGGCTTGACCAGCCCCAGGGTGTCCCAACTTTCGCGCTAGGTGGCTTGGGCAATGGTCACCCAAACTCTCTGCTGAACCCTGCCATGCAGCAGAACCAGTTTCCCCAGGACGTTGACGAGGAACTCATCCCTACTGCCATCGTAATCAAGAACATCCCCTTCGCCGTGAAGAAAGAACAGCTCGTCTCGCTGATGACGGAGCTTCGTCTTCCCCTGCCGTATGCCTTCAACTACCACTTTGACAATGGCGTCTTCAGGGGTCTTGCCTTCGCCAATTTCACAACTGCAGAAGAGACGGCCCAGGTCATAGAAGCTATGAATCACTTTGAGCTCCATGGTAGGAAGCTCCGCGTCGAGTACAAGAAGATGCTGCCGCTGGCGGAACGGGAACGCATCGAACGTGAGAAGCGTGAGCGTAGAGGCCAACTCGAGGAGCAGCACCGTCCCATGGCTGGATCCCTGCAAACGCAACCATCATATAGCTCCTTAGCTTCTCACATTCCGGCAACCTCTCCCTCACCCGTGTCACGTCTCCGCCAGCAAAAGCCTGGTGGTATGTGGCAGCGCGACCTAGGAGGAGGACCGTCTCCGACTAATCCCTCGGCGGAAGTGGACCTGAATGATCCCCAGGTGCTGCAGTTCTATTCGCAGCTGCTTCTCTTCAAAGAGTCACCAGAAAGGGACAGCATGACCTTCCCATCTACCTTGTCCCCACCTCAACGGCGCATTGTCCATACCCTGGCCCATCAACTTGGCCTTGCTCATATCTCCAAGGGCGATAGTGGGCAGCGCCAGTTGCACATCTTTAAGGTTCACGATAGCCAAGGCTTAAGCCCGCCCATGCCGCAGATGCCAACGAGCCACGCCACGGAACAACCACGCCGTGGCCTTAACCGTGCCGCAACCACGGACTTCAGTGATGTTCGTGCTTCGGAAGGTTTCTATAGTGCTTTCGGAAGGCAAGCATCCGGTTTGCTTGGGTTTCCTGATTCCCCTGGTGGTCTTGCCGCTGCACCTAACCTACGCGCCGCTAAGTCGTATGCCGACCTTCGCTCGTACACTCCTTCGCCAGCGCCATCCACAGCTAGCCATCCGATCGGTCGTCTTGGAGGCCCTACGTTGGAAGGTTTATCCTTCACTGGCTCTTCGACGAACCCGAACGGAACCCCGACAACAGCTTCTATGTCGCAACGTGATGATGGCCTGCTCGAGCGTGAGCTTGGTCGCATGCAAATTGGCTCAGGCTTCGGTCAAGGCGGTAGCCCGCGTTCGCTACGACAGATGACATCTTGGGATAACCCGGGTCCCATTGGAGGCCATCGTACCTTTGGTGGTGGTAACTACGACGACCGTCCCTCAAGGCAGCCCCGTGGCCCTGTACCCGAGCGTGGCAGTGGGTTCAGCCGCCCCCGACAAAACGGCCACCAAGGTCGTGGCAGCGACGAACTGTCCTCGCAGTCCAACGTCGAGATCCTCGTTGGGCAGTGAGAGGTTCGATGGCAATAATATGTTCAAGAGCACTACGCATGCTCTCCCTACGTCACATGAGGGTCGATATTTGAACGAGAGATGATGACGTTTACGGCCGTGTACACCTGGCCTTCGCTCGAGACAGACCTTACTCTCACGACGTATACGAAGAATGACGCTACGATAGTAGAGACTATATTTGACGGAGCTCGGGCTCCTGATCTCGCATTTCTAATTTGGGTACACCGAAAAAAGCATTTCATGGATATACTGGATCTCCACTGTTGTTTCTGCCTCATCCCTTTCCTTACTGGACTGTATTAATTGTTTTCACACCTTCTGCATCAGGGTTTTGCGTTTTTGGTCTTTCCCGTAGTCGCTTGTTGGGTATCCGGGCTAGCACAGGACCTCACCAGAACTACGTTAGCCCCTGAAGGGCTTACACCTTCGATCGCACCCGCTTCTTACTTTAATATGGGCAAGCTGCCCTAGAGGTGTGGTGTTTTCAATTCAACGCTGCTCTGCTTTGCGAACCCAACATGCGACTTGTTCTATCTTTCTTTCCTTCTACCGCTTCTTTCTTCCCAATCGAACACACTACGCGACAACGACACTGCATTCGACACGATCCGCAACGACGAGATACCTTGCATACATCACGTCTATTCCGCGACTACGTCCTGCCATTGCGACCGCGATTAAATCCCAACGAACGAACTATGCACGCGCACACGAGAAAATTAAGAACATCGCTTGGCCAGCAAAACGATTCACGATTCCCGAGAAACGACAGCATTTGTCTATATCCCCAAATCACATTCCGCGATCTGTCGTGCGTTCTGCCCCTAGCCTCATCGTTCCACCCTCCGTTGTCTGCCGTCTTTAATAGTCGCAGAGTGGTATTGTGTTGTTCCACCCCCTTTTCTCCATTCTGCTTTGAGCTCCGCTTTACTTGCATATATGAACGATTGGCGGGTTCTTTAATCATGCTTGGGGATGAAGTTGATGATCGAAATCTTTGAAGATATGTTTTTGCGCGCTTAGTTATGTTTTTACAGTCCCATTGAAGGCAAGAGTTTGGATGGGGGGATCGGTGCGCGGGAGGTTCGGTATATGGCCACTGTCTAGAAGAGACGAGACAAAGATCGCCCGCTACCTACCGATGTACCGTATGTACTGTAATGGGATAGAGTGCTTGATACAAAGGCTTCTGTGCTTGTTCTGATGCTCACTTGTATTGTCGGAAATTCTAGTGGGCAATCGCACCTTGGAACATTTCCGCTCTTGCCTTCGACTACTGAAACTCATCTTGCCTTCTCCTCTCTAGCCATGCCTGACAACAGTACCTATGGTGTAGTCAACAACCTTGACCCTACAAGTTCAACCCTACGATTCTTACTACCTTTTTGCTTATAATCTCAACTAAATTTCCGACTACAGTGTCCAACATCCAAATTTCTGCTTGCGAGGCCGCGGTCAGCACTTGTGAGCGCGGTCGAATTTGAAGCAACTGCTTACCTGGGTGTTGTATATTGTAAGCAGTGACGTGTCCCGCAGCGTGACTGCAGTAATGCTATAAAGACCAACTCGCGCTCAAGTCGTCCATTGGAATCTTTCTCATTGGGGTATACGGCCATGAAATGGTACTGCTAACGCCCTGACACGTGTGATATTCGGTGAGCAGATAAGCTTAGTGTTGTTGGGTGCCCAGTTATCAGTCTCCGGACGTTCATGCACTGCTTCATGGAGGTCAAGGGACTTTGAGCACTGGAGGGGTGCTTATTGCCACTCCTCTGGGTAGCATGATAGAGGCGGTGCACGAATCTTCTCTGATGTACTATAGGCTACGGGTGGTAGTTCTTCGCCAGTGGTTCCGTGAACAGAGCTGAATGAGGCATGGAGGGTATTCAGTCTAATAGCAGTTCTTGAGAAACATAAAGAACGTGTCCTAGAGTGCACAGTATACTTCGTTCTCCATGCGCGATCTCTTTGATCATGAATCTTAAGAAAGTGAGTTTTCCGGACGCGGGATGTTTGTTACTACTACATAATGGTGGAACCTGATTGAAGACCAAACCTAACACCTACCCGCACACGCCGAACTCAACAAAAGAAAGGTGACGCAGCAGAACCCTGTCCCAATGGCCTCCACCAACCTAGAAGCATCGTGGAAAGAATAGCCAGACGCGTCTTGCGCTCGCGACATGCACAACAACAATCGGAAGTGACGGACAATCCCAGTCACAGGGCACGCATGCCTAAGGGACATGACCTCAGTCCGTACAAGGCCCTGGCTATCGCTAGTAAGGCATTTGTTGCTTGCATACGCATATTCGCGGTGGACGTTCGAGATAGTCGCATCCACTCATTAAGGCTCGATATTTCGGGCCCCTACGCTTCGATGGGCTTCGCGCCCTTCTTCTTCTGCTCGACCTTGAGCAACAAAGCACGATTGATATGTGGCAGGACACCTCCGAAAGCAATGGTCGCGCGGATGAGCGTGTCTAGTTCCTCGTCACCGCGAATAGCGAGCTGCAGGTGGCGCGGCGTGATACGCTTGACCTTCAGATCCTTGGCGGCGTTGCCCGCCAATTCGAGGACTTCGGCAGTCAAGTATTCGAGGACGGCGGTGAGGTAGATGGAGGCTTTGGCGCCGATGCGCGTCTTCTGGCGGGTAATGGTTCGGAGGTGGCGCTTTATGCGACCGCAGGGGAACTGGACTGAAGCGTGAGCGAATGTAGGCTGCTATGCGACGCGGCGCATCGCCGTAAGGACAACCTTGTCGTGTGAGGAGGGGCTGTGATTGCGCATCCAGTGCTTACCTGCAGGCCAGCCTTCGCCGAGTGCGATTTGGTTGTCTTCACGTGCGAGTCTCCCTTTCCTCCCGTCTTGCCACCGGTTTTGCCCTAGAAGCGCATCAGCTTCATGCGCTCTTACATCGCGCAGAGGGTCGCTGCCCGAATCAGGCGCGTACCTTTCCTCCTGGCATCTTTGCAGCTTTTTTCGCGAAGAACTACGGTTGTTATGGTATGAATGGAGGTGCGCGACCGTGAATCCCAGCGTTCGACTCGTGTTCGATGGTGGTGGTGTCGGTGTCGGTGGGGTGGCTGGGTGGAGAGAGAGCTCTTCTGCGGAATGGTTGTTGTTATGAAAGTCGCGTTAATCGAATCGGGGATGGTGCGACTTGGCAGAAGGCGCCACTGGATGCGTTCTGAACAGGCAACAAGAGTACAGAACGTGATGCTGTGGTCCGATAATCCGGCCCCAAGGGTGCTCGTGTAAATCTAGTGCTTCTGTCTTGTGTACAGAGCGATGTGCAAAGGTGTTGTGAACTGAAACAATTGATGGCGTGATAGCTGAGCGAACTGTTCAGTCTTGGAGGTCCAAAACCTGGCGCTACAATCGAACATTAGTAAACCTAAGGTGGACCTTGGGTAGATACGACGAGAATTCACACCTTGTATCGTGGCTCCTGCCGTAGCAGGTTCTGGTTTTCTCGATCGGTGTCCCACGTACGTTATCCGAGCCCCAGGTTCCATTAAGCTCCATTAGTCTTCTACTAGCCGCGCCATATTAATTACGGAATGGCCGAACCATGTAAGGAGGAAACAGATCGATATGAGATTGACGAAATGAAAAGAGGATGATTCATAGAAAGAGGCTGAAGAAAGTAAAGACCACTGGTGAATAGGTGACGGAGTGTTGAAAAGAACCTTGGAAAGGAGTGGAACAAAGGACAGTCCATGGTTTCCGAGTACTGAACCCGGCTCTGGCTAGTAACGCATATCGTTCGACTGTTAAAGCGTAGTGCCTCCGAAAGTCCTCTTGCTGCGGCGTTTGAAGTTCCCAGGAGGATAGTGTAGAGAACATGACTAGAGAATGCGCATGCTGCTGTTATGTCTCGCAATGGATCATTGAGTATTGGAAATTCGAAAAAATCTGACACTCGTAGAGTTTGTTCTCCTGGTGGTCCCTCGCGGCAGTTAAAGCAATCGTTGTGGTGGACTCGAGCCGTATGCAGCTTCCCGCCTAGGTGGCAGATGATCGAAGTTCTAGGACTCCGCCTTATGGGGTACTATATGGCGGTAAAGCGATCTGGATCGGTTCCTTCATGATGTTGATAAATGCACTATGGTAAAAACAAGACAGCACCAAAGGCTTGAGGGTAGCACAATGATCATGATGTTCAACGTACATGGAAACGGAATCGAGCCGAACAGCGCAAGCATGCGGGGCTAATCCTGAAGAGGCATGGAGGATAGAGGGTCGCTTGGCAATTGGGGCACCACCACGACGCCCAGTCTCCCTTTCCGAGCAGCAAGCCGCTGATAGCCTGTGTGTTTTCAAAAGCTGCTGCACGCCATCTTGCGCCCCTCCGAACACCCTGCTCATCTTCTCCGCGTAGTCGTGGCTGCCCCAGACGCCCAAGCACTTGCCCGATCCGAGCTCCTCGTTCCGGACAGCTATTCATCGCTTGGGTTGGCACCTCTCCGCCGTATGTTGACACCCGCGGAACCGTTTGACGCAACATACCACAACCACAGAGGAGCGACGCGATGGCATGGCAGTCCCCTCGGCCATGAATACAGGCGGCGCAACAGGCGGAGGTGATGGCAATGGCCCGACACAGAGTACACGCTGCAAGGTAAGAGATGCCGCTGCCGAGAACGCGCTGTCGCAATTTACATACACTGACCGATGCTGTTAGGGTTATGCGCTTCCTACAGTTGGAATGGCACAGTCACGAACGTGCGCGAAACGCTTGGGACATTGAGCGTGCCGAGATGAAGGCCAAAATCGCGAAGCAGGAGGGCGAGGTCCGGAGCGCAAAGAAGCTGAACGACCAGCTGAATCGACATGTCCCAGATGCTCGAGCAAGCACTGAAGAACGAGCGGGCCAAGTCCAAGCCCGAGCCGCGGCGCGAATGCCGACGAAAAGAAAGATAAGGTCAAAGCAGATGCTAAGAGGTATGAGACCTGTAAAGCGTGCGCAAACCTCCTTGTTGTGCTGCTCCCCTTCTCGCAGCCAAGCTAACTGATGTGACTCTCTAGCTCAAAATAAGCCGCACAATTCGTTTCTTGACGTCGACCCGGGATCGTCAGAACACGCCGAAGCCGAGCGAGACAGCCTCCGCGAGAAGTCGAAGCTTTACCTTACAAAATGCGTCGAGAGATCACATATCTGTTGACACCGCCCGCTCAGCCTGCGCCTCAGCCAGGTCATCATGATTGGACAGTAGCTCTGGGTTCCTCAACCATACCCAGCCTTCGATGGAGGACATGTACCTTCAGCAGCACCAGCGGAAGATGCAGTCCCAACTACCTACGATGCCGAACACATCTATACCAAATCATCGGCCCCCCATATTCCTACATCTGCAGAGATGCATTCTTTCGCAGTGCAGCAACCGCAATTCCATCCAAGCCCCCCACACATGACCCGAGAACCCTCGAGCCAGATACCCCTTACCTCTCTGCAGGCATACCAGCCGATTTCATGGCACAACCACCACCACAACAGCAACCGCAACAAAGCTTATCTCCGTGCCCGAAGAACAGGTGGAAAAAGTTACACACAACCTTTGATAATCAGGGTCGACCGATAACCAGTCGGGAAGAGGGATCATCGGGTATTCCTCCAGTGACCGTAGATGATCCGGGAAGCTGGAATTTCGAAGAAGAGCCTGTCACTGAAATACCCCAGGAGGTCGCTACCGCGGAGACCAGATACTGAATCCTTTCCGAGCGCACCAGCATTCCTGCGAAATCACCTCCACGACATGGAAGCGAAAAACAAGTTTGGAGCTACACCGAAGGCGGGCAAGCCAGGAGAAGCACGGGAAGCGACCAGTCAAAATGCACGATCAGATCCTCAAAACTTCAAAGTGAGATTTGCTCTTCGTGGCCATCTTGACGTTGTGCGGTCAGTCATTTTTACCGGTGGTGGTAGTCCCACTGAGCCGGAAATTTGCACTGTGACGATGGTATGATCAAGAGATGGATCATTCCGGCAAGCTATGCCAACCAACATAGCATGAATAACGATCTGGACATCTCTCCATACTGGTCACACCGTGGCCATGACGGCATTGTAACTTCTTTGCAGCATGTCCCTCGTCAGCCTCCTTCGCAACTGGAGGAAGAGTGTCTGGCGACGGAATGGATATTCTCCGGAGGACAAGATGCTACCGTCCGTGTCTGGAGAGGGGTCGCGTAACCCGAAAGCTACTCTCGATGGACACACAGACGCTGTTTGGTCTGTTGCGTACTACCGCGACGTGTCACTCAGTATTCGGTGCGGACTGTAGCAATTACGGCGGTCCTGACCGTTGTTGCTTGCATCGGTTCGGCAGATGGTACTATCAAGATCTGGCTGTGAGCGCACCTCCACAGCTCGTCTCGCCCCGACAGGCTCGCGCCGTGGCGTTGGTGGAAGTCGTAGACATTCTGTAACATCGGGTTCGAACTATCCCTCGTCACCACAACCAAGCATAGCGACTTCGACACCGTTCCACTACATGCTCGTACATACCATTGAGCGAGCTACGCATCCTTCGCCTACTTGTATTAGTCCTCTTTCTCCCAATGGCGAGAACTTTGTGGTATCGTTCACAGACGCTTCGATTCTAGTATACGATACGCGAACGGGCGAAGAGCTTATTGGCATGGCTAGCGCTGAAACCTATGATGGCACACCGGCAACAGGTATCACTTCCGTGGTCACGACTTCGCAAAGCATAGAAGGCACGTCGTCCCAAGATGCTGGTCGCGGAGCCGACGAAGAGGGCGCTGTCCACGGCCCAACTGGTTCGGGCAACACTGGAGGTGTGGAAGGCGTAATCATTAGTGGACATGAAGACCAATTCGTCAGATTCTACGACGCCAATTCTGGTGAGTCCCACCTATCGGCTGTGTTGAATGAACTAACAACTTGCCAGGTCAATGCACCTACAACATGCTTGCCCATCCGGCCGCCATCTCTTCCCTCGCCATTAGCAAAGATGGCCGCGAAGCTGTGTCCGCCGGCCACGACGCCTCTATCCGCTTCTGGTCCCTTGACAAGCGCATCTGCACCCAAGAAATCACCGCACATCGCATCATGCGTGGTGAGGGCGTCTGCAGTGTTGTCTGGAGCCAGGACGGTCGTTTAGTTGTGTCCGCGGGCGGCGACGGCGTTGTCAAGGTCTTCGCTAGATGATTCTTATTTCGGTTCTAGCGCCGCGAGCTGCATTTTCAAACGCGTATAGCATACATTTTTAGCCAAAAATACCCCGACTAGCGCACGAGTATTGGAATGAGACATGGTATTTCATTGATGTTGGACGGAGGAAGACGTTTGGCTGGGATGAGGGTAATGGATGGATGGCTTTATCCTTCTTGTATCAAGTACTTTTGAGGAGCTTGAAGGAGCGGGCGGTTAGCTCTTGTTAGGTTGCGAGCATGGCAGCCAACAAACATAATGCATGGTACTTAGGGGTCGTTTTCCTCCGGATTGATTTGGAGGCTTCGAGGACCCTTGGACTTGTTCTGTAGCTGTACTATACATACCACAGATGGCGTGGATGGGAGACAACGGTGGAGGGAATGAGAGTTGAAACCCGTGTTAAAGAAACCCAAATCTGGTAATTGGCGTGATGTGCCGGGAGAAGTGGGGTCCATCTCGACATGAACCTACTATGATATGATAAACTTGTGGGGGCGGGAAAAGTAAGTTCAGATCCTAAAATTTATCCCTTCCGTGCCTGCATCTATCTACTTTGCAAGCATTCGCTGCTCGCTAATTACGTCCGGGGAAACACGAGATGTGTGATATGTGACTAGAACAACATTTGGAAGCATTTGAACGGGTGATGTGAGTCTTGTACCATCTGTTGGCGCAAGGGAGAACAGAAATTGAAATATGATAAAATGGGGCGAAAAGCGCAAGAAGTGTGAGCAACATTAAACAACTTGTGTGTATTTGAGGGTATTAGAAGAAGACCAAGATGCCGAAGGCGGAGTGAAACATAGTCTCTTCTATAATCTCTTTTGATTCGCGTGGGCGTTCAAGCACACTCATTGTACGTGTAAATATGTGAAAACGTTCCATCAACATTTACACGGTTTTCATGTATCATGGATTCCAAGTCATAGGTTTCTTCTGCGTAGACCTGTCGCACTGCTCCTCCGTTCAGAATAGATTTATACAGGCTTCTCACTGCCTAAGCCCAAAAGCTTGCTATCTCTAGTTTGTGAGTGTTACTTTCCGTTGCAAGATAGATCCATTACCATACGTTAGGCTTCAACGCCGCCAGAGTGGTAACACTAGCTGCCCCAATCTCTACCACATCTCAGAACCTCTATGCACCAAAAGTACCAACAGTCGAATCACTGCAATCCGTACCAGTGTTTCTAATGTTGCGCTCGGAATCCTACCAGGATAGCCGTTGCATTCCATGTTTCTTCATACATGAAAGCACACGAGAACCCTTGCTCCACGCTGATATGCTAAGTAGTGAAGCGAAATAGAAAAAAGTAGTGATGATGGATTGAACAGGTGATTGAATAGATCGGTACTTGGATAGTAGAGCAGGCTGAAGTCTCAGATCGTCAGATGACTCGTGTAGTACTACTAGCTCACTGCTTCTATGAAGGGAGCACAATATGCTGTGATCGCAAAGCGAGTTCAAGATGAGTGTTATGCCATCCCTCGGCCCCAGCTCCACCAACCCCAACCACTGGTTAGATATCCTTCAACAAGTCCTGCGCGAAAGTATTGCAGTTGTTGCTGGTAACGCTGTACTTCTTGTGCGCCGGCTCATCGAAGTAATCTTTGCCCTTAGCTTTCGCCTTGCCCGCCTTCGCCTTCGTTGTTTTCGCTCCCTGATGTAAAGTGAACACCTTTTTCGGCGCGAAAACCTTCTCTCGATACTCCGCAGCACCACTCGTCTTCTTGATAAGATCTATGATGCTTCCCACAAAGTCTTTCTTGATGATCTTCTTCTTGGCGGCGCCTTTGCCGGTTATCCTCTCCGTAATCTTGACCTCGCCGACAACAACGGCGATGTGGTCGAAGCCGAGCGATCGCTGGAGCGCCTTGAGTTCGTCCTCGGTTTCGTTAGGGCCGGGCTCGGTGAAGGGAGATTTGGATGTAAACTTGTAGAACTCGCCGTTCTTAGCGTTGGGGAAGTCTTTAGCGAGGGACTTGAAGGCATTGGTTGCGTCGACTTCTTCCGGGACGCTGCAGCCGGCGGCGCCAGCAGCAGAGGAACCGGAGCCGGCACGCTTGAGGATGAAATCGGGGATGAATCGCTTGATGCCGGTCTTCTTCTTTGGGAGAGGGCAGGAGGTTGGCTTCTTGGGTTTCTTGGTTTTTGGCTTGGTGATTTTTGGCTTGGTGGTTTTTGGCGTGGTTTTTGGCTTCTTGGTTTTTGGCTTCTTGGTTTTTGGCTTGGTGGTTTTTGGCGTGGTTTTTGGCTTCTTGGTTTTTGGCTTTTTGGTTTTCTTAGTTTTAGTCTTCTTCGTCTTCTTAGGCCTCGTCTTCTTGGTGCGAGTCTTGCTGGTCCGGGACCTTCCGCCTCTGGACCTCCTCGCCTCTAGAGCGTGAATGTCGGCATCAGTTGTGGACACCTCAAATGTCAGCCCATCAGTGGTGATGAGCCTGCCACCTCCGAAGTTGTGGCTAGCCACACATTGCTCGATGATCGAATGGAATTGAGCCTCGCATTCATCACTGCCTAGAGCTTCATCGGTGCCAGTAATCGTAAATACGGTCGATCCAGATCGACTTTCGGAGAAGCTTTCGGTGGTGCTGCAAACCTCCTCAATAGAACTTGCGAACCCATCCTTTTCGGCGGCAGAGATAATCCTAGGTTTGGAGTGCACGGCCTCAGTGTTGCAAACTACGTTTGCAAAGGCAACATTCAAAAGACCGCCGAGGGCGACGACGAGACCAGCTGTGCGCATGGTGAATTGGGAACGACAATGCAAGAGAACGTGTATGTAATGACTGTGTGAATCTATAAGAAACGATGAATGGGGAAGCAAACTAAAGAGTGTGTTGAGCTAATGTAGGTATTTTTAGTCTTGGACGCTGTGAAGATATATACCATAGGGACCTACTTTACGGCTGATGGAGGATCATCACGGACAAGAGCAGAGTCCGGAGTCCAGGCCTCCTGAATTTGAGTTACCTATCGGGCATGCATCACGCCTCGTGCACGGCGAAGAGAGGCTGAAGAAGCATCAACTCCGATGAAACGACCTGGGAGTGAGAAATTCCATCGCTGACATCGAGATTGGCGTAGGTAGTAGGGAACATTGGCAAGCCTGATTAGCCGCATGCACAAAGGTTTACTCCGCCATATCTTTGAATTACCAAGTCCGACCTCATGGCCAGACCTGATGGAGGTAATAATAGTCCAGTCCGATCGCGTGCGCACCCGGGGCCATGGTAGGCCTTGTGGGGCTGTTTCGTGGGAAAAGCTAAATCTCCGTTACTAATCAGCGATCCGAAGAAAAGAATAAGGTTGATCGAGTAAGCCGCTTAAACCAAGCTCAGCCACAGAGGTGCCGTAACGCTCACCTCCGTCCGCTTAGCGTCTAACGTAAACACTCTCAGTAGACTTCTCTTACATCAACGCAGTTCTACCCTACGAAGGTAGAAACTCAACTACTCTGCCGTTATGTTGCAAATGGACGCCTGACCCGCCTAATCTTGCCATTAGATGTGATCAGGCTGTACGCATCGAACACACGACAGCAGATTTTGTATCTAGACTTTCTATTGTAGCAATGCACGGCGGGGTAAGAAACATTGCATCCTGTAGGCGCAAATTTTGCAGTGAAGACAATTTGTGTATAGGAGCACGGTTGCAAACGGGAACCTTGGATATTTTCTGTGCAGTTGGCAGCTCTCCGGAACCTTCATCATAAGACGCACATCCCAGATCTCGTTGCCTGTGCACCTCTACAGAAGAATGCTCGTTTCACTACCCAAATACCGACTACAATTTGGAAAAAGTTGTCTTATCATGCATACGTGGAGCACTGCGAACGCGGCAGACTATTTCCATTCTCATTGGCCGTCTTTCCAGATCTCCAACCCATCCAGCTCAATAACCTGCTGCCCACTTACACCAGGTAGCTCCATCCCAACCACCATCGTACCAAGATCTAGTCGAAATCCTGACAACGTTGTGTTATCAAAGATCAATTCTCCGCTAGGGCCCTGTCGCCACTCCTGCCCCAGCAATTTCGCAAACCGCACATAGGGTTCAAGGCGGAAGATATAGATGCTGTAAATCTGTTCTCGGCCATCGTCTCGATCGTAGTCGGCCGCAGCCAGGACACCACCTACGAAGCGCTCATCAGAGCCTCGGACATGACCGGTGAAGGCTAGGATGGAGGCTTGCAGCTCATCGTCTGCCTCGAGCGCGGGTGGTTTTAAGTTAGACCAGATGGCGTTGCTGCTAGGTAAGGCGCTCGAAAAAGAAGACCATCGTCCGACAGTTTTGAAGCTATCCCAGTCAATGAGCGGGGGAACAATGGCATTAGTAAGTGACATCCGTCCTAGGGACAGCACATGTGGCTCGTCAGCAGTGCCAATGTCGGGTTGCAGCTCAGGCGGCACGCCGTAGATGGGCGGGATGGTCTCAATATTAATTCCGCCATTGAGCAAGACGTCATTCAGTACACGGTAAACGGGATCGAACAGATGTGGGATTTTCTTGAGACCCTGATCAAAAGAAGGCCAGGTTACCAGGCCGTTGGCGGTAGAATACGCATCGCGTACGTCTTGTTCATCGCACGTGAATGTGGCCATGACGCTCGCAACGGCGTCATCCAGATACCGTAATGTGTCGGGTTTGAAGACTGTCTGGTTCGTGTGAAATTGTAGCGCCAACAGCGCTCGCACGAGGTCGGTCAACTGACCACGCGCAAAGGATAGACTATGGAAGTCAAAGTCGGCCTTAAGCTCCCTTGCTAACGGGCGAACATGGTCGCGTGTCGTGCCGTACGGATAATTCTCTGGTGCGTTGTTCTGCAGGACGTCCAGGAGATCATGGTACATTTCGTCGCCGTCGTCATCGCGATTGATGCTAGCATAGTCTCTAACCCGTTCCTCTACGTCAAACGCGTTGCGACGGGCGTAGTGGCGACGTGCGGCTTCATTGATTGTGCTGTTTGCTGTCGAGAGGCTATGTGTCGCAAGGCTCTGGAACAAAAGACGTCTGTGGTCGGCGGGCGTTCGCGCCCGACCATGTGTTCCCGTTGTCGACATCGACAGGTGTCGATCCGGGAGCAGCCATGCTAGTGCACGTCCAATGTCCTGCAAAGAAAGCGATTGTGGGACAGGCGTGGAAGGAGATTTGTAGAAGGGCGCTGTGCTGTGATAGGCCAGGATACGGTAGACAAGGTCTGCGAAGATAGATGAAAAGCCCAAAGGAAGCCGGGATCGAATGCGAGCCACGAGCAGTGTCCTTTCCAGGCGCGATCCTTCCGATGTCTCCGTGGCGAGGCTGTTGAAACCGTTGGCAAGGGCTTCATGCTCCCTATCAGAGAGGATGTGGTGATGAGCACTTGTCAGGTGGAAACGACCAGAGTGGTACTGCTCCGCAAGCCATTCTTGCGTTGAAGGCGGCATTGTGGATTGAATCAATCAAGGGACATGTGGTTGTGATTGGCGGGGTACCGGTAAACGGTGAAACGGTCAAAACCATTGCCAGGTGTTTATTCTTTCCACATGCCAATTTTTAGCAGCGCTTGCGCTGACATCGGACACCGTGGAAACACACTTGTACGATGTGAGACCGAGGCGTCCAGGCGTTCCGGGGTTGTCCTAGGACCGCCAGGTGCAACGCTGGCCCCCACCTGCCCAAGGCCCTATCTTAGTCCTGCCCGCAATTATGCGTGCTAAGAATGGCCCTTGCGTAAACATTATCCCGATACCCTACAACAACACATCCATCTGCAGATTGAGAAATTGCCAAGCATCCCCTCTCCACCTTCCTTTCCCATTTCTCACACTCCCGCAGACTATTCGCTTTCCCTAGTCAGAAATACTCAACGCAAATAAATTTCGGACAGGGTGACATGGAGCCCTAGGTCTTCGCCGCCATAACGGTGCTTATCAATGAACTCAACAATCGTGCTCTTTTTCCGCCAGAGATTGATGGAATTTGGAGTGAGCAGGTCGAAAAGGGACAAAAGCAAACGAAAACGCTTCCATGCGAAGAACGTCTGTCAGCTTAATGTTGCGCGCGCTGTTAAATAGGTCGCGTTTGTGGAAAAAAGGTTAAATTTAATCTCGAATGCAAGTGTATCAAATGAGAAAACGCACCTAATCATATCTAAGATCTATACTGCTACAGCCTTCCACCCCTTCGACCATTTCTTGACAGCTTGCATGAACTTGTAAAATCCTACATTCATCTCCTCGTGACCGTATTTCTTATCGACCACTTTCTCCGGAAACGCAATACCTGCACCGTACACGCCAGGCAACACCGCAAGCTCACCAATCGACCCAGATGCATTCTGCTTCATGTAATGAAATACGCCCTCGTTGTGGTCGAAAAGAGGCTCAATTTTCTGGCCGCTGGATGTCCTTAAAATTGGAAGCGGATCTCGGTGGTAACCGATGGCTTGCACGACAAAAGATGTACCGGAGAGGTGCTCGCGGTATGCAGACTCCTCGTCGCCTTTATTGTAGGTAATTTTCGTGATCATTCCGGTAATCAGAGAGTCCGGCATTGTCTCGGGCTCCAGGTTGTTCCTTGCCCATTGTGCCGCTTCGCCTTTAAGACCGGTATTATCTCGGGCAATGAAACCGTCTTCATATTCAGCATATCGTAGCGGATGTCTTGTGAACCACTTGACCTTGAGGTTTGGTTTGCTCGTCAGGGCAAGGTTAGCCAGGTTCCATAGGACAAGCACAGCGCTGTGCGACGCTCCAATAACAGCGACTGTTGTCGGACCCAAGGGCGAGAGAAGCTCTGAAAGTTTGGTCGGCGATAGCGCAGTGTCAAGATGTAGATGCTTCAAGCCCCGAGGCTCGTATGGCAGAGGCGGGTCGATTGGCGACGATCCAGTGCACAGAATCAACCGTTGGGCTTGAACGCTAGTGATATTTTGGGGAGAATCTCCCTCGGTGGATACGTCTATGGCCCACGTTGCTGTCGACTCATGTAGAGTTGCGCTTGTCACCTGACCTGTTTGTGCAATGACGCCTGGCGTTCGCTTCAATCCTTCCGTGAGCATTAGTAACAAATCTGCAGCATAGCGCAAATGACACCCGCTTTCCTGGTCTAGTCGTTGAATATCCAGAAGCTTATCTGATAGATCCCGAAGCTTATCTGATTTCGTATCTCCAGAAATGCCCTCACTAGTCCTCTGCTCCTTCGCTAGGTCTCCGGAAGGTGACCCGGAGGCAATCTCCCTGAAAGGGGCGACAGCAGTTGCAAACTCAATGAAGAGCTTGGCTTTCGTATTTGACGGAACCTCTCTGTAGTACTGATTCACTCTTCCGCCATCGAAAGCATGGTCAACCCAGAGAATGCGATCAATGCGATTCTCTAACAGATTGCCTACAGCAGTAATACCGGCCGGTCCAGCGCCAACAACGACAGCCCCATAGACATCGTATAGTCCGGAGTCAGGAGTAGCATTCCGAGAATCGACCCTGCGGATGGTACTCGATGAAGTTACAGCAGAGTACAACCTTGATTGACCAAATTGAGCCGAAGACTGCGAGAGAGGGGGAGTCTTTCTCTCGGTATTTAGGCTTCGCTTCTTGAGCTGGGGAGCTCTCGGAGGGAAAGGCCTGTGGCCAAAGCGATAGTTGGTAGATTCCCTAGACGCCAACCCGGTTGTGAAGAAGCACGCGCATTTTCTTACCCGTTCCGCTCTCTCTAACTCCGGGAACTGTGCTGTGAGACGAAGTCGGGCATGCTGAGCGATCACCAACGCCATTGGATAGCACGTCCTGCCTTAACGGGCTCAGCAACGAAGCGCAGATAGGGTCCGAACCGTATGGCGAAACAACAAGCCGGAAACAGGGCGCAAGACAGACCACGCAGTCAGAGACCAACAATAAGCTCTTTTCGTAAGTTCGAGTTCAATCTTGTACCAAGAGATGTGGTTGGTCGCAATGCAGGTGAATATTTCCGGAGACGATAGGAGAACAGCAAGAGCGCGGTCGGCGTGTTCGGAGTAATTCGGCGTGTTGAAGGAAATACAGCAGCGGGATATACGAACAGGGCGCGATCAAGATTTGGTGATGTCTGCTGGAGGACGTGTTGGCTGGCTCATTTGCAACGGGCGGGCAATTTGTTTGACCTGAGCAATGCGGGTGAGACTGTCGTGAGAAAGACGCGAAGATTCTGTGAAGGCGTGATCACGTGTGCTTACAAGCGGATTAGTCATTACACTACTACCAACTCTGCTAATAACAATGATCGAGTAAGTTGTGGAAAGAGATGGCGTGCTAGTATGTCCTACAACACTTTTTAAATTTGCCGCCAGTCGATCCAATGCCTACCGTGGGCGGGGATACACATGCATTTTAAACGTCAAAATGAGTGCTTTTGCTCAATCTCTATACAAGGTGCACTCCCCTCGCGTCAATGCTATGGGTGTATACATAAAGTACGCTCATCGTCCGCGCCAAACACGCAATCTGTTCTGGACTGCCTATTCACATAATTACATCCGCCTCTTCCCGTACGTATAATAACATGTACTCTCACATCTTCATGTCATCCTTAATAAGCTTATACTCCTTCCTCTTCTTTCTCCACTTAGGATTCATCTTCACCTTCGCTACCCCAATCCACCTCGCTAGCACGGGCAACACATACTTCTCACCCATATACGCGATTACAAAATTTCCCAGCCCAAGCACCAGCAAGAACACCTTGAAGCTAACACTCATGGGTGTGAGCTCCATCAACTTGGTGAGCCACTTTGCCGGGTCGAAAAGCATATAGCACGTGATGATGAGCGCGAAAAAGATGGTGATGACGAAGGGTAGGTTCTGCGACATCGGCTGGCGGAAGGGCTTGCCGACGGATAGGACGACCGCGGAGAGCGTGTACTGGAAGCAGGAGACAAGAAAAAGGGCGGTGTTTTGGCTGTTGAGCGAGTTGGAATGGTCCTTATCCACGATCGGGGGTCGGTACCAAGGCTGCTTTTGGACGTATTCGTAGGCAATGGCTTGCGTGAGTATACAGAGTACTATTTGCCCCAGCAGCGGTGTCAGCACCTTACGCGACACCAGGCTGGCCGTCGGCCGTTTGCGGCTCAACTTCGGGAATGCGCCGGACCAGCCCATGAAGATGGCGATTGGCAGGATGAGCAACAGGTCGATGAAGAGGAATTGGAAGTCACCAAGGTTAGACGCGGACGCGTAGAGGAAGCTGACGGACGTGAACTGGATAGCCGAGTACAAGCTCATATACTTGAAGCAGCTGAAGCTGGTGACGAGGGCAGCGCGACCTTCTTTGATGACTTGCGGCACGCACGAGATGTCGAAGACGCGACTAGTAAACGGTGCTGCGACCGAGGCTTCTGCTTCTGAAAGGGAGATGCCCACATCGGCGGCTTTGAGGGCGCCGCAGTCGTTTGCGCCGTCGCCGCAGAATCCGGCGCAGTAGTCAATACTTTGTAACTTCTCTACCAATTCATGCTTCTCATCGGGCGACATGCGTGCGAAGACTTGTCCACATACAAGCATCTCGCGCAGGACCTTCTCGGGCGCGAAGTCGATGATCCAGCGAAAGACGTCTCCACTGACAGCCAGAGAGTAGTTCCGGAGGTTAGAGATATCGTAGGGTAGAGATACATCGGCTTCAGCTGGTGGTGGTAGAGGCTTAAGAGTGTTCTCGTCCAGCTTGAACAGAGGATCGTCGACACTCTCCCAACTGAGGCTAGCAAGCGCGGTCCTAGAATCTCCCTCGATGAAATGCGGGATAAAGCAATGAGCAGTCCTGTTGATGAGTCCACACTCCCTAGCGACGCTTATGGCCGTTAGGATATTGTCTCCCGTACACATGACTGTTCTGATCTTAGCCCTTTCTAGCTCTTCGATGACAGGAGTGGTAGTCGGTTTCAGCTTATTCTCGAAAATGATGAAGCCTACGAAATCAAGGTCCTTCTCAGCCTCCTCTCGCTTCATCTTCTGCATCTTGAGCCAGTTGACCCTGAGAGTCTTTGTTGCGCACGCGATGACACGGAAGCCTTTGTGCGTATAGAAGGACAACAGGTCCTCATAGTCTGTAGGAAAGCTGTCAGGGCGGCAGATATCTTTCATGCATTCCGGCGCTCCCTTGACGTAGACCTGCCCGGTCTTTGAACCAAATTGGCGGACGATGACGCTTGCTCTCCTCAGTTGCGACACAAACTCGAACGACTTGAGTACACCGAGCTCGATTGGTTTTCTATTTTCGTCGTCCTCTTCATCGTCAATGTCGTACTCGCGGCCGGGGGGCGGTCTGGCAACAGAAGGCCGGAGCTTATCCTGCTCATCTTCTCCAACGCCAGCCCCCTGCTCTCCCTCAGTGAAGCTCCAACCGGTGAAATTGAACATCTTTTCGTCTAACGGATCACCTAGAAGCGCATCGTCGATTAATCGTAAAGAATGACATGTTGCCATGGTGTACAGTATCGCCTTGTGCTTCGCATAATCGATGGTAGGGTCCCGGTCGTACCTCGAGTTGGGAAGTATGTCGATGTTTTCGGTAAGGAGTTCGCTGAATCTATTCGCCGGCCGTTCGACCACGCGCACACCAAGTACATCCAAGCCCTCTTCTGTCAAGGTCCCAGTCTTGTCGAAACAGACCACATCGAGTTTACCTCCAACGTTCACACGCTGTGGGGAGATGCAGAAGATCTGCTTCTGTTTGAGCCGAGAAAGGGCGAAGTTGGTGCCAATGGTGAGGGTCGCAGGGAGCGCAGGCGGAACAACGATTGTAATCAAATCAAGCGCGCGCACCACGATCAAATGCCAGGCCAGGCCGAAGTGGATGAAGTTGATGAATGAAGCAACGAAACCTATCATGGCAATGCCTGCCATGACTGATATGTATCGGAAAGAGTCGCGGTAGAACTTGAACCCAGAAGGCTTCGGGAAGAGCATCGATCGTACTAATGCGCCCTTTGTTGTGTTGAAACCGGTCCGTACTACCATGGCCAAAGCTGCAGCTTCTTCATCGCTATCATCCTCATGAGGTCTCCGAGCGCGGATGATCTTCGTTCCAGAGAATAGCATATGTCTTGCGATTTCCGGGTGAATAGTAGAAGCACCTAGATCGAGCACGTCCAGAGCCTAGAAATATACAAATAGAGTCAGTCCGAGTAAGCAAGGTAAAGATGAGCTAAAAAACCTCGATCAACTGTGCCATACCAAGACGGGTAATGCAATTGCCGCCTGTAAGACATGATTGGGCGTTACGTACCTCATCTGTCATTGGAACCTTAGAAACAGGTACCGATTCACCTGTGAGCATACTTTCGTTGACAATGCAGTCTCCCGACAGTAGCAGACTGTCACAAGGTAACTGCGTTAAAGATGGGTCTGTGACCTCGTAGACGTCACCTGGAACCAATTCTGCCGAGTCGACGGTGCGCCAGAAACCGTTTCGCAATACTCGCACCTCGCATTCGAAGCGAGATACTTCTCGTAAACGCTTCATCGTGGCCTTCGTTTCGATGACTGTCGCAGTTATGCTAACCACAGAAATGACAAAGATGCACGCAGCATAGTAATAATACTCATCCACTGACCAGAGGAATAGACTAGCAATCTGGAAGACATAGAACGGATTGATCACCTCTTCAACTAGCAGTTGCCCTGTAGGCTTCTCGGCAAGATCAATGACGTTCTTGCCAAACACCAGCTCGCGATATTCGCGTTCTTCTGTGTCGAGACCTTCACGAAGTGCCGTGACGTTTGTCCATGCCGGATCCTGCCAAGTGTTGGCCAGGACGAATCTGTCTTTGAGCGGATTGTAGCAGAAGCGAATGTAGCGGTAGTCGAGACAGCGCAGCTGCTTGATGACGGGGTCGAAGTCTTCATCGTAGTCTCGGTGTCGATCCTTTTCCGATACACCGAAAACTGTTGACAGCGAGCGGCCATATACCTGTTCGTCAATTTCCTGCACCGCAAACTCGCCCCATTGATTTTCTATGACCAACCATGAGCATTCTTTAAGGGGCGCTGGACGTCCTATCAGAGCGACCTTCCACCTCGGCAGCCATTGGAAGAGCAGCCAGGCCAGTCCAACAGTTATGGTGCATATGGTTACGTATATGCCGAACCCGATTGTTGACGTATTGAAGCCAGCGACCACGATAGTCAAGTCCTCGGTCAAAATGTAGATTTTCTGGTTCGTTCGCCGCCCTCTTGCGCCGTCACCAGAGCCAACGCTAGACACGGAGGACTGCCTGCGTAACAGAGGCCGATCTGCCGAACTACGCCTGGAGAAGGCAGAAGACTTGCGCCGTCTATGCGACGGTGCAGGGGAGCCTCCATTCTCTAGTTCGTCCAGCTCTTCCACGGTATACCCGTCGTACTCGATCTCGCCGTATTCCTCTGCAATCGCCTCCTCTTCAATGTCTGCGTCCGAGTCGCCGTCTTCGTCGTAGTAGGTGAAACTCGTGGTGGAGTCTGCGCGGCCGCGGCGATGTGCAAAAGAGGCAATGCTCGTGGGAACGCTCTCCGACATGGGGCCCGCAAACATCTTGATTGTGGTCGTCAGCGGCTGTCTCGATGTGCGAAAAGCGTTCATGGGCTGGAGCTCTACCTCGTCCTGCGCCATCTCTACATCTTCCATGAAGCTGACCGCGCTGTGCTCATTATTAGCATCGCGATCCACACAACGAGTGATGCGAAAAAGCATACTTGCTGAAGTTGGAGCCCGACCGGTGCAGCGACCTCCTGCGGCGCCGCTCAGGGCTTCGATTGCCGTCCATCGTGTCGATGCTGGGGTGTCAAAGTAGCAATGTCAGGGCATTGTCGGGTGCAGGAAAAGCAGAGGTGCCGTACCTGCGTCTGTGCAGCTATGACGATTCGGATGGATGAACCTTGCAGCTCCCGGTAGCTTATCGCTTCGCTTATCTAGTCTGTAAGAGGCAAGTCCGTCCTCTTCGATTCACATTCAGAGTAGCTCTTTCAACACACGCGAGCGTGCGGGAGAAAGGTCTGCTTTGAAGTCTACTCATCTGCCGGCACATAAATACAAGGTGGTGCCAAGATGACTCGACATCGCAGGCAAGCTTCGATAAGCACTGCTTAGGTGAACCTATCAGAATGCAATCTCAAGGATGAGCTCAACGACATCACTATGAAAACTGAATGCTCACCTCTCTGTGAATATACAAATAGCCCGACCGGTCGCATGTTTCCAGGTTTCGGAACCGTTGGTCGCGTCGCAATTTCACAACGACCCCATCCTCCCTACACGATCTTCAATTTTGCCACAAGGTCGTACTGCATCCTCGATAGAATACTCTTGACCGGAGGACGACAAGTCGAAAAAGGTTTGCCCAAACGTGGCTTGATCACTTTTACCGTCTACCAGAGTACACCTCCAATAGCGTAGATCATCAGTACTCGGCCCGGCCAATGTGAACCAAATGATAACTCCGGTTTTAGAGCGAGCGCTTGTTGTCTGGATTTAGGTCGTTCCATTCCCCCCTGCTACGAAGACATGCTATGGTAATAGCTGGGAGGTGCCGTAATTTTTGTGGCAACCCCATCTGATATGATCGATTCACTTCGCCCAAGGTGGAGTCTGGTCTCCGATGCCTCGTATTACATGTAAGAAACTATACTTTACTATGGATCTGCACAGAGCTAACAATTTGAAGTAACATCAACTGCGGTGGCGACTGTGAGTTTCACTCTACCTTGGCTGTCACCACGAGTGAGCTGTTCACTGGCGATAGATCTCTTTGAAGATATTGTGCTGGTTTCCAGCGTGTGATCGTACTAGAACGATCAGTTTTCTAGGTTGAGTATGATTAATGTCGTCGCCCATTTTCACCCTGTTGCTCTGCGTAGCCAGCCTCGCGACTGCCGCTCGTGCTCCCGCCTCCAAACTCGAGAAGCGCGATCAATGTGGCACCTTCCAGAAAAATGTCTATAGTTGTGGCGCAAGCAAAGGCAATCAACGGTCAAATATACTTAGCTGGAGGCTTAGAGGTTCGGCATACAGCTCGGCTGAGCAGCCTCAGCATGATGCTTGAGATATAGCAGACATCCGCTATGTACCAGATCGCGGTGCCTGGGAACCGTCACTTTCTAGTAATACATAAACGCTGCTACACTACAAGGACGGCAGACCAACGGGCCAAGGAATGAATGTGTGATCGAAAGCGAACTTGTTTAATATAGTCGTTAGAAAGGGAAGCGCCTGATGGTGTAACCTTATATCATTTCAGCAACGCACGTCTTATGCGCCCACGCATGAGTGATCTTGCTGATGAACTTGGGAGCGCCTTCACTGATGATGTTCATGTACGAGATTACAAAGACGACCTAAAGCCTAGAGGCATGGGCTGGTAATTCACCTTTACATCAAGTAAGCTACTACTTTTGCAACCAAGGCACAGATACGTAGAAGGGTGGTGCGGGTCTGTTACAGTCTCTGCTGTACCAGATCCTCCAATTAGCTCTCAGCTTGATTCAGTATGTCTGTGCAAAGCGCTTGCATCGTGACACTCTAACAGAGAAAACATCACAGCTTACAGGAATACAATTCGGTATGTAATTCTGTCTCCTTGTGGACAGTTTTGATGAATGATAGCGAAGAAAAGATCAACCCAGCTATTAGAAGTCTCTGTCTTGTGAGGCCGCATCACGATCGGTGCATCAAACAGACCTAGAAGACATTAAGAGGATTTCTTGCGTCAAGAATATCGCACGATCGACATAACCCATTTTACGAAGCGTTACATGTGAAGGCACATCGAGAAACAAAGTCCAATTTTTTTCGAAGTCCATCGACAGTGAACAGATTTTTACGTCTGAATGATGAAATACTTTACTACGCTCGATGGGTCGCGAGCCGGGGCAGGGCTGAAGACAACGAATCTTCGTTCTCTATGCTGGACGAGTTCATTAAGGCCACCAGTCATCATGCATACAGCATTAGCAATCGTTGGACACAGGTGAAAGCTTCACCCAAATATGAAGGACATGATGGACATAAGGGGGGGTGGAAGTGCAGCTTCCGCGCCTTAGCTGTCTGTGCAAGCTTGTTAGGTAGTCAGATACCTACCTATGGTAGATTCGTGCAAAGCAGCATGAGGAAACGAGAAGACAAGCAAGCAGGGTAGACCACTACTAGATTGAGTTTCGCTGGCGAAGAGTGAGACCTATCCCTATGCTCGTTGGTGTGGATGAGCCCTTCGAGTCATTCCTCCTCCATCGCGATTCCATCTCTTCGTCCCTACCAAAACCCCACTACACGAGCTATCCTGTGGTCGTTAAAACCAACCCCACAACCCGCGTCCGCAGGCCTAGCTCTGTCTCGTCAGTTCCATTCATCACTGACGTCCTTTCTCGTCAAAGTAGCGGTGTAATCCCTCCATTCCCAATCCAGCAGCACTAATCGAACCCCACCAACATCAAGCATCGCGATCAATGGTCACGTCGAGTAAGCGAAATGCGATGGCTCAGTTGCGGGGTTTACTGGTAGTGTAATCTGGGTCACGATAAGAGTGAAGTAGTGGGCCCGTTCATCTGGTGTGGATGTGAGAATCCAATGTGTTGGCACGGTTCGGAGCGTGTAGACGCGAAACGGGAGGGGTGTTTGGTAGGGCTCGGATCGCGCCGGAGCGACGATGCATTGAGTGATTTGGGAACAGCGGTGGGAGATTGTCAGAGCATGTGTTGACTTAGCATCTATGGATGTCTCGCATGCACTTCACTTGTGAAGGTGACCCGATCCCAGATTGACATGGGAGCAAACGTACCTGAGCGTGTCAAAGTAGGAAGCATGCATCCCCACACGGGATGTTCTCTCCGGAGCTGTACTGCACGGTCTGCACCGACGCAGTCTGCGCAGTGATGTAATGGCTCACAGGACGATGCAGCAGCCGCATGCAATATCTTGAACGCAAGCTTGCGTGGCAAGCATACAGATTCCTGCCGATCCCGACTTCCAGAACTCCAGGTACGAAAGCTAGCCGCTGCGGCTGCGGCAAGGCCTCCGGCAGAGAGTTTATATGAATGTCGATCGTGTCTAGTCCTGGAGCAAAGCCGGTAAGAAATATAAGGTTAGCAACAAGTTTATGTGCGCCAAGTATGAGCACGAGGACACTAGGAAGAGGGAAGTGATAATATAGTGTAAACCTCCACGAGTAACATCAATGCAGAGCCGGAGCAGACCTTGCGCACAGTACATGGATGTATGGTGCTGCAGCGATCGACACTGCCATTGAGAGACGAAAGGACCGCACATTTGCGCACCAGAGCTGCAAACACATGAATCATTATCTGACATTTCGACATGCCTGTAGCCAGGAAGCTTGCGGAGAGGGAGGGAACAGAGGTGAACGTTGTCAATGCCAAAATGTCATTGTCTTGGACTTTTCCTGCTCCGCCACTGAACACCGTGGTATGAATCGTTTGCGCCGTCACTGCCACCAAGCACTCAGTAGGGTCATGTTTAACCTTTCATTTGTAAACATAACACCATGTGATGCCCATATTCATGTCGAAAAAACCGTAAGAGACCCCAGCCTATTCAACCATGTCCCTTACACCTCCGCAAGCACCGTCTCCTTGAACTCCCGCTCAACCTGTTGTACGTTAGCAGCTTTCTCCACATTCGTCGCCTGTCAAGTTCGTACCTTCTGGCCAGAGTCGTCCTGGCTTGACTCGCCGTGGAGACCGAGGAGAGCACCAAGGTCGAACTTGGGCTGCTTGAGAAGCTTAAGCTTGCGGACGTGGATCTATTATGCATTAGCCAAGCTCCCAGGCACGCGCTTCCACGACGACACATACGTTCTGGAGGGGATAGATGCCTTGGGTGGCCTTCTCAATCTCACGGCCGATGACCTCGGGGATGAGCTTCTGAGTGAGCTGAGCGAGGGAGCACGAGCTGGCCTCACGGGTCATGATCTCAGTCATCTTCTTGCGGATCTGCCTGATCTGCGACGAAGCGGCGTAGGTGGTCTTCTTGATCTGGTTGGGTCGTCGCTTGGTGAAGGCGATGGCGAAGAGGCGGACGAGATAGTCGTCAGTGGTCTTGACGACGACGTTGGCCTCGATGAGGGTTTGCCACTTGCGGACAAGCGAGCGGAGCTTGTCGGAGGTGAAGTCGAGGCCGTGGAAGTTGGTCAGGCAGTTCTTGCCCTGGACCTCGTCGACGCGGAGCTTAACCTTACGGAAAGCGTGGTCCTCGTCCTTCTGGAGGTCCGCAAGGGAAACCTCGAATATCCGGCCCTTCAGTGCATCGTTGGCGTTCTTGAGACCGGAGGTACGGTTAACGAGGGTCTTGCCGACACTGCAAAAGAAAAAGAACTCAGTATGCTGTCCATTGAAGAGTGTGCGGGCGCACAATGTCGCGATGGGAGCCTTACTCTCGGACCTGGAAAGTGCCAGGAGCCTTGACGTTGTACCAGTCCTTCTTCGCGAAGGTGTCGGTCTTCTTCTTGAGACCCTTCTTGCCCTTTGAAAGACGCTTGTTCTTGCCGACAGCCATGGTTGCGATGGGGTGGGAGGGCTGTTCTGGTTGTGTCGTTTAACAAGTCGAAGCCCACGCTGAATTTCTTCGCTAAGCGAGTGGTGTGCGCGCACGGACCTAAATCACGTGAGCCAAGAAAAATCTGGGGCCTTCGCCGTGCACAAACACCGCAACTGATCGCATGCCTATCCGAACGGTGGATCTACTCCTGCTCTACTTCCTCGTGCGTGGTTCGCGGTATTACCGCAGCTCACGCCAATACCTATTGGGATATCACCCTCACAACGGAAAGAGCTGTTCGCCTTGTTGCGCAGTTTTGGCGGGTTTGCCACCTCGTTGTATTGGTTTCTTGACACTGATATGCACTATCTACTCAGCCATGCGATAACCTTACTTTTTCAATCCAGTAGTTACTGATGTAGAAGCTCCTTCCCCATGGCTGAATGCTTGTTAGCAAACAACTCGTTCTTCAAATCACCAGGAACACGAGGCTGCTCGAGTGACATGGTAAGAAATGCTCCACAATGACCGACGAACGTAGACGTAGGTTGCGGCCATCGCCGGTGAACAAATTGCTAGTCACTACGGCCAGCGAGACCCAAATCTCTAGGCGGTGGACTTGGTCAGGTCGTTGTCCGCCGGACCACCGCGCCACAGGGTCTACAGAAGGACTGCTGCCACTGTTCCAAATTGCTCAGCAGCGTTCACTGCTGGATCCATACTTCAGAATGTCATGGTTTTTATAGTTTTAGTTATAGTTTGTTATTTCAGCACGAGCTGCATTCAATTTCCATTGACCGCTCTCCTGTCACGACTCGCTACTCTCTGATCCGCTTCCGCACCGCTAGTGTCGCTTCTCGCCTCGCTACTTCCACCTTCCCACAGACCAGTCCCTGACACCGTTCTGTCGAACTCCTTCCATGGATTGACGTGGCAGCTAATTTGACTGCTCACCGATTGGTATCGAGCTAAACGGATCCACTGCACGCATTCCTTCTATGACTCCTTCCTCATTTCTTCCTCGCCGAGTAGTCTCCGCCTCTCTATCGGGCAGTCCCGGGCTCTCTGTGCGCGCTCTCGACACCTGCTCGATACCTTCTGAGGCAGGGTCTGAGAAGCTGTCGTTCTCCCAATCGCTCTTCTGACATCTTGTTGATTTCCAGGTCGTGGCTTGGTCCTCAATTCTTTGGGTGCGGATTCCCCACTACCAACTCTTTCCTCGATCACAAAGAAGTGACGGTGTTCGGGATGATGCTCAGTGGCTTGGTGATGGATCTTTAGATCGCTGTTCTCTCGTTGTGTGGGGTTACTTGGTTGATCACATGGCCAAATCACGTCCTCACGGCACTGTGCTCTCTGCGTTGTTGCTGGTAGGGGTTCTGAGACTGGCAGAACTTCTCAAAGTCTGGGAAGCTGATGTAGCCATCTGAAGCGGGTCAACTATGGCACTGTGATACAAGGCTGGACAATTCTTACCTTGCTGCCTATACTGATGGACATAGCGAGCACTCTCGCTCCTCCATACGGCAGGGCGATCTGGGCTGTAAATTGGACTCGAGTGCATTCTCTCTTCTGGCGAAGACATCGGGCTACCTGGTGGTGTCTCGGTCCTTGGCGTGGATGGGTGCGAGGCAACCTTGGCAAGGAGGGCTGAAGCTTTGGTCGGACTCCCCGAGCCTGAGTCTCTGCGGCTTGCTATGGTCGATTGTGTTGTAAGACACGGCGACGAGACGGTTGAAGGCGTTAGAGGTGGTCGACGGGTGCCTGATGTGGACCGTGGCTGCTGCGGTGGTTGTGTTGGGAGCGAGTAGTAGTATCTGGTGTTGTTCGCCATTTCGAAGTGGAAGTGTGTTTGCTTGTCTCGTTGATTGAGTGGTTGACGGTGGAAAGGTGGAATCAAGAGCAGAGCAGTTGGAAGACGTAGTGGTAATAATGCTGAGTGCCCGCGCCCAGACGCCATTCACCCAGACTACAACGCCTCTGCAAGTGCAGGGCACCCCTGCAACGCCAGCTGCATCATCAGCCGGGCCCTCCAGCTTTGACTTTCTCGGCCCCGGTCGCCATGCACGATGCACGCCTCTTAACAACGTGGACCGTTAGGACAGCAGGCAGCTAGCCGGCTACAAGCCGGCTGCGCTGTCATCAGTCGATACGTCGTGACTCGTCCCCGACCGACTCACGACCACACTTCATCTCGAGGCGTGCGTTGGCCACCGCTGTGTCTCTTTTGGTCGCTCCGAGAAATCGTTAGCCCGGCAAGTGGCTACTGCTTCTAGCAAATTCGCTGACGTCGGCTGTATCGAGGCCTCTCGTGCCTGATTGGCATCGCGGCTCTGCAGCCGGTAACGCGGGTTCCAAGGCAGCAGGGTCTCGAATCGGGACATGGATGCGCCTTGAACAGGCGCTTCCGTCATGGACGCCGTGTGGTGGAGAGACAACTGCCAGACAGCCACCATTCGGGCCGGCAAGGTACGCTCCAGTTGGTGGGCGGACGCCTTGCAAGACGGAGGGCCGTTCCTGATGCTGTATTGACAGGACCGCGTCCTGGCGTGTGCGGCCAGGTACGAGCTCGAACACAATGCTTCACGATTACGTCTGCCTCTGTCGTCGCAACGGTCGGGGCGGTGGCGGAGCGTCTTGCTCTTCACAAATCCACGCGCAATGACATGGCTCGCGCAAAGAAGCACAAAATCAGCAACACGAGCCAACATCCAACAGAATCCCACGCGTCGCACCCGCGTTCCATCCTTCCTGGCTCACAAACCCGCTGCTCACCTCTTCTATGACGCACCCCTATTCTTTGTTTTCCTGACATCGGTTCTTGGTTATCTTCTGCACGCTCGGGCGGGATGGACCAAGCAGCGGCCAGTTCACAGTCCACTCGTTCTCGCGTCTCACCATGCCTCCCATAAGCCGGGCGGGCGAGATGGCGAGTGCTACAAGACGCCTTGTGTCGAGAGCAGCAGCTCTGACGTTACACCACGAAATACACTAGACATTAAGTTCCGAACGGCCCTTTACACAGTAGGTGTCAGAGGTTTCCAAGTTCTGCCAGCCCACCTCATGGCATAGCATGGCGATCCACTCTGTTCTTCAGAGCGGGGCGGACAGGCGTCCAGACTCGTCTCTCCTCTCCACTAATCCTCAGCTGCGCTGCATGACGCTCGCCAGCGGCTACGACTGCCGCACTTGCCCTGGGAATCTTTCGCCTCCCCGACGAGTCAATCAGCGTCGCGCCCATCCAGGTTGACCGAGCATGCGAGACACCTGCCATATGCCATGCTGCCCAGTCCGTTGTGAAGGCGCCTGCTAGCTCACGATACTACACATTAGACGCGCTCGGTACCTGTCGCCTGCCCCACAGATACGGTTAAGGTTATCTTGTGACACCTCTTCACGCACCCCTTCCTCCCATCTCAACGCCTCCGTAGATGCAGGCAGTCTGTATGAAGAGTGGTCTGCATCAGGGATGCATAGTTACTATCCCCGGTGGCCCTCGCTTCTGAGATTACGACCAACAACGCGGTGTACTTCGAGTCAACCCTCGGAAATTTGTTACATTCACCGCTTCGCAAGGACGTCCTCAGCACAGAGATTGGTGCACCGTGTATACAACCACACTCCCGAAAACACTCGCTCTGCGTTAAACGCAAAGATTCGTGTTGGATATGCACTCTTATTGCCGCCTGGGAGTTGTACATAGCAGCATGCGGTCATGGTGCAACCCACCGTCTCCCCACACGCCTCTTTGCTCTCAACTCGGAGCCTCCCGAGCTCGCTTTGCCGACCCCGAGACCACCCACATACACACTCACAGAAAATACCCCACAGCGATCTAGAATGCATATCCCTTAGACCTGCGTGCCGATCCTTTCCGAGGCCGCACACAAGCACATCCTCGCCTACGCAGTCTGCGTGTTACCTGCTAGTCCTGCGTGCGGGTCTCACACGTGTACATCCGCCAGCCCACACCACACCTATGACATCCACACTCCAGAACGCGCTGACACAGGTGTTTCCCAGTAAGAGGAAACAGCAGCTTCTCCACGTAGACGCCCCGAAACAGATCCTGGGAGGGTTCTAGGTACAGTGGCTTCTGGTGCGCCTTACGGCGCGGTCGTCCGCGGTAGGCATCTCCTTGCACGCAACGAAGGGCAGTGGGTGGTCTTCCCGGCCGAGACCACTTTTGGCAGGGTGGATGGCTTTCTAATCTTGTACCGAAGCGCATGCTCGGAGCAAAGGCGAGGTAGCGTTCGAGCCCGAAAGCGGGCCGCCCCGGTAACCTAGTGATCTAGTGTTTACCCTTCTGGCACTCGCGCTGGCCGCGCCATGGGAAATGGAGGCGGTCATGCGGCAGATAAATGGTATTTGCGAGCGTGAGCGGGTAGGGCGGGTTTCGAATTTGGGGTGGTAGGGTACTTGGAGGGTGGTAGGGGTACATGAGCAAGTGTGGCCTACCCTCGAAAGAGAAGGGAAACAGGGCATGCTGTACTGCTGATGGCTGGCCTGCTGGGCTGGACACGTGAGGTGTTGTGAGTGGTCGTGCAGATGCGGGGAGCGCGGATGTACAGAGAGGAACGAGCGTGGAGAGTTATGGCGTACAATACGCAGAAGTGCGTGCTGTCTACTGGTCAGCTTCGTACGGCTCGTGACAGGACCGTGACATGACAATCAGTCCGAGTCGGCTTCGTTTGGCAGAGCGTGCCTGAGATGCACTTCGTCTTTCAACTTCCTGAGGCTACCCCGTGTCATTAGTCCTCCTATGGTATACCGAAGCTGCCAATAGCGGAGGCGAACAGTCAGCCATGCGCTGCTGTGGCGGCCTGCGTTGAAGGCACTTCTTGAGCCGAACCAATCGCTGAGCATGGTCTGTAAAGCATCATGAGGTGAATGTTCTATTCGTGGAGTTGAAGTATTTGTTTTGTCTACCTGCAATTATTGCGTGAGCGTCCTCGCTATTTACTCGGATCCGCAGCACGCGCTGCTGCCCACTTCATGCGACTAAGGAATCGTATAGGCGTCCTACCCAATGGTCAAGCTTATCGAAAGGTCGATGCAATATGTCAACCCGAATCCAATCGCAACAATATGACAAAAGCGGAGATGCACGATGAGTAAGGTGTCTTTCGTGCACAAGCAGACGACGAGCTGAAATGCCAGGCAACGTCAACATTTAGTGCTATCGTAATTGTCAGCGTCCTCTCCGTCCAGTTATACCAATGGTTCGAGTGCTTACGTCGATATCTTCCCAGCCGCGACCCTTGACGTTGGCGAGCTCGTCCATAGACATGACATGACCAGTGGTGACTATGAACAGCAAGTGTTAGCGTCCATCCTGGGGATATGTTACAATGCTCCGGCTTCTCACGATGGCCAGAGAAGGAAAGAGTGGCGTTATTATTCATATGCGAAAATGCATAAAACTTACAATAGCCAGCTTGAATCTTCGCGTCAATTTCGACGCGGCTGTCCGCCGGTATCATCTCTTCAGGGATCGGAACACGCTCGTGAATTGGGATGCCCTGCTCGACGATCGCATCATGTTTCATACTAAAGCTGTGTTAACTCTGCGCGCCGGCCCTGCAGTCGGAGGGCCATGGGTGACAATGGCTTACTTGGACATGCTGAGCATCCTGTCAATCTTCGTGATGCCGAGCCAGTGTAGGATCTACAGTGTCACGAGTATTAGCAGCTGATTCGATAGGTGCTAGACATTGTAGAACATTGTAAAGCGTGTAATGCAGGATGGCTCACATCAGGCATGAGTGCTTGGAAACGCATATCCTTAACACCAGCAATGTTCTCGGTTCGCTTGAAGTACTCGCTCGCGCGATCTTCTCCGCGCTTTCGTGCGTTGTACACAAGGTACTTCGTCACTTCGCCAAGAGCTCGTCCTTCTTTGCGGAAATAAATGACGACACCGCTGCCGCCTTTCTGAGCTTCCTTGACGGCTTCCTCAACGCCGAAGATGAGGTACGGACGGCATGTGCAAATATCCGAACCGAAGACATCGCTGCCATTGCACTCATCGTGAACACGCAGGGCCAGACGGACTTTCTCGTCCGACATCTTGGCTGGATCGCCGAATATGTATACAGTCAAACCACCGATCGGTGGCAGGAAAAGTTTGATGTCGTGCCGAGTAATCAGCTCAGGGTAAGATCCGCCAGTCTCCTCGAACAATGTACGGCGGAGAGTGCCCTCATCTAGTGAAGCTGTCAGCTTGTGCAGTCAAAATGCGATGGTGTGACGGACCGATGCCGAAGCGTTCGGCAACACCTGGTAAATACCAGACAGGCTCAACGGCAACCTTTGTAACCGCCAATTCACCGCTCTCGTTGATACAGATCTTGCCATCAGGTACGAGGCGACCTTTTCGAACACTGTCCTCCAGCTCAGGAAGTTTCATGTGGGCTTTAGTAATGGCAATAGAAGGCCTGATCTCGACGCCCTCCTTGTCCATAGTCTCTTTGTAAAGCCATGGAGCCAGGTGTCCAAGAGGATCCATAGCTACAATCTTCTTCTTGTCGCTCCATTGAGGGAATGGTCCGATGGTTGCGGCGGGCTCGGTGTTGGTAAAGTCAGGCTTATGCTCAATGTCGAGGTTTCCGCTGGCTACAGCGAGAGCGTGGTAAATTGAGTAGGAAACACCGTGAGCACCGATAGCTTCGAAAAATCAGCGGTTTCAAAAGCCGAATGACGGAAATAAACGTACCATTGCGCCTACGGATGGTATTCGAATGGCGAGACACAACCACAGGACCTCGAACGGCAGGGTCTTTGTGACCCCAATCCATAGGCAGTGGGTCAACACCAGCTTGACCAGGATACGAAGTCAAGATGATCTTAGAAGTCTTGGAAACGCTGGTTCGACGAGGAGACATATCAGCAACAGGTGGTGTTTCCTCGTACTGTTTGCTAACGACCTCCGTGGTCTTCTCCGACAGAGAGGCAACCACTTCTTTGGCTTTCTCAAAGAGGCCGTTGGAGGGTTGAGGCTGACCTTTAGCCTCATCTTTGATCTGTTTGATCTCCGATAGCATGTTTACACGGCCATTGATGGTGTCTACGGCTGACGCTAGCTGGGAGTTCTCCTTGCGCAGAGAGTTGAGACCATCCAAGATTTCCTTGAGAAGGACATCACTTGAGCTCTCGACGGACATGATGATTGTGCAATGCTTTCATGCAAGTACAAAGAACCCCCTCGATGAACAGGAAAGTGTAATGAAGAAAATGTGGAATCCTCCGTATCACTCGGCCACCTGTAGACAATGATCCGCTGATTGCCGAGGAAGAGCTGAAGGGCGTAGTGTGTGACGCTGATGAAGAACGCAAGCAATGACCGATGGATGTTGAAGCTGTGTCCTAATCCCGAGCTCTGAAAGACAGTAGGAGAAGAGAGGGAAAGAGAGAGGAGGCACAGCGGCGGGGGAAGTTGGGTCACACGTGGTGGTCGATGACAGGGCGCGCGTGACTTTCTGATTGGCCGAGCTTATCGGCACACTATCTTGGCGCTATCATCGGAGAGCGGAGAGCTCCACCACACTCACAGCTCACACTTCGACGATAGTCTTGGCCGCGAACGCGCGACAACAACCACAACGCGCCATACTCCACCTTTGATACTGGACGCTCGCTTCTTCACTCCCACCTTCCCAACAAGGCGAAGACACATTTCTACCTCAGCAAGATGGCAAGTGGACACGCCTAGTCGTACGCGCGTGAATCAATTACCACAGGGCAAACGCAAGTCGGCAAAGAAGCCGCAGGGTCCCAAGAAGGTATGTGTACTTGGTCGCGCAATGACTGCAAAGCGCGCTAACCTTTTCTACAGAAGGAGAAGCTTCCGACGACCTTCCAGTGCCTCTTCTGCAACCACGAGAACTCTGTCTCAGTCTCCATCGAGAAAAAGTCTGGCGTTGGCAACCTTCAGTGCAAGGTGTGCGGGCAGACCTTCCAGACCAACACCAACTGTATGTCGCCGCGAACATCAACGGCGCAGACCTAAGAGACATACATAAAGCCGGTGTTGCCTTCGGCAACGCTGGTTGTCGCCCTTGTTGTCACAGCATGGCTATAGGTGGCTTATGGAAGAGAGCTGACGTTCTATAGACCTCTCCGCCCCTGTCGATGTCTACTCAGACTGGGTCGACGCTTGCGACGCAGTAGCGAAGGAAGCGGCCGCGGCCAACACAGCTACACAGAGGCCTGTAGCCCGCGGAGGCAGGTCCCGGGTTGAGGAGGAAACAGAAGACTTCGTTGTCCAAGACGAAGCCGACGCCGAGGGCGAATACGACGACTACTGAAGGCCCGGACTCGAGTAGGCGCATTTTATGTTGCATGTACAACACACAAGCTTCCATTGCATGTAGTCAAGGGAATGACTATCGGCATGTATGGCGTTCGAGGTATATCAGGATTTCACGGGTTGGCGTTCTATTTAAAAGTAGCGCGTAGCTACTGCGCTTGTGATAGTAGGGATGATTCATCATCGTAGTTATCTCGACCAAAGCAGTCGGATGAATGATGTGAGGTATTGTGGCTTTTCATTCGATTTGATGGTCACAAATAACAGTCAGCCGAGGCCCGATCCACCAGTCCATAGTCTGTCATATGTACCCCATACATGATCTCATACATCATCAACATCCATGCATGCTCACGTTGTCCTTTTCAATCGTTTGCGAGGACAACAACTTGCTAGATGTCTACATGGTGTAGAAGCGATCGCCAAAGTCACCAAGACCGGGAACGATGTAGCTATGCATTGATTAGTCTTTTGATCGGATGCGTCAGGAAGCACGTACTTCTTCTCATCTAACCCTTGATCAACGAAGGCTGTCACTACCCTTACTTTAGGGTACTCATCAGCAAACTTCTTGATTCCCTCTGGACTAGCGATCAGGTTAAGAAAGAGGATATGGTCCTCAGGCACACCCCGACTCTTGAGGACTTCGATAGCCATGAGAGCCGAGCCGCCTGTCTGTCGTTAGCATCACCAGCAATGCAATTTTACAATGAGCAATACTTACCAGTAGCCAACATCGGATCCAGCAAGAGGACCCATCGATCCGCAATGTCTTCCGGAAGCTTGTCGTAGTACAACTTGGGCTTGGAAGTCTCTTCGTCCCGCTGTATCAGGATCTTGCCAATCCTCACAGACCGACAACAATCCCTTAGGCCCTGCTCCATAGACTCGCCAGCGCGCATGATGGAGACACCACAGATCTTGCCCTCGAATTTGACGCCTATATAGTGCCTCCCCACTGGTGTGCTGATTTCGTGACCTACTACTGGCAGATGGTTCAGGCCCTCTTCGACGAGCAGCCGAATGATGCGGTTGGAATAGAAGATGAAGTCGGCCCGGCCCGTGTTCTCATCTCGAATCATCCTAGCACATGTGGTGAGTTCTACGCCCATCCGTGTGTGCACGTGCTCTCACGTTAGCAGCGCTATTAGCTGCGGTGTCTGCGGCAGGATGAAGACATTGTCTTGAGGAATTGGCTTGGAGACGGTTGCGGTGGGCTTTTGGGCCTCGTCGCGGTAGCCAGGTCCAAGAGGCTGCGAGGGGGGCTGCGATTCCGAGGTCATTTTTGGATGGTGATAAGAGTGCTTGCAAGCGAAAGTGGAGAAGTGGGAGATCCGAGTACTCGATCAAGATCCAAAGAGTGTCACCCACAGCTTGTCATAGACTACTATGAGGGAACAGGTGGAACGGGCAAAGAAAGAGAAGTAAGAATCAGCTGTAATCGAGGTTCCAGGCTCGTGATCTCGTAGCCGTCGGCGAGCTCCACCATCTGGGCCTCTGTCATGGTACACCGCCCGCGATTTTGAGTTAGCAGCTTGGGTGGACCCTGGCTCCCCGTTCACTCGCACCAGCCACAGCGGCGGCGGCGCCTCTGCCGAATCACGCGTGTTTGCCATCTCGAGTTGCAAGCAGCCGGTTTCGCCCAGCAACCGCGCAGCCTCCAAACGAAAACACCTTGCATCTCTGCGCCTTCACATTGCCAGACTGCCCTGACGCTTGCCCGTGGCGAGGACGATTCTATCTACCCACAAATCGGTTCCTACAACCTCGCCGTTACTCCAACATGCGCTCCTAGAACCCCCTCGCCCGCCCGATGCCCGCACGCGATGGCTATGCCCGTGTCGTCGGTTTTCACCGGCCCTGAGCGCCGCAAGAAGCTCGTGACGTACGGACGGGCGGCGCGCCTCAGCAATGCGCAGCTGTTCACCGACGACCCGCCTTCGCCGGAGCGTCCGCGCAAGCAAGTCGGGGGACTGAACAATGCGTCGCAAAAGCCTGGAGCAGCCTCTGGAGCCAAGGATGCGTTGGACGATGTGCGCGTGCGAAAACAGTCACTGGGGTTGTATGGCCAATTCGATGTACCCTCCGACAGTGAGCCCAGGCCTCGAACCGCAAGCAAGAAACCGCTGCAAAATCCTCCACCGAAGCCTTCAGACGATTTCGATGTCTTTGACGTGCCTTCCTCAGGCGACGAACGCAAAGTCACGAAGGCTGGGAGAGCCAAAGCAGCGCAGCAGCAGCGGAGCAAGATCGACGTTGCTCGATCAAAAGTGCCTGCGCAACAAGCAACGGCGTCGGACAAGAAGCAGGTTGTAGCGGTGTCTTCGGATGATCCCCTCATCACGGCAACCCCAGCGGTACGAACACGATCCAAGACTCCTGCAGCGGATACAAGACCCACAGCCACCGTAGCGGCAAAAGCGGCGAAGCAGAACGCACTGGCATTCAAGGTAAATGCGCGAGCAACTATCGCACCCAAAACTGCTCCAAAACAGACGAAAGCCAAACTAGCGCCAGCGCCTTTGGTTACTGGGACAGCACCAACACCACTGAATGATGACATGGCTGTCTTCGACGTCCCTCCCTCTGACGATGAGGTGCTGACACAAAAGTCGGCGCGACCGCGTAAAGCACCGATTATACGCGCAAAAGCACCCTCAAAGCCGTCCAGATCGCGTACATCTCTTTCGGCAGAACCCTCGGCAGAATCCGATACATCCAATGCATCCAACAAGCGCAAACGTAGTGGTTCCGCTTCGTCATCCATGACCGTGACGAAGATAAACAATGCACAGAGAAAGCGGGAAGCCTCCGTACCTATACAGAGGAAGAGAGAACCATCCATATCTATACAAAGAAAGAGAGAAGCTTCCGTAGCCCCGCGGAGTAGGAAGCTTCAAAAGACAGACGATAGCCTGTCACGAGGCCAGAGTGCGAACGAAGCTCTACGACCAAACCGTGCAGCAGTGGCTCATGACGCTCCATCCGACAAGTTGAAGTGTACCAGGATACGTAATGTTCCCGTGATTTCACGACCTGCGATAGCAAAAGCGCAATCATCCCCTGTCAAGCTTCACAGTATGCTCGCCATGCGCTCAGGGACAATTCCGCCGCGTGTGCAGAAAACTCTTGAAGCACCAGTCGTCGAAGACGAGACCATGTACGAAATACCCGATGAGGCCACACCGCGTGCACAAGACGTGAAGTCTACCATACCAGGCTCTGTGACACCACGGCAGCGGGACCTGTTCAGCAATCTGTTGGAGGACGGTTCAGACCTCACCACTCCAATGCCTAGCATCTCGAAGCTTCGAATTACTGAGCAAACACCGGGTTCTGCTTTCGCTACCTTGGCTCGATCGTCGTCTGATATTCCTCAATCTACACACACCAGGAAAGGGAGGCTCATTGATCTGCTGAAACAACAACGAGCGCCAAGCTTCAATGAGGACAGTGAAAGCGACGAAGAATCAGAAGCAGATGTGACCAAAATCTTAAATGTACCAGCTGCGGCCCAATCCAAGGCTAATCGCCACGTTGATGCGCAAGAACTAGCGGAGGTGATGGATATTGACCCTGATACCGCGACAAGTTCCCAGACCTCTCGTGCCCCTGTCCCTATTATGGACAGATCTCGGACCTACGCCCAACAAAGGTCTTATCTTGAAGAGACCAGTCTTGAAGATGGCCTGTTGAACTGGGATGACGACATTGAAGTGGACGTACCCACCAGACAGGGCTCGGTCACTGAAAGCGAAGACGACTCGCAACAGGTGACAGGCCTTACTGAACTTCGTCGAAAAGGACAACTATACAAGTTTGAGGCAGAAACCCAGGCCATCATCGAGGATATATCCGGCAACACCAACACCAACATCTCAGCACGGCGCAGTGCAATGATGGAGTTCGCTACACAGTTGGCCGATGTGAGCTACGTCAACCAGCTACTGGAGTCGGCAATGACGTCTTCATTGCTGCGGGCTATCTCTGCTACTGGTGACATTGTATTTGATTTCGGAGCAGCTGCAGCGATAGTTTTCATATTAAGAACAAAGCCAAGTTACGCCGTTGTCAAGCAAGTTTATCAATCCGAAATTTTGATAACATTGCGGAAGCTCTTGTCATCTCCCATGTTGAGCTTGGATATACACCGCATCTCGAAGGATAGGAAGACGAACATGTCTAGCAGCGCCAGAGATAGTGTGGCAGAGTTCCGAACGCTCATCTTGCGACTGCTCGACTGGCCGGAAGCGGACGTGCCTAAGCTGTCACCACAACTCTTGTCCGTTAAAGTTCTGGAAGAGCTGGTCCTAGGGCTCCGAATTGCCGGTAATACAGATGCCATCGTGGACGATGGCATGATCAGCAAAGTGCTCGACGTTGCGACCGGTCCCGCACAGCGCCTGCAGTCAGGCAAGGCAACTAGACAAGATGATTTGATATTGGAAACGGCATTCTCAACACTGGAGTCACTGTCAATATCCAAGGATGGTCAAGCTACTTGGCCAGAAGAGGTACTGCGACGATTGGTCAATATGATGCCGGCCTTCTTCGACACGACTAGATCGTCACCAAGGCGACTGGTCATCCGTCTTTGCATGAACTTGGCCAACGGTCGTCCTAAAGTTTGTCAGATATTTGCGGATCAGACGTTCGTTACCCGCCTTGCTCGCTTCATCGTGGTATGCTTCAATACCCTGGAAGAAGATGCGAGTCAGCAACCGTTGACACGAGTGCGGGACGACCTCATATTGGGACTGGGTGCTATGATGAATCTTGCAGAATTCAGTGATGCAGCTAGACTGAACGTGGCTCAAGGAGGGGATGAGCTGATTGGGGATCTGGTGAACATGTTTCTTGAGGGATCGGAACGCGCTGAGCGGGTAAGCCTACCTATCTGCCAGAGAATGCCCAACATGAACTAACGACTGATAGGCCGATTCAGTGAAAGATGTACACGCTCTCGTTCCCACCGGCTATCTCACTATCATGCTCGGCAACCTTTGCCTGAACGACCAGGTGCGCCGCAAGGTCATGTCCCTGCTTCCCGGGAAGAAGATGACTTTGCTCGTGCAAAAGGTCAGAGAATTCGTCCAGTACAACCAAAAACTAGACCAAGTTGAGTTTGAGGGCGCCGAGGGTCAACAAACATTGCAGAATTTCACGTTGAGACTTATGCTCGTGGTGGAGAGGTTAGAGAAGGTGGGCGGGCGGGAGAGTGCGGGTTTCCTCGTGTGACGGAAGCTGCTGTGTGGGTGACGGACTGAACGGTCAATTTCTCCTTGAGTGATGTTGGACTTAGGCTAGGGTAAACATTGGGGTTTGGATATATTTCGGTGGGGAGTTGGTTGGGCTCCGACAAGGGGTTGATGATATTGAAGGACACGGCACGCGTGGATTAGCTCGATACCCCAGATGTGCTGTACGAAAGACAGGTTTCCCCAGCCCCGGATCTTGGCGGCGTGTGGTCGTGTGTGCCGGCCTTTAGGCTTTTCGAGGTGGTGGGTGTATGCACACTGGTCTGGAAGAGGGAGGCTATGGCAATGTTTTTCCACCATGGCTAAATCTACAGCGCATGGCCTGCAGGTCCCAAAACTGCGGACGCGAATGACGCGGTGCGCAACGGTTGTGCCGGCAGAAGCAATTTGCACGGTGCTTCTGGCGCGCTTCCACGGCTTCCATGCATCTGGGGCCTGCGGGCGGCTCGGCTGGGCTGCGGTTTTGGAGCGCTTCACATGCGCGAGCGACGGGGGATCGGGTGCGGCGGCCAATCAGCGCGACGAGGCGCGGGGAGCCTTTTGCGAGGGTGCTTCTGCGTCTGCTCACGGCGGCCTTTGTCCTCATCTGCTCGGAGGGCTGCCAGGCGTGTGCGCTAGCGGCTGCGGGCGTTCGCTGCGAGCGCGGCGCGACGAATAATGGGCCTTGCATTTACGTGATGCAATTCTCTGGAGCCCAACGTGAGCGCAAGGCCGCGTCTGTGTGCGTACGCTAGCCATGACGGCATAAGGACCAAGACGTCGTCCATGTCTTCTCTGCTCGCTGTTTTCGAGTGCTGCTTCCAGCATCGCCCACATCCGCGCCGCCTGGATCCATAGTCCGAACCAGCATAGGCTCCAACCGCGCCTGAACGGTGCCGCCGCCCTCCACTAACTGTTTGCGCTGAGCAGCTCTTGCAGCGAGCCGGCGTACCTACCCGCCCTCCACATCACCTCGCTCCGTCTCCAACACTGGCCAGTCGCTCCAAGACCTCAAGACACGAACACCCCGCCAGCACCACCATGGCCGGCCCCAAGCAGCGCAAGATTGCCATTGTCGGCAGCAGAGCCGTCGGTGGGTTTCCAACCTCCATGCTCGATGCTGTAGAGCTGACGGCGTAGGCAAATCGTCTTTGACGGTGCAATTCGTCGACGGCCACTTCGTAGAGAGCTATTACCCCACCATCGAGAACACCTTCAGCAAGGTCATCCGGTTCAAGAACCAGGATTATGCCACCGAGATCATCGATACCGCCGGCCAGGTACGCAGTCCGCGCTTTCTGATCCCCGCCTCTGCACCCCGCAGTCCATGCACATCCAACACATGAGCTACAGCCCTACGTCAATTTTGGACGGCAGTCTGCCTCGTATGAGATACCATCGTGCGATTTTGCTGACAGGAATGCTCCCCTCCAGGACGAGTACAGCATTCTCAATTCGAAGCACTTCATCGGCATTCACGGCTACATGATTATTTACTCGGTCGCCAACAAGCAGAGCTTCGAGATGGCCCGTATAATACGCGACAAGATTCTCAACCACCTGGTCAGTTACATGCACTTCGACCAAGTTGAGAAACGTCCATCTGTATAGTCCTGTTCTGCGCATCCGCGCGGTCTGAGGCAACTAACACATCCTCTTGCAGGCTACCGAACATGTCCCCCTCGTCATCGTTGGAAACAAGTCGGATCTGCGACCGGAGCAGCGCCAAGTCACGGCCGAGGAGGGCAAGGCCCTCTCAACGGAGCTCAACTGCGGCTGGACCGAGGCCAGCGCGCGCTACAACGAGAATGTGCAGAAGGCGTTCGAGCTGATGATTTGCGAGATCGAGAAGAGTCAGAATCCTGGTGAACCCGCGGGCGGGAGCAAGTGTCAGGTCATGTAACGTTGATGACTGACATGTGCGCCTTGCAGATGAAGAGTGGTTGAGACTACAAGCACGCCCGCCCGTGAAGAAGGCGTGGGACAAGGTCAAGGAGGGATGCAAACCTTCGTGAGGCAGGGTATATTTTACGTTTGGGACAAGGTTTAGACTTAGACGGTTGGGTGTATGACATTCTTGGTCTCACTAGAAACGTAACGGCGTCAAGAGCGGAGGTGTAATGGGCGTTTTTGGAACAGGAAACATATCTCTGCGCGACCGTATCTCACTGCGTGTTCTCCAATGAGGCGTTACAAAGGTCAAGTGCAACTCCCGACTCTGCGTGCTTGTCGGTAGACGACTTGCCTGACCAATTCATTCTCCATGACTTCAATCACTGTCATGCAGAACACAGGTCTGGCTCTGGAGGAATATTTCTCACACCACCTGCTTGCCCTCGAATAGGCAGCTCTGAAGCTATGACGATGACCCACCGCAATCCACACTTTCACATGATCACGGTCGACCTGCCGAAGCGGGAAAGTTGTCAGTAAGATTGCTCGGAGCTTTGTTGACCCGGACCGCACACCTCGTACCAATCACCGCCTGTCGCTCGCTGCTGCCACCACCGCCACATTTGCCCCGCAGAATGCGCCCCTGACTCATGCATCAACACCGACTCATCGAACTTTTGAGATCTGGAGGGGAACCTCAATAGACGCGCCAGAACATTTCTCCAGCTTGAGTCAGCCGGAAACATACATCATGTTGGACGTGTGAGTGTTCCAGAAACCCACGGAAATGTCGTTATGCGGAATGGAAGGCATTGAGGAAACGTACTGACATGGAGGGGTAAACAGTAACGACTTCATCGCCGAGCGCGGCGGCAACCCTGAGAAGATCCGGGAGTCGCAGCGCAAGCGGTATGCGAACGTCGAGATCGTGGACGAGATCATACAGGATTTCGAGGATCACAGGAAGAGTACGCGCCCCTGCGAGCTTACAGACAGCGTCGCACACGACCACATGTAGAAATTAGAATTGGGAGGGGCACACGGCTGACACTGGCCTGAACAGCACAATATGCGGCGACGCAGATCGGTAGCACCATAAATGGTCTCCAGAAGCAGGTGGGACAGAAGAAGAAGGCCAAGGAGAACGCAGACGACCTGCTCAAAGAGATGGCCGACCTGAAGAAGCAAAAGGCTGCAAAGGAGGATGAGGCAGCAGAGAAGCTCGCCAAACTGACCATCAAGGTCAAGACCGTCGGCAACTACGTACACCCGGACGTCCCCGTGTCCGACAATGAAGACAACAACGCGATCCTCAAGACATACTCGCCCGACGGCAAGAAGCCCGAATTCAACGCAAATGGCATCCCGCACCACGGCGTGCTCGCACGGCTCAACGGCTACGATCCGGAGCGCGGCGTCAAGATCGTCGGCCACCGCGGCTACTGTCTCATAGGCTACGGTCTCTTTCTCAATATGGCGCTCATTAATTACGGCCTCGAGTTCCTCTTCAACAAGGGCTACACACCCAACCAGCCACCATTCTTCATGCTACGCGACCAGATGGCCAAGACGGCGCAGCTTTCAGATTTCGACGAGGAGCTATACAAGGTCACCGAGAGCAAGGACAAGCCGGAGACGGATAAGTACCTGATTGCTACGTCTGAGCAGCCGATCTCCGCCCTGCACTCGGAGGAGTGGCTTGGTACGGCGGATCTGCCGATTAAGTATGCGGGATATTCGACCAACTTCCGAAAAGAGGCTGGCTCTCACGGCAAGGACGCCTGGGGTATCTTCCGTATCCACCAGTTCGAGAAGGTCGAGCAATTCCTTATTACGCAGCCTGAGAAGAGCTGGGAGGCGTTTGAGCAGATGCTGGAGACGTCTGAAGAGTTCTACCAGAGCTTGGGATTGTCGTACCAGGTCGTTGGTATCGTGAGCGGCGCACTGAGTGCGTATTTATCATCTCGTGGAATGGATCTAGGTGCTAATGGAAAATAGACAACGCTGCCTCTATGAAGCGCGACCTCGAAGCCTGGTTCCCGGTCACCGGCGGCGGCGAGTACAAGGAGCTCGTGTCGTGCTCCAACTGCACAGACTACCAGACGCGCGAGCTGGAAATCCGCTTTGGTACGCCTCTCATTCTCTACTAACTTACCCTCTACCATCACTAATTCATGATTGGTAGGCGTCAAGAAACAAACTTCCACCCGCAAAGAGTATGTTCATGCCCTGAACGGCACCCTCACTGCCACCGAGCGCACTTTGTGCTGCCTGCTCGAGAACTTCCAAACACCCGAGGGTTTCAACGTGCCCAAGGTACTGCAGAAATACATCCCTGGCCAGCCCGAGTTCTTGCCGTTCGTCAAGGAGTGGAAGCCTACCAAGGACGAGACCAAGATTCCCGAGAGGCCGAAGGAGGCGAAATAGGGAAAAGATGCGTTTGAGGATTGACGATTTGTCTGCAACCGTGCGTAAGAAGGCTTGGTATAGGAAGGAATATGGAGAGGAAGGGTGTGAGTGGCGTGGGGATGATATACCAGTGATCGGGCTGTAGTCCAGATAACCTAAAAAAAAGCTCGTACTTCCCAGAAAGCCCCAGTCATCCATGTCTCGCACGAGACCGCGGTTGGGGAATCAATCCAGGCAGCTCCAATCTCTTTGCTGGATAACTTCTTCCCGGCGCAACGACGGCCTTTCGCAAACTACCTTTTGGTCATGTCTTGACAACACGGATAGAGAGCCATTAATTTTTAACAGTGAACTAATAGAAATCACTTCGAAACTTGAGAATCCCAAGTTCGCAGAGACAAACATTAACGCAGGATTATCATCAGTTCATGACAAATGGGGGATATACTGCGACGCATCCAATGCCCACTGGTAATCCTTCAGTCCAACGCTTTTCTCCTACGTCGCCCGGAAATGCAAATAAGTCCATAACTCATGATACAAGTACAAAGCATCCTTCCTCTTACCCATCCTCATGCGCGCCGTAACGGCATCCATGCATCACTCCTTGCCTCCCTCTCCCCTCCCTCTACTCTCCCTATTCTTTTGCGCCCTTGCTCGTCGCTGTTTCATTCTTCCCTGTCCCTCTCTCGCTCTTCGGTAGCAGACTATTTATCTTACTCACAAGATCCTCTACTTTGAACGGTTTAGAAATGATAGAGTCCATGCCCGCGGCGAGCATGCTCTTCGTCTGCGCTTCCCGCACGTTGGCCGAGACACCGAGGATGGGCGAGTACCCCGCCTTGCCATCATTCTGGAGCTCGCGGATCTCCGTGGTCGCGGCGTTGCCATCTTTGATGGGCATTTCCTGTTGAGCGGGTGTCAGTCGGCGCAGTGAAGAAGAGGAGGAGGAGGAGGAGGAGGGGAGAGACGAAGAAAAGAGGAGGATATACCTGATCCATAAGGATGCAGTCGAAGAAATTTCTCGGCCCGCCTTCATCGGGTGGATGTTGCCCGCGTTCAGCGACAGCGTCGATGGCCTCTTGGCCGTTGTTCGCTACAAAGACCTGTAAGGTGTCATTGGGGTCCTAGAGACCAAATGTTAGAAATGATCCCCGTTTAACACTTACCTCGAAACCCTTGCCCTGCAGCTGCCGTCTCAGCACTTTTTGGTTGATGAGGTTGTCTTCGACCAAGAGGAGGGTGCTGCGGGTGTTAGATGGTTCCTGCGAGTCTGATCGAGAGCGATCGGCTGAATGTAGTTCTTGCCTCTTCGTCTCGCCGAGATGAAGATCTGGGAGGCGGTCTTCAATGTCTTTAGTAAAGGAGGAGCGGCGCTCTTGAACTTTGTTAGCTACACTCTCAGTTTCTTGATAGCGTTCGTCTTGCGTGGAGTTGGGATGCGCTTCTGGGTGATATTCTGTGGGCGGGTTCCTCAGCGTTTCGTTCATACCCATCTCATCTGAGTTGATGCCGCCACTACTAGTGAGGGTATTCATGGATGGTCTTTGGGGATCTTGCGTCCCGTTTTTCTTAGCTTTATCTGGGGCGCCCGGATTATTTTCTGTTTCCTTGATTCGTTGAAGGTTCGAATTGGCACGGGTGAACGATGGTCTCGGTGTTTGCGACCGCTGCTGTGCGCTGGACGACTCTGATGAACGTGTACTCAGTGACGGCCGACTTTCCCCGGGACTGCCAGTCAGGCGGCGGACCTTGAAGTAGAAACCGAAAGTTGAGCCTTCGCCACTTCTACTTGAAACCCCAATGTCCCCACCATGCAATTGGCATACTGCGACAGTTAGCTTGGTGGCTGGCAAGGAAGGGGATCGATGCCCATACGTTTGCGCGAAATGAAGAGGCCCAGGCCAGAACCTCCGTACTTCTCTTGCGTCTTTGGAGTAGCTTGCCTAGGTGATGCATTAGTACTTGCAACTCATGTGGGTGAAGTAATCGCGCTATACCTAAACCTCTCGAAGAGCTTAGCCTGGCCTTCTCTGCTGATGCCAATGCCCGTATCTTTAACTGCGACCATCAGATACATGACAGACCCGTTGCCCCACTCTGAAGTCATGGTGGAATCGATATGAAAAGCCTCTTCATCCTTGCTGAAGAATATTACATTAGGCGGATAGGATGTTGGTCGTTCATTGGAAGCACCCATTGACACTGTTATTTGTCGGTCGCCGTCTTTCTTGGCTGTGAACTTAATGGCGTTCGTGATGAGATTGACCAGAACCTGTTTCATACGGTTGCAGTCGGCGATGACTTCGTCTATTTTCATGTCATCGTACGAGTAGTCCATAGCATAATGGAACTTGATGCCTTTGGCTTTGAATTCCGAGTTGAAAACTTTCAGGGCTCGCGAAAATTCCCATTTTGGCTTGACCTCCCTAGGGACCAACGACAGCATCATAGAATCTAATTTCGAAAAGGACAAAATGTCGTCAACGAGGGTATTCTGGTGCGATACACAAAGAAGGATCGTATCGGCAGCGTCCAGAATGTCGTCGATTTGTTGTTTGATATCGTCATGTTCAGTGCCGATATCGCGTGCTACCTCTTTAACCTCTTCCGCAAGATGTAGAACGGCGCTTAGCGGGTTTCTGATTTCGTGGGATACCATGTCGATGAAGCGTTCCTGCTGCTGTTTCCGCTCCTGGGCCTCGACAGCTGCCTTTTCTTGGGCAATCTCAGCCTGCTTGATCTCGGTAATATCCACAACCGCACATATGAAGCCGGCCTCAGGGTCGTCGCTCAACGGTCGGAAGAGAAATAGTCTCCATTCACCTTCTTCACCTTGGGCATCGGCGGCGCACCGGAACTCGATACGTAATTCTTCGCGGGTGGAGAAAGCCCGGCGATACGCGCCCAGGACACGTTCGTAGTCCTGAGGGTGTATACTTTCTGGCCATGCGCGGAACTCATTCTGTCCTTTGTTCGTGGTAAGCTTGAAGAAGCCGTCATTGACAAAGATGGCTTCGGCCTCCTTGTCCAGAATGGCAAGGCCATTGGGAAGGAGTTCTGCGAACTTTGCGAAGAGCTGCGTCTGCTGTGCGTCGCCCTGATTTTGCGCTCCGCGAGAGTTTTGTTGTTGGGAGGCGGAATCCTTTGTCCGCCTTGCAGCTTTTGTGTTCAGGTCGTCGTTGGCAGAGCGTTCCTGGGAGTGATGCGAATTGACTCGTTCAGTTTGCGAAGAGGCAGAGTGTTTGTTCTTTTGCGGTCTATGTGAAGCCAGATCGTCCACTTTGGAAAAGTCCAAGTATCTGTCCCCCACTCCACTTCCAAGCAGCTGTGCAAGCACCCCCTGGCGCTCTCCATTCTCATCGATGATGGTGCTGACTAAGATCTGGGACTCTGCGCGGTGGTCGGGAGCATGCTTGAGGAAAAATCTACAGGCTGGTCCAAGTCAGAGAATGGAAGCTGGCGACGGGCCATGGCACTGCTTGCTTACCTACCTTGCACGTACGTCCTCGAACCGGCGCGCGCAGGGCAGAGAGCGCCTCCTCCGAGTACGTTTCGCCTGCGCGGGAGCCCTGACCGTCCAGGTCGCCGCGCGCTTTAGCCCAGGCGAGGTTGTGGACTATGGAGAGGTCCTTGCCCCAGAAAATGGCGGCGCAGTGGGGGATGGGGAGGATGCATGAGTTGACGAGCACTTTGAGGGCAGTGGGCCAGGTGTCGCGCTTGCCGAGTGCTGAATCTGCCCTGGATGTATATCATAAGCCGATGCCGCAGGTCAGGGCGGTTGTTGGGTTGCTCACCAGTCCTTGCGGTCAAGGTTTTCCAGATTCAGATCGTATACCGGCAGGCCCGCGGCGGTGAGCTTGTCAAGGTTCTCCATGGCGCGGGGGCAGGGCGCCGTGGAGGCTAGGAAGGATGCTCAGCGGGCAGCGGGCAGCGGGAGGGGAGGGGATCGCGGGGCCACCGCCGTGCGGCATCGCGATTGTTTTGTATGGCGCAAAGCGCCGTTGTCCACCATCATCGATCTCTCAGTGACGTAATGCCCGCCTGCCCTGCCTGTGTGCCTGTCAAAAGCGTGCTCAACGCGTGCCTGGAGGCTTTCAGGGTCTGGCCACAATGATCGCCGCGCTTGCGCCCATTAAGCTGTGGGCATGGCAATTTGCTGTGCCGTACGGCGTTTTGCGGAATCCCCATAGCCCTAAACCTCGCTGATCGCTTCCCTCTGCCGACCCACACACCCCCCGCCCGCCCGGGGCCCGCCGTCTTGACTGTCTGTGTGCATCGGAACGATCAGCTGAACAACGCCGGCCAGGCTGTCGACTTACCACGCGCCATGTCGCACATGAAAGCCCCCGAAACTGTCGTTGAGCTCGCTCCCGAGCTGCTGGAGCTCATCCTGTCGTATCTCAGGCCGCAGGAGCTCGTCAGATTCGGGGCAACTTGCCGACGTGCACACGACTTCATCAATTCCACCAACCAACTGTTGTGGAAAGAAACCTTTTTGCAGGTGTTTGACGATCCGAAACATGTATGGGGAGCTCTCGTTCCTACTGCCCGCGCCCACAATCAGCCCCGCGAGGCGCTTTGGGACTGGCACCGTGAACTTGTGCGCCGCGCAGAGGCCTACAATCTCGTCGTGGAAGCTGACCGGGACACGCTCGCTCCTGAGATAGACAATGTCGCCGCCACTCTGCTCGACATTCAATACACTGCGTCCTGCGCAAGTACCGACGAGACTGGCTCCCCCGTATCTCTGAATATCATCTATCTGAACCGCCTGGTGCAGAGGGCACCGCACTTTGACTCCATCGTGCACGACTTCAGCAGACATCCTTCTTCGCTGTCAGTCCCTCGAGACTTGAAAATGGATCTGGATCGACCCGTCACTCGCTCCATGTTAACACGAGTCGCGCCGGAGTGTGCCAGCCGCCTTCATGTGCGTAGCCTCTTTTACCACCTTTACCTTGGTTGACTTGTTGTCAGATAATCTATGGCCCTACTGAGAGGGAAGAAGACTCGACTGCGGCCAAGGCCGCTGCAAGAGCTATCGTGTACGACTGGAATGTAACGAGCGAGGACGCCGAATACGGTCCGTTTCAAAAGGATGGTTCGGGCGCAGTGAACTGGCAGTCCGTGGAGGCTATCAGCTCCTTGATGCATCGTATTTTCGATACGGCACTCAAGGCGTATCATTTGCACCCAACGGGTTTCGACGTCCATGTGCCCCGCAAGCAACCGATAGACGCCGCCGTTCCCCTTGATTGGGCAGGAGTCACGGGCACCTGGGCGGGCACTTACGCCTTTCTAGACTATCGTGCGCTCGTTCATTATAATTTTGCTCATAACTTGGAACATCCTCTGGATCTAGGAAACTACGAAGAAGCATGTGGTGATCTAATGCGCCTGGATCTCGAACTCGACGAGTCGGGGAAGTTGGAGAACGATGAACGGCTGCAGTCTGACTTGCCACATTGCGAGGACCTTCCAAAACTGCATTTTGAAGGTACATCGACCAGACAGGCGACCGAGCGACCCTCGATAGGCGTGAGAGGAGTTGCATGTCTTGTTCCTGGCGGACGAGAGGTGCGCTGGCGGATTATCATCAGGTAGATTCGCCTTGTACCCTCTTTGACACCTGTCGCTAATAATTACAGATACGCGGATGCAGATCAGTGGCAGCTGGAAGGAGTGCAACCCAGTGGTATACGATCTGGAGGTATATATGGACTTTGGAGCCACGTAGATCATGACGACCACGGTCCCATGGGTCCATTCTATTATGCCCCATGCGCGATTACTGAATTCTCCTTCGAATAGGCAACGAACAGTCGTCTACTCCATCGCTTTCCCTCTCTTCCTCAAGCTCTCGCCATATCGCCAGATGACATAAGGGGCTGGAATTCCGAACAAGATCGCAATCCCGGCAAGGGCAGTGTTCCCGAGCCCGTACCCAAGTGAATCGTAAAGTTTCGGGGCGAATATGGGGAAACCGAACGCGAATATGTTTCGGGGAAGTTGTGCTGCGGCGGCTCCTGACGCTGTATAGTCTAAATATGCCTCGATGACGTAGGATTGCACAGCGGTGGTGCTTAGGATGTAGCCGCATCCGAGTAGTACGGCCCCTACAAACACAATCAACATCAGCGTCTATTGCTTCGCCGGCCGTCTTACCAATGTCAACCACGATCCAGTGCAGCCGTTGCTGGGCTGCCCAGCCATATATCAGGAGACCAACTGGTAACAACAGTGTTCCCGGAATCATGAGCGGTACGCGATTCTCGGGACACGCCCCTCCGTTTCTTGCCTTCAGACGACCCCATATTGCATCCATCGCCGACCACTCTATGAGCAAGGCACTCAGGCAACCTGTCACAATGGCAAAGTAATGAAGACCGCTTGCAGTGTGCGATTGCTGGTACCGCTCGATCCACATGTTTGCGAACGTCGCATGGACGATATACAACAGGCCGAATTGATATCCCATCAAAAATGCTGCGAGCTGGATGACCGGTTGTGTGGCCAGCATAATCGTTGGCCGCAACGTGGTGATCTTCAAACGAGTTGCGATCGTCATGCTTGATAGGTCTTTCTCCGCGTAGAACGGCTTGCCCGTCTCCTTTCTCAATCGCGCCGCTTTTCGGGATAGCAGAGTATGCTCATGCGTCTCGGGGAGGAACAGTGCAAACAAGATGACTAGAAGAGCGGCGAAAATAGACAAACTGTAGAAGAGCCATCGCCAACTCACCTGTTGCACCATAACGCCGCCTACGATGGGACCTATCGCAGGACCCAGCAGAGGCAGGAAACTTCTGACAGCTGTTGACTTTCCTCGCTCGTCCGAGTTGAAGCAGTCCGCTACGATAGCACCGGACACCTTCTATCCTATCAACCGATATACCTCACAAGCATCAGACGGGATTATACTCACAGCAAACTCCGCACTCGCCCCCAACCCGGCCATCAGCCTTCCCGTGATCAATAAGCCCCTCCCCTTACTCAAACCACACAAGGTATTCCACAGTAAATACCAGCTCCCACCAACGATCCAAATCACCCTTCTCCCCCAAATTTCACTGCACGGCGCGAGAACCATCGGCCCAAACGCAAAGGCCAGAATGTAGATGGATAAAGCCATTGATGCCTCTGCTTGGGATATGTGCAGATCAGAACCAATGGCGTCGAGAGCGGGGGCTAACATTGGGCCGGACATAAGGGTTACGAGGCCGCCGAGGGAGGTTAGGAGGGTGGTGGCCCATTTGCGGGAGGCGGACCAGTTGTAGGGGTTCGATAGATCGGATGGGCCATCCCATGAAACAATGATATTTGTTGTTTGTTCGATGGAGGTGGTGTCTGTCACAAGAGCTCCTTTTTCAAGTTCGGGTATGTTCGGTGTTTCAACATGGACTACATCTATGGCACCCATGTTGAATCTTTGTGCACATACATGGTGCGCGAGGCTCTCCCTTTATGTTTTATATGATTTTATGATTCATTGAGATACGCATAGTTGCCAGATTGTGTAGCTTTTCTCCGAATTCAATACTTTTCTCCGCGGCTTTCGACCTCAATAACTCCATCGCTCTTCTGCAGCCTACGCTTGTTTCGTTCTAGGCAAGAGCAACACTTCATTGGGCACTTCATTGGTTATACAGCTCTATGTCTGCTTATCAGATCGATTGATAAAAGCCGTAGTTTCCCTTGCTACTCGGACATATTCGATGTATGTCCGAGTCACACCTTCTGAAAGCGGCTAGTTTGTCTTCTCCCAGATCCTTTCAAGTACACAGCGCTCCCCAGATTTCTCCGAGCAATTGTAAATGTGCGAGCCGCCGACCTTGTCAGATATATTTTCGCCGGCGACTAGTGATGGAAGTCCGAAAGCGGAAACAGCGCGCCATCTTGTCGTGTAACGACTGCCGTCGCCGTAAACTCAAGTGTGACCGTGAGCTGCCTTGTAATCGATGCACAGGCGGAGGATACCCGGAGAAATGTGCATATAACTTTGTTGAAGGACATTGCGAAGCTGAAAAGACACCAAAGCGTTTTCGCCCTTTTTCATCGCACACTTTACAATATGAGAGTAGGGAGCTGGAGGCAGCGTCCAATGACCGGATTGGTGATCTAGAACGACAGGTTCAAGAGCTTAAAGAGACCGTAAGGTCGCTAAGATATAAATACGAAGGCGCAGGAGGCGACCGGGAAGAGGATGTAGACGTGAGTGATAGTGGGGATTGTGAGGCTTCAGTTGGATTGTTCAAAGGTAAAGCGTATCGTACGTTCTACTATGGACCGACTAGTCCTGTCACTATCGTTGCTCACGTACGTTTTTCATCTATTCTCACTCTCTGCTTGAGACAACCCATCATTAAGGAAAGCTAAGACAGTCCTCACTAAAGCTCGCACAGTTCCCCAACCTCCGACCCTTCATGAAACAAGTCTTCATCGGCTCTACCCTCCAAAAGCTCCGACAAGACACCAAAGCGCAAGAAGACCGCGCTCGCTTAAAGCAAGCCGCTGCGCGCGTTCTTACCGTACCGGACCTACGTGGTCTACTCCCAGATAAAGAAACGGTGGATAAGGGTGTGAAGACCTATTTTGCAACCTTCGAGACCACGTACCGTATTCTTCATGCTCCGACCTTCTGGACCGCGTACGCGAATTATTGGGATGGATTTCATGAGCCGAATTCGGACTTGGATGCAATAATTCTTGCCATATTGGCGTGTACACTATGCACCTCTACGCACGAAACACCTCGGTACAACGTCAACGGGTCCTCTTTCCGCAGTCAGGCCGTTCTTTGGCTCAGGGCTTGTGAGGCCTGGCTGAAACGGCAGAGTAATAAGAGGAGAAGTCTTGCTAGCGTGCAGGTGAGGTTACTGAGGCTTCTCGCGCTGAGCACCACGTGCCTGAAGACGAAGGAGTACTACCAGGAGGTGCAGTCGCAGATCGCATTCATGGTTTCTTCGGGTTTCCACAGGGATCCGAGGATTTTAGGATCGAGATGCTCAGCTTTCGAGGCGGAAATGAGACGAAGGCTTTGGGCAACGGCGATGGAGTTGGAGATCCAGGCCAGTATCGACAAAGGTGGGGAATCTCGATATCAATTGAGACTATCGTGGCTAATGGACTGGGAAGGAACGTCATCGACGCTTTCGAGTCTGCAGTATGACTGCGCAGCGCCACGCAACATCAACGATCTAGACCTTCAGCGCGACATGAAGGATCTCATCGACCCCCTTCCATGTGGAACCTTCACAAACGTTTCCTACCTCGTCTGCTCCCTACGCTCACTTCCCCTTCGCGCAAAGCTCTGTGCCACCGCCAATTCATTCCAATCCCCGCCCTCATTCGCTGATACTCTCCAATTCGAGCAGGACATCCAAACCGCCCTCGACGACCTCCCTCACTGGACCGATCCGCGAGCTTTGATGGCCTCGGCACTTCTAGAGCTGCAGCTCCGCCAATTCCTCATCATTATCCACCAGCCACTCACACTGCACACCTTAACCCAGAACAAGGATCGACCGGACCCCTCCAAAATCTATGCAACAACTACTACCCTTTCCGCGGCTGAGTCCATGATAACCTTGCACACTGCGCTCCTCAATACTTCACCTGCAAACTTCGCCCTCACTTGTCTCCGCCTCGACTACCTCCGTGCCGCTTTGCTCGTAGCCCACATCGCGTACCACTCTACCTCTCCATTCATCACACGCATCGCAAGACCTGTTTTCGAAGCCACGGCCACAGCAAGTTTGAAATTGCTGGAAGAGAGGAGTATGAGGCCTGGCAGAGGAAATCATCATTATTGGTATCTAAGCGCGGCGATTAGTCTGGTGGGTATACGGTTTGCAGAAGCGGACGGGAAGGGAGAAGAAGAGAAACAGGACCTGATGAGGGAGGCGACTGATAGGGTGTGTGCGCTTCTGTATAGGGTATTGGCGCTGCAGGATGAACAAGGAGAGGGAATGCCTAATGAGGTTATATTGGGCGATTCTGGCGCTATAGTGAATTCTATGCGGACACCGGCGTCGATGGTGGAACCAGGCTTTGGGGTTGATACGGGGAGCTTCCAGAGTATGGAGGGATGGGACGGCCAGGGCACGTGGGGTTTGGACGATTTCTGGTTCCTGGGGGACTTAGACGGGGGAATAGGAGCAGAGGTCTGAAAGAGGAAGGCCAAGGTTCAAGGGAGCGAGGGAGGAGGGGTTTTAGGACGGGGACATGCCACATTCCATCTCCATATTGGTTTTTTTAAAGACACAATACTCAAAATTTCAGTTTAACGAAGATGCACTCTAATGGTATGTTTACCAAGCTCGCAAACATAGATGATGTTGACTGTATAAACAGGAAGGCCTTTACTCGCTCTTTCGCACACGAATTACAATCCTTGAGCTGGTGTCAGATACAAGAAGCCGCTTAAAAAAAGTCTTCCTATACTCTGCTCTACCGATTTCTAATGGCGGTCGCATGATATATACATGATGAAGTTGTATTCTACAGTGGTTAGACACCTTCCCAACCATCGCACCCTCCGCACTATGTTCCCAGTCTAAACACGTACCGTAGGCTTCACTGTCGACTTATCAAAGCACGCATATCTATGGAGCTACATCAGCATCACTCTACCATACTATAAACACACCTTCACTTACGCAGGCGCGGGAATGCTAATATTCCCGGGAAAATTCACACACATGCCTCCGCCCGCTTCCACGATCGTTGTGTACACGTCCAAGCCCTGGAGGCAGGGGTTTTGGATGTTGATATCGAGCTGGCCAGCCACTTGCAAAAGATAGCCGTTCGAGATCTCGATGTTGTTCTTGAAGATATTGCCGCCGCATTCGCTGCAATCTAGTGCCAGCGCAGGTGCCATCATCGCGAGGAAGAAGAGGGTGGGAGATCGCATGTTGAATTTACAGGGGAGCAAAAATGAAGATGCCAAATATGGAGTGGTTCACAGGGCAGTGGTGCGGCGGTTTATATACAGCTAGGAAGAGCGGTAGGTGTAACTGTGGTGTTTCCTCTGGTATGCGAAAGGGTGTAAGGGATGCCATGTTTTATAAAGTCTCGCGGTCTGATCCTAGATCGCGCGCATGCGGTTTAGGCTGATTGTGGAGGCGGCATCATGCGCGTTTGTAAGACACCGTGTCGGCGAATTAGGCCTCCAAGGTAGGTTTTTAATTTCATGGAAAGCCTTTCTGGACATGGATAGCAGGGTTGTTGTACTTATGTAGTAGAGTAACGCGGGGCTGGTAAGCTGTCGAAACCGTGATTGGAGAGTTGCAAAGGAGGAATCCTTGCGAGTGTCTGACCCCAGCAGCCAGCATCGGGAAGGTGCGCTCCACCGGCGGAAAGTGGTCGTGGTCGACACAGGGCTTAGACGGTGGTGGTTTGTGCGACCACACCCTTTCGTCAGTTACCATTTGCGCATTGCGGCGTGCTGCTTGTGCCCGGCGCGAGAATCGCAGAGTGTTGCCACTTCTCCATTGTGAAGGTTTCAAAGACCGCACCGACTAATTATGTAGGCTGGTCGTTTGCATATACATCGTTTCAGAATGGGAAAGACAATACCTGGTGTAACGATCGGAAATTAAATGAAGCGAGCTTGGTGATAGAGACTGAACTAGCGGTTATAGGGATATATGTGACAGCAAGCTCGAGAGAGCTGTCATCGGTCAAGCGAAAAAGAACGCTCCTATGGTTAGATACAGTGCTCGCCTGTAATTCTCAACTTGCCCCTGAGCTGGTCCAAGGTGTGAGGACGTGGTACGGTGACATTACTTTCCAGTTCTGACAGCGAATTGGTATCAGAGGTGCCTCTCTAGGTATTCTCCGTCGGGACCGTGCTTACTGGGAGGCAATGTCTTATCCTTCTCGATGAATCAAGGGAAAGACTGGTGGATCGACGCGTATAATGTGTGGACTGCGATATTTAGTGTCAGAAGCTCGCACTACAAGAACTCTTTAACTCACGACTCTGCACATACCTCAGCCTATCTTGTTCGAGTTATTGGTGTATATTTGCCCCAGCACCATAGTTTTACGCTCGTTTCTTTTGCGTGGACCACGTATGAAGAGCAGATTAATGACGAGACTGGTAAGCATTTTAGATTGAACCCAGATCCATAGTACGAAACGTCGAAAACGTCGGATGCGCTTAAGACCCGTAGCGACGTCTTCGTATTTCTCCGTGCTAAGATGTGCTTGTAGAAGCCACTGCCGTCTTGTACCCTTGATGGACATACCTCGGTGGTGATATATTGTGCAGGTGATGATCGAACCTCTTAGCCAATATTGCGCCACTCTCGGACTATCTTTGGTTCTCGTATGTGAAGTCCAGGTACCCTCCGTATCTGCCTAGTTGGAGCTCATGCTAGCACAGTTGTTGAAGGCTCCTGTTGCCTGCGCCATGAGCGCGACCAGCACAGCAACACCAATTCAGATTCCATACTCTGTAAGATTGGTCTGCTGCATGATCCCATATATATGATATGCTTGTGACAAACCTATCGTGATAGGATGGGTGGGGCAAGTTGTCTTGTGAAAGCGGGGTGTTGTACAGATTGCATTTGCTTGTTCCTGTGCGCCCCACCATTGACTTGAGCCCATCCACTCAGCACACCAAAGGATAATCCTGCGTTCATTCTATACCACAGTCCAGCTTCCATCGGATGATGGTCCTTAGGACGGTTATTACATCATCGCTACCAACTGAGACCATACCGAAGCGAAGCGATGATGATGGAACAGGTAACAAATTGATCAAGCCTGTCGACTTCGCACATTCAGCTGCACGTGCTTTCTTGTGGACCAATGCTTCGGTTGGTGGTCACAGAATGATAGACATTCCCCAATACTAGAAAGGAAAGCCTGGATAGACACTTTAGCACCTTGGAAGTTGACTCATACCGGGACAGAGTCTTGTCCTATCCTTGCGAATTGGGCCATAATAGCCAAGCAACCCGGGCTCATCGAAAACAGGAAGCAAGAGGGTGTCCGGACATGCCGGTAAGGTATGAATGCCACACTGAGACCAATCGGCACCAGTAACAGGTGTTGTCTACTTGGTTGAAGAAACTGCGATCCACACGGTAGTCTGCATATGCTCCGCAAGCGGTGGGATACAAGACGCTCAACGCAAAACGTGGTGTCCACGTTCTGAGAGATGCGGGTATGATGTTGTGAAGCGTCGGGTCGCGGGTTGACTCTGGGTGCGACCAATCGGCGTTCGGACGGGTCACTAGTGCTATCACGTGTGGAGAAATTGAAGGAAGCACTTCACGTTTGATCTCCATTACGTTCATCTCCAGACCCACATCACTCCATGTCTCTCATCTCGCCAAGCAACATTTGCACCTGGCGATCCCTAAAGAACACAAGTCTAGACGTGTGGCGTTCGCGAGACCGTTGGAAATGGCGCTTTCGTCCTGCGGAAACACGCCCGACAAAAGTGACTCCCGTGATATGCGCTCCACCTTGGGCCCGTAAATTTCCACTTGAGGTTGTTTTGCTCATTTGAAAGCTTCTGCAGGATCACATACATATACATTGCGAACGTCGGTTGCTTTCGGATCTTCTAGCCTCAACTTAGGTCTCTCACGCTCCTTCTCACTCTTTCGCAAGCCGCTGTGCTGTGCTTTCTTTTCGTTGTATTTATCTGTGTTCACGCCGAGTCCGTCGATTCGCATCCACTCATTCACACACTTTGTCCACGCGCTAGTGCGTTTGCTTGAAGCATCACCAAGCTCTGTGTTACCCAGCAATCCTTTACGGGGAACAAATCGCATATTTAAAAACTACATCAGCAACCAAAATGAAGTCTTTCATAGCCGTGCTGCCCCTCGCGGGACTCGCGCTTGCGCAAGGACAGTGCGCGCCCGGCATCACTGTCACTGAGACCTCGATCGAGAAGATCACCGTTACCGTCCAGCCCACCTCAAATGCTGCGCCTTCCGCGATCGTCACCCCAGGCACGGAGAAGCCGTCGCCAACCCCACAGGTTCCCTACTACCCCATTGGAAACACCACCACTAATGGCCCCTCCGCCTTTCCCACGCACACGCCCCATGCTCCGACCACCCTGGAGACGTTCGTCTTCCCTTCGTCGGACCTTGTCTCTTCCTCTACTTCGAGCAAAAAGGTCAAGACTGTCTATGTCGTCCCCTCGGCGGTGGGTGCTTCCTCGTCGGCTTCCCAGGTCGCTGCCGCCACGAGCTCCGTAGTTGCGGCACCCGCTCAATCGTCCCAGGCTGCGGCCGTGCCTGACACTGCCGCTGATGCGAGCACAAGCGCTGCCGGCTCGGTCACAGGTTCCGCTTCGTTTTACGGTGGAAACTTGGCCGGCGGAGCTTGTTCATTCACGGGATACACTATTCCTTCCAGCCTCTTCGGAACAGCCTTCGGAGGAAGCTGGGATGCTTCGCAGTGCGGTGCCTGTGTTGAGGTCACGAACAAGGCTGGCAAGAGCATCAAGGCTATGGTAAGTGCCTTCTCCATCCGCTCGAGAACCCTAAGTTCCCGGCACAATGCCTATATACATGATTTAATAACCTCTCTAACTCGTGTTTCAGGTCGTCGACCAATGCCCCGAATGCGCTGTCAATAAGCTTGATCTATTCGAGAATGCCTTCACTCAGATCGGCACCAAGTCCGACGGCATCATCCCTATCACCTACTCCATCGTTCCCTGCGGCATCACCTCGCCCATTGTCTTGAAGAACAAGGAAGGTACCTCACCCTACTGGTTCAGCATGCAAGTCATGAACTCCAACGTCGCCGTCTCCAAGCTCGAGGTCTCGACCGATGGCGGCTCCAGCTGGAAGGCCACCACGCGCAGCGCCTACAACTTCTGGGAGAACCCCTCTGGATATGGCACCAACAGCGTAGATGTCAGGGTCACCGGTGTCAACGGAAAGACCGTCACTGTCAAGGGCGTCAGTGTTGCGGCATCGTCAACGAAGACGGCGAGTGGAAACTTCTAAGCTTGGCCGCAGGGATACAGAGGAATGGTTTTGGGTTGAGCTTTTATTCATGATTACTTCTGATGTCTAACTTCTAGTATACTTACCCTTCTGCTTCTGGTAGCTAAGCTGCCACACTTTTTCGAGGCCGTTCATGAGCGCTTAGAGCTCTGAGGCCTCCAATGCATATCACTTCCATAGTGAGGTCGTTGCAGATTACTAGGACCTACTTCTTCAATTGAGCCTACCGCATTGTGATAACAATATGAATCCTTCGTAATACCGTAAAGATAAGGGACGAGGTTCCCCCTACTTGCCATGCTCCCTTTCTCCTGCTTTTCGTAGCTAGAGAATATTGTTCCATATAACAGTTACATGCCCCATCACATGTCCATTATGCTATGAGCATACATAGTGCTCTGCAAAGGAAGCTGTTCGACATACCGACACAAACCTTGTAGATGGCCCCTTTCGATATATAACTTGGCTATTCCGGTCCATCGAAGCAGCAGGGCTGAACGAGTCAGGCTGAGCACTCGCGGCCATGACTGAAAGTTTCACTTCAATACATTCGTGTTCGCACAGCAGAGCAAGAGCTCAGAATGAAGATAACAAAGTGGCGACAGGCTGTGTCCGACGAAACTATTGGGAGCTGCAGAACATCATGACTTTCGTATGTGATTCTAAATTTGGCTTGGTCAAGTTGGTTTACGATCATGAATGTCGAAGCGAAATACGAGTCCTTGCGGGTAGTGCAGTATATGGGGGCGTCGCTAAGCGAAAGGTTGGGGCGCAGCGAGCGTGCGGCTGCAAGAGAGGAAAATCTGAGATCGCTCAACATTTGGTCGGAGAAATTGTTAGGAAAGTCCAAACTTCGACGTGCGAGTAACGGAATCATATCTCAAGGTTAGCGTACGATTGACAATTAGACTGGTGCACATCATCAGCCCTACCCTTTGTATGTACAGGCAGCGAGGCATCCGAAAGCTTTGCACGACTCAGGACGGCTCGAGAGGACCCACAGCCGTAGCTACCCGTCGCAAGTTTTCTACCCCATCAAGCCCTGCCGGACATCGGGGACGTTCGTTGGCATCGCGACCTGAAACACCACCTCCGACGGCCCATTCCTACCTACAAATCTATCTCTGGCACACGGAGCATTCTACCCGTGGCGCTAGCGCCACCGTGCGCGCAGACACCAGATTCTTATCTGATTGAGGAAGATATTCAGGATCGCGCGTCGATGGCGTCCGTATCAAGCGGCCAACGTTGTTGACATGAGAGGTTTTCTGAGGCCGAACGCTGAAACAGGAAAGGATGGGTGAGACTCCCGACTCTTTACGGGCTAGATTCCTTCTTGACAGGGGCGCTCAGATCGCGGGCGAAGCGGCGCGCTGCTGATGTGAGTGTTTGCTGCAGGTACGCTGGCCCGATCAGTCTCGGGCAAAGCAGTAGTTTGCGTCTTGCGCTGTTAGTCGCGTGAGCGTCTTCTCTATAGTACTTAGATCACGATGAGCGAGTTGTGGTTTTGCAGTGCCAAGTATACCATGACATGCTGGTGTCGACTTGTGGAGGCTTTGTGCAGCGAAGAACGAGGCTGGGGCCGTTCTTGAAGGTTCACCTGAAGTGCTGTGGATTGCGATGTGCGATTTGCGATTTGCGGGGATGCGAGGGTCCTGCTAATTTTGGCCCCGTTACGGTCGTAAATTTCCCCCAGAAAGGGCAAAACGAGTATTGAACTGGCCCCAAATCACCACTTGCGTTGGATTCGTGCATGGAGGTGTATCCAAATGGTGGTTTTTCAGAGACTTGCAGATTATTTGTCGAATAGAATCACTGAGGTTCCTAGAACGAAGGCAGATGGTGGGGGCTGTGCCGTCTGGCTCCAATGGTGAGCTTCTTACACCGAGAACTCGCATTGGCCGCATTGAGAACGATAGTAGAAGGCTCTGGGGCGAGAACCAGATCGGGGGCTGCGCAAAGTAATAGCGACATATTTCAGTGGTGGAAATGTTCGCGAGCTACAGTGAGCAGGAGATACGGAGCAGGAGGTTCGTGCAAGATGTTGACTTATTGGGGTCGACAACAATGCTGTACAACGCCCAGATATGCCATGCATGGTCATGATTATTTTCCTACCCCAGATTGCTTGCGGCCTTCGGAACTGTCTAATCGGAGGAGTTTGCCCGACATCACGGACGCTTCTGGTCCGTTGACAATGCTCCACATTTTCTCGTATTGAGTGGTTGCATGCCGGTGAGCAGTACTTTCTTTCAAGAACACCAGTACATGGGAAGGTCCGGGCCTGTTGAAGTGAAGCCGTTCGCATAACGAGCCTTGCACCTTGGGAATGGCGTGTAGATCGCACACTGCGCATACGAGGTGCCTGCAGGGTGCAGGAACGCCTGGTTCTTCGATGGTATATGTTTCGAGATTCACCTCACTCCTGGGGCTACATGTCCCCCTTGTGGACCGTAGCCAAACGGCCCTCAGTTATCACTTGGTGGAGGTGTCTCCTGCATCGCCTTTTTATACGTTGTAGACTGCGCTATCCGTATAGTATACATGCGAAATGAGTTCGAGCCCCCGGCCCCCCTCCTTTTTGTTTATTATTTGAAGTCGTCGCTACATGTGTGTCCCGATATTGCCGGCTAGTGACCTGTTCGGGCGGGGCGGAAGACTTGTTATGGCCAGGTTCCGTAGGGGGCCTCGCAGACAACATAGTTCCACGGTGGTCGCCATCACCGAGTCCAGCAGAGCGGTATAGTAGAAGGCCTACAACTTCGAGCAATATTGTGGCACGACTTAAGTGGCAAGTGATGCTACTAGTCGCATTGCTGATGTGCACATTCGGCAGGAGACACCTCCAGGAAATGAAATCGACAAAGCGGAAATGAGGTCAGATGAGGATTGCGTAAACCGAGCATCAAAAGCCACATGTCTGGCTGGATGTAGTGAAGTCTTGCAAGAATCGGTAGGACTGCGCGCTCGTGCGGTAGCTGCCTGCTAGCTTGATCATTGTCTGCGCGTCTGTTACTGCTCTGGAAGCTTCGAACAGGCGTCCAACGCCGCTCGTAGAATTCTGGCCGCGGCGGCGAGCCTGCGTGACCGAGGGGACGTTGCGCAGGAGAGAGGTCTCAGATGAGACGGAGTCGACGGACTTCGGGGACACCTGTTCTGGGTGTACGAGAGGTCCATTAAGCGACACGTGCTCCAGGTGCTCCAAGGAGCCCATGCTGGCAAAAGCTTGATCAAGAGCCGCACGCACGCACGTCCAAGGGCCCCCATGCAGCGATCGTGCTGGTGCCATGGTGCGGGCGTCGCTGTTGCTGTGGGCATGCGGCACTGCCGCACCGGAAAAAGGTCGACACGCTGAGTTTCCCCTTGTGGACCGACGGCGACTGCGCCGCCACCCGCTCCCTACGAGCACCATGCGCCTGCTCCCTAACACTTCCTAACGCTCTCGCTAGCCATGTACAATCCCGGCACCACACCGCTGACGTGCGCCAGCACTCGATCCCCTAGCGATGCGAAAGCTCCCTGTTTTGTGTATGCGCAGTCATCCCTCATCCCTCAATGTCGCGGCCGCTCGTGGCTGGCGTCGTGTGTGGAAGCGCCCAGGCAAGCTCCTCCCGCCCGGCAACCGCCCTGGATTGGCGCATCTGGCCGCCGTCATGTAGCAGTGCCTCCTTCTGCTCGTGGGTCGTGGACGGACCAGCAGCAAATTTAAGCTCATGGCCCACTTCCAGCGACCGTGGAGGTCGGTGCTGGGCCTGGGGTATCCATCTCGGGGACTTGGCCGCCTAGGAGCGCCGTCAGAATCAGCCTTCCTCTGGTGGGCAGCCTCAGCGTATATACCCTCCCTTCTCACGCGTTTCATCTTTCTCGGCACACAGAGCTCTTCGTTCCTTTCTATTCCTGTCAGCGACCGGGGTGCTACTAGCTACTATTCTCCACATTCTGAGCCCAGCTCCAAGTGTACACTACCGACTTCCGACTTCACGAGGCTATACAAGCCCGATACGGGTATCGGCCTGCACTTTACAGACCCTCAAACATACCATAAGTTCTGCCAGTCCGCTACTTCACAGTCCCTACAGCAATCTCCGGATCTACGGACAACAGCACTGGGCAGCTCTACTCGACTCCATTTAGCATCACAACACAACAATGGACGCAGACAGACGGCTCGTCAAGGCTCTGGAGGCCGCCAACGATGCACTGCAACACCTTTCCATGTCACCGGACTTCGCATGCCTGGACTGCACACACATCGACCGTCTTCTTGCTAGGGTAGTCGACCTGCCGACGGAGGGAAACCAGAGGAACAGCAGGCGCAACCTTTTGGTCATACGCCAATGGATGATCACAGAAGGACCCGGTGTGGTACTGCTGGAGGTGCTTGGACAGCTATACTGGCGATTGGGCGAACTCAACGCGAAGCAGTTTGAAAAGTTCAAGACCACACTACAGGCACAGCAGCCCTACCTGGCCCTTATCCAGGATACTGGTGCAGTTACACTTGTGATCCAGCGGATCCGGCACATTCAAAGATCGAAGGCGGATGCTTGCCAGGACTTTCTATGTGAGCTCTCAGACTTGACGGGTGCAAAGGGTAAGCATATACCATCGGAGCTTAAAGGTCAATATTGATTGGGTCTAGTTGATTCACCAATGGCAGACATGGATGTCACGCGAGCAAGGTCAAGCAGCCCGTTCTCGCCTGGGCACTCTGCACACCACTCGGTTCATTCTTTCGATAGCTCGGCTTCCCAAGAAGAGGCATACACAAGCTTGGTCAAGTATGTGCCTGACAGCAGCCTTTTTGGTGGAGACATCGAACAGCTTCTGTTCGATTTCTTTGTCAACGGCATCTGCCCTGGCCGCACTACTGCAACCCAGACCAACACCTACCTTTCACTTCTTCAGACCGCCAACATTTGTGAGAGCACCAAGTATGCTCTCTTGAGCCTTAGCGCTACTTACCTCCGCGAATACCTTCACTCAGATAAGGAGCGTTACCACCAGGCTGAGCTTTACTACTCTGGCCAGGCTTTCCAGGCCCTTGGCCAGCAGATCAGCAACGGCGAAAACTATGACGCTGCTCTTGCCACAGCCATGCTGCTTATGCATCATGGTGCCATCAACGACTCGGATGAGACGAGCCTGTGCTGGTCTGTCCACGCCAACATCTTCGACATCATTCCATCCGAGTTCATCGACCACGCATCAGAGCCAGCTCTCTACATGCGCACTCAGCTCGTGCTAGCACGTACTGGTCAACCCGCATATACGCTCGAAAATGCCCCCTTGCCTCAGTCTCTGGAGGCCAACAACTGGCTAGACGGCATGCAGAATGGGGATGCGCAAAAGATCTGCAGCATTCTGGGAATGTCCCCTCAACTCGTCTTCTTCATCTCTTCCATCAACTCGCTAGCGACCGAGAACGGACCGAACAAGCACATGTACGCGCAAGTGCTGGAGACACAGCTGCAGAACCTCAGGCAATGGACCCCGGAACCTCAAGGCGATGGACGTGACATCATCCTCGCTACTGCAGAGTCTTTCAGGCTCGCCGCACTTATCTACTTGCGGTGTCGTCTGTATGGGTAAGTCGACGTTCTGTCATATTGCGTGGCACACATATTCTGACAATAGTGACAGTCTGACGCGCTTCAACCCCATGATTATGGAGCTCAACGATGCGCTGACCCAAGTCATCCTCTCCCTTCCTGTCAAGGGACATCTCTACACTGCGATCTATCCTGTTTGGCCTGTCTTCGTCGCCGCCGTCACTGCCAACTCCGACAAGCGTGACTGCATCTACCAGCGCGTCGTGCCGATCCGCGAAGGCGACAAGAACACTCTACCTGCCGTCCTCAAACGTGTCTCAGGCATGCGGATCTGGCTTGCGAAGCAGGATCCAGCCTCGCTGCTTCGCGATGGCTGGGGGGACGAAATGCTACTCCCAAGCAGCAGCACCACTGCGGTGTCAGCCAATCGCCTCTTGTGCCTCGGCTAGACTTCCTTCACCTTCACCTTCACCTTTCAATTTTTCTTCGATTCGCTGTCCATATCTTTGTCTCCTTCTGTTTATACCCCCACAACTGCATTGAGCGTTGTTTTTATCACGATTGCATATGTGCTTCGGCACCGGTGTTGGTGGCTTTCTCCGCATTTTCATGGCTCCTGCATATCAAGCGATTTCCAAAAATTTCTTACACGTATAGATTGACGAGGCTGTCATGGCCAGGACTTAATGAGGACTGGAAAAGGGCTCTCATTGTATATGACTGTGGCTGCATTCTAGGCTGTACATATTCTTCTGCCTATAATATTCTTCATACCTCTCACAAGTTGCACTCCATCTCTATGAAATTCTCAGCTTGCCATCGGGGATCATTGAGCTTACGATGGCGATCGGCGAACTGCTGTTCAACCGGCTAAAAATCAACATGACATCGGATCGCGATCTCCGAAGCCTTCTCCGAGTCTGTCTCTTCACTAACAGTACATACGCAACATTGGCGCTGGCGCACACATGATCGCACAACGCCATCATCAGCCTTACACATACCGTACAGCACAGCTACCACATTGCATCAGCATCGCCCATGACCAAAACTGAAAGAGGCATTTGTGCACACGCGACACTCGCAGAAAAGCGGAGACAGCCCCAAAATACACGTTGGCGAGCAGACGGTAGCTAGCGCATGCAGGATCCCCGACGCGAGCAGGGAGTCGGGATTTCCGTCTTACTGCTTTGGGTGAAGGGCAAGGCTGACGGCTGTTGATGACGATTCGGAGCAGTTCACGGAAGCTGGTAAGGCCGTGAGGTGACTGGATACCGACTCTAACTTCAGTCCACTCCTGTTTCTCAAAGGTACGCGGCCCTTTTGACTGGGTTCTCTTTGCAATGGGCCGCGCCTCTGACCGGCTTGGTGAGTATTGAACGCCCTTACCCTGAGAGCGTTACTCCAAGACTGCACTGAGAAGAACAACCGGATAAGTGACAATGTTATTTCATTCTAAATTTGAGACGATTTATAACTTCATCCCTCTCACATGTTACGTTGCTTTCGCCTTGCTTTTGCGTACGATTTCGGTCCCTGGTGGCACCTTCAGTCCGCCGAAAACCAGCGCGCATACTGCAATCATGCCGGCAGCACCCGCCGCATACGCAGTCTCCCGCCCGGCCCACCAGTACAGCGAACAGAAAATCAGGGGTCCAAGGGAGCGGCCGATTTGTCCTAGGATTATATTAGCAACCAAATCCAAGCAGCACTCTGAAGAGAGGCACGTACCAAAACTCCGATGGTTTCCGAGCTTTCCTCCTCTTTCGCCTGCGCTCGCTTCGAAACTGCTCAAACTGTTCAAGCCCGTGACCACAGTTGCACTTGTGACGGCTAGCAGAGCCGCAGCTGCATATAAACCCTTCTGAGTCTCTACACGACCGAGCAGGAAAAACGCGACCGTACAGCTGACGACGCCCATTTGGACGACCTTGAGGGGGTGCGTGCGTCGTACGACCGAGCCTTGCAGCAGCGATGCAATGAGACCGATGAAGCCGAGAAGTCGGCCTGTGTCCTTGGATCCGTAGGAAAAGAGATCGTACGTCATGAAAGGGAGGGAGAACTCCATACCAGAGAAGAAGAGGATGAAGAAGAAGTGCGTCGCGTTGAGGAGGGTATGCGAGTTTGTGCGCACGCGAAGCTTTTCCTCTTCCTTCTTCACCCCGCTCCCGTTCGGCTTTTCGTTCTCTACTTGGTTGGACGTTGGCAATGTCTCCGGAAGGCAGAAGTACAAGTACGCTGTCTCTGTCACAATGAGGAAAAGTGAAAACCCTGCCGCAGTCGCAAACGGGTTCTCCTTCACGCTCTGGATGCTCGACAGCCACGCTCCCAGCGTCGGTCCAAATGTAAATGCGATGCTAAAGCACGCGCCGACCAGCGCCATGGTGGCCCCGCGCTGACTCTCGTCACTGATGTCTGTCGCAATCGCCATTGCCAATTGTACGTTCCCCTCGCTCAGTCCGCCCACGACCCTGCTTGCCAAAAATGTACGGAAGTCGGTCGCTGCGACCCACAGCGCTACACTGAGCACGTTGCCCGTCATAGACCATAGCAGCGCTGTACGGCGGCCGTAGCGGTCGGAGAGCGTGCCGATAATAGGCGAAGCGATGGCTTGGAGGAAGGAGAAAAGCGAACCGAGGGCACCACCAAGGAGGACGATGTCGTACCGATCGTTGATGGGTTTGGCGAACGAGTTCTTGTACGCGTTCAAGCCGGCGAGGATGCGCGCGAGCAGGGTGGGCTCGGCGTGGTTCTGCGCGGACTCATGGTCGCGGTAGAATTCGAGGAGCTTAGGGAAGAGAGGAAGAATGAATGTGAAGGATATCTGTGGCACATGATTGTGAGTTTCTGTTCGGGTATACTGGACGGTTGTGCAAACGATGCGAGTGACGTACCAGGTCCAGAAGCAGTGAGATGAAGAGCACGCGCAGCACCTTCTTGCGCAGCGTCGGGGGAACAGGCGTGGAAGACATGTTGTATATGAGCCAAATGTGTTTGCAAATCCAGCGAAGAAGCTCGCAACGAGCAGCTCGCGCAATATACACGGCAGAGGCGGAAGCTCAGCTCGTAAACGCAGAGGTAACACGTATGCAACCGGAATTCGAAAGAGGAAACAAAAGGTTCAGCTCAGCTGGGCGGGAGCCATCGAATGCAAATATAAATACAAATACGGTGCTCGTCACAATAGCTCGCTTGACCGTCTTGGACGCGCGACGCGGCGCTGGATGAGCTAGATATTATATTCGTGCATCGGCCATTCGACGATGAAACAGACGAATTGCACGTCTCCTGAGCGCCCCACGAAGCCCGCAAACGGCGCGCTGCTAGCGTGGCAGCGACTATGTGAAACAAACCTGAGGCTCGCACAATGTTAGCCCTGGGATTGTTGTTTCGAAACAGCAGAAATCCTTCGTCCTTTCGGATGGCGGCGCTTCTCTGTTGCCGCTTTGTTTGGTGACGAAGGTGAAGAGTGTTTGGTGGGGCGCGAGAACCGAGGCACGGTGCGTGCTGACGCTGAAACCTTCCCCCGATCATCACGGAACATGGAATAGCCGTGGTTCTAGCCGGAGAAGTCAAGAGCTCAGATCGGCAAGCTGGCATCTTTCATGGCCGAATTGGGGTGGTAACTGCATACGAGCATACACGAGATTGAGTGGCTTCTAATGGCCTTGTGTTCAGATGCGTGACTGGTCGATAGCCAGCGGCAATCGCGAAGATGGCGCCTCCCCCTATACATCAACGCCCATAAGCATCCCTTCTAAAAGCATCCCACTCCGTCTGCAGATCACCAGTCTGGGGTGAGCCTGCCATTCTCCCACCGTAGAATTCCAGATCGCCGAGACCCGGCACGTTCCTCAACACGCCCGTCAAGTCGCCAGAGGCACCCTCGATGAACCTGAACTCGCCTGTACAGCCCGATCCGAACTTCAGCTCGCCCGTATCGTCATTGCGCATGCGCCATCCAACCGAGAAAGGCTGGTACAACGCCGTGGGAGTCGGTCCTGGATCCATCTTGATCGTGAAGCTAAGAGCGCCAGCGTTTATGGTTGACCACCAGACATCGCGGGCGGCGTCGCGACGAATGACCATGTAAGCTCGCTCGTTGTCAACTGACAACTCGTAGGTACCACTCACGACGATAGTACCAGTCGGTCCTCGCTCGGTCAACCAGGTGGAAGTTGGTGCACGACCACCTACCGACTTCCTTGCTGTTTGCTTAGTTCTAGGTTTGGGAGCCGACACATCTGTCAAACCACTCTCCTGCTCCGTCAAAGACGAGAAGTGCGGGGAACTAGTGGGTACGGCCTCGGTCCCATAGTGAGATGCAGCCCTCTTGCTCGCTGTTTGCTTAGTCTTGGGCGTGGAGACGGCAACGCCTGCTGAGTTGCTCTCCCGCTTGATCCGAGATGTTACGGGAGAAGACCTTGCTGCACCGGGTTCCTGCTTGATACAAGGTATGTTTGCCTTCACCTGCGAAGGGTTACGGGGCACCGCTGGTCGGGGATCAGGGGTAAGCATTGCTTGAGCAGCATTTGCTGCCTTCCTAGTTGATGTTGTCTTGACAGACTCATGAAAGTCAGTATTTGAAGTTTCATTGGGCTATGTTGAACGTCTTTACCTTCTTTAGTGTAGGTATTCCGCATGCTGGTTCATCCATGCCACGCTTGCGCTTGACCTTCTGGCCAGTGTTGCCAACTTGCGCAAGACCCAACTGATTGAGCATGGGTAAACCGGCACCAATCGACACATTGACTATTAAAGTCAGCAGCAATACAAACAAATTTTCTTCCAGACTTACCATTCACATTCATCCCCTGACTCAGAGGTAGCATCTGCGTGCCACTTCCCGCAACATTTGCAGCCTTTCCGGTTTTCGCATTCGGAACTCTACCAGTAGTGGCCTTCTTGATCTTCCTGTTCTCACCCTCCCACTCCTTCCTCAGCTCACCCTCAAGCTTCAAGATCCAGGCCGGCACCTCCAGCTTGAACTGATTCAGCGCGTTCAGCAACCGCACTTTCGCCACATTCTTGTCCTTCGTCCCGGGAAGTCCGTAGTGTATGAGTTGCGCCGCATACCTGGGCATCTTAGCAGTATATTCTATTTTTGACCATTGACGGTCCCACATGGACTTACCAGTGCCACACAGGGTCCTTTGCCGGAGTCGTTGGTGGACGCTTGCCGATATTGGAGTTAATGTTCGGGGCTGCTGGGCGAAGAAGGGCGGCAAGCTCAGCGATGCTGGCGCGTGTATGATGGTTTCCGTTGCCCGGATCGGCGTAGAGCACGGAGCTGTAGAAGAAGTCGCCACGGCGCACGGGAGGCGCGAATGTAGCCATCGCAAGGTCGAGGTCAAGCTTAAAGGAGTTGTTAGATCGCAATCTAACGTTGGGCTTGCGGGGTTTGGAAGAATTGGGGCATGCGGAAATTACTCCGTGACTTGGTTGAATAATTAGTGGGTGTGATCGCATACACCACCTCTAGGAACACTGATGTACGAGGCTGAAACTTATCCGAGCTCGTTTATTGAACAAGATCTTTTTCTTGACTATTCCCGGCGTTATCTAAAAACGTATAATGCATCACTGCCTGCACGGACGTCTTAACCTACACTTCACGCCGTCTTCTAGCTCTCTTCTCTGCCAAGCCTCAACATCGTCAATGAACCACGGATCTATCCTTAATCTACCAACGTCCACGTCAATTACTCGTATAGCCCCTTCCAACCTGCCACTCGTTAGGCTGTAACACAACGGCGTCATATCGTCTGTTACATATAAGACCATGCAAGAAGTCGTCGTCGACACGCCTCGAAAGTATCGCCAGCCGGCCGCCATACGAGGACCACTGCACCGGAGACTGGCCCATTCAAGTAGCCTTGAACGCTTTCGAAGAACTGAGGAAGGAGGCTAAGACGCAGACGGATCAGATCGCGCATGGTCAGTACGTGATATCTGAGCATCGTCTAAGAATGCAAGTTGCCGGCATGGTCGCAGTCTTTCCGCCCTTCAACTAGTATCCCGGCATCATTACGCAGGTCATAGCTAGAGTCTGATACCACAAAGATGCTTTATTCCGCAGTCCAACTGCGACCTCCTGAATCTTGGTGTGCTTGTAGCTGGCGGGTATGACTGGTCCATCAGCCCAGTTCGAATCTGTGGGAGAGCATTGGAGGCCTGGCAAACTCGTCAAGACCCGGTGAGACAGTTTCCTGGCACATTATGGGCCGAGCAGGCAGTAACCGTGGAGGGCGCATTGCGCAACTTCCTATCAACGGCGCAAAGACAGCACGCCTCGACGATGTCGTCGGTTCTCTCGAGCTTGGCGAGTTTACTAAATGTGTTCTCCCTGGGCGGGACTCCTTCGCCGGTAACGTGTAGGATCTTAGAAAGGCCAAAGGTGTCGAAGACTTATGTTGCTGGCGAATTAATGCACTCCGCCTGGATCATTGGCTAACTCATTATGTGGTTCTGTAGGTTGGGGTAGGTTATGGTATTGCGACAAAGAAGGATACTTGCTTGAATATTATTGGATTTCGATTCTCGTTGCTCCTTCGGGTGGGAAATGAGAGAACAGGATACTGGTTCACATCAGCAAATATACCTCAAATGCGCTAGGAAGACTTACGCAACAAACCCAACGAGTGCGACCCCAGCATTGCACACAAACACGAGGTGTGTCTTTCCTACTTCTGCCAGCGCCGCGAATACGAACCCGAAGACTGAAACTTCTCATCGTCAGCTTGCTTGGATTCTGTCTGTGTACTGAAAAACGCGTGGACTTATACTTACTAGTCGACAACCGCGCAATATTTTCCACGAGGGTAATGCCACTCAACGCATCCACGCGGTCTTTACTCGGGATCATCTGTAATATGCTTCCCTTCGATGCAGATCCTGTGCCTGCTGCGAGCGGCAACAATACCGCTACAATATACATCTGCCACCCTTCCGACACGAAGACGCAAAGGCCGGTTAGGATACCGTCCACGAGCAAGCTGCATCGCGCATAGAGTAAGTCGAATGCAAAAGTCTCCTCCTCGTTTTCGCGCTGTGGCGGGTTGAGTGGCTCAGTCTCAGCGTCCATAGGATCCGCAATTTCGATCTCGTTGGGTGATGTTCCGGCAGGCTCTGATGCTGCTGTCTCGATCTTGGTTGCTTCGCCATTCGGAGGCTGTAACCACCTGCGTCCGATGTTGATGACGCGCGGGAAAGCGAGGGACAGGTACAATCCTCGCAAAGAGGAGTACATGAAGATCAAGTACCCATTGGCCGAAGTGCCAAAGCCAAATGCAGTGGTGGCATACATCTGCAGCAGGGTGTTGAGATATCCAGTCGCAAGTATAGCTAGGAATACTCCTATGCCCAGCATCAGCGCACCGTATTGCCTGCTAATGCGTCCATCGCTCAACGCCCACTTCTGAGGTGCGAAGATTCTGAGCGGCCCAAAGAAGCGCATAAGTCCTACGGGTTTCTGCCCCGCACCTGTGTCCCTCTTGTCGAAAGGTAGTGCTGGCAATGCAAGCGCAACGTATACGCAGCACAGCAGAAAGAGCAAGAGAGTTATTCGGAAAGGCGCTAGGATGCCGAAGGCGTCACCAACAACACCACCGACAAGAAAGCCAACGGCCGCACCTATCATCATGCAACCTTGGATCTGGCCCAGTGCCCCGGTCCGTCCCTCTGGATTGACCACATCCGTGACGAAGGAATTCAGTGCGAGGACGTAACCGTTTGGGCCTCCTACAACAGTGATAATCTGACTCGCCTGCATTATCAAGATACCTCTTGCCCCGCCCGTCATTGCACCCCAGTTCTGTATTGCCAGTCTTACGGCTGGCCAGAATATTTGGATCAACAGCGCAGTTTTTACCCCTAGCTTTTTGATACACCACGCAGCGAACAGTAAATTTGCGACACCGAAAAGTGTCGTCGACATGCCAATGATGGCAACTTCTCGTGCGGTCCGCGATTCAATTTCTCGAAGCGCGCAGCGATCTTTCGGTGGGTGTAAAACATTATGCTCTGAGTAGTATGCATCGCAGGCCATGATCCGGAAAATGTAAAGAATGCTTGTCAAGGTCAGATTACGTGCATAATACCAAGCAAGCAAACGAGGTCACTTACGGAACTTGAGTAACGCCAAACGATAAAGATGTCTACCAGCGAAGCCATATTAGCGCACGTTATAACGCTTTTACAAACATTGGTTACTCACCACGAAAGCACAGAAAAGCGCCGGGAACACCCCCCGCTTTTTCGCCTCGGCGAGTTTTCGCTCGGAAGCGGAGTGAGGCAATAGCGGCGTCGTCTCTTGAGACAGCGACTCATCATTCCTGGATGCCATCTCTCCTCAGCCAGACTGCCAGGGATAATATCTCAAGCGCGAGTTTTGAAGAGCAGTGGGAAGATCAGATCTGCGGCAGTCGGTGAGGGTTTTTCGTTCCATGTCTTCATGCCGACAACCGATCCGATGGTTCCCCGTTCTGGTTAGTATGCACAAATATGAAGCTAAGCCGGAGATAGGCGCGTGAACGAAGTTTGATTGGAAGGTAGGAGGTCAATCTAATAGTACGTATTGGCTACACTCCTTCGATGTTACAATCGAAGGAGTGTAAGGAGTCTATCCCACCATTCCCTTTTCGAAACGCAAGACAAGATACCAAAGTCCAGCCCATTACTGCCTCACCACATTGCCTACGCTGTCGATATGCTTGTCGACGTACTTGTCAATGTGCTTGTCGACGTATTTGTCAACGTACTTATCAACATGTTCGTTATAGCGGTTGTCGATGTGGTTGTCGATGTTGTTGTCGATGTTGTTGTCGATGTACTTGTCGACGTACTTCTCAACGTGCTTGTCGATGTGCTTGTCGGTGTGCTTGTCGGTGTGCTTGTCGGTGTGCTTGTCGGTGTGCTTGTCGGTGTGCTTGTCGGTGTGTCTGTCGAGGTAGAAGTCGTTGGCTCCGGTGTTGAGACACTTCCGGGAACACTGGAGATGCTGGTTGTCGTATACGTCGAAGTCGACACACTGCCAGCTACACTGAGGGTAGTTGTGAGCGTAGTACCAGGGGCGGTGGAAGTCGTCGTTGAGACACTTCCGGGTACTGAAGTTGTACTCGTAGAGACAATGGTCTGGGTAGAAATGCTCCCGGGTACGCTAGTAGTACTTCTTGGGATCAGCATTCGTCTGACGAACATAGAAGCGGACATTTGGACATGGGATGCAAGCAAGTATGCGGTGTTATAGCCGCCAAATAGGGCTAGAATGTAACTAGACAGGGAGTAAAAATCATTAATTGGGGACGCACGAACCTTGTCAATGTGGAAAAGGACGTCTGACGCTTATCGTGCTGTAGTAACTCTGCCGCTGCCGTCGGTGCTGATAACACAGTTGCACTCTACTTCGTCAGTACTATTTCTCAACAAAGTCTAACGACAGTACGGATCCATGATGTCTTAAATCACAGAAGGTCATAACTCACCCACAATGACCAAGCAACGAGTGCTGTAAACAAACCTGTGCGACTGATCATCTTGCCCGTTACTTTGCACTCCTTTCCGTGACTGAAGCAAGGAGGCAACCGAAGGTACTAGGTAGTGATGTGAAAGAGTGGGGCAAACAAGACGGAGAGACTGGCAAGAAATATCTGGGACGAAGCGACAGATATACGTTGAGTCAACGGAAGGGCGAAGAATCGCTTGTGTTAATGTTGAAGGCACTAGAAAGCGACGGATGGACAGCGATCCATAGGCTGTGGCATAGTGAGCCAATCAATAGTCTCGGGTCTCAGAAGGCTTTATCATCAGGTGGAATTTCGTACGGGAACTCGACTCGATCCATATTTTTACTGTGTTCGGATTCGACTCCAGAAGCACGCAGTGGTCCCGGTCGTGAGCACCTGTGTAGCAGTCGGTGGCTATTCTCGATGACGTGGAACTATATCCGTGATCTGCTCCCATGCGGTTGTCTTGATTTACTCAACAGTCGTCATGTCTGCTTTAGCCTACAGCACACCGGCGCCCGCTTGAGCCGTCGGTAATACGTTGGTATCGGATTTTGTTGAAAGTTGCGGGGACACCGAACTATCAACATGGCCAAGCGGGTACCGCGAATACGGCTTATGGGCTAGTATGCCAATTGGGAATCGGATAGCTGATGCTATTGTATATCCTATCTGTACAACTGGACGTATACAGCCCACGCACGGCACGTAGCAAAGTTGTAGCTCCAGACGCTGACCGTGGGGGATTGAACGAAGTTTAACGGAGGTGAGGTGGATGCTGGAACGTGGAGCCTATCAACCACAATTCAATCCACAGCCCGGCGCCTCTTTAAGTAGATGGGGTGGATGTTGAGACACCCGCCTGATCGTTTTCAATAGGTGGGTTTGACTAGCGTTCATATCTGGCGCACTCAAAGGCGATTGGATGTTTCCAAGGAAATGACGCCGTGTCCACTAACCATGACAAAGAGCTTCATGAAAGCTTGAGCGGAGGTGTTGGAGGAGGAGACGTCGTGGCAATACACTAGTGTAAACACCATTTGAGGCTAGCGTCCGGCTAGCGCATCCGCAATTCTCGACGCTCCCATAGGCACTCTGCAACAACATTGTCGATGAATTGCGGCAAGTGTAAAATATAGTGCAACTCTCATTGAAGGTCATATCAGCGCGGTGTACGATTCAGGTTCATTCTCGCTCCATAACCCCGCTATGACCCCAACGCTCCCCGCGTCACAGATTCACCTCCTCGACTCATCCGCAGCTCAAACTAAACGCGCATATATCATCTACTTCATCACCGGTAATCCGGGCCTCGTTGAATACTATCGTACCTTTCTCAACCACCTATATGGCTTGCTCAAGCAGAATTTTCCTTCAACGTCCCTCCACGTATTCGGCCGCAGTCTCTCTGGCTTCCAGGCTGCCGCAGAGAAGGAAACAGATGACCAGCCACCTTTCAGCTTGCAAGAGCAGATCTCAAGATCTCAGTTTTCACTTGAGGGCCTCGTGCGCGATGTAAAGGAGAAGCATGGCTCACAGGATGTCCGCGTAATACTCATGGGACATTCTGTGGGATCGTACATCTTGCTTGAAGTCATCCGTAGAGTGCGGGAGAAAGCGAAGATAGAGGAAGAAGCGTTCAGAATCATAGGTGGCGTGTGTCTCTTTCCGACAGTAACGCACATTGCGAAGAGCGAAAGTGGGAGGAAGGCTACTGTACGCAGACGATCCAATACGCGTGTCTCAATATTGAATTGGACATTCGAGCTGACAAGATTTAGCCGCTCCTCACGCTCCCTTCCTTTCCTTTGGTAGCTTCTCTTCTCGCCAAAGCCCTCACCTTCCTCATTCCCTTGTCAGTCTTCACCTTTCTCGTGCGCGCGGTCATGGCCTTTCCACCAGACGCTGCCCACGTGACAGCATCCTTCGTCAAGTCCCCTCACGGAGTCCGCCAAGCACTCCACATGGCGCGCGACGAAATGCGCGAGATCACTATCGACACGTGGGATGACGAGATATGGGGTCTCACCACGTCCACCGCGCACCCGCAACCGCCCCCCACATTACGCTTCCTGTTCGCGAAGAAGGACCATTGGGTCGCAGACGAGACGCGAGATGACTTGATTCAGGCGCGAGGGAGTCAGGAGGGCGACGAGGCTTGGAAACCGATTATGGAAGTCGATGAGGAGGAGGGGTGGGTGCACGGATTCTGTATACGGCAAAGTGTGCCGGTTGCGAAGAGGGTGTTTGGATATGTGCAGGATATCGTTCAGCGGGACATGCGACACCAACAATGAATGGTGGTGGACTCCCCAGGAGTTCGAGTTGGAACATGTACATAGATAAACCTCAAGCTGATGCACACGCCACAACTATGCGCTAGATCCAAGCAAACTTACTAAACGCTCAAGTACTAGTACATATACTCACTAATTTCCAACTCCTGGGCCTCAAGCTGCCTCTGCGCCTGCACACCCACCTCCCTCCTCTCATTCTTCAGTTTGTCCCCATAACACAGCCTCAGCAAATCCTTCACAACTTGTTCGGTGATCAAACCGTTCGGCACACCGTAGCCCTTCCCATGCTCCTTCGCCCGGGTAGTAACAGCTTCAGGGCCCTCGGTGAACAGGTCGAAGTATAGAGCTGAGTATTGGAGATTCGCATCGCTCTCAATATTCTTCAGGTTTTGCTGAAGGACTAGGATATTAAGCTGCATCAGGCGGCAACCGTCTTCGTTCATGGATTTGATGCGTTGGATGCACAGGTGAAGGAGGTATGTATCCGTGAACGGGGCAAGGCCGGCGATGATCTGTGTATATTGGGTCGGTGGGAGGTAGGTTGACATCTCGGCCTCATAGGCGGTGAGAGTGGTTGTCAGGGTTTGAATGGCGGGATCGGGGTCAGACAGGGGTGAGTCGAGGGTGTAGGAGGGCTTTATCGTGGAGGCGAGGGAGTGCATGGTTGTGAGACGGAGGTTGACGTGTAGCACGCGGTGGATGAGGGTGGCTAGTCTGCGGTAGGTGTCTACGACCATATCCAGTTGGCTAGTAACGTAGGGTTAGTGATGGGATAGGCATGAGTGCGATACGGTTGGAAACTTACCCAGCAGTTTCTTGATTGAGGGGCAAATACACCGCGGTACCCTCTGTTCTTGATTCAGCGATAAATGTCCATCGTCTGTTATGGCGTTGACCACTGATCTGTGGTTTTGACGAATCTGTGGCACGATTGCTAATGTGTCGCAGTTGAGATACCTTGGCCGCAAGCCATTTCATACTGGTGTATAACAGGCATAGAGTTTGGATCGTCTTCTTTCCCTGGATGATATCCTGTTGATCGAGTGGGGCCTCTTCAGTCGCACCGATAATCAACTTGGTTTCCGTATTGGCAAGTTCAGCTCTGGTGTCGGCATCTGCTTCGAAAACCTGGCCAATCACCTCTCCTATCTCGCCTTCGAACTCGGCATAGACTGCACACGCCTTGAGCAGCTCGTTCGCGGGTCCTTTTGGTTGACCTCTGGCCATCATGGCTTTGAAGTTGCCGACGCATTTGTCACCGTAGGTTCTCATTTGCGTTATGATAAGTTGCGAGAAGGCCTGGTCGTGGGGAAGGTTATCAAGCATCTTACAGAAAGCTGTAATGAGGTTGAAGAATTTGACTGTTCCTCGGAAGATGGGCTTCTTAGAACATTGCGACCATTGCGGATCCTCTTGGAAGGCATCTAGCTCGACGAAGGTCTTGTCTGATAACTCGTTCAGTGTGTCATCCAACTGAGGGAGGAACACATTGACGAGAAAGTCGTCAAGAAACGAGTGTAGAGTACTGATGACGATATCTGAGCCTGATGGTACAACTTCTTTCAAGCGGTTCAAGAAGTCGAGGGAAGGCGGTAACAGAATGCCCATGTTGAACACACTCGGTTGGACTAGCAGCTTATGTCCCGTGGCACTACCATCAAGGGTGGAGCTGGCGTTATTGGATACATCTTCTGGTTGTTTGGAGTCAGACACGAGACCAGGCACCGAAGATTTAAGAATGAACTCGAGGTTATCGCGCTCCTCCGCAAGCTCCGTTGATTTCGTGTCCATATCTGAGAGCTTAAACATCCGTTTGTTTCTGTCGCGTGGTGCGCGAGAATACGCGCTTCCACTGGCGGCCTTGCCTTGCCCACGACCACCGCCAAAGTCACCGTCGGTGGCGAGATAGTCATGAAGCAGAGAGCGAATCTACCAAGACATTAGCGACTTCTCGGCATAGTACTGCATACCACTTACCTCATTCTGGAACAGTTTCCATAATTCTTTGAATCCGCGCGTAAGTGGTGTGCTATTAGAATCCCGGATGCCATCCCTGCGGACGATGCCAGTGACTACGTCGTACACCACTCGATGACTCTCAGCGATGGCTTCGAATCGTGCGTACAGGGTCCACAGTAGATCGTTGAGAACACCGGCGCGTAGTTCGTCGCTTTCAGCGGCGACGGTACGCTTTTCTTCCTTCCTCGCAGCATACGCACGTATTATGCTAGGATGGCGTTGCGCAACTTCGTTATTGGACTTCTCAACCACCCTATACAGCTCAACAGGCAGGCGCTCATGTATTGTGTCTACTGCAATGTCGAGACGGTTCATCTTGTTGAGCGACTCCACGATAAGCCGAACATACTCGAAGGTGTCGGCCTCTGGATTACGCTGCGAATCATCGATCATCGGTTCCGATGTATCCAAATCAGACAAGAACTCATAGAGTCTCCGCGCACGTGCATGCCCTTGGCCACGTTCCGCCCCGTCACCTTTGGGCTGGTTCTGCGCATACACCTTCCATCTGTCCTCGCAATAAGGCGATTTAAGGTACAAATGATTGTGAAGTTCTTCCAGAAGGATATCAGTCAGTGAATGTTCCTGGTTGCTTAGGTATGTGCGAAGTTCACTGAGAGCGCCAATCTTTTCCATCTCGGATTTTCGGATCATCCGCAGGGCGTCTTGCAAAATGTCGACAGCTGTCAGAAAGCGTTTCTCAGAGATGCGGGCTTCCAACTTATCGGGTACAAGCTGCAGTTGTTCGATGATGTTCAGCACTTGAATCATCTCGTCGTAGTTCTGCGAGGAGGTTGCAAACTCCTTCAGCTCCGGTTTAGTAGTCGATAGATGTGATTTTGCCTGCGTCAAGGATTCTTTGAGTGTCCTTACCCGTACCTGTGAAGACTGCAAGCTGGATTGAATCTTGTGGAAGGTACCGATGGAGCTGTTGAAGCCTTGGTGGTGCTCGTTAACTATAGCTTTGAGAGCGCGTTGCATGTCCTGGTGCGTCTGCTGGAAGCTGCGATACTGCCCCGCCAGCCCCAGCGAGCTAGAGTCCATGAGTTTCAACGCAACCTCAACGGGCACGCAGTTCTCCGAGGTCATGAAATCCCAGTTCTGTTTGATATATTTGAGCACCTCCTCCATCTGCTGGCTTCCTGGGCCATAGTTACTCCCCGGACCACCTGCGCTTCGCGGTCTTCCTTCTCCGCTTCTCCTATTCGCTCGCGAGCGCTCGAGACTGGTGGGCCGTTGCACCTGGGGAGCTTCCTCCTCTTCCTGGGAGAAGCCTCCATAGCCGCCATAACCACCTGGTCGGCGACGCCTCTCCCCGCTTGGTCTGTCTGCACTAGGTCTGGGTCTGTCCGCGCTGGGCCGCCTGGGATAGTCGTCCTCTGCAGCTCCAAAGCCGCCGTATCCACCTTCGCGAGAACCGTAGCCATTGGTGTAACCTCCGGACCCGTTCGCTCGCGAGCGGAAGCCGCCCGGCTCGCGCGACATGGCGCTTCTATATGTGTTGTAAGGTTTCAACAGTTGGTTTATATCTCATCGCGATGAAAGGTCTCGTGTGCGTCGCTATCGGAGCATGGTAGGTTGCACTGGCGGGGAGCTGGGGTATGTGGACCGCAGGCGCAAATCGAATGCAGCAGGTACGTTTTACTCCATACAATGATTGATGGCGGATATGGGAGTTGGTAATGGCAAATGGTCTTTCAATCGAAGCTATCGTAGTCTGGCTTGGTTGCTGTACTCGACGTACGTACCACTTGTCGCATTGCGGCGTGAGCACCTCCGCGTTGCCAAGAAATACGTTGTAGTCGGCGCGCGTTTTTCCGCGCCGTGTGAAGCTCATCGCTCTTTCATCTTTGTTGCGCCCATCGCCCACGTCGTAGCAGCCTCCCTGCTGTCCACATTCACCCTGCGCATTCTGGAGATGCTGCGGTAGCCTGAACCACCCACGTCCTTTCAACGAAACCTCACGCGCCACGGAGCGCGACAGCCCAGCATGGCGGCTGTTCACAACGGCACCAACGGCGTGAACGGCGCGTCGTTTCCTCCTGCGCGTTTCTCAAAAGTTCCCGAGTCAATTTCCGTTCCCGTAGCCGACGAAGATGGCATCGCCGATATCGACCTCGAGCTCGGTGACATGATTGAGGATGATCCGACCGAGCTGCTCACCCTGCTCGAGACGGAGCGCAGCGCCAAAACTACATGGGTCACGGTCGCTATAGCGTACGCCAAACACAAGAAGCTGGACGTGGCTATAGAGGTGCTCGGAAAAGCCATCAGCGTCTTCGCCCATGCGCGCAGCGATGAGAAGCTCAGCATTCTCAACGCAACGTGCTGGCTGTACCTGCTCAAATGTCGCGAGGCTCCGCGTGTCAACAGTGGTGCGTGGCTGCTCATGCCATGATAGCACTCAAAGAAGAAGACTGACAATTGCAGATAATGATCCCGAAGTCAAAACCAAGGACCACTACCTCCAAGCGGCCACCGGTGTCATCAACGAAGCGTCACGCATCAGCCCCTCGTACCCACCGCTCTTCCTCGCGCGCGGTGTCCTCTATCTCCTTCGCGCTTCCATGGCAAAGCAGAGTGCTTCCAATGCTGCTGGTCCAAATGCCGTCAACACCGAGCGCATGGACACGCTGAAGCAGGCTGTTAAGTGTTTCGAAGATGCCATTCGGGCGTCAGGCGGCAAAAACCTCATGGCAAAGGTGGGTAAGGCCCGCGTGAGCTATTCCATGGGCAAATACGCCGAGGCTCTGAAGACATATCAGAGCATCCTGGAAAGCTCGCCTGGTCTTATCGATCCAGATCCGCGCATTGGTATTGGCTGCTGTTTCTGGCAGCTTGGCTTCAAGGACGACGCTGCTACTGCATGGCAAAGGTCGCTCGATCTAAACCCACAATCCAGGATTGCTCTGACGCTACTCGGTTTACACACCTTAAACAAGACATCCACTCTTCCAGCGACAGACCCCTCTTTTGCGAGCCTGACGAAGAAGTCAATTACCGATTACATTGTTCCTTCCGTCAAGTTAGACAACAAATATCCTCTCACATGCGCCACTCTCAGCAAATGGTACAACATCACTAAGGATATGGCCAAGGTCGAAACACTCTCTCGTCGGGCCATCGAGCTCACCGACGTCAATGCCATAGCAAGTGATGGCTGGTACCAACTCGCAAGGAAAGAGCATCAGCTTGGGGATACAAACAAGGCTATGGACTACTATCAAAGGGCGGACCTTGCCCGTGGTGGTGACAATGCTGGATACACGCCAGCCAAGTTCGGGTCTGCTCAACTGAGGGTACTAAAACATGATTACGATGGAGCCAAGTTTCGTTTGGAGAAGATACTGCAACAACAAGCGCCCGCTGTGGAGGCGCAAACCCTTTTAGGCACCCTGTATGCCGAGGAGGTGTTCTCCGGTCAATCAGGGAAAGAAGATAAGTCGGCTGCACTGAAAAAGGCGTTGAAATATCTTGAGGATGTTCAAAAGGCATGGAAGGACCCAAAAAGGAAGCTAACGCCCGACCCATCAGTGTTGCTCAACCTCGCCAGATTATATGAGACCGAGCACCCTGAGAAGAGTCTCAAGTGCCTCGAGGAAGTCGAGCAGATTGAGCTGGATGGTATTCCGGAAGAGGACTATCCAGATATCGAAGACGAAGCAGACCTCAAAAATGCGCTTCGCGAATTGTTACCACCTCAGCTGCTTAACAACATGGCGTGTTTCCACTACCAGGCGGAACGCTACCTGCGTGCGCGAGACCTTTTCCAAGCGGCACTTCAGGGTTGCGTGAAGGCTGCAGACCGTGACGAAAGCATTGATACCGATGCGCTCGTTACTTCCATCAGCTATAACTTGGGTCGGACATACGAGGCCGAGGGAATGCTGAACGAAGCGAAGGATGTTTTTGAGGGTCTTCAGAGGCGACACCCCAACTACATCGATGCTCAGATTCGCCTGGCATACATCGCCCTTCGGCAACAACCTACGGACGAAGGCCCAAAAGCTGTAAAGGAACTCGTCAAGAGTCACGAAGACAACCTTGAAGTCCGTGCTTTGTACGGGTGGTACGCGAATAAGTCAAAGAAGCGGGGCGTAGCTTTCGCTGAAGACCAAGAACAACGGCATTACAAGCATACACTGCAGAAGTTTGACAAACACGACACGTACTCCCTTACTGGTATGGGCAACATTCACCTCGCCATCGCCCGTGAAATGCGACGAGATACCGAACAAGACAAGGAGAAGAAGCGGAAGATGTACGAGCGAGCTGTTGAGTTTTTTAACAAAGTATTGGAGTTGGATTCAAGGAACGCATATGCAGCGCAGGGCATCGCTATCGCCATGGCGGAAGACAGAAAGGAACATTCGACTAGTCTTCAGATTTTCACCAAGGTTAAGGACACCCTCAAAGACTTCAACGTGTACATGAATCTAGGGCACACGTACGGCGAGCTGAAACAATACGCTCGTGCAATTGAGAATGTAAGTTGAAGACCGTGCTCGTCATCGATTTACTGACATGTTACAGTATGAAATAGCATTGTCCAAAAAGCCACACGATTTGAACATCATAGCATGCCTTGGTCGCGTCTGGTTTGTACGAGGAAAGGGCGATCAGAGCCTCGCCCACATGAAGACCGCCTTGGACTACTCACAGCAAGCTCTTACTCTCGCACCCAATCAAAACCACCTGCAGTTCAACGTAGCTTTCGTGCAATTCCAGATTGCACAGCTCGTCTACAATCTGAAAGATACGGCCCGCACACTCGCCGATGTCGAAGAAGCACAGGCAGGGCTAGATGACGCAATCAGGATGTTCGAAGTCGTCGCAAACTCCGAGAACCCGCCATACCCCAAGGACGATATCATTCAGCGTGCAAACATGGGTCGCAACACCATGGCCAAGCAACTCCAGCGTACCCACGACAAGCAAGCCGAGTACGAGAAGGAGAATGCAGACAAGCTCCAACAAGCACGCGAGGCTCGTGAAAACGAGATCAAGAAGCGCGAGGACGAGAAGCGCAAGGCTGCCGAGGAGCAAGCAGAGCGCGCGCGCAAGATCCTGGAGGAACGACAGAAACTTGAGGAGCGCGATAGGGAGTATATGGAGCGCCGAGTCGAAGACGACCGGAGACGCCAGGAGCTCATCGACGACAGCGAGATGCGCAAGAGCGAGCGGAGAGCGAAAGGCAAAGGCGGAAAGAGGAAGAAGAAGGGCGCGGACGACTCAGAGACAGAGGCCGGTGGCTCGGACTCAGATGCTAGTGCAAAGCCTCGCAGACGCAGGACCAAGAGCGCTGGTGCTTCCGGAACGGACGGTCTCTCTGATGAGGAACGACCGCGCGCTAAGAAGAGGAAGTTGGCGAGAAAGAATGAGCCGGTGGGCAAGTACAAGTCTGCCGAATTCGTTGATGATGACAGCGATGAGGACATTCCCGACGCGCCTGCTCAGGCAGACGGTGATGCAGATGCCGGACCAAACAGGGCTGCGAGTGAAAGTGGAGACGAGGACGTTTCTGCACCGCGGCCTAGTGGGCGCAAGCGTGTCGTCGATGAAGACGAAGACGAAGATGAAGATGTAGCAGCGTCGAACATGAATGGTGACTACGCAGCTGTGGCGGACGCGGACGACGAGGAAGATGAGTAGAGAAGCCTTTCTATTATCTCGTATCGGGGTTGCTATGGGCATAGCTTAACGTGAGGAATTTATATTGCATTAGCGCTGAGGCGTTTGATATGGGGCGGTTCGGTAAGGTCATTTGTATACCAAGATTCCAAGCAGAACGGGAGATTGTAGAGTATCGTATAGTATAGTTGGAGAATTTATGGTTTGCGGTACTGTATTGGTTCGTGTGATGGTGATGAGCTGATATGTGAGAGGCTGCTGGTTTACTTCATAACCAAGTCATAGAGGCACGCTAGATGTGGGTCATAGGCGTCGACGCTGTGACGGACTGCTCCAGGAATCGGGGACTGCACATAGCTGAACCTGATCGTTTGCTTGTTGTGATTATTTGCATAAGCGATCATCTTTCGTGTTCCTTTAGACAATGTCGCTGGCGTTAAGCCTCAAGGTCAGTTATGACGAGTAGATATAGCTTATGTTGTCACAGGCTCTTCGCCAGTTTTAGCACAGACTCCGGGCTACAGAAAGCTCACGTGGAAATTGGCTTAAGCTTCCAAGATATCTATAGTAGAATCTCTGCTTTGCTCGACACTTTCCTTGCGAAGATACCACACACATAAGACAAAAGGTATGGCCGTGTGAGGGTGGATCAAAACGTCCAGGAGCCTGGTAACAGTCGACTCCATATGCCTGCACGTCACCCCACACTACACCCACTTCCACGTGGGTCGAACATGTGCTCCCCGCGTATGTGCTACCTGGTATGTGATACCATCGATGGTAGAAGATCATGGCCAGACTAAGATAAATGAGGAGTTTGTTGCGCCCTTCTCAGATGAACACTTCGTTCGGTTCACACAATCTTCGACACAAATGGTGAAGAATCTTCACAAGCGAACGGATATCGCAAGATTCCATCGGGATACCCAAGTCTCACTATGTCTATAAAGGAAGGTAAGCCTGCTGCGATTCGCGTGGATGAGAATGATCGAATCAAAATAGCGTGGTTGTAGGAGCCCATGCTACCCGGCTCACGATCACCAGAGCATGCCGGCCACCATCCAATGCGGCTCTGCGCAATGGCGGATCCTGGCGCCGAGTCGACAGGTTGCTCCTGTGGGCGTTCTGGACGTTTTCGTCTTTTGCACAAGAGATGGCGCGAGGGCGCTAGCGGCAGTATAATCCCGAAGCAGCTAGCCTCGCTGAAAATAACATGTGCCAACATGGACCTCTGCAATCACGACATTGGCGCTCCGACCGTTTCGAAATCCGTCAGCACTCGACAAGGAAACTGTTGGGTAACAGTGTAGCACCTCCCACGAGCACGTCATCGGCTTCCCTCGGTAGAGGCGTCGGCTGGCCCCGAGAACTTCGCCATTATGGCGTGGCCGTGCGAAAGGACGCACGCGAGGGCTCAGCACTCTTGGGTGCCATTTCCGCTAATTTCAGAGTAACGTGTGGGAGCTGCGTATAAGGGCATCTGTGGACGGTCGCAATGGTCAGCGAAACGTCCCCCTTACTTGCGTCTGCGTCTACGTCTACGTGGCCCGCCATGCCCAAGTTCTTCAAGCACGGTGGCTCGGCTGAGACCACTCCGGACGATGTCAAAGGCCCCGATGCTCCTCAGGATGTCGACGAGGGCTCTCTCTTTCAGGTCCGCCAGGCCAAGCGCCAGATTGGCGTCACGTCTGCGGTTTTCCTCATCTTCAATCGCATGATTGGAACGGGTATCTTTGCGACACCTAGCGCCATCTTCTCATTATCTGGCAGTGTTGGTCTGTCCCTCTTCATCTGGGTCGCCGGCATGTTGATCGCAGCGGCTGGTATGGCCGTCTATCTAGAATTTGGAACAGCAATACCAAGGAACGGTGGCGAGAAGAACTATCTGGAGTACGTCTACCGCAAGCCTCGCTTTCTGGCAACTGGTCTATACACTGGTTATGTGATCCTACTTGGATGGGCCGGTTCCAATTCGGTAGTCTTTGGAGAATACATTCTGCATGCCGCCAACGTCGAGGTCAATAGGTGGAATCAACGTGGTATCGGACTTGCTTGCATCACAACAGCATTCCTTATCCATGGTCTGGCCTTGAAATGGGGCCTAAGGCTCCAGAATCTGCTCGGCATCATCAAGCTAGGGATCGTCCTTCTGATCGTTGTCTCTGGATGGGCCGCACTTGGTGGAGCTCTCAAGATCGACAAGCCGCACAACTTCGACAATGCCTTCAAAGGAACAACTGGGAGCGCATACGGCGTCGTGACTGCGCTCTACAACGTCATCTGGAGTTACATAGGATACAGCAACGCCAACTACGCGTTGAGTGAGACCAAAAACCCCGTTCGAACGCTGAAGATCGCGGCGCCGTTGGCCCTGACCTCTGTCGCCATCCTGTACATGTTCGTCAACATCGCATACTTCGCTGCTGTTCCTGCAGAGGAAATCATCTCTTCGAAGCGACTTGTTGCAGCATCTCTCTTCCGCAATGTCTTCGGCCCCAGGGCCGAACGCGCTCTCTCGGTCTTCGTTGCTCTATCCGCTTTCGGTAATGTTTTGAGCGTCATCTTTTCTCAGGGTCGCCTCGTTCAGGAACTTGGCCGTGAGGGTATTCTTCCCTTCTCGCGTCTCTGGGCTAGCAACAGACCGTTCAACGCCCCACTTGCCGGACTGTTCGAGCACTGGCTCGTTTCGGTCATTATCATGCTAGCCCCGCCGCCAGGTGATGCGTACAATTTCATCCTCAAGTAAGTTGTCCCGCTACACCGCACAAGGACAGCGTGGTGTATTAGGATCAATCAATGCTAATACCGATCAGTGTCATCTCTTACCCTCTCGCCATCGTCAACGTCTTCGTCGCTGGCGCCTTGATCCATCTTTACCTTCACAAGGCAGCCTGGCAATGGAACCCTCCCATCAAAGCCACACTCCCCGTTGCCGTGTTCTTCTTGTTGAGCAATATCTACCTGACGGTCGCACCTTTTGTGCCTCCCTCCGACGGTAATAGCGTGTATGAGTCGCTACCGTACTACCTACACTGCGTTGTCGGAATTGGTATAATTGTGGCTGGGGGCGTGTACTGGGTCATTTGGGCAGTGCTGTTGCCTAAGATTGGACACTATAGGCTTGAGAGGGAGGTCGTTGTGGACGATATTGATGGGTGGGAGAGACATGTCTTTAGGCATGTGCCGAACTAGAACTTGAATTGTAACAGAGATGGTCATTGTAATTGTTCGAAACCTAGGTACACAAGGGGACTGTATTGCTCCTGTAATTGACGGTGGCACGTTGTGTCTGAGCGGGCAGTCCACAATAAGTGTGATGTAAACGGCGACAAACATTGCGAGGAGGTCTATTAGACACCATCAAAAAGATTAATCTCAATTCATAGAAGTTCGTTAACAGGACGAGCTTATGCCCTGAAGCTGTCGGAGAATCTGTCTTTGGGACATCTTGAACGTTACGGTGAGTACCTAGGAGCCCTTAGGATTGTCCATATACAAAAGGGAACGAGATGTCTATCCTTCGAGCAAGTTTTGCAAGTACTAATAGCCCATCTTTTGAGGTCATTAAAAGCAACTGCAGCACTTGATAGGACGTTAACATCCGCCACGTCGGTCGGCAAACGAATGATTTGGTTTAGTGTTATCGAAACCCTGGAAAGCACGGGAGGGCACCCATCTATTTCTCGTCCTTGCCGCTTGCAAGCGGGTAATTCATTTTCGTTGTAGTGGTCGACCTTTTGAGAGTATGGGTAGCATTATTAAGATGACATAATGTACATAGCTGGGCAAGGAGTAGCGGGCCGCACTGCTGCATCTACCAAGAAAAGTCGAGTTTGTTAATCCGTATTCCCATGCTCAGCCAGCCATGTCTCTGTACGTTTTAGCCCGTCCCTACAACTTCTGAGTGACTTCTCAATCTCCTTGATACCATTCTCGACCGCAGCAACGGCTGTAGGTGCATCTTGGGGCACCGTTTCCGCAAATTTGCGCACGCCTTGAATGTAACGCTCGTAGTATTCGATAACCCCTTTCTGCGACGCAATCGAAGCCAGCGTGTCTTGCCGACCCAGAGACTTGATACCGGTAGCCTGTTGAAAAGTTCTACCGGGGCAGAGGCGCTCTGCTTCAGCTTTCGAGGCCGCGAAAGCCTTCTCGTAAATTTCCAATCGCTGCAGAGCACGACGGTGTGAGGCCTCCATGTGTCGTATCTGGTCCGGATTGTCTTTTAATTGGTTAGTCAAGTTCACATGATCGGTGCGCTTCACGCTCTCGCGTTTCCATTGTTTTTCCACTCTGAGCTTCTCCAACTGCCACAGTGGCAGATCCTTTTCGTTTTGACACATGCCACCTGGACACATCTTTTCAGCCTTTTGCTTCGCGTTGGTGAGATCCCTTTCATTTCTTTCTGACCTCTCTTCTGCTTTCCAAAGCTTGAAGCGGGCCACCCATTCATCGTCAGGTGTTTGCGCTTCGGACATCTCCTTCTTGTGTCGTTCGATGTCATAGTCTGCGTGTTTTACCCAGCCTTCATAGCACTCAAACTTCCTCAAGGGTTCTTCTGCATCGTATCGCGCTCTTGCTGTAGCATATGCGCAAGCCACATCTACCTCGAACTGTTCACCGTTGAACTTATCTGGCCAACCATTTTGAAGATACAATGGCTTCAGAACAGCCGGCTCCATCCAGCCATTATATTCACCTTGACCCGGCAGTTCCTTCAGTGCACGATACAAGCTGTTGATGTCTCGTAAAACGTCGCCGGCTGGTCGGCTGCGAACGGGCTCTAAGCTGTTTTGGTTATTGACCGCTGCGGCTTCCTGACGCTCCCACTCCTCTAGCTCTTCCACGTGTTCGAAGCCTTCGTCGTAATCGATAATTTCGGATTGATCTTCAACCATGGCATCAACTTCCCGAGTCTCGCCAAGATCATCCTCATCGTTCCAAAATTCGCTACTACCTTCTGAAGCGCCGTCGCTGAAATCCATCCTCTCTTCGTCACTCCAATCGCTAGAGCCACTGTCGCCCCAATTGCTTCCCTCGTCTTTCACGCTATCGGATTTCCCATACCAACCCTTGCAATACGCTGGATCGGTAGTGTGGCCCTCGATCTGGTCAACTATCCAGATGCGATGCTCTCTTGCATCATAAATGATCATGGGTGAATGATTACCGCAATTCGACAATGGCGTATACCATGGGTGCATGTATTGTCCATCCTCATCGTCGAAGCCACCCTGAGGCGAGAGATAGCGCGGGTCTTTGCCTTGTTCCACGTCTCGAATTTTTGTCTGGTTGAAGAAGGCACCCCCTTGGAAGAAGTCCCGTGCGTCGGTTTCTATCTCGTCGATGTACGGCATGATGCTGTAAAGATAGATGATGGCTGGGTCCAGACCGCATCTCTTGTACCCGGCGAGTAGTTCATCGTCCAGCTTGTGGGGTCCGAGAACCAGTGCGTTAGGATGAATATAGCGCATGTCTACGAGGGTCTTGTAGATGTTAGCCAACTCATTGGCTACCTCGTGTAGGCGCTGCTTTTGCTCCGCGGACAGGCCCTCACCTGCGATCTTTGTGACGGCCTTGAGATCCTCCATGTTTGGTGATTCTGTTTTAGAGTCTTGTTGACGGATACTAGAGGGGTATGCTTGAGCACATTGTAGGTTTAAGTACTGGGCACTTAGGGGGACATCGGACGTTCCACGATACCTGAACAGGATTAGTGCCCGCCTAACGTGCCCGCCTAACGTGCCGCCACCAGGCAACCACGATGTCCTAGGCCTAAACAGTGTACCTCTGCGAGCGTGATACCTATGGCCGTGATACGATAACCCGTCGATACTGCAGGTCTGCATTTGTCGATAGTGAATTTGCAGATAAAGCTACGACATTATCAGCAACGTTGCAGGGTAGAACCTCACCCGATAGATATGTGAGACAAACGCTGTGAATCGCATTCATCGACGCCATTTCGAGTACACTATCATCATTACTTATAATTCCCGCCTTTTTACAGTCTCATTAAACATAGCGTCGTTGAATGCTTCCCTCATTTGGTATTTCGCGCACTAACATTCTGGTAAGCGCCTGGATGACTGCGTGGACATGCCATAGATATTCCCTGAAAGGTTACGCTACCAGGAAGGTTGTCTTGCCAACACCTCCTTTCCCGTCAAAGACCACTTTGCAAGCCTCTCTCACCGCATCTATATCCCTGAGATTCACTTGACTGCCCACGACCGGTCTCAAATGTCCATCTTCGACACACGAACGCAACGTGTCCAGGACTTCAGCGATGGGGTCTAGAAACAGGTAACTGTACTCCACACCAAAGCGCCTAGCGTACAATTTACGTCCTGAGTCTACGAGATTGAGACCCAAACATATGTACCAAGGTAACTTGGGCTGATCGTTTCGTTGCATGATTCCGGAATTCTGTAACTGGGTACCGGATGGCTGCGTTGATACCGATATGATAAGGCTTGTAGATGGTACCATCAAGGGCAGGAATTGCATTGCTTGGCCAGTTGTGTCGAACAGGAAGTCTACAGATCGAGGCGCGACAGCTTCCAAGGGGTCTTCGGTAGTGTAATCAATTACTGAGCACATCTTAGCACGCCTGGACTTCATGCATCAAGAGCAAGCAGATACACACTTTGATCCACCACGCCTTGGCCGAGCAGCTCTGGTACTTTGCTGACTTTGGCGGTAGATACGGTCGTAATGACCTTGCCGGCATGGAAAAGGTTTTTGGCTAGCTGACATGCCATTGAACCAGTTCCACTCACTGCAAGATTATTAGCGCCATTACTTGAGGGCTATTGCGTGTATGACCGACGGCCAGCTGGTATCAAGACTGTCTTTCCAGTCAAAGAGCCTCTATACTTTTGTAATGCTTGCAACGCGGTCATAGCTGCTAGCGGCAGGCTCGCAGCGTCCGAGAATGACATATCATTCGGCATAACGGCCACGTATTTGTCGGCACATTTGGCGTATTCTGCCCATGATCCTTATCCACTGTTAGCTGCTTTGTTGATGTTGAGGTCGCTTCTAGCGCATACCTCGACTTGCTTCCGGCAAACGGGTGTACACATGATCTCCGACTTGGACTCTCTTCACACTGCTTCCTATGGCTGTAACTTGGCCTGCGCAATCATATCCGATCTGGTATGGGAACCTGTCTGCTAGTCAATAGCTGCTGCTGGCAAGAATTCGGTATAGTTTACTTCTCTTTGATCGCTAACTTGAAGAGGCCAGCAGCCTTCTTCACGTCTATTGGATTGATGCTCGCAGCATGGACCTTGATAATGACGTCATACTGGTCTGAGATGGTCGGCTCAGGAACAGTGTCAAGCTCGTAACTAGACGGCTCGCAAAACGAGGGTGCAACGACGCTCAACATATTCAAGGATATTAGATGAAGCGGTTTACAATGCCAAAGTCTGATGCACACAGGTGTTATATCATCCTCAAACGATTGACCTCCCGCTTTGGACCATGATAAAAGTTCTCCTACAACTCGGACGAAAAAAGAGGACCCAGTACACCTACACATGCACCTCGGTAATTGTATTTGAGCGCCGCAGTGATTATGCTACAACGCGTGCCTTCAACTGTCTCGAGGGGACAGCGGAACAATGATATCGCCGATGAACCTCGGTACGGTCCAACGTTAAGCCGACTTCTTCTGGATGCCACCTAGGTAGGTCCAGATGGCCTTTTTTTTTTTTGAACGGGTAGATAAATGAACGGGGCTGCAAGTGCATGTTGTTCGCGCGGACTCGCACGACGTTGGGCTCAATGCGAAGCACCCGGCCAAGTGCGCACAATCCATCCTGGTCTTACTCCTCCTGGGCTCTCTATACCCTTTGCTAACGTGCTGGTGCATTTAGACCTCCCTGTCGTGGTCAATGTCGAATCCGTTCGCTTGCTGGCGTGAATCAATGTATTTTGACTGAAAAATTGTTGGACATGTACCGAGCGCAGCCAGAGCTGTTTTAGCGTTTTTGTTGACAAATTGCTGGAACGGTCAACCCGTCAGCGAATCAAGCCGTGGTGGTTGTCATGTCGATCCCGGATCTTCCAACAATCACCATATGCAACTTTCCTCAAATCATCGACCCATAGCTATCAACAAAGCCGCATACTCCTGTGACGGTTTCTGGTGCTTGGTCACCAACAACGAGGAAATGCGGCAATGTCACAGGGATCGAACGTCATCGCCGTCGCTTTTTCCACCCTTGCGAGGCTCAGTGGCTGGTGGCCTCGCCCCTCGTGAATGCTCATGCGTGCATGTCATGTAACATTGACTCAAAGATATACGGCCACATATTACCTTCGGGTCAAAACGTGATGAAGTCGGATATGTTACTCTTGCACACGGTATGATTGGTTCCCCACCAACAAGCTACCTTAGCAGAGATTGGACCTCCAACTACTTACCTTGCTTAATAGACCCTTACTTTGATTCTTGGATTCTTTTGCGTTGCGTCGATACCGCGAATCATGTCATCATCATTGAACCATCTTCCTACGGCGTTCACATGGATTTAGAACATCGGGGAGTAGAAAGATTGCGGAGCACGCCTTACAACAAGGAAATTGCATTGGGTAGCTGGGATCACCTCTGTCATTTTCGTAAGGCGACTAACTAAGCCGGAGGTGGATCTTTAATTGACTGTGACACATTACGTATGGGGCAATGAAGCTGTAATGTAGCGTCATGAATTAGAAACCGGCACGACCGGAAGATGATGCTCGTTGCGATTGCCGCTACTTGAGGAAGATCAAAAAAGACATGAATTCAGGCACTCTACGAATATCTAAACGTAAACGGCCAAATTCTTCCACGCCTGACTGCCAACTATGCATGTTCGCCGCTCCATTAGTCCAGCGCTCGCAGCATGCTGTTTGACGTCCACAGCACTGGCAGCGCGAGCTACATTGACATTCAGCTAATGAATGGGCATACATCATGAGTGGCAGTGCACGCATCGCGACTGTGAATCAAAATGGCCAATCTTTCGTAGATGGCCTAGGAGTCGGTGATCTTTGGTAAGTGGCATTCAGGCTTATATTCTTGAAAGGAATGCTCATAGTTGAGCCTAGGTTTTTCCCGGCGGGCGTGCCACACTCGATACAAGCGACTGAGGAAGGCGTGGAATTTTTGCTTGTGTTCAATCAGGGCGATTTCTCAGAGGACGGTACCGATCTCATTACTGAGCTGTTCTACCGCTATCTCAAAGAGGTTCTTGCCAAAAGCTTTCAGACCGATGTCAGCACCTTTGTGAACATACCGAAAGAGCAGCGTTACATTTTCAACGGCTCCCCAATGAAGCAGACACTTGAGGAAGCCCGTGAAAGTGTCGAGGGCCCTGCCGGTCATCTTCCGGACAATGAGTCGTATAGCTACCACCTGTCTGCGCAGGCGCCGTACACCGTGCCAGGTGGAAGCGTCAACGTCGACCCAACCACGTTTCCCATTGCGAACAACTTTCCATGGCTCTCTTCACCATAGAGCCTGGCGCGATGCGCGAGATACATTGGCATTTGACTTCCGACGAATGGAACTTCTTCCTCCAAGGATCAGGCCGCGTCACTGTCTTCACAGGCCCTAGTAGCTCACGTACCTTCGACTATCAGGCGGGAGATGTTGGTTACATCACAGATGCCTCAGCACATTACGTCGAAAACACGGGTTCGACGCCGTTGGTATATCTAGAAGTATTGCAGGCGCCGCGTTACATTGATCTGAGCGCTGCGCAATGGTTGGGCCTGACTCCCAGCCAGGTCGTCAAGGATACTTTGAATCTGCCTCAGAGCTTCATTGATTCATTACCAAAGACGAAACGTTACATTGTCCCCGGTAATACCAATCTCACATCAACTAATTTCACGGTGGCGAGCTATCCGAATGCCGCCCTCAACGCCAGTCGCGGTGGCGCTAGTAAGAAGTCTTAGTGGGCATTGTCACGGAAGCAAGTTGTAGTCTTTACCTGTGTCTGGAAAGCAGGAGGCACTATGCTTGCCTGCGGAAGAAATCTCAAGGCCCACCTAGAGAAAGCCCATTGACTCTGACATGTACATCTTTTAGTGAATAATTGATCAACGGCTAAGAGCCTGACCTTTCTAGTCAAGTATACAGAACACTCTAATGATTTTGTAGCTTTGCTAGGCGGCTTTACTTGAGCGAGGGCAAAATAGTGGCAGATCCTTAGGCGCCCAGAGGGCAACGATCGGTTGGTGTGTCAAGGTTTCAGACTGGCTGCGACATCACCTGCCAATCAGCTACCCGCACCGTTCGTATTCAGCTTCGAAGGGCAACACCTACATCAGGCACCCCGGAAGGGCAAAGAGGCTAGTTCCCCTTGTATAACTTCCCTCGCGGTCGATTCCACTACCGTCGTCTGATCACCACAATTCTCCGTCTTATCACTATTTCTCCTTCCGCTTCATTAACCACACAAGAGCGAGATATATATCGCGATGGAACCTATTCAAGAATGGTTTTTCGACCCCTGCCTCAGATTTGATGATTTTGAAGTTTACGCGAATGGGATCTGGGAAGCTGGAAATCATATGAACGACGCAACGAACATGCATGGCAGTGCTAGCGCTATGAATGAGTCTCTTCAGCGCGGCCTCGGGGTGCAATACGGTAGTTACTGCTTCGATGAGGTACATCCTGTGCTTTTATCCGCAATGTAATGCTTAGCTTATTCCTCGCAGTCGTCTCAGGGAATGTATCCTAGCAATGACATTCCACTATCCACAAATATTCTTCCACTCAGCCACGGCATACACGACGCATCCTGGGCCTCCGAGCCGTGGCTCGAGAGTGACAGTCTGGCCAGTCCATCTCAGCAGTAATTATCACCCCTTTGAAGCACTCATTGCCACATCCTAGAAGGCTGACTTGTTCGGGTGGATCGAGAGATACATATGATTGACACATTCATATATAAGGTAGGCCTGGGTAGAGCGGGATACATGTTCCACGGGAATTTTCTTGTGTTAGATGGCCACTCTCCTTTTAATTTTTTGACATTGGCCTATCATTCCCGGATCTTCACGCAGTATGAGGACTTTCCCTGGATGACCTTGGAACCGTGACCCGGATGCGATTATCAATATAGCCAAGGCCATTTTCTTCATTTATACTGGACACGCGATCACCCGCTCTACCCGGGTGTCCTCTGTACTGTCCTATTTCCACCCTATCTAGACTGATGTGCTATCAGTCTCCCCTAATGGAGACTAAGAACGTCACGTTGTAGACGGTGGCTGCTAACAAAATGATAGACTCACACTAAAATATCATCTCACCACCCATAGATCACAGGTTCACCGCGAGCTTTCAAGCTATAGATATCCCCACTAGTTTCATGACGGTCCAGTGAGCATTCCTTCATAACCATGAATATCCGGCAGTATCAATCCCTAGACCGTTCTATGTCCGGTTTATTCTTGATATTCCCCTTATGGACCCTCTTATTTCTTTTTTCTGCGTTCATTCCTTCTATTCTGGGCTGCAACATTCAATTGTGGCTCATAAAACTCCCTACAGCCTCTACGGCTTTGACTGACATATCGCCTAGAACACATATGGGCACGAGAAAATCGTTCGAATGTACATTAATCAACTGCAACAAGACCTTTGCCAGGGTTCACGAGCTTCGTCGCCATGAGCGTAGCGTCCATGAGAAGCGCAATGACTTTCACTGTCGCCAACCGGGCTGCGACCGAGCAACCAGAGGATTCCCGCGCAAAGATAAGAGAAACGAGCATGAAAGAAAGATCCATGGGAAGCTCGAGACCTCCAGGAGCTTCACGAGCGCTCGGAAGAGGCCTGGTAACTCTCGTGGCTCTCACCGCTATAGTCGATAACTGATTGCGGCAGGTGCCACAAAGGATTGAGCGATCAACGAACGGCGCCGACAATGATTTCAAGTACGAGGTGCGTACGGCACTGGTTACATTCAAGGTTTTGTTTTAAATTGGCGTTCGACGAAGGAGAGAAAGCGGCACACCGACTTCGGCGCGTGGTTTCATGGATATTTGTTCATGGGCGAATGGAGTATGGGCAGGAATGAAATTACTTACCGCCCAAGGCTTATCAGTTTTCGAATTAATGATAACGAAGTATCACCCTCGTCTTGCCCCTCTCCGTATCTTTCAAAGTGTAAGTTTTCTGACTGGGACTGTGCGGAGTTTTGATCAGTGCTAAGTCTTTCTTCTCCTCGTCGCTGTTCAGGTCATACTGCAATTGAAGTGACTAGCACGCTTTCTACGCAGAGCACATGTTATTGTTTAAAAGCACTCAGACAGGGCGATTAATGTCTTTCATCATTGAAGATGGAGCAATTATCAGGATCGTGTGGAAATGTGGAGCATTATATGTAAGACTGGGTAGGAAAAGCCAGGGCGCTCCTGATGCAGGATTCAAATAAAGTCATGCAAAGAGAAGTAACACAACAGAAAGATTGTTGCATCAATACGCTAGTTTTTTGAATTCGTGAAACAGTGCTATCATCACCGTGCACTCCTGGATTTCATAAACTAAAACAATCACTTCCAACGCCTGCCATGCACGAAATTCGTCCATCAGACTCATTTTCCTCTACTGGTACTCCTCCCTAACCTTCTTCGCCCTTCGCTTGTTACCCTTGAAATGCTTCTTACTGCTCAGCTGCAGCTCACTAGGATCCACGTCTTTCTCCATCGCCGTCACAGCCTTCAACTTCCTCCCACTGAGCTGTTTGCCTTGCTCGCTATACTGGTAGTGAAACGGTCTCGACACATGTCCACTTCCCTGCCCCGGGCCGAAAAATTTCTTGTCTAGTCGCGAGCCTTTCTCACCCGTGAGTGGAATCGCGTCGATGTCAAGATCATCGTCCATGGCTGAAGGATCTTCCGTACCAGTAACGGAGGAGGATGCAGCTACGGATGTAAGATGGTGGCGGCGCTTCGCGGGGAGGTGGTTTATATCATAGAGTTCACGGTTGAACTGTTTAGCGTCGATCGGTGGTTCTGTAGGTGGAGGGTGGCAGAACAGTAGCTTGCCCTTGACGTAGTCCTTAAGGATATAGCGTGCTGCCCGCGACTCATCCGGCTGCCCCAAACCCTGAGTCTGAAAACCTCTTGCGATAGCATAGGCACGAAGCACCTCTTCTGATGTCGGGATACCGGTGCCGCCTTCCTCGATTGGTCGGACTTCAATCTTCATACCATAGATAGCTTCAAGAAACGATTTTGGGATGCGCTGTGCGATGAGACCACCGGGACCTGTGTATTCGCGCAGTTGATCGATAGGGAGGACACCTGCGCAGACAAGCTCACCCTTTGTGGTCGCAAAGTTGGGGAAGACTAAACCAGGGCAATCGCAAAGAATGACTTGGTCGCTAAGATGAATGGTTTGGAAATGCTTCGTTTTGCCAGGTGTTGCAGAGACGGAAACCTTCTTTGCGCCGATGAGGGCATTGATGGTAGATGATTTTCCGACGTTAGGGTAACCGACGAGGCCAATCTGCGTCTTGCGGTGTTCGCCGTTCGGGCCTGTATCGACATCTGGGGCATGTTCGAGGAACAAAGCTTCGAGTTCATCCGTGGTCAAAATTCGTATCCGCTCTTCTTCATCTGACAATTGAACACCACCTGAGGGACCTGGGACAGTCTCCTCATCGACCCATTCTTCCTTTTCTTCCTCCTTGTCTTGGATTTCAATCTTTTCAGCTTGTTTTGCAAGGTCATCACCTTGGACGTCGATTTCCTCCTCAACCTCATCCTCATCTAGGTAGTCATCAGAATCGTCGACTTCCTCGTCGCCTTCTTCAATTCCATGTCGAGCTTCGTTCATCTCTTTGGCTAACTCAGCAGAGAAGAACTTGTAGTTAATGCCTTTCTCCACGAAATAGTCTGCCCAAGCTCGTCGCTGATCCAAAGTCATCATGTCTGCCTTGTTGACCAACAACAAGTTGTTTTTCTTCGGGTCCACCTCTTTCACATAAGTCTCCAGATCCTCGCTTCGGAACAACAGCGGGTTTCGTGCATCCACAATTTGGACAACTAAGTCAGACCTCTCGATGACGCGCCACAACTGTCTCCACACTTCCAGATTTCGCTCAAACGGCGTCATGAGCAGATCGTTGTGTTCCTGCAGCTCGGCCAGCCCTCTTCGCCACTGCAACAGAGACTCGCGCTCCCTAGTATCAAGTTGCTGCGGGGTTGTCTTCTCGTCCCAATGAGGTCTCCGTGGTACGCTCACCCGCTCCTTGTTCTCTCGGTGTTTTCGCACAGCGGCGCGCTCTTCTGCTGCAGATAGCAGGTATGGGTTCTTCTGGTCACGGTGAATGATCTTGACGTTGTTCATCTTCTCGGCTGTGAAATCGGTGCCCGCGAGTTCGGCAGTGGAGAGAAACTCGTCGAGGTCGTTTTGTTCCGTCACAGAGCGCATCTTGACCCACGCTGCCTCTTTCTTCTCGTTCGTAATGTACTGGTGTGGATTAGCGTGCTATATCATCAATGTATGCGCACACCAACCCTCTCGCCATTCTGGCCCGTCCGCTCAATACCGCCCTGAAAGTTGCCTTTGCGCATATCAGCACCCTTGCCCTTTCCGAAGCGGTCGTTCATGAGGCTGTTGCCCAGCCCCACGCTCTTCTTTGACTTTGCGAGCACCATGTTGCCGAGCTCTGTATTTCCTGTGATATTGTTTGTCGGTGTAGAGGAGAGTTGAGCAGGAGTGGTGGTCGGCGAAAAGTTGCCCCACTACATAATGACCATTCACCCCTCGCCTAAATTTTCTAAAGAAATGTCGACCGCGCAGCCCCGCGCCCGCCGCCCAACTTTTGTACTTAGCGTTTCCTCAGCCTCGGACGATCCACCGAATTCAATTACGACCACTTCTTCAGGAAAAAAGCTCTACCACCGCCGATATGCCGCGCAGGAAGTTCATGTAAGCCGTACTTTCGCACAATCGCCATGAGTACCCCGCTAACTCCTCCAGCGATAAGAAGGACGCGGTCAACTATCGCCTCGTCCACCGTGCCCAAAATGACCCGCGCATTCACGATGCCGACGCTTCCGACATGGTCTTTGCTGAAGTCGAGGGAAAAAATACACGCGATAACTCCGAGCGCGCAGGCAGTTCACGAGCCTCGCAATACTCGTCTGCTTCGAGATGGACAGCCGCTACTGGGCGAACTGGACGGAGTCAGATCAAGTCGCGTGGGGACCTAGAGGAAGAATTCGCTCCCAATGTCCGCAAGAACGAGGGTGAGGCTGCCAGCTATGGCATCTTCTACGACGACTCGGAGTACGACTACATGCAGCATATGCGAGATCTCAACAGCGGTGCCGGAGACGCCTACTTTATCGAAGCGAAAGAACCAAAGAAGAAGGGCAAGCAAAAGATGGATTTGGCGGACGCACTTCGTGCGGCCACACTGGACGACAGACAGAGCGATGCTGGGATAAGCGTTAGCAGCAGCGTCAGTCGTGCAGCCAGCGATGTTTTCGGGGAGGATCTTGCGCCCTCCGAGTTTGTAAGGAAGACCACGTATCAAGATCAACAGAACATCCCAGATGCTATTGCAGGCTTCCAACCTGACATGGACCCGAGATTGCGCGAAGTATTAGAGGCCTTGGACGATGAAGCATATGTCGAAAATGAGGAAGACTTCTTTGCTGAGCTGACCCAAGACCCTGCTGAGGTCGGACAGTATGAGTGGGAAGACCAAGATTTCGGCGACGATACCGTGGATCGATTCTTCGACGAAGATGAAGCTGGTTGGGAGACAGACGATACCATCAAGGCATCCTCACCGAAATCGAAAAAGGAGAAAGAACCCGTCGAACCCACGGACCCAGCGACCTTACCAGCACCAGATGAGGCACCAGCACCCGCCGAAGAAGGCCACATGGACTACATGGAAGAGTTTAAAAAATTCAAGAGCGACGCCAAGGCTGGAAAGGCACCCAAACCAGCTGCACCTTCGGACATGCAATCATCGATTCTCACTGGCGCCTCAGCACTCACAGCTGGTGGTCGCAAGAAGAAGCGAAAAGGTGCTCTCACATCGACCTCCAACTACAGTATGACTTCGTCAGCACTGCACCGAACCGAGGGGCTCACCCTCCTCGACCAACGCTTTGACAAGATCGAGGAAGAGTATGCAGACGACGACTTCCAGGATGACGTTTCGATGATGTCGGGCATGAGTAAAGTGTCTGGCTTCAGCCAAATGTCTGGAATGTCTGGTATGTCGAGCATGAGCGAGGCGCCACAATTGAGATCCGACTTCGACAGCATCATGGACGACTTCCTGGGGAACCATAAGACGGTTGGAAAAAGGAACAACAGGATCAGGAAGGGCAAGGTCATGAGCGGGCTGGAGCAGCTGGACGAAGTGCGGAAGGGGCTGGGCCCTGCGAGGATCAATGGACGCCCACGGCCTTCGAATGTAACGGCTTAGAAGGTTGTGAGGAAGACATACACATGCATGGAGGGGCGTTCTTGGACATGGAAAACATTCTATACCCGGTAGACTTTGCGATGAGTTACGATTATTCTGATTGGTGTGTTGTAGGTTCACAATGTCAACCTCTATGAATCTCGCGATGGTACTTGGTGAGGCCAAAATCTCGCTTCCGCGATGGCTCCCAGATTGTACCGAGCTTGGGGGTGGATATCTTCTGTGCCGCGTCATTCGACACGCACACCGCTTCCCGGCGTTCGCGGGCGATCTCTCTAGCCAAAACTCTCTACATCTTGAATCGCTAGCTACAGAAAGCGGACAGCATCTTAGTGATGAAGAGGTTCTGATCGCGCTCATGCGCCCATTTTCGTTTTCAAGCCACCATGATCTATCACGCGGGTAGAACAGAAGTGACGAACAGTTCCAGAGCCCTCTCAAACAGCTCGTTCGCAACTCCAATGCCTCCTGGGTGCTCTACAGGCGCTAGTGGATTTTTGACGACGTATTCAACGTACAGGTTGGCCCATATCTGATGCAAATACGGCCTCAGGTTGTTCAATTTGGTATCGGTGAGCATGACAAACTTCATGCGGGTAGGGGTCTCGTAGTAGTGTAGCTTGTATTCGCCGGTCCTGTAGCTCAAGAAGGTGTCGTCTTGTCCGCCCAGCTTCTGGACCATGTTGCGCAGCGAGAAGACGAGGCCGAAGATGAGCTTCTCGTCGTCGGCGTACTTGGCCTTCTGCGCGGCCGTGGTGTCGCCATTGGGGTCGGAAAGGGTAGAGGCGTTGGAGGTCGGGCGCGGTGCTTTGGACGACGACGAGGCGGGGCGTGTGGGTGTCCAACGGCGGCTGTAGATGCACTCGGCTGCGACGGCGTTAGCGATGTGTGTGGAGGGGAGACTAGGACGTACTGTGGCGATCGAAGATGTAGAAGGAGTACAGCACCATGGCAGCTGGCGGGCGCGAGGTGCGTCGGCGACGGGTGCGGTGGGCCGACGGGAGGCTTTCTTTCACAGCGACTGTCAAGCGTGGGCCGGGATGGACTGGGGGTCTCGAACGGCGGAAGAAGATCCCCGCGAATGCAATCGCTTGCCAAGGCACACTTGGGGCCGTTCTGCGAGTGCAGCGGGGCAGACAGTCGTTGACTTCTGCTTGGCTGGGAGCTGTTCCGCCTGAGGCTCGAGAAATTGGGACTGCACCCAAACTCTTTCCCGCCGTGCGCTGCATAGTCCCTATACACCGTTCCCCTTGCAATTGGAGCCCCTCTGTTCGTCCATTGCTAGCCCGTCCTCTCCTCTCCGCCTCCTTCGCCGTCCTCCCCTTGCTGTCACCGTGCACAGATGATGCAACAGCCGGCCTCTACACGGCAGCCCAGCGAGACGGAAATACCAGGAATCTTCACTTCGGAGCACGTCGAGCTCGATGTCCCCGCCGTCGGCAGCGACGGTCGTCCGCATGTCATCAAATATACGTACGCCATACCCCCGAGTATATCCTGGCTGCTGTTGGCAGCTGCCTGCGTCTGCGTACCCCGCCGTGATGCAACCGACGCTGACAACCGCCCCAGGTCTCTGCCCGCCTACCACTCCCCGCTACGACACCACAAGCGAGCTGCCTCGTCCACGCGCAGAGTCAAGGTGCGCCCAATGCCGCTGTGCGATTGGGCTTAGCAGTCCGTGTTAACGGCGCAAAGGAAACTCTCAATGCGCGCTCCGAGTATAGTAACTCTGAAGATGACGGCACCGCCCAGCACCGCATCAACCAGTACCTCATCAAGCAGGAGATAGGGCGCGGCTCATTTGGCGCCGTCCACCTCGCCGTGGACCAATACGGCCAAGAATATGTGAGGTTCCATCCCACAATGATACCTCTGCCTGGACCATCGGAGAGTTATTAGTACTGATGCGGGTTACCTACGGACATATACTACGCTCAGATCTGGCTAACAGCTGCCTCATAGGCTGTCAAAGAGTTCTCCAAGTCGCGCTTGCGCAAACGCGCGCAATCGAATCTGCTGCGGCGGCCGTCCGCCCGACGACGACGACAAGGCGCCCTCGCCGCCGGTCTGGGCTTCAATTCTCCGTTGCACAGACACGCGGCGGGCGGAGAAGAAGAGCAGAACTCGCTGGATCTGATAAAAGAAGAGATTGCCATCATGAAGAAGCTGAACCACCCGAACCTCGTTTCGCTGGTCGAAGTGCTCGACGACCCGGACGAGGATTCGCTGTACATGGTCATGGAGATGTGCAAAAAAGGCGTCGTCATGCAGGTAGGTCTCGAGGAGCGCGCAGATCCGTATCCAGAGGAGCAGTGCAGATGTTGGTTCCGCGATATGATATTAGGCCTGGAATATCGTATGTAGATTCGCCAATTCCATGGCTACACGACATGGGACCGTGGCGCTAACGTGTGCGCAGTGCACGCCCAGGGCATCATACACCGCGACATCAAGCCCGACAATTGTCTGATTACTGGCGACGATGTGCTGAAGATTGTCGATTTCGGCGTCTCAGAAATGTTCGACAAGCAGGACCAGATGAAAACGGCAAAATCAGCTGGATCTCCCGCGTTCATGCCTCCTGAACTATGCGTGGCCAGGCACGGCGAAGTAGATGGCAAAGCCGTTGATATCTGGTCAATGGGTGTGACGTTGTTCTGCTTGCTATTTGGACGGATACCCTTCGAGCGACATGGCATGATCGAGCTTTACCAGGCGATCAGAATGGAGCAACCTGAGTACGATGACTGCGACGAGAATCTCAAAGATCTATTGCAGAAGCTTTTAGAGAAAGACCCGGAAAAGAGGATCAACATGGAGCAGATACGAGTACGTGACAACATGATGGTCGTAGAGAATCTGGTGCTGACATGTATAGGAACATCCTTGGGTGACAAGGAACGGGACTGATGCTTTGCTGCCTAGGGGTGAGAATGTAGCTGCTATGGTGGAGCCCACCGACGAGGAAGTCGATGCCGCTATCACTGGCAATATGGGGCACTTGGTCACCGTGGTAAGTCCGCTTCTACGTCCAATGCAATCGATCCTGCAAAGAACGAGACAAGGAAATGGGCTGGAGAGATCGAGTCTACTCCGATATGCGTTATATCACTTGCATCTTTACATTATTCGGTATCCATCAGGGCTGATATCCGTTAGGTGCGAGCAGTAAAGCGTTTCAAACAGCTACTCTTCCGAAGAAGACCAGAACGACTCGAAGGAATACTAGGCAGCGCATCTCGCATCGTTCAACCGCCACTCTCCATGCGACCCTCCGGGCTGCGCAAATCAAGATCACAAGATGCCGACGACCGTCGGCCTATTGAAGGTGCACTAGCAACCGAAGGGGTCCACCACGACATTGAAATTGACAACGACGTCCGGCGCATTCCTCAAGGCATAGACAGAGTCGCCTATGAGAAGCCCGGTTTCCGTCCCGCCATCTCAAGCTCGAGAAGCCATCCCGCTAAAGTCGGCATAACAAGCAGTCCTATATCACCACAGCCTGTTGGCATCACCGATGCAAAAGTTATCCACGAAAACATGTCCCATCGTCCCGCACCTAGCAGACCCATTACCATTCCCACTGGATTGGTGCCTTCAGCGCCCGGAACCCCTGTCGGTAAAGGCCACGCGCACGACCCTCTACAAGACACGCTCTTCCTCGACATCGGCGCGGGTGATGACAGTGCTCCTTCAGGCGACGACACGCACATCGTGAGCGAGTCACCCGGCGCCGTCGATATTAACGTGTACGAGACAGCATACCGAGAAGAAGTCGACCGCATCCTCGCCCGGCAACGAGACACTTCTAGCACTCCGGGCGCCGGTGTTCGACGACCTACACTGTACCTCACCCGACGTATCGAGAACGTCAAGTCCATCATACGCGACGCGCCCGAAGCCGTTTTCGACCATGGCAAGCAGCCTCCTACGCCTTCAGACATGAAGACTGGGTTCAAGGCCCTTGTGGAGAAAGCCAAGTTGAACATTGAATACCGCGGCGAGTGGCAGAAGTTGAATGAGGGGAAGGAGGGCAAACTGAGTAGGATCACGAGGAACGTGAGAGAGAAAAAGAGAGCGGTTGAGGAAGAGAGGGAGATCATCCGAAGGGAGGACAGGGAGAGGGAGAGGGAGAAGGCGTTAGGTTTATCCGGCGACAAGGAGAAGGAGGCAAGGAGAGGAAGTGCTAGCTCGAGGAGTAGTACGCCTGTACCAGGGCTGAAGGGGATCAGTAGGAGTGGCACGCCGGTGCAATGAGGAAAGTGAGCTAGCAGTGTAGTGGAGGGGTTGGAGCGATGGGGTGCTGGGCGTCCTGTCGAATCGTATTATTAGCACCCGGTAGGTGCCTAACCTTGCCTTGCCTTAGACTGTAACACTGTAGGATTGAGAGGTTCCTGTCGAGTAGGAAGGTTCGCAGGGTATACATTCGATCCTCTTCCGCAAACCTCATTGGATATATTGCATTCGAACAGCAGACATACATTGCGTGATCCTGTACAGCCTGTGCCATCCGCGGGCACGAAGGTTGGAGGACGTCTTCCAAGTCAATGTGACAGCGTAAGAAAAGAGACGAAGATGCTCAACCGAGCAGCAGCAGGATAACGCAAACGGGGACTAGCAGCTACTGATATACTCCGTACCGCGGGCATGTCGGTACACGAAGGGTGCCCAGAGTATCGGCTTGGTATTATGGCGGAGCAATGCACCTAACCATCAGAGGACGGCTTGTATAGGCAAGCATTCGAAGCCGGCAAGGCTGGGGTAGCGTCGGGTTAGCGCGAAGGGATATGCATATGTGCGGAGCTAAACACGTGGATGGTGAGGATAGTGGCGCAGAAGGTTATTGAGAGTGTGTGTGGGACATGGAGGCGGGATAAAGTGAGAGATAGTCGCAGACGTTGACTTACGGAAGGTCAGCTTGGAGTCCAGCGAGGCGGCCGCTTTCTAGCATTACCACGTGTCAGCTTTAAGAAAGCGTCCTGAGGACATTGTCATACGGATAACATGGATCGTGGGGTGACTTGGCTTGCGGTCTGTCTTCATATTACTTGAGAAGATTGGGGCCTGATGCGGGTCCAAAGACGTTAGATCCTCCCTTGCAGGGCATGTTAGTAAGAGTCAGCTCGGAGAATTTCAGCAGTCATCGTGGACTGGCAGAGCTCTAGAGGCTATTTTAGGGGCTAGGGTAAGTCGCACTTTACTCCTGTGTAATAGACATCACGAAATTGTAGGGCGGGTGGCTCGACAGTCAATATTGCCGTTGTGCAGAACGTAACCTCAACGTGGTGTTATGGGCTGATCACATTTCAGATTTGTGGCTATTCGTCGAGCTCCTCCCGGCAGAGGTCTTCGGCAGGCTACGTTGCTAGCTGCAGCTGCGTTCATGGGTGGTTTCAGTGATCCGTATAATATCTGGCGATCGTTCTGGACGACAGGTAGCTGCAGGTGGCCAAGCCCGCACAATGGTGGTTTACCAAATTCGGAAACAAAGGCATGAGCTCGAGGTGCAGCAGAATTGCCGAAGGGATTACGGGCCGTGACGAACGAAAAAGAAACGGTTGCAAGATGCAGCCTGTTAGACACGACGTGTTGTTGATTCCTGCTCAGCGGATGCCTCCTTCCAGTGACGGTTTGCCCCTGGCTATCTGAGCGGCGTTCCCCGCCTTTGCATATGCAAATGCAACATGAAGGGCAGAAAGCGGTGTACCCGTCGTTTCTGCTTCATGTCCAATGGAGTGGAATATTACAACCACGGGCTCGGCGCATCAGCGATGAGGTTGCACCATGCGGATGAGGGACAAGAACCGATTTGCAGGGCGAGTGCTTATCTTGCGGCAGCCAAGCCACATCGATGCTCCTCTTCTTGTGTGCGACGGGTGATGCGGCAGGCGGTGCATCTTGGCCTCAAGATGCTTTTGGTAGACAAAAAAGGCGAGGCAGCGAATTGCTCGCGCCGTCCCGCCTGTCCCCACAAGGATGTGAGCATGCTCAACACTAGCCGAAAGGGGGCAGTAGAAGGCCGGAGCGACATTGCGTCTGGACTCAGCAACAGCGGCCATGAGCCGGATCGAACTTTAGCAGTGGCCTCGGATGTGTAGCGTACAGACAGCCGCAGCCGCAGCCCTGCTTGAGGGAGTAGGAGGAGCAAGACGACGGAAGCCGAGGGCTGACTAATAGAAGAGGGCCAACTTCAGGCCGCTCAGGCTGGCGGATGAGTCCAGGGCACAGACCCGAGAGGGCGGATGTTGCCAGATCTTCGGATGGGTCAGTGCGGGCATCAAGCAGACGCGGGCTTGCAGAGCGAAGGACGGCAAGCCTGCAGAACACTGGCCAGGGCGTAGGCCGAGGGATTTATGAGTGGACGGACGCTGGACCCCGGACGAGAGTTGCGGTCTGCGGCGTGACAATTGGCACAGCCGAGCGGTTTGGCGAGGGTTGCTCTGCAGCTCATGCTGGGACGTGCATGTCCGACACAGACGTACGCAAGTTGCCCGGGGCGTGCTCTGCATGTCCAGTCTGTAGAGCAGCGTGGTGTTGCAGACGGAGGCTTGTAGACGCTGGCGTGTCTAGGAGACGGCGCCGGCTGGTGATGGGACGGCCAGGGGAGCAGCACCGGATGCATCATGGCAGACGGCGGGCGAAGACGGGAATGAGGGCGCACTGGTGACGACAAGCTTCCGCTGCCGCGATGCTTGTTTGAGGCTTCCATCAGGGTCGAGTCGACATGCATTGTGTCCTGTTGTCTACACGACGGCTGACATCACCGCCCAAGGCCCACCGGCGGCGGCCAGCAGCGACGGCGACAGGTGCGCGCGTACGGCACATGGCACACGGAGGCGCGGCGCGCTGGTCTACGGGCTCCGCGCTTTCATCAGTAATGAAAGATGGGACCCAGCAGCAGTCTAGCGCGACTGACGGCGGGAGCATGAAGAAAATACCGCACTCAAGTCCCCGCAAACCGTCTACCGATATTTCTGCGGGCGCCCCCCAAAGGGCCGCGTGCCTGCTCTCGCGCTCGCGCTCACGCTCACGCTGACCGAAGTCTCACACTCACACGCCGCCCAGCAAATATCCACGGCCGCACGCTGTCCTGCCCAGCGCCGTATATACACCTTCGACATCATAGAGCGCTGATCGCCCCGGTGCCCGGCACAGCCACCAAGCCTTTCCAAGCGCGTTGACAGGCGTTTGTCATCGCCGTCGACGCTGCTGCCACCTTCCACGCCCGAGAAGCTCACACATCGCCCTTGCTGGCGACTGCCACCGTCACCGCAATCGTGTTTTCTCACTACCAGTCGTCCCACACCCAGCACACGCTCCCCAACCTCATAGCTCTCGCGAGCCGCCGCCGCCTGTTCGCCGTTTTGCGCGTCCTTCAATAACACAACCAGGGCTTCTAGCCCGCGAGACACCTGCGTCTCACCTCCCCAAACACCTTTGAATCTGCGCGAAAGCCGCCTCCTCTCTGCGCCGACCTCGACCGACTAGCCTCCCCACCATGGCCGCCCCCACCGCCAGCAACCCCGCCACCCAACCCGCGAAACCGCAGCCTTCGCCAGTCGCCTCCACAACCACCGTGTCGTCGCTCGACTCGAAACCAGATGTGAACGCCACCCTGTCGCCACCGCCAAACGGGAACGGTGCACCCGCCGCCGCAAATGGCGATGCGCAAAAGGCCAAAAAGCCGACCATGACGTCGCGTCTCAGCAGCATGTTCACCAAGCGCGACGAGAGTAGGGACTCTGCGAAGGCGGCACTGGTGGCCGAGAAGAATGCTGAGATCAAAGCGAGCAACGGAGCAGTTGCGCGTCCCCAACCCGCGCGCCAGGGGTCGGTGTCGGTAAACGGCAAGACGGGTGGTACACCGACCCCCTACCGCCGATTCTGGGTGAACGACGATGGAACCCACGAGCACCACCTCAAGGTCGCCAAGCGCCAGGAGAAACTGTCAGACATGTTCCAGAACCTCATGGGCAAGAGGAAGGATGGTAACAGTGACGAACAACCTCTGAGTCTGATGGCGAACTGGGTGGACGTTATGCGCAACGAAAAGGAGAAGCTGGCTGAGCAGAAGAACTCGGCAAACAGTACTTCGCAAACCCTTGTACAGAAGTATGGCAAGTGCCAGGAGGTCGTTGGCCGTGGTGCATTTGGTATTGTGCGCGTCGCGCATAAGACGGACTCCAAGGACCCCAAGCGCGAGCAGTTATACGCTGTCAAAGAGTTCAAGCAACGTCCGGGTGAATCGGCCAAGAAATACCAAAAGCGCTTGACTGCTGAATTCTGCATCTCTTCATCCATGCAGCATCCAAACGTCATCAATACGCTCGATCTGCTCCAGGACGACAAGGGAACTTACTGCGAGGTCATGGAGTACTGTTCTGGCGGTGATCTGTACACACTGGTCTTGGCTGCCGGCCAACTTGAGGTTGTGGAAGCCGACTGCTTCTTTAAGCAGCTCATGCGTGGCGTCGAGTACATGCACGAGATGGGTGTCGCGCATCGTGACCTAAAACCAGAGAACCTCCTTCTGACCCAGCACGGCTCCATCAAGATCACCGACTTTGGCAATGGCGAATGTTTCCGTATGGCCTGGGAGAAGGAGGCTCACATGACAGCCGGTCTGTGTGGCTCTGCTCCGTACATTGCTCCAGAAGAGTATGTCGACCGCGAATTTGATCCCCGTGCTGTCGACGTCTGGGCCTGTGGTATCATCTACATGGCTATGAGGACAGGCCGGCACCTTTGGCGTCAGGCCCAGAAGGACGAGGACGAGTTTTTTGACCGCTACCTTGAGGACCGGAAGGAAGAGGCCGGGTATAGGCCTATTGAAGTTCTTCGTCGGGTACGTACATTCGCCTCGCTTGTGCACTGCACTCACTAATCTTCACCCAGCGCCAATGCCGCAATGTCATCTACTCAATTCTGGATCCGAACCCTACCCGCCGACTCACTGCTCACCAGGTCCTCTTCTCTGAATGGGTTAAGGAGATCAAAGTTTGCCGCGCCGGCGACGAGGGCTTCTGAACACGCCAAGTTCTTTGGATACCGGCCATTTTGAGTAGCACGTCTTCGTTTCTAAACCCCCAACTGGGCAATTACGACTTGACCATGGCTTTCGCTCCTAATTTTTCCTTTTCTTTGCACCTAAGCGTCACCTTTTACATACCCTTCAGCATGACGCAACAACATTAGCAGGATTTTGGATGTGGACGCTTTTACTTTGGCGTTTCATGGGACCAACGATCATGACTGACCAGCACGGCGTTTCCTGGATGAGGCACAAGACTCTTTACGACACGACATTATTAGACCTCTGCTGGCAGGTTTCCCTGGTACTGTCGGCAGGATGGATGGGTGGGCGGTTTGAAGAGGGTTGGGCGGTGGTGTTGTGGGATTGAAGCTTTCGCTCGCTCTGTATGGGTATCTGTTGTATCTGACGAGATGGATATGGCTGGGAGCGTCATATTTTTCATGGCGATTGGTAGCACGCATTTGATGCACTTGAGCGTGCTCGCGCCGTGTTAGTGCACATGATGACATTTCATGACGCTCTCTTTTGTCTCGGTTTGGCTTGCTTCGTGAGGCCTTACGGTGTATACCGAGCAAATATCGTCGTAAGAATATGTGGCATAAGGCATATGACAATCAGGCTCCATGCCTGATTGTACGGAGTTTAGTCAGCATGGAAGACGAAGGTGATGTGCGAGCAGGACGGCTGGCTTGGCAGAAGCGAAGCCAACATCGATAAAGAAGTGTGCGGGGCGGTGTAGATTACCGCTTGGACCACGACGTGTCTTGGTGAAAGGCAACGTATTCACCGCTCCCTGCAACCGTTATTTACTGTGCAGCTGTTCATGTTGCCGGCACTCGACACCGGACAGGCTTTGGACTGAGCTATGCGCCCCAGCAATGACGATTGTTGGCGCATCGCTCCGCGAGTGGACCGTCTACCTGCTACTCTGCAGCATCCCGACATGCGCCCTCGCTCAATCGACGAATGAGACAGCCACCCCTGAGAGCAGTTCAACCACGACCAGCTCCGCAAGAAGCTCCCCCACGACCTCGGCGCTGTCGAAGCCTCTCGCTGCCGCCGATGCGACATGCCCTTTCCGCACGATCAACTACATTACGCACAGGCTGCCGCAACAATGCCTAAGGACGAGCTGGTCTGCGCCTACGCCGAGCGCTGTGGTGGACGACTCGGGCCAGGAAACCGTGATAAACACGCCCGAGGTGGTGGTGCCGTGGGCTAGACAAGATGCCTCAGGGAGCGAAGCCAAAGCCGAAGCTGAAGGAATAAGACCAGAAGCGACAGGCTCTACCGACGCTGTAGCAGGGGTCGGTTCAACGGGCACGCAAGCAGAGGTTGAATTGGAAACGGACTCCCCGTTCGATAGCGACAACTTTCTGTCGTTCGAAGAGTGGAAGAAGAAGAATCTCGAGCACGTCGGCCAGTCGCCGGACAATGTTGGACAGGCCCGTGCTGCCTCTGACCAACACAATCGACGCCGACCGGTCAACGTCAACGCCCTCGACTCGTTGGGCGAAGAAGGAGAGATCGAGATAGACTTCAGCGGCTTTGGAACCCCTCCAGAGGGACAGGCTGTACCGACGAAGCCGCATACGGTTGCGCAGCAGGAGACGGCTACGACTACGGAAGGCGAAGGCCATGCTGCTCCAATCTCTTGGGCACTCAGCAAAGATGCAGGCAAGACTTGCAAAGAGCGCTTCAACTACGCCTCCTTCGACTGCGCCGCCACCGTCCTCAAGACAAACCCAAAAGCTAAGAGCACCTCCTCCATCTTGGTCGAGAACAAGGATAGCTACATGCTCACTGAGTGCTCAGCCGAGAACAAATTTATCATTGTCGAGCTGTGCGAAGACATCCTTGTGGACACTATCGTCCTCGCCAATTACGAATTCTTTTCTTCCATGTTCCGTCATTTTCGAGTCAGCGTTTCTGATCGATTTCCCGTGAAGCTGGACCGCTGGCGTATGCTGGGCACATTTGAAGCCCGCAATTCTCGAGAAATCCAGCCCTTTCTCATCACCGAGCCGCAGATTTGGGCACGGTATCTCCGGATTGAATTTTTGACGCATTATGGTAACGAATTCTATTGTCCCATGAGTTTACTGAGGGTGCATGGTACGACCATGATGGAGCAGTATAGAAGAGAGGAAGAGGAGGCGAGGGGAGACGATGACTTCGCGGAGCCAATCGACGAGGTTGCAGAGGAACCGGTACAGACCGCGATGATTGCTGTAGACGATAGCCTTTCCGGCGAGCACGCTCAGAACAAACCTCAAAGGGATGCTGAGCCTACCCAAGAAGCTCCTCCACAAGCAGGCAGTACCTTGAATCCGACAGAAAGTGGAGATGGTTCCGATCTGGTCAGTGGAGATGTTTCATCTCGAAAACGCGGAGGGCATCCACCCGTTCGGAATCCGGAAGTTTCTACACACAACAAGGCAGACTACGCTGCCAGCGATGCTCCTTCGAACGATCAACACCCCGGGCCATCGACGCACTTAGATGTTGCTAGGGATGGCACGACAAACCTCTCCAATGATTCCCCCGATGCTGGTCCGGAGCCCCTATCTTCACCGTCCACTCCGGCTCATATGCCAAAGTCACCTACCTCAACAGCGGAACATTACAGTGGCGACTCGAAGCCTGTGTCTTTACAGACGACTGATACGAAAATTGCCGTCAACACTGATACAGGCGCCGCGCCCAACGCGCCCTCAAATAAAGGAGCATCAAACAATACCAGCAGTATCTCGCAGCCTCCAGCACAAACACGCACATCAGTGCAATCGCAACCAAACACCCCACCGACGCAAGAATCCTTCTTCAAATCCATCTCGAAACGGCTTCAGTACCTGGAAGCTAACAGCACGCTCTCTCTGCAGTACATCGAAGAACAGTCTCGCATTTTACGAGATGCTTTCATGAAGGTCGAGAAGAAACAACTGCAAAAGACAGAGAAATTTCTAGATCATCTCAATACGACCGTCATGCACGAGCTCAAGAGTTATCGGAACTTATATGATCAGCTATGGCAGAGTACGATTCTAGAACTAGAGGGCATGAAGGAACGGCAACAGACCGAGATCGGGGAGATCGGAGCGCGGCTCAGTATGGTAGCGGACGAGCTTGTGTGGCAGAAGAGGATGGCAGTAGTTCAGTCGACACTCCTTTTGCTCTGCCTTGGCCTGGTCCTCTTTGTACGATCAGGCACACTGGGCTCACAGTCAGACATCCCTATTGTGCAGCAGCTGGGTAATACCTACTCCAGCTTCTTCGACACACCGTCGCACAGTCCGGAGGGCGGTAGACGAGTAAGGCGAAGACGCACATTCGGACATATTTGGCGAAGCGATGCTTCTGCGGCCATGAGCGATCGCAGCGGCCATGTCAGCGACATGGTCAATGGTATCTCGGACGCAGAAACAGACGGACACCGCAGCCCCGCGCGAGTCGCTTTCAGCCCACCTACACCAGCTACCCTCGGAGGGTCACCGGTGGCGAGTAAGGAGGTTTCAGCGTGCCCTGAACAGCCCAATGAAGTCGATTCAAGCTTGTCCCAGGATGCCAATGGCATCCCCACGCCCATCGAAGAGGCTGGTAACCCACTTTCTATCCAAGACCAAGCCAAACGTCTTGAGGTGTTGGAAACACAATCGGGACCCGCTACTCCACGCGGCTCGCGAGACAGTAGGCCATCATGGGAGGAAGTTGATCGTGCAATTGATATACTCAACGCTGAAGAAACGGAAGAAGAAGTAGAATTGAAGAGAAAGGTTAGAGAAGAGCTAAAGAGGAGACGGAGTCCGTTGCAGAGAGCGGAAAGCTACGATGGCGTGACGAGCGGGACTCAGTCGCCGGATTCTGATGCTGATGGCGACGACAGCCTGTTTACGGCTGATTGATTAAATGCTGCGACGATACCTTTTTGTTTAGCTGGCACTGCATACTTTGGCGTTGCATTAGGCAGATTAGTGTTCATTATTGAGCGAGCTTGCATTTTGGGAATGGCGGAATCTGTTCAGGCGGCACCTTCATTCGTTGCAGTGTGTCAATACATTCGTATACAGGGAAACAACCTCTATGACTCGTATATGTGTTTGCAATGATCTTTGCAATTGTATCCTCGGATGCTCTTGATGAGAGGGTCAGGAGTGCTTCTACCTACAGTGGTACAGAGAGAAGTGCCGATCTTCACTTTCCCCCTAAACCTCAAGATTTGAACCGAGTCTCAGGTCACCGTCAGATAGTAAATAGCCCATCCTCGGACAATATCAGAATATCACTCCATGTTGCCAAGCATCCCCACTCCAACCAACCAGTGGCTTTCCCCAGGCGGGCTGTGCCTCCGCGAACCTCGGCAACATTCCCCGCAACGGAGCTTAGCTCGCATTACCAACGCTGCGATACAAAGTCGCCTCGGTTGCTGCCAATGCTCTCCGCACACCCTCTCGTTTCGTTGATCCAGGGCAGGACTCACTGAAGATATTACCACAGACATGTCAGAATTACTCCTTAATTCACAGCATGGCCACCTTTCGGCGAGCCAGCGCATCCCGGCTATTGCGCGTCCATTTGTCTCTGAGCGTGCAGCGAAGACGCTCGACCTAGTACATAACTCCCTTCCTCTACACCCTGCTTCTTTCCCTTCTTCGATGCTGCTAACACTCCGTAGGTCGAAAAATTCGTCGAAGAGGAATGTCTTCCCCACGACGAAGTGTACATCCGACAAATCGGCGAGACTACCCAGCAGCGTTTCTCCTCGCATCCCTCCGTTATTGAGGATCTGAAGAAGAAAGCGAAGGAATTGGGATTGTGGAATATGTTTCTGCCCAAAGCCCACTTCAAGGAGGGAGCGGGATTCAGCAATCTGGAGTACGGGCTTATGGCAGAGTACTTGGGCAAGAGTCGGACAGCCAGCGAGGTGTGTATGACCGGCTAGGGTAATACCGTGGATATGATGGGAAAGGCTAACGGTTACATAGGCCACCAATTGCGCGGCTCCGGACACTGGAAATATGGAGGTGTTGGCGAAATACGGCAACGACGCTCAGAAGAAGAGGTGGCTTGAACCACTGCTCGCTGGAAGGATACGTTCTGGCTTCTTGATGACGGAGCCACAAGTTGCGTCTAGCGATGCCACCAACATCGAGATGACCATCAAGCGCGACGGTGACTCGTATGTGCTCAACGGCTCGGTAAGCTCTCTCCTCCTACCTGTCCCCTGTCTCGTTTAAACGACTAACTTAGGGCATGATAGAAATGGTGGTCTTCAGGTATCGGCGACCCACGCTGCGAGATCTACATCGTCCTCGGAAAGACCGACCCTAACAACTCAGACAAATACAAGCAACAATCGGTCATCCTCGTGCCGCACAACACTCCTGGCATCACCATCCACCGCATGCTATCCGTCTTCGGCTACGACGACGCGCCCCATGGCCACGGCCACGTCACCTTCACCAATGTGCGTGTGCCCGCCTCCAACATGGTTCTCGGCGAGGGCGACGGGTTCAAGATCATCCAGGGGCGTCTCGGACCTGGCCGCATCCACCACGCCATGCGCAGCATTGGCGCTGCGGAGAAGGCCCTTGAGTGGTTCCTCGCAAGAATCAACGACGAGAGGAAGAAGCCCTTCGGTGAGATGCTGAACAAGCACGGCATCATGCTAGACCGCGTGGCCCGCTCACGTATCGAGATCGATGCCGCGCGTCTCGCTGTTCTCAATGCCGCTATCACGATTGACGAGTCCGATGCCAAGGGCGCGCTCAAGGAGATCGCAGAGGTCAAGGTGCTCGTCCCGCAAGTAAACCTTGATGTTATCGATCGCGCGATCCAGGCGTATGGCGGTGCAGGTGTCAGCCAGGAGACCCCCTTGGCTGCTATGTACAGCAATGGCAGGACTATGCGTATCGTGGACGGCCCCGATGAGGTGCATTTGCTTCAACTTGGTAAAAATGAGAACAAGAGGGGACCGGCGCATAAGAAGAGGCTGGAAGCGCAGAAGAGGAAGGGCGAAGAGCTGTGCAGGAAGTATGGCATCGAGCCCAAGGATCCGCTGTACCTTGGGAGGAGTACAGGGGAGGGGAAGAGTAAGTTGTAGATAGAGCTTGGGATGTTTATACGGAGGCATAGATTTACCATGATTCGATTGCATACGGCCCTTGTCTTAGAATGTGTCGCATTGAGAGGCATTCTTCTATCCACCTCTGCCGTCTTCTATGCCCTACATTAGCCGCTCAACTGTACGGAGTGTCCAAATGAATCCGATAAGGGCGCGTGGTCTAGTGGCAGGGCGTTTTGTGCCGCATTACAGGTTTCTGTGACTTCCAAGAGGAGAGATCCAGGTTTGACCCTGGCGCGTCCCCTATTGATCTATCTAAGTGATTCTTTGTGTATGGCAACGAAGACTTGTGATCATAAGAAACAATGCATTGAATTATTGGTGCTGCTTCTCTGAACCCGCTGCAACCGAAACATGCTGTTGGAACATGCAGCATCCCGTCCACACCGCGAGCTCCGGTGCAAGCAAACAATTATCAGATTCATACAAACTCCACGCATAAATCCAGCTTGCAGCTCAAGCCTCATATACCATACAACCGGTCATCATAGCAAATTACAGCCAATGAAGAGGGCGTGTGGTCTGGTGGTCAAGACGCTCTACCCAAAGAGTCTTTACCTAGCGGTGCATGTCGGGCGACTTGCGTTCGATGTGTGCCCAAAAGGACGTGCATGTGCACGGTGAGGTTTAGAGCGACTTACGTTCGATTCGTAACACGCCCTGATTCTTGGAATGGAATCACTGATTTTGCTGTTGTTGGGATGATTTGCTTGCGTCACCTCAAAGATCGCGCGTCTACTAGCCAGCCGCAATACATATAAGTTGGTGCTGACCTTCAGTCGAAGCTTTGTGAGTATGGAGTGAACGGGTAGTATATGTTCAAGGCTCGATCCGATGCGTGAACATAAGCTGCTAGGTCGGAACAGCGGTGTTCATAACGTTTCAAGAGTTGAGAAGCTCGAGAAAGGACTGCTTGCTAAATGTATACAGTATTAAATACCTAGTACATCTCGGCAGTGCAGGTCGCGCGGTAGGCTATATCATACTAACGAGACAGCACTCTTGTGGGCAACCGCGCCGTGACACTCATAATCCTCAATGGTATTTGATGAACCTGATCAGTGCTTGATGAGACCAGATGCAGACAGGATGTTGATAGCCCAAGACATGATGTTCTTGTTGTCAATGAACGCTTGACTGCATGTGGTAGAGATACATAGTCACCATGACCGGCCGGTTTTGACCGTCCGCCGGCACAGGTGGGCGATCATTGACGTCTATTCTGATCTCAGTCGATGCGGAAACTGTTTGTGGATAGGGGATCGTATTTGTGGGTTGTCGCACGTTTCAGTGACGGTGGGGGCCAACCCGGAACTTGTGTGCCGGGGCAGGACCGACCGGTCTCCGTCAACGGTTCCGTGCGCCAAGCAGGGGCATCAAGCGTCGAGCACGGACTGATGCACAGTGGCTGTGTCCGGACACCTTCACCTCAGTTTCGTTGCGTCCATCAATTTTTGGACCTTGCCATAAACCGTCGCAAATCGCAAATGGACTGTTCGGCCAGCCTGCCGCTTTTCCTAGCGTTGACACCTCGCACCCATGAATTTTCGTCGCCATAACTTGCGAAAGGTCGTCGTGCGCATATCCCTGGTCTTGTTTGTCCTGTTCAACACCTTGGACATTCTGCATGTGCAGCAACGTCTTGCACGTGGAAGCGCGTCACTAAACAGCTACAAACCTGGATCCGAGCGCATTTTCATTGCGAGCATTTTCTGGAACAATGAAGCCATTCTGCGTTCTTCGTTGAGCGCGGCTTTAGTAGCTCTCGCGGAACATCTGGGACCAAAGAATGTATTCATCAGCATTCATGAGAGCGGGAGCTGGGATGAAACCAAGGATGCGCTGCGGGAACTCGATGAAGCTTTGGAACGAACCGGAGTAGAAAGGAAGATCACCACGTCCAATGTCACGCATCTGGACGAAATCTCCGTAGCGCCACAGGGCGAAGGCTGGGTAGATACACCCCAAGGTCAGAAGGAATTGCGCCGTATCCCGTACCTTGCAAAGCAGAGAAATATAGGGTTGGAGCCACTTGAGGAATTGGCGCAGCGCGGTATTCGGTTCGACAAGGTACTGTTCGTCAACGATGTTGTCTTCTCCGTAAGTGGATTGCAGCTGATCCTTGGCCCACGATTTTCAATTAGTTACTAACGGCGACAAGACAGAGGATGTGCTTCAACTGCTAAGCACTCATGGTGGACACTATGCCGCAGCATGCTCGATGGATTTCAAGAATCCTCCGTATTTCTACGACACCTTCGCACTGCGAGATTCCAACGGGCACGAGCACCTCATGCCAGCCTGGCCGTACTTTAGATCGCATGAGTCACGGACCGCTATCATGAAGAATGAGCCTGTCCCAGTAGCTAGTTGCTGGAATGGCATCGGTAAGTAGGTATATCCCAAAGCTTCGCCCGTATCTAAACATGATAGTTGCAATGCCGGCGCAGGCCTTTACAGGATCAAATCCATTGCGCTTTCGCGGCATTCCGGATTCATTGGCCTCTGCACATTTAGAGGGATCTGAGTGCTGTCTCATACATGCCGATAATCCACTTTCACCAAAAGAGGGCGTGTTCGTAAATCCTGCGGTGCGTGTGGGATACAGCAGAGATGTCTATGAGGCTATGAGGGCAGGCGAGGGCACCCTTTCGTCCTTGACTTTGCTTTACAGGTTGTGGGAGAACCGCATACTACGCTTGACGACCTCACCTGTGCTGAAAACTAAAGTCGTTGCGTCAAGGATGCGCAAGTGGAAAGAGGAGGACCCGAGGAATGAAGAGCCTGGTGATTTCTGCTTGATCAACGAAATGCAGGTGCTGCGAAAAATTGGTTGGGCACACGTATAACGAAACATGGTGTTAAATTCGAGGACTTGCGATCATTCTAAGATACCCGACTTACATTAAGTGTGTACTTTGAAGTTCTTGGTTACAATTGAGAAGGAGCAATGGATCAAGCATGCTTGCTTACAAAGCAGTGACTAGCCATCAACATCATTATCCCGCGTGGCTCGTTCCACAACTCTGCAACTCTGCTCCATAAGTGCCTCCCAACTTATCGTGCCGCCTATGCGCTTCGTACGAAATGGCGTTCAGTCTTTTAAACGGATCAGGGGACGGCACCATCGGAAGAAGTATAAACGGGTGTTGGACCTGTCGCCTGCGGAAAAAGAAATGCGACGAGAAATATCCTGTATGCGCAACCTGTGGTAGGTAACCAATATTCGGATCTGTAGCTACAATGCACGTGGGGGCGGTGGGTATGGCCTAGATTACGATCGAGACCGTACGATACCACCACGCCACATTTACTGACTAGCACCCTCAATAGCCCAACTTCTAATCACCTGTCATTATGGAAAATGCAAGCCGGAATGGATGGACGGCGACACAAGACAGGAAGAGATGGCAGAACGTATCAAGCGAGAAGTCAAGGAGAAGGCGCCTCATCGTCGTGAGTCTTTGTATGATGCATCTCTACTAGTGGAATTCGTGCTCATCACCTATCGAAATAGGGGTAGCAGTCGCCGATGGAAGGACTGCCTCCGTACGTATGCCAACGACGTCGAGCAACACGCGATGCAGAGAATCAGCTAGGTCCATGTCGAATGGTCTGCTCAATCTCACACATGATAACCGTGTCAGTGCAAATCCCTGGGCTGACGCAGATGTTACCTATCCAATGCATGTTGAGCGCTCAGCCGGCTGTGCACGCAGTTTGGAGGCGTCTCGGGAGAATATCGTCTTTGGAGGATCGCCAGAGACTGTGTTGTTCATGTTCTACCTCGAACAGGTTGTTCCGTTTATGTTTCCATTCTACCGGTGAGTATGTACGGAGTGGAAAACAAGAGTTTCCCTATCAACTAGGCTTTGCTGACTGATTCTTATCATAGGCCAACTCCATCCGAAGGCGGAAAGGCTTGGCTTATCGAGATGATGATGAGCAGCCCGGTTGTACGACAAGCTCTTTTATGTCAAAGTTCGTTCTTCTTCTCGCTTCTCACCGAAACGAGCAACGACAATCTAGTTTGGGAAACAGTTTTTAAGAGAACAGCAGAAGCCTTCGAGACTCTCAGGAAAGCTTTGCAGTACATCGAGAATGCTGAAATTGCTGAACACATGCACGGTACTGTGCGCATTTTGGCGAGCATCTTGCAAGTCCAGAGATTTGAAATCGCTGTGTTAAGCTTCGACAATTGCCGAGCGCATCTCTTCGCAGCACTGGCTCTTTTCGAACATCTTATGCGCAGCTCCGGACCCGCTATAGAAGACCCTAAGCTACAATTTCAGTCTGTTCTAGACCGCCTTGGACCAACTTCACGGCTATTGCCGGGCCTCTCCATCGAAGTACAGAGCGCAGAACAGGCGGCCTTTAAGTTTTCAACATCACTCTTGATACTAGACGATATCGTCGCCAGCACAATTTTACAAGAACCGCCCAGACTATACGTTTATCACCGCGCCCTTCTTTGCGCTTCTACTGATGGCCTGCCTGTGATCGACATCGAGTCTGTGATCGGGTGTCAAAACATGGTGTTGCTGCAGATCGGCGAAGTCTCGAGCCTTGATGCCTGGAAACAACAGCGAAAACGATCGGGGAACCTGGATATGATGGAGTTAGTGCGCCGTGCAATGCCCATCAAAGATGCACTTGAAAACCACCTTCGTTCTCTCACATCACGTTCGGTGGATACTCGTGGGCGAAGAGGTACCCTGTTTGACCAGGCATGCGCTCTATCAGATGGCAATCAACTTCTGTTCGTAACTCGCATATGGGGACATGCAGCGCTCCTCTTTCTCTCGGTGGTAGTGTCAGGATGGCAGCCTGCCAACACCGAGGTTCAGAACCATGTCGGAGCTTTCTTAGATCTGTTAGATCTGCAGAAACATCCTCCTGCTTTGCTGCGCTTAGTCGCATGGCCATTCTGTGTGGCAGGCTGCCTTGCAATGCCATCGCAAGAAGCTCGATTTCGGGCACACATGCAGGCACTAGAGAGGCCTAGCATTTTCGGCACACTACGAAAGGCATTGAGGATCATGGAAAATGTATGGAGGAGCAGGGATTCCGAAGATGGGTCGAATCGCGATCTTGCCACCTTTTTCGGAACCGAAGGTGACATGGTGTTGCTCGTATAGACAACGCTTACAAGCTCCCGGACAGTTTATTTATTGGACTACTAAGCGCTGCAGATCTATGATTGCTATCCAACTACCAGTGCAGGAACATGTATCTACAGCCTAGTTCTTGAGCCAAGCATCCAACATAGGCTTGACCAACTCCATGATCTTGTCAACACTCACGGAATTGGGATCGAAATGAACGTAGCCTTTGTCCTTCACAAAGGTAGCCTTCCACGGCAGCTTCTCTTCATGAGTTGCTAAGTGCGCGAAAAACTCGCCATGATACGGACCGTCGATGTTTCCCTTCACTGTACCATCTTCCCTACGCTCATCCGCGTAGAAGAATCTAGAAGGCTGCGTCAGCGCTAGATCACGTTGAAGCAAGAACACAACCCACCGGTAACCCTTGGCCTCGTACAACTTGTCAGATAGTCCGACCCAGAAGGCACTGGCGCTCTTGCCCATGCCAAGAGTCAACCACAAGGGGCTGGGCACGAGAATCTCATTCGAGGCGTTGCCCGTATAAATGAACGTCTTCTTAGTCGCTGCGGGCAGGGTCTCCCATCGCTTGACGGCCTCTTGAGCAGCGACGTAGGCGCTAACAGTATTGATGTTGAGGTCGCTGGCTATCTTGTCTGCTGGAACCGATAGAACAGAGGTCTTGTCAGTCGGGAAGGACAGGGCCCCAGCATTATAGACCACAACGTTAGGTGGAGTGCCGAACTCGGTTTCGGCGGCGTCGAAAGCAGGAGCGACGCTCCTCGGATCGGTGAAGTCCGCTTTCAACGAGAGATATCCTTGCTCATTAATGGTCCCGGTACCGCTCCTCGATACAAGAGCGACTTTGTAGCCGATGCTTGTGAATTTGGCAGCTACAGAGGCACCGACCCTCTTGCCAGCCCCGAAGATGATGACAACCCTGGTGATTGACATTGCACAGTAACGTTGATTGGAAGTTGGGAGGTAAAGAGGTAATTGAAGAGTTGAATTGTCGATGGTTCTTTGCCAGCTGAGTCCTCCATACTTATACCACTTGAAGCCTGTTCGATTTCGTACAGAATTTCGTCCGCAACGTCTTGACTCCGAAGCTTGGAAATCGTGTTCAAACCCTTTAACCTCTCAAGTTTGCTCCTGCGTCTCATAACGTCGAACGTGGTAACGCGCGATCGCCTCGAATCCACAAGCCGCGCGGGAACCACCCGCTGGGGCCTAGCATAATCGAGGAACGTTTTCAATTGGCCCAACAATTCACACTCCTTCTTTACATAAGCCGCGCGGGAGGATGCGATCTATACCAGATCTGGAAAAGTGCATCAGTATTCAGAATGGAACCTTGAGCCAGCATATTAGTTTCTAGTGCTGTGAGCAAAGCTAGATTCTGTTTAGAGTCGGTACACGCTTTGGCATCATCTAGAGCCAGCCCCTCCCAGTCTCAGATGATGATGATTGGACGGTACCATTGAGGACGAGTTAGACTATTGCCCATAGGTTCGTATAGATCATACGTCCGCATGAGCCCGCGCGCGCGCAAGGAGGGAGTCAGGATGTGTTATCATCTTTCCAGCGTTCGTTACCATTGAGCATTACTACAACCAACATGTGTCTCAGAATCTTAGTCTCTTGCTTGAAGTACATAAGCTTTGTCTTTCTCCTCGCAGCTCTCGCCATTTCACCACAGTGCAATAGATTGCAAATCCAATCGAGCGTGTTTCCCAGACCTCAGCCTACCATGGTGGATCGATCCAGCACCATGGGCACCACGAGCAGAAAGATGCCCGTCTACTTCCTAGGCATCGGTGGACCCAATTTCATGGAAAACACGCAACATCCTGCCTACGCACAGCTGACGTCGGTCGGCTATGAAATCACCAGACTTGTCAAGCCTAAGGCAGTTGTGGTCTTCTCCGCGCATTGGCAAGCAAGTCCAGACAGCATCGCAATCAACGCAGCTGCGAACACGAATATCATTTATGATTTCCACGGCTTTCCGAAGCACTACTACGAGTTCGAGTACCCCAACAAGGGAAGCCCAGAGATGGCCGATAAAGTGGCTATACTTTTGGGAGACCATGGGATCAAGGTGGAGAAGGTGAAGCGCGGGCTAGACCACGGTGTATGGGTGGGTTTCATAGCTGGTGAATACCGTCCTGTATACCATGGCAGCTGCAGGATTGGCCTTGCTGACACTGCCGTTTCCAGCCTTCGATCCGAAGAAGAACCCGCTGAACGTACCAATTGTGCAAGTGTCGCTCTTCGACAGCGAGGATGTGGATCAGCATTACCGCTTGGGCCAAGCACTGCAGAGCCTACGGGACGAAGGCGTCCTCATTGTAGGCGCTGGTATGGCTGTTCATAACCTGTATGATTTTCGTGCCATGAGAGGGTCAGGGGCAACCATGCCGTAAGTCAGCTTAGCTTCTGCTTGCTGCTTGCTGCTTGCTAACGCTGTCAAGATACGTCTACACGTTTGACGAAGCACTGAGAGAGGCAGCGGCGGCGCCACCGGAGGAACGCCAGGCTAAGATGGCGGCCTTGGTGAAGCGCGACGATGCGAGGAAGGCGGGGCCTACATTGGAGCACCTGCTCCCGATGTATGTTGTGGCCGGAGCAGCTGGAGGGGACGTGGGCGAGCGCTTGTGGACGCTTGCAGAGGGGAGTTTGAGCTGGGCACAGTATCGATTTGGGAGGGTCGGGGAGGCTCAAACCTGATGGACCACTAGCGGGCTCGCCTAGGTCCGGTGCATGAGTATACCAAATCACGTGATGTTGGTTTGTCCACCGGTCGTCTTGAAGCTGCCCAGAAGAGTCGCTGTCAGACAATGTTAGTTTGAAATACTCGTACCACATGACTCCGCTCATGTGTAGGAAGGGATGGCCGAATCCTGGATCCGGCAGTACATGTAGCTGTATTTTTGTGCATACACAGGACACTTATAGGTATGGGGCAGGCTTCGTAAGAAACAGATTTGGGTGAATGCATCCAATCACACACGTCACGACCGTCCGGCCTTTAGTGGATCCGTCTAGAACGCATGTTAACGCACAAAGCCGTCTCTACTCATAGGCTGTGAGCGGCCGCTGCCATCTCAAATCGCAGTCGGTCCCGTCGAGGTTTGCCGGTACCGTACGCAGTGGACCAGCGGGGCACGGTGCATGTGGCGACGACGTGAGACGGGAAGTGGCAATCCAGGCCCGCGCTAGACGAGTCCACTTGGCGGCCATGGGCAATCTCATAATCGCATGCCACTTCTCGATTTTTGAGAGAGTAACAGGTGCATCCCTCCTGCACCCCGAAGCAGAACAAAGCCCTCCTCGTGTCGCGGCGGGGTAGCTGCGGGCTGTACGCGCCTGACCGCTGGACCCAAGCAGAGCGCATCTGATCGACGCGCCTCTCGCCCTGCACCGCGACATGGCCCAAGGCCAACACAAGCCCCCAGTGGCCGAGCGGAAACGGGAGCGCGATGTTTTCTTGTTGTATGGGTCTGCTTTTCGGGAGTCCCCCAAGATCGAGGCTCCCGCCTTGGATCACAAGCCCCGCGCATCCGCCGACTCCACTTTGATCGCCCTGGCCCAGCTCACCGCGAAGCGCCTGCAGGTCGCGCGCGCCTGTGTTTCTCTGATCGACGAGACCCATCAGCATTTCCTTGCAGAAGCCACCCCGACTCTCCCGCTTCGCCCGAAGCCCGAGGATGCCGCTGCCGCTCTGTGGATTGGGAATGTGAGCGTTCCGCGCTCGTGGGGTGTATGCGAAGAGGTGCTGCGACTGAGGACCGACGCCGTCCTTGTCATTGACGATCTCTCCAAAAACGAGCAATACGCTCACAGAGACTTCGTCCAAGGGGGACCGCGATGGCGTTTCTACGCAGGAGTGCCCTTGGTCAGTCCGCGCGGAACTGTAGTGGGCGTGCTGTCCATTTGGGACGGCGAACCGCGCCCTGATCCAGGCCTCTCTGGCGGAGAGGCCACCCTTCTTCAGGACTTTGCGGCGACTATCATCAATTACTTGGACACGTATACGCTCAGGGACCAGTATCAACGCGGCGAGCAGTTCACTCGCGGCCTGCTCTCCTTTGCTCAGGGAGCATCCGCCTTGAAGCCTTTCAAAGTATTCGCAGATGACTCGTCGAACCGGTCCGGTTCAACAACGGCTGCTTCGGCTGGGTCTATGCACAGTCACAAGACGCTGTCGTCAGTGGGTTCGAGGACAATCCAGGCTTCATCGACAAATGGAAAATCAATTGGCACTCTTCAGAATTCTATCTTGCCCCTCCATTCCAAAGATATGTTCTCTCGTGCTGCCAATGTCATGATGGCATCTAGCAATCTCGATGGCGTGCTCATCCTTGACGCGTCTGTTGCGGCAACTGGCCACCGTCAATTCCCTGGTACCAACGAAGAGGATGCGAGTTCTGGAGACTCTTCGCATTCCGTTTCCTCGTCTAGTGACGCTGCTAGCACCGCGAGTAATCGTCAGAAGACGCATGAAGATAAATCACCAAAGACCTGCTCAGTGCTTGGCTATGCGGTGCGAGGTAACGTATCCAACGATGGATCTGACTTTGGTACTTTACTGGAGCGAGATTTGGCCCGACTGCTCAAAGAATGGTCTACTGGAAAGATAACAAATTTTACCGCTACGGGTGCATCTGTATCGTCGACCGATGACACTTCTTCATCAAGTGCCGGCGCCGAAGAAACTGTTCCGTCAGAAGCCAAAAAGAAAGACAGTGGGCGAAGGTTCAGAACATCGGTTGCAGTTCATGAACTGCTTCCCAAGGCAAGGAGTGTTGCGTTCGTGCCATTTTGGGACTACGTAAGTCATACGTTGCTTCGGATCTGCTGTCACCCTAATTATCAGATAGGAACGCTCAAGGTGGTTCGCCGGGTGTCTGTGCTGGAGCAACAGTCCACAGCGCCTGCTGTCTTCCACTGTGGACCTCAATTACTTCAAGATATTTAGCGACTCCATTATGCGAGAATTGTCCAGACTTGACGCTCTTGCATCACATCAGGTTTGACCGCCTCTTACTACGAACTGCCGCACATGACGCTAACATGTCGGCAGTAAGTTGCTTTTGGTCTCGTATCGTTAATGCGCAACCTGTCCGGCTCTTTTTAACGAATTCGGTTTGCATTCACAACATAGCTTCATTGCTGTAAACAGGCTCACACACCTCTCCTCCCAGTTCCTTGGCTAACTTTACCACTTTGAATAGACAGAAGACCACATTCGTTGCGTCTATCTCCCACGAACTCCGCTCTCCGTTACATGGGATCCTTGGCACCTTAGAATTCATCAAAGATACGCAACTTGACTCTTTCCAAGTCACCATGCTCAACTCTTTGCATTCATGCGGACAGACTCTTCTCGACACTATCAACCAAGTAATGGACTATGCAAAGAGCAACGAAGCCCCAAAAACCGTCTCCTCTAGAAAGCTCAAGAGTTCTAATACTATCCGGCTTTCTTCAAAGCCACTGAAGACACGCAAGATCAAGCAGGTATGTTGCTACTATTCTTGAACACATGGCCAACTTCTGATGTTCCCACCTCATGTAGTCCTCCTTCGATCTTGCTTTAGCCACCGAAGAAGTGGTCGAAGCTGTGTTCTCGGGCGCATTGTATATACCGGTAATCGGCCAGAGTGAGGATGTCGTACAACCGCCGGCCGCGTCAGAAGACGACGATCCAATATTGAATGCAGATCTACCCACATCATCCAATCGCAAGCAATGTTATATCGTCCTCGACTTGGCTCAAGAAGACGATTGGAACCGTTGTTTCACCGTGGGAGCATGGAAACGAATTGTCATGAATCTCTTCGGTAACGCCATCAAATACACTGAGAGTGGTCATATCCAGGTGTCATTACGAAGCAGTAGATCGGACGAAGGCGATAAAAGTACCGTCACCCTGACGGTTAAAGACTCCGGCGCCGGCATGTCTCCATCGTTTTTGGCAAATAAAGCTTTTCAGCCATTCTCACAGGAAAATTCACATGCTTCTGGAGTGGGTCTGGGACTCAGTATCGTCCGACAAATCATTGAGACAAGCGGTGGGAAGATGGAGGTCACCAGTGAACCTTCTGTCGGTACCACTTTCATTGTGAAACTCTCTCTCGCAAAACCCGATGTTCCGCAGCCGCCTGCCCCTAGGATAACGGAACATCTCCCTGCGATAGCTCGGCTGGCCGGACGCCGTGTTTGCATACTGCACAAGAAACACCAATTCCCGAATGAATCATCAGAGTCTTTTGAGAACAGTGGCGGCCTTTCGCGATTCACAGATACCCTAGCCAAGACCCTCGAACTGCACCTCAAGATGAAAGTCGTACAAACAGAAGATTGGTCTGCTCACGATGCAGATCTCGTCATTTGTCCGGAACCGTCTTTCGATTACCTGGACAGTATCCGGCGACTGAGGACAAATCACGACCGAGCGCCAACCACAATCTTTGTTGCTATGGACGCACTTGAAGCAGCTACCTTCCGGTCCGATGTGCGGGTAAAGAACAAAGAAAGCGTGGTGGAGATTATGACTCAACCGTAAGCTGACGAAATTGCATCATCTTCTTGCGCGCTCCATGAACTAACTCCACTAGTTGTGGGCCGTACAAGTTGGCGTACATCCTAAATCGATGTCTTGAGCGCTTCGATGATACCAGTGAGAACCTCCCAAGGCTTACTAGTATTTCCCCCTAGCCTACTGGTAGTTGCCACATTTCCTGACTCAGTCTGACAGATTCACAAGAGCAAAAATCCTATGCTCTTCCGGAGCCACTACTTGCTCCGCAGAAGTCACTGATTGATCCTCCAAACCGTCACGCAACACCTACTCAGTTCTCCGAACTTCAGCCTCGGTCTCTTGACACTGAGGTCGCTGATCTAAAGCCATCTTTTACTTCGATAGAGTCACGCGTCATAGAGAGTCCGCCTACGGAACTAAAGGATGTGTTACCCATCCGTCCAAATTCGACAGGGCCGCATGTATTGGTCACTGACGACAATGCTATAAATCGCAGAGTATGTTTTCTAACATGGATAACCATCGGCAAGGTGGGATGCTGACATATTGCAGCTCCTAGTGACCTTTCTCAAGAAGCACAAATACACATATTCGGAGGCTGAAAATGGTCTTGCAGCATTACAAGCCTACCAAAATCCTAACGTTCGCCACGACTTCATCCTAATGGGTATTTCCTAATCAATAACGCAGCCCTGCCACCAACATTAGTACTGACGACTTGACCAGATATGTCTATGCCCGTGATGGATGGTATGACAGCCACTCGGGCCATCCGACAGTACGAACAAGCATACAACGTACCACGGTGTTGTATCATTGTGCTGACGGGCCTTGCATCTAACAGCGCAAGGCTAGAGGCATGGAGCTCGGGCATCGATCAATACCTCACCAAACCTGTCAACTTTCAGAAGCTGGCTGAGATCCTTGGACAAGAGAAAGAAAGAAGATTCAGCATAGAAGATGCAAAGCCAGACACATAGCACAAAGGATTGTCGTATCATTCATGGAGTACATTTTTTTGGGTATACCAAGCACACATATAGGGTTACCTTCGGAATAATATCAGAGGCGGGTTCTCAAGAAGTGCAAAGGGCCGCGGGACCAACTTCGATTTGCATCCGTACGTTCACACATTTACCTCCACTCGATTCGAAAGACTATTTAGTGCGAGAAGGAATCTGATCAAAAAGAGTTGCCATGTTGAATGCCTGAAATGACTGATCACACCGCCTTATCATCTCTCTGTCATACGACGTACCGCTTAGAAGATATTCACACCCTGCTTTTCCCTCCACTCCTCAACTATCATGACGCTAAGCCGTCGAACAGCTTCTTCCTCGCTACCGTGAAGTTTACGGTCCCTGATGAGCACAAGTTCTTCTGTACCTTCTCCAGACACCACGAAAGCGGTATACAGTTTCCCAGAGCCATCCTCGCTACGGCGCTTCTTTACTTTCACTTTGCGCGCGGCTCCCGAAATACATTGGCGGGCGAGTGCGAGACAATTTTCGCGTTGGGTGACTACGAGTGGAGAGTTGTGAGCAGAGACGGCAGGGCCGTAATGTCGAGAATGGTTGGATGGATTGCCTGTGGAGATGCCACGCTTGTTCAAGAAAAACATATGCCTGGATTGACTCATCAGCGGTTTCGTTTTGTTAGCAAGCGATTTTATAACAGTGTTACCGCTAGAAGGGTGTCAGCTCGGTCAATACGTATTTGCGCAAGCGGGTTGAGTAGATATGTTAAAAATGGGAAAGTGATCTTTTGGGAGATGATATGTGTAGCAAGGGTATCTCAAGCGTGCAATGTAAGTGGGCGAGTCTCGGCGTTGTGAGACAAGAGGATGCATCAACATTGTAAACGTGTGTCATTTCACCTCTTTTTGTAATTACTAGCTAGAACTATAGCTGTGATCTTTGAGTAAGTAGCATATATGCTACGGCAAGCTCTGTCTTGTCGCAGTTTAGATCTACTCGCCGGAAGGTCCAGTAAACGAGGTGCCCAGCTTCGCCGGCGTGCCCAAGTTCGGCGTCCCGTTGCTGTTCCAGTTGACCTTGTTGACCATTGTGTACCTGTTGCCATCGCAAGCTCCAGCACTGTTGGCTGTCGCATGGTACACATTCCAGATCTCGGTGCCATCGGGACTTTGGAAGAACCCGTTGTGGCCCGTCCCGTAGTTGCCATTGGCGCTCGTAAGAAGCGGGCCGCTCTTACTCCAGCTAGCCGCAAGGCTGGGGTCACCGGAGCCATTCCACGTGAGCAGGCCGAGGGAGTAGGATGTAGTCCAGCAGTCGGACGCGGAGTAGGTGAGGTAGGTCTTGCCTCCGTGGTACATGGCCGCCGGGCCCTCGTTGACTGGGTTGCGCACAGTTTCCCACGATAGGGTGGGCTGAGACAGGAGCTTAGGGGAGCCGATCGAGCCGGGCGAATTGAGCTTGGAGATGCAAAGAGACTGGGGAGAACCGTTGAGGAAGCAGGAGTAGACGAAATAGTTGCCCCAGCTGCTGAAGCGGAGGATCGTGCCGTCAATGCCCCATGCGCTAGAGAGGGTGGAAAGGAAGCTGAATGAATCCCAGGGAGACGCCCCACCTGAAGAGTTGGGTCAGTCTTGTGCTGAAGATGGTACACGTGGTGGCAGTTTACCTTTTAGCACATGCGGACGCTGTGTGCCCAAATCCTTGCCATCACCAGCAGTGAAGTAGATGTACCAAGCATTGTCAAGATAATGTAACTCAGGCTGTCGCTTGTTTAGCTCCTTTCCCCTTGAGATGATATTGTGCTACTTACAGCCCAGATGTTTCCAGACCGTGATCCGGAGCTTTGGGTGTACACCACCTTCGTCTCACCCGACTTCAAGCCGTTGATAGTAGTGGCACGAGTGATCTGCAAATTTGTCCACGTGGTAGTCTGTGAAACTCAAAGGTAAAAAGTCAATGTATGTCTTGAAAAGGTGGGGATAGTACATTTGCTTCTGTCTTAGCTTAGCCGAGGAAAGACACTTTTCCTGGGTATTTAACACAAATAAAAGGTTTTTCCTCTCGCATTGCCAGAAGAACACATCCAATTTGTACCTGGGAGACTTGCCATGAGGTAGTAGTATCCAGCAGTGTACACAATGTGTGGATCCGAGCCATCTTTAGCCTTGATCGGATTGGTATACGTCGCTGCAGAAACGAGAGACGAAAGCCCAAGCACAAGTGTGCTCAATGTCCTGAGGAAGTGCATCTTGGCGAGAATAAGCTGGACTCCAACGTGGTGCACAATTCATGAGTTGGGTAGAGTTCTTTGCTATAAGTAGTGGTGCGCATAGCTAATTTCCCGTCTTGGAGTATACCAAGGACGCCAACGAGACTACTACAACAGGGCAGCCAAGCCATACATAGTAATATATCGTTACTTCCACGAATTGTAGGGTCGATGCATGTACATCCGGCTCATGGATGTTTCATTGTAGGAGCCGAAGGATCGATGTCATTGGTGGAAGCGAGACTGTGTTTCGTCTCAAAATTCGCCGTGCGCCCGGGGTCCCCAGGGCATATCGTGATCGCCTCCCCAGGATCTCGGCTGTCATGATCGTATCTGGCCTGCCGGTTTCTAATTTATAATTAGTGCCGGCTTAGTTGTGACTTTCGTCTTTAGTGAAATGTAGTCTGCCTGCAATTGTGATGGCTGTTCGGAGGAACTTGTTCTATTCGAGTTTTGCATTGACTGCTGAGCTGTAGTCACTTGACCTGTCGTAGCAGCAAATCAATGTTCATTTTGGCGCGTGCGTGCACCTGTAATTATACGCGTGTGCCCTTGGGCATTCCGATGCCAATTGCAGCAGTCGCACCAGCATCGACAGGGATTATCGCGCCAGTAATCCACCTCGCAGGTCACTGGCAAGAAAAACCACCGCGGCAGCCGCATCCCAGGCGTTGCCTTTGTACCGAGGAGGCTTCGATTTTTCCTCGCTTCTCGAGCCTCGTCACTCATTCCTTTCGCGTACACCATAGGGGTGTATAGCATCTGTCTTCATCAGCCTGTCGATCGATCAATGGTGAACACGATTGGAAAATACTTACGCCAGGACAGACACAGTTTACCCTGATTCCACATTCCGCGTGGTGCGCCGCCATCGCTCGCGTCATGTTTACCACAGCGCCTTTGCTTGTCGGATACAGTAGGTGAGGTGTGCCACGCTTTAGGCCTGCTACACTTCCTATATCCACGATGCTTCCCTTCACTGAACCTTCATTATGCTGCATCGCAAAAGGGCTCGAGATCAACATATCGAGCATGGTGTTGATGACCAAGTACTGCATCCCTGCAAACGCTTCATGTCCACATCCAATGCGGTACCTATGGCTCTTCCTATGCCAATATTGTTGACAAGAATGTCCAGTCTACCAAAACTTTTCAATGAATTGAACAGAGGCCTCACAGTCTTCTGCTTTGGTGACGTCGCATCTGAAAGCCAGCGTTTTGCCACGAGCAGCTTTAGAATTTGCCGTCCAAGCTGTCTTGTACACGTTTGCAAGATTCATATCCAAGCAAAGAACATTGTGTCTTTCATCTGCCAGCATAATAGCTATTGCACGTCCGTTCCGATACCATCACCAGCACAGCCGGCCCCGGTGACGATAGCCGCTCTGCCTTTAAGGCCTCGAGAAGGAGGTTCCGTGGGAATATCTGCCATGATCGGTCTTAGAAAGGCTAGGTGATACGCACGCGTTGCACCTGTACGAGTGAGGTCTGTTCCGGAGTGTTTAACCTCCAATTGACATGCCTGGTGATACGTTAAAACCCTTTTAGGACGACCGAGCATCCTCTCCTGACGGTGCGTAGACCAATGACCTATACATTAATGTTTCCGGAGATAGTAGGGTAACGACTTATTGCTGACTATTGTCCTACATTGTATGGTGTTTAGTCAGGCAACTGCCGAGGTTCGGAGTGTTGTGCGGGGCAGGCGCCGACCTACGAAGGCATGTGAGCGAGCCGTCCCCAGGTCACACTACTCGAGAGCCGTATATATCCCCTCGATAGGTACTTTTGCTTGGCTCCCGGTTTGTTTGCACTCTGTTCGTTATAGCAAAACCAAATCAAAACTTGAACTTTTCGACCTTCATCCAACAGGCATGTGCGATTTCAGTGAATACGGCGGCCCCTCGGAGGAATGGCTCACCGTGGAAAAGACGCTCCCGGTTCCATTCTTTGACTTTGGTGCCGACCCAAAAGGTGCCAAAACCGTTGTTAACAACGGCCGTGAGGATGCATCAGCTAAGCTGATGGAGAAACTCGGACCATATGTACGCGTGACGGATCATTCCATTCCAACGCGTGATGGATCCACAATCGAGGCTCGGAGTTACCGTGCAGTATCCAAGTCAGAGGACGACATATTGCCAGCATATCTATACTTCCATGGTGGCGGATTCCTTTTCGGTACGCTGAACAGCGAAGATGCGGCGTGTGCCAACACTGCTATCAATACCGGGGCAGTGGTCATCAATGTCAATTACCGGCATACCCCTGAGTACGTTTTCCCCACGGCATGGAACGACGCACAAGACGCTTTCATCTGGCTGCACAAGAATACCGACAAGCTAAGAGTCGATCGGTCGAAAGTTGTTGTAGGCGGTATAAGTGCAGGCGGTCAGCTTACTGCTTCTCTGGTATTGGAACAACATCTTGGGAAGAATGAGGCGTTGAGTGGGCTACCTGCAATCGCTGCACAGGTCCTCATCATTCCGGCTCTGGCCCATCACGAAACGTACGCCGAGGGACCATTGAAATTGATGAGAAGCCCGGAAATTTCATCGGTTGTAGAGAACGAGAACGCTCCGATCCTGCCAATGAAGGCTTGCCGAATTTTTACGTCGCTCCTCAAAATTCACCACGTCGACTTGAAGGACACGAAAATCAACATACTCACTGCGGCAACGTCGGACGATGTCAAAGGAATGCCGCCTACCATGTTCGGGATCGCTGGTCTAGACCCGCTACGAGACGAGGCCCTTTTGTACGCGAAGTTGCTGTCTGAGGCGGGCGTGCCAACAGAAGTCAGACTGTTCAAGGGTGTACCGCACGGATTCCGGAGGTTTGGCCCTGCGTTGAAAGCCTCTGCTCAGTGGGACAGGGCTGTCGAAGATGGCATTGCGTGGTCGCTCAAGAAGCCTGCTGCAACCGGCAAATTCGACATCAAAGTAGTGTGATGATGACTACGCTACCATTCGATATTCTACCAATCAATTTTGCGTGGAAAGCAGTGTCATTGGGTCGTTCAGCATGATAATCTGCTGGCTCGTGCACATAATAGCTCACCGCATTCTTATGTCGAAGATGACTAGAAAGCATCAGTACTTCGCATCGAATATACCATCAACAAAGCTATAGTGAATCAATATTAATATTCATCAGCTTACCAGTGAGATCTCCTGCGCGTGAGCATCCTCTTCCATTCGTGTTACCTCTTCATCGAATCGCCTGATTTCTTCTTCGATTGCCTCGGCTCTCTCATCCATATACTCAATGTCTTGTTCCATCTGTATCATTTCCGCTTCGATGCGTTTCTCTTCTTCTTCAGTGGAAGAAGCTACATCTAGCTTCAGATTGACACCCGCTCTTTCGAACTCAGTAATAAGGTTCCGACCTACGAACATAGGTGCTGGTCGCCAAGAACAATCAACGTTCTTCAAGTTCGGAAAGTGGGCTTCGCAATCTATGGCTAGGTCTGCTAGAGCCTCCTCAACATCCTCCTCCCATTCAACATTGACAACCAACGTCTCCAATGCGGACGGTAGGATGGAAGAAAGCCGAGGTTGTTTCACTGTACCGTCATCATCACTCCAAAGTACCATGCCGGACACTTCGACATGCTTCAGGTTCGTGAACTCGCGCAGACTTCCAATCGTCGGGATGTCCTCTTCTAGCTCGACAAGCCATGATGAATCCAATGTATCTAGTGCAAGGACTTCTAAAGTCTTCTCAAACGGTTGCAGACGTTTCCTAAATTTTCTAAGGTCGATCGGTACCCCTAGGGTGCCATCAGAAGCTGCTGTCCAATGGTAGCGAAGTCGTCGGAGGGAGGTGCAATGACTGAGGAGCCTCTCTAACACAACATATTCCATGTTGCCTTTAAGGACTAATTCCTCGATGGACACAGACCGTAGTTCGTCGGGATGTGGAAGCGGCTGACTAAGACGTGCTTTTTGTTTAAGGTACCAATCTTCTCCTCCCCAGATTAATCTGTTCAACCATATGTCCCCGACTCTTACTCTAGCAATCTCTGACATTACAACGAGGACGGAGCTAGAATATTTTGTTGGTGATGCTGAGATGTGAATAATGCCACCGTCGTCGTAGACGTGTCTCAATGAAATGTCGCGCAAAGCTGGATTACAAGCCAAGTCATACACTACGTTCAGATGCCACTCTCTATCGATTGCAAGACTCTCCAGGTTCGTAGCGAGCGAGATAAGCGTAGATACCACAACAGTGGAGGGGAACCTTTCCACCATGCCATCCTCCACGTAACCGTCATAGTCGAAAGCGTTGTAGTCGATGCGGCGTATTCCTTCAAGCTTGTTTTCCAATTTAGAGCCAAGAGCAGCGTCAATCCCATCGCCACCAGTTTCGATGTATCGGATGAATTTTAGGAATGATGGTTTCTTTATAATAGTGTTCAACAAAGACTCGACATTTGTCCAGTCGGTGCTCTGCCCTATGTTGGTGATAGATTCGTAGAGATATGGAGTCGCAATATCATTGAATCGTCGGCACGCAAGGCTCATTCCATGCAACGCTACTACCCGTTGCGCATTCTCTGCTCTTCGTGCAGCTTCTTCTTCCGGTGTGGCGAGGTAGCCGCGGACGACTGTGAGATACTGTAGGATCTCTAGTATAAGCTCCCCAGGAAGCTCATCCAGCTTTGGGGAGTTGCTAGGGGTGGCAGAATACATTTGTAATTCCAAACGCAAGGTTAACACGTAGGCTGCGAACATTTGATGGACAATGCACTTCGTGCAATTTCAGTGATCTATTATTACGTAAGCTACTGCGCGTCTTATCGATAAGTGTACGTTCACTCCACACGACATCATCTCCTCAAGACCAAGCTCCCACATCTTGGAGGCGCGCCTTTATCACGCATGCTTGTCACCGATGTGCTGTTCGACTCCCCGACTCTTGGTACCTACCTAGAAATTCAGCCTCATATGGCGCGATTATACCCCGCTCTCTCATCATTCCCCCTTCCGAATAAGATGGGCGCCCAAGTGCGCCATCCAGCATGGGAAGACGAGATTAGAGCTATACAGCCCATATAGTGGGATTGATCCCAACCGCAACTATTCTGCAGCTCTTACCAGCTCCTCCGATTCAGCAGACCCACAATGTCTATCATCGAAAACAAATTGGTCGAGAGCAACAAGGCATATGCAGCTTCTTTCACGCAGGGTCACCTTGCGCTCCCACCGAGCCAGAAATATACAGTCCGTGAGTGCTGTTGGTTATACATGAATCCGCCGTAGCTGACGTGCCATCCCTAGTGACTTGTATGGACGCGCGTATTGACCCAGCCGCCGCCTTCGGTATCCCTCTAGGTGCAGCTCACGTTATCCGAAACGCTGGGGCCTCTGCGCGCGATGCCTTTCGATCACTCGTTATAAGCCAACAACTGTTGGGCACGACGGAGGTGCTGCTTGTCAAGCATACGGGTTGCGGCATGTTGACTTTCGACAATGACACCGCGCGTGGGCTTGTGAAGAAGAACAAAGGGGACGAGGCAGCAAAGGAGGTTGAAGATCTCGATTTCCTTGCATTTCCAGAGCTGGAAGAGAAAGTACAAGACGACGTACAATGGCTCAAGAGTAAGGCGGTGGAAGAGGGCGTAAAGGTCACAGGGTGGATATATGAAGTCGAGACTGGACGCGTTCGGAAGGTATTGTAATTCCGGACCCGCTTGTGTTTTAATGTCCGGACTGCCGCTTGTGTTTTATGGTACCTTTGCAAAGAGTTGTCGATTAAGATCAATCCATCTCAAGCACTCGGTTTTATCATGCTACGCGACCAGTACTACAACGTGGAGTGGATGCTGCGAGGATGACGACACTACTATGTCTCTACTTCTGGATGTTCTACGATCGATGGCTGTCGCCGGTCACATTGCATCTGCTCATCCCTTGTTTAGTCGTGTTTCCCTGCAAGTGTGGTAGAAGCGAGCTAGGCTCGATCGAATATCGCTTAGTACGTCACTTCACTCACAGCTCTGCCCAAGCTGCGAGAGTTCACAGGCAGCCGCGAATGCCGTCGCGCCCCGTAATATCAGCGGTTTATCTTCTTGCGAACCTGTGATGACGGCATTTTCCATCGGGTAGATGACCAAAATGGCTCGCACAAACCCCTATGACTACACGCGCAGAGACCGTCAGTCAAAAAGAGAAGCCCTTCGATCAGACACGCTTTATGCAATGCAGACAAGCTATTCTGTCACACCAGGAAGGACCGCCACGCACACCGAATCTGGTAATCCAAGCCTTCTGGATCTTCCCGATGAACTTCTCCTCCTTGTGGTATCCAAGTTACTTGCAATACGGCTCGATCAACCTCAGTCGCAGGCATTTAAAGACAGGCACGAAGAGATAAATCGGCAATTTGAAAATTACTATAGGAGAACGGCACTTACGCGCTCTGCCTCACCTCCAGGAGACTTAATAGGCTTGCGGTTCCCGCGCTTATAACGCAGTCGTTCGGATCCACTACGAATTACGGCGTCATACCATGCGCCTGATGTGGACGACCTTGACGGAGAAGCACGAGTTAAGATACCATGTTCAGTACATCGAGAATTTGCTTCAAGATTGCCTTGGTAATAGCTTATCTTGGGATGCGGGAAGTTGCGACGCTGAAATATGGGTAAGCACGCCCCAGAGTCTGTGTGGGATCAGCACAGATTAGAGCCTTTTCACCACATTATGTTCTAGATGAATCATGCCTGACTGCTTATAGTGAACGAGTACTTCGAAAAACGTTTGGATTATTCATAGTGTCCAACATACAGCAGATGTCCGTCATCTCTGTGGAAAGTGATCGTTTTACGCTCTGGTACAAACTCCTTGAACTCCCGAGAGACAGTTTACTCAAGCTCGAAAAGCTTGCTCTTCAGACCAACGTCATAGAAGAGAGTTCTTGGGAAGATACCAACTTCTCTTTCAACTATGTTCTACTCGGCCTTCTTCAATGCTCGTCACTCACGGAACTTCGTGCATCTGGCGTCTCCGGAGGTGGCTCGTACCGAACATTGCAAACCTCGACCTTCCACAATCTACAACGAATCGAATTCACAGAATGTAGCCTCTCCCTGCAGGATGTGAACAGCATTCTCTCAACTTGCGACAACCTCCACCATTTTATCTGCCATTGGTCATTCCTCTGGTGTTCTTTGTCATATGAGCAAGTCAACCTACTGCCACGTTTATCGAAGCAAAAAGGGACCCTTGAAACTTTGTATCTTATAGCGAGCAGAGCAGGCTTCGATTCCACTACTCAAGCATACGTCTCCTGTCCTAGTCTATCCCAGATGAGCACGCTGAAAGAGGCGATATTGTGTAACCTTTTCATACCCGACAAACACTGCAGGATGCCCGCGCATTCCGTAGGTGCACCTGAAGTCCCAATGGCACCAGAGCTTCCACCGTCACTAGAGCGCCTGACCATCTCTTATACTATGCAATACAGTGATCCAGACATCTGGCGCGTCGCTGTATGCAAGGCCCTACAACAACTGGCGGCCGATAGCACGAGCTATCTTCCACGATTGCGGGACTTGGTCATTCATTACGAAGACGGTAGGGCGGGACTGTATAGTGGACCGAACGAAGATCTTGCAGATGTGTTTAAAAAGAAAGGGATTTGCCTTAGTGTTGTTGAGGAGCTTGATGTCTTTGCTACACTCGAATAAGTGCAACAACAATAACATCACAACTCATACACTGTCGGTCTTCGTCCTATTTGTCGTTCTAGTCGAACGGCATGCGGTAACTCAACTCTCGGCCTTCTTTTCAAGGAAATTTTGAACAGCCAGCGATGAATTTTTGTTCCTAAGACGTAGATTTCGATCTGACCATTTGTATTTACCAACCTCGCGAATTTTTTTGACCGGTGCTGGACTCAATTGTAAACAGCAGAGTATGCGATAGCCGACGCCCATCTTGACAGCAAGTCGACTCTCACTACCAATGAAGGAATCTTAAGCTCAGGTTTGCAGCTCAGCAGAATATTACTAAGGGATCCTTTTCAAGTAGTCCCAATCTCTTACGCGAAGCTCAGCTTCACCGAGCGTTTGCATCTTCGGCCTCCTACGAACCTTCACAAACGCGGATGCCCTGGTCACCTCTAAGACGTAGTCGAAATTCCCTGCCTTCACCAAACCGACCGTTTGCACGCAAAGCTAACCTGTCAAGGCTATAAGACCATGGCCGCCGCCCTCGAGAACCACAGACACTTCTCCGACTCCTCAGTCCACCCGCCTTTGGAGGATATTCAGAATCTTCTTCAAGGGTTCACACATTCGCGTCTTAATTCTACCCCTAGACTCGCGTCTCCGTTCGAGGAACCAGAACGGTCTGACATCGCGGCTATGGATAGACGGAGCGAGAGTTCGGTAGAGGATGGTGAGATCAAGAGTAGGATTTCCCACAATGACGACAGCACCGAGGAAGCTCTAGCCGGCCAGTCAGCAGTTTCTCTCTCTGCACATCAATCCATCTACTCTGGATACATCAACGGTGCATCTGCCCCTCAAGCCACCCAGGTGTTCCGGCCACAGGCCAAGGACGAGGAAGCGGGGCATCTTGTTGTAAGCTGTAAATATCTCGCAGAAGACGTCTGGGCTAACAAAATCAAACAGAAACCGGAGAGGGATGCAGCTGGAACAGTCACGCTTAATGGCACATTGCCGGCCTCAAGTGAGACACTTGGCTCGAATGACCAACTTTCCAGCACTTACCTATCGGAAGCAGTAGTTGCCTCGACCGTTGCTCAAAGTCTCAAAGATATGGAGCAGATGGGTCTTACTAGTGATGAAGCACCGGTACTTAGTTCAGCTGCTCCAGTCATAAAAGTAGACGACCTGACCTCGAGCGACCGTGGTGAAGCGAAGGCGCCTGGGGAGAAGCAGATATCGCCGGTGGAAGACGGTTCCAATGGTAAGTGTACTATCACTTGTACATCATCCGAAAGTGTGTCTACCACTCCACCTTACCCTGCTTTGACTGCAACCTGGTGTCATGTACTCTATGGACCGACTTGTCTTCTAGGACATGACGTGAGCTATTGTGGGTTGCAGTCAAAGAGCGTAAGCCCAGGGGCAGACGAATGTATTCTAAGAAGCTAACAATATAGCTACGGGTTCATCACCAGAGGACACACCTAAGTCGGGGGACTTTACAGGTGAAGCGAACGGGTATCACCAAGATGTAAGGGAGGCAATCAATTCACGAGCCATTTTCAATCCTTCCGGCGATGCTATTACACTGAGCCACGGAATCCATACTTCAAAGGTAATTCCAGCTTTGCCTGTTTTGCCGTACCACAGAATTAATGCCACGAAGTACGCCCCGTCGACACCGCAGCACAACCGCGTTTCTCATGCCGGTGCATTTGTGCAGAAGGTAAGGAACCGTATGTACATGATCGATCGGTATAGTTTACTAAAATATTACAGTTTGAGAATTTACCTCGCGCTCCGCGTCGACCCCAGTTAAACAACGGACAGCAGTACTACGATCGTTCTGATCCTAGGGACGAGACCCGGATGCTACAATCTCAGCTGCGGAAAGCCAACCAGACCCTCGAGGATGAGCGAAAGGTTCATAAGGCCGAACTCGAGCGGACGGAGACCCGCATCCGCCAAGATTACGAGGCAACACTGCAACAGATCACGAGCAGTATTTTCGGCCAACGGGTCGCACTCTTCAAAGAAACAGTACATCTTAAAGAGAGGGAACTTGACCTGGAGGCACGTGAAAGCCTGATCGGGAAGACCGAGCATCTTCTTGCAATCGGGCAGAAACAATATGCAGGCGCAGATGCAGATCATCAAGATCTAGAGACGTTCCTGGACATCAACGATGAGATCATCCGTGAGAGGGTAACTCATGAGATTGGTCGTCGTGATCGTAAAGTCGACGCCCAGCTCGCTATCAAGAAGGGGGAATTGAAAACTCGCGAGACTGCCATTGACATGCGAGAGAAAGCCTATTCTGCCATGTACAAGATTCAAGTTAGCGGAAGAATAGAAGCCCGGATTCGAGCCGAGCTAGAGCACGAAATGAGTACCCGGGAAAACGCAGAGTACGAACGAGGACTCGCTGAAGGCAAGGCCTTGGGACAGGCTGAGGGAAGTGACCAATTGCGACGCAATTACTACGACCAGGGCTTCGCAGCTTGTCATAACATGTTCGATCGCATTAAGCGGTTCCAAGCCGGTCTGCCGCCGCACCAGTCTCTTCACCTTGACGAGCTTGGCTATCCGATGCCATGCTCGCAGCCTGCTGATCTCCACATTCAAGTCGGTCCTAGCGCGATGAACAATAATGGTAAGAGGATATTCGCATCCGCAAGGTCATATCCTCAGGCGCACATCAACGATCATGCTAATGGGCATACCGACCCCGCGAACGGCAACGATCTCGCTGCATCTACAAAACCGCACCCTTACGCTGACACTAAGCGGTACGCTAATGGACATGTAAATGGCGCGAACGATATTGAGGCTCTTAGCGCTAGCCCTCGCGATCGTCAAAAAGAGCTGAACGCATTCCAGTCCCACAATGACCTCAAGTTCACGGAGGACATTACTTTCGGTGTCCCCAAGTATAGCACCAGGAGTGCTCCTCGTCCCCTACACCCATCATTCCTGGCCCAAACCCCTCAGACACCGACCTCCGACACGGAAGGAAAACGCACAACTGGCGACCGCACCGAGGGCGGCATTGCGCGGTCAAACATTGAGGTGCCCACATTCCTCACGGGCAACAGGCTCTTCTCCTATGGTTGTCCGAACTCCATGGATGAGAAGGTGCACAAAGAGGACAAGCAGGCGGATCTAATCGACCTGTACTAGATGTGCTCGAAGCGCGTTCCTGAGTCCAATTGTATCCAAAAAAAAAACACGAAGTTAGTTCACAGTCGGAGCTTAATCCAAAGCCGACCGATCTCAACCGAAACCGGACAGAGGCTTGCCCGAAATCAAGTCACCGCCTCACGCGTGCATCGTCTGAATACGAGGCTCTTTTATGGAACGACGGGTAGTAATTAGCGGTTTACTTCTAAACACTTATGGCGAAGGCATATTGAATTATTCGGCGTGGACATATAGCAGTAGATGGCTTTGTGTTCTCCTGCCTGGCATCAGCAAACAGGCGCGGTCAGTGAAGGTTCATCTGAGGTAGCGTTTTTGCTAGTTGAAAAGCACAATCAATTTCAGACACGTCGAGGGAGTTTCAGACAACGATTTAATACTTGATCATACCACGCTCTCCTCCAGAATCCCCTCACTGAGCCGTGGGTAAATACAGAAGAGGTGTGGGAGACTGATGACTCTCTTATACTCGGATTCTGAAATTTGTGATGTCAAGGTATTGATCCCACGTATTGAATTATAGTAGTTCTCCAAAATGATATGCAGGACTGCGACAACTTTTCCATTTGAGGAAAGACGTTGAAGTCCACATGTACAGCTTTGCCTCGGCTTCCCCAGGATTATGTGATCCGTGCGCGATCTGCCAGCCCGCATCACCAGCCTCGCCATGCGACACATTTGAATGCATCGAATCTAATTGTAATTGCACGTTAGTTTCCGCGTCGATACCCGCGTCAATAAAAGGGAAATACATCCTTAGCGAGACTCTCACCACACAGTGACATCATCTTCGCCTCGGGTGCGGGCGCGTACAATCCCCCATCCCCGCGCTTCGCATCTCAGACCGCGGTACAACTACGTCGACAGGCAGGATGATAGGTGCAACGCGCCGCTGGTTTCGTCGAAATCGCACCAACTTTGCCATCGGTGCAGGCGTCTTGGGTGCCGGGTACCTTGCAGGACAGTATGCACTCGGGAAGCTGTCAGAAGCGCGCCAGCGCATGAGCGATGATCGCGTCGCGAAGGAGAAGTGAGACTCACAACCTGGGAACGATGTGCATTGCTAAAAATACGCAGCCTACGTCGCCGCTTCGAGCAGAACCAAGAAGACTGCACATTCACCGTACTGGCTATTCTGCCCACCGCCACGGAGAACCTCCTAGACGCCGTACCCGTGGAACAAGTGCTGGAAGAGCTGCAGAAGCAGAAGGCCGAAAGGCTATCTAGGAGTGTAGGACCAAGTGAGATTGCAAGTACAGCACCACCAAGTGTCGCAGATACCACAGAAGACGATGCGAAGAGCTCCAGCTTTCAGAGCGAGAGCTATGTGCACGCCAGCCAAATAGCGGGTGAGGGCGATAGCGTTATAACGACAGGTAGTGCAGAAGGCGGTGCTGAGTCGGGAGAGCGCAAGAGCAAGAGAAGCAAGGCACAGCTGTGGAGCGAGATGAAGATCAGCTGTAAGTTACCACCAACAGCTGCAGTGTCCCCTATGTTAGCTGACTTTCGCAGCCATAACGCGAGCTTTTACGCTTCTATATACCTTATCACTACTGACCCTACTTACCCGCATTCAGCTGAATCTTCTCGGTCGCCGCAACTACCTCGCATCCGTTGTCTCTCTTGCATCACCACCTCCAGCTAACCAAGAATCGCGCATAAACCTGGAGAACCACGACGATGACAACTTTGAGCAGGCCTACGGAAACGACTTCGAGACGAACCGGAGATACCTGAGTTTGAGCTGGTGGCTCCTGCACAAGGGATGTCTTAACCTCATGGAGAAAGTGCGGGTCGCCGTGAAGGAAGTCTTTGGCACACTGAACCCGAGAGAAGAGATCACTATCGAGAGACTTTCAGAGCTTACTTTGGAGGTGCGGAAGAGAGTAGAAGGCGCGACGGAGGACGAACGAAGGTTTGTCTACGCTAGTCCTGTCTATATTGCTCCCGTTAATTGTTTCAGAACCTGCAAGTGGCTGCCGTATCTCCTCCCCAGTCAAGACCAGGAAGACTACGTCCTGCGTGAAAGCGGAATGACCACCTCCGAAGAGGTCACTTCTCCTACCACAGCCACGTCGCTCCGCCGCCTCATTGACGAGACCTCCGACCTTATCGACTCGCCTGCCTTTACCCATGTACTCACCCGCCTCCTCGACGCCGCCTTCTCCCATCTTATTGATGTCAAGATCTCACAACTCTCGTACAAGATCCCCCCCATCTCCGAGAGCACTGCACGCGTACAAGAAATCGTGGGCAGTGATGTGAAGGCTAAGGTAGCAAGCTCACTCGCTGTGTTTTGTAGACAAGCGCACAACATCGGCAGTGGTGCGAATAACGAGTACCTTGCGGCGATCGAACAAGTGCGTGACTTAGAGGCTTTCGCTGCAGTCGTGTATTCGAGCAATTTTGAGGTTGAGTCGCCAGAGTTCACCTCAACCCGGCCCACTAGTACAGTGTACGAAAGCAACAGGACGAGCCTAGCCACAAATGGTGTCGACCCCCTTGCGCCTGGGTTCAGTCAGCCTGCGACCGCGAGAGAAAGTGTGGCCGATCCTAGTTTTGAGAGTGCTTGGGGTAAAGCCTTGGCGAAAGAAGACGGAAAGATTGCCTAGGACGGCTGTGCATGTGTATGGCTACCGCGTTGAGTCGAAAACTTCTTGTATAGTACATTGAGATTATGAAGCATGGATGATGCCGAGGGCTGAACGTTTGAGATGACAGATACCCGCGCACAGCTATACAAATTTTGATACGTCGACGAGAAAGAGAAGCAATCACTGTTCGTCCATACAATATACAATAGTCCAGTGCTTCCAGGGTCGCGAACGCTATCAAAGCGATGCGCTAACATATGAGCGGGCGAAGTCAATGACGTCACCGCGTGTGGTGGAACGCGGAACGGAGAAGACTTCGCATCGCTCTTACGAGACTGGGATCGGATTGAATCAGGACGTAGTGGTTTCCTCTCCGAAGTTGGACAACCGCAGCCACACACTGGTGCAAGGACTCCTCACGATTTTGCGATTGAAGTCGCAGCACACATTGCAGCACCCTCTGCGCGCACCCACCATGAGCACCAAAGACAGAGATAGCAATGGCCTCAACGCATATGCAACACTGCTCACACGGCCAAGCTATCTCGCCGGCGCGCTCCTCCTCGCGTACACACTCAACCTCTATTCCCCAAGCACGCCCCTTGTCATCCTTTACACCGCAGAGACTATGTCCGAGCCCTCAGTAAACGCCCTCCGCGCCGAAGCCAAACACTCAAACACTATCCTCTACCCCGTAGAGCACCTCCGTCTGCCTACTTCAGATGACGACGGTGACCACGGCATGGTCGCTGAGCGCTTCATCGACACCTGGACCAAACTCCGCGTCTTCGAAGTGCTCGAGCTAGCCGAGAAAAAGGTTGATCGTCTCTGTTTCCTCGACGCCGACATGATGATATTCAAGGATCCATCCCCGTATATCTTCCATACAGACAACGACACGTATCTGGCTGGTGGCGACGGAAAAAGGATGTGCGCTACACACATCTGCGTGTGCAATCTCGACCACGACTCTTGGGCTCCGAAATCCTGGGTCCCAGAGAACTGTGCGCATACTCATGTTCAAGGGCCGGACGACGTGCCGGATGTGAAAAGCGAGCCGAGCACCATGGGCGAGATGAACACCGGAACGTTCGTGTTCCACCCATCTGCGGAACTACGCTCTTTCGTGCTTGGCAAGTTCGAAAGCACACCGCCGAAGGAGCTAAGGAAGTTGAAGTTCCCAGATCAGGATTTCTTGAACATTGTGTTTGAGGGGCGGTGGAAGAGTCTCAGTTGGCGCACCAACGCGCTCAAGACGTGGAGGTACTGGCATGAGAATATGTGGCGCGACGCCGAGGTCGCAGTGTTGCATTACATTGTTGACAAGCCGTGGGCCGCACGAGTTCAGACTTCATCTAACGGAAAAAAAGTTGCTGGGTACAAGGGCGACGACGGGGAGACGCATGGCTGGTGGTGGGACGCGTTCGGGAGGTGGACCGAGGAGAGGAGGAAGCAGGGCGAGAAAGACCTGCTGAAGACGACAGGGAAGTATGTGGCGAGTGAAGACGGAAAGGACAATGAGGAGATGCGGGCGGTCGGCGGTGGAGCGCAGGCATTTGCGAAGAAGTGGAAGGATGGGAAGTCTGTTGAGGATAGCAAGGAAGAGAGCAGTGGAGGAGTGAGCGGCAACCCCCCTGACGGTAAAGAGGACTTTGGACAAGGGCCCCATGGGCCGATTCTGCGGAAGCCGATGCTCGGAGAGAGGGGTCATGGACGGGTCGTGCGTCCGAGGTGAGCTTGCATCCATTGCATGGTTGCAAACACAAGCAGATCAGATTCACGAAAGTTCTACCCCTGTATTCCTCACGCATCCCACCTTTAGATCACATAATGAGGAAACCCCAGCTACTCTTAGCAAAACACCTCGCCTTTAGAAAACATATCCCAGACCTTCTCTTCAAACACACCCTGATCAACAACACCACCAAACCCATAGCACTTCACAAACTCCACCAATGCTGCTTGCAACTTCGCTAGTCGTGCACAGTCGAGAGTTGAATACTGAGGATGCCGCCGGATATAGTCCCACGCTTGCACAGGCGTGACTTCGCCGTCGAGTGGGATGCTAGAAGAAAGCTCGAGGAGGCGTTCAACAGAAGAGGAATGGACCGTCCATGCTGGGTTTGAGGTTTGGTCGTGGGTGGTAGAGGAAGGGTAGTGATGGTGATGTTGGTGGTGAAGTAAAGTAGCACTAGCCATGAGTGCATGACCTGATGGAGCCTCGTTGTCGAAAGTGGATGGTATATGGCCGAGGCAGGGAGCTTCTAAACTGGAGAGGGGGTTAGTGTCGGAGTTCCCAGGGGGAAGGGAAAGAGGCATAGTACCTGAGGATGAAGTCCATGCCCATCGCTGTGGGGTTTTGCTGACTGACGAGAGTAGTAGTTGAGGTAGATAGTATGGTATCGAACGTTGTTGGTGTAAGTGCTTGAGTGGTAAGTGTACCACCACTTTGATCGCCTCTGCGTCGATCTTGATTCCTAACTTGTATGCGTTCATGCTGCTTTGGCGCCTTCGCTGATATGCTGAACTCAAAGAATTCATCCAAGCCCGATTCGGCCTCAATAGTCGTCTGTTCTGGCGATGGTAGTGGTTGTGTCGTCCTAGATGGGATTGGAATGCCGTTGTTCGCTAGCAAGGTCTTCATTGCATTGATTTCAGCATATAACGTTTTCGTTTCTCGCAAGAGCCTCCCTTCATTGGCGCGCAGCTGTACGACTTCCGTCTCGAGAGATTTGACATAAGCCTCTTTGCGTTCGCGATGAGTCCTAGTCCTATCCGTTAGGAGTGGTATCGATTTTCAAGAGAGGCTTGGACTATGGCGTGTAACTAACAAGACTTTAAGGGGTTCACGGAAAGATGACGAGACAACAGGTAGAACTCTGTTGATGGGGAAAGATATAATGACATACTTCTGCGCACGGCGGACTTGCTCTCTACGCTTCTGGTAGGGATTTTGGGGCTCATTGGTGGCCAGTCGGTCTGAGACGATCAGGTCATTACTAATACGGTACATGGTCATCCTGCAAAAGACCCTGCAGGGCGTGTAATGTTTGGAAATTCTGCCAAGGAGGCTTCCATAGTCAGAGGCCGGATTGGGCCTGCGTGGTAGTCCTCCTGCAAGAGTACGCTTGTGCGTCGGTACACTACGTGGTGCAGTCATGGGATTGTATGTTGTCGGGCAATAGAGGATGTCAATTTTGAGAGTACGCACCTGCTGGAGGCTCCTTCTGGCTTTTGAATGGCTTAAAGGTGAACTTAACCATGATTTGGCCTCGAAAGCGACTCGATACCTCAATGTTTGATCCTCCACTTTAGTGTACGAGATTCGGTGAATCTGCACCGGAAGTACAATGTTAGAGTGATCAAGCTACTTGATTCCGAAGAAAGTCGCTAGCACACTCGCGCCGGGCGTTTTGGACCTGAGGGGTTGTCGAACCCTGAGGCCAGCTGGAACACTGTGCGTTGCGGATGGCAGGGATTGTGGCTGATGAGGCGAACAATTACTGGAATCGTTAGGGCTGAGGGCGCCGGTTAATCTCATTCGCTCGGTGTCTGTGGAATGTCCGAGGAAATGATGATGATTAGCCCCAATCACAGCGGCTCGACTAGGGCTTACGGGGCACCGCCCCCAACTCCACTTAGGGAAAATGTTTCGGAATCAATCTCCTCTCTGGCATGCAAGTCTAATCCCTTCAACTTAGCACATGCAGCCATCGTGTGTCGACGTTGATCTTCTTGGATACCTTAGGTAATTTGGGTCGGCGGCTGAGCTCAGATGGACTTCGTGTTGCGTAAGAACCACCGATATCCTGCTTTGCCTATCTCGGAAGCCGCGATCGAATAATCATGACTGAAGCGGAGCCGTACCAAGTACTAAGGGGATGCGACAAAGGTATTAGCAGGAGTATATAAGAATATCCAGCGCAAGCGTAAGAGCCCATCCACGGTCTACTACTTCGCTCTCTTGGAATCATCTTGACCGTTGTCAGTCCCGCAATCAGCTCGCCTCAAGAACGAACGACACTTGCTTCCACTACTACACCATGACCGCACTTCCGACAAAACTCACTCTCCTGTTTGCTGTTCTAGCGACCTTGGGAGAGACAGCTCCGTGGGCTCCGAAAAACACCCATTGGCATCAGAAAGCTTCCACCGGAAAAGCTGTCTACTTCATCACTAATGAAGCAGAGAACGCAGTGGTAGCACTGCCGATCAAAAGAGATGGAAGCCTTGCCGCTGGCAAGTCCACCAAGACTGGCGGTGCTGGAGCAGTCATGATCCAAGCATCTACGGGAAACCTTGAGCTTCCTGACGGTCTGTCCAGCCAATCGTCACTCACACTCGTTGGCAGCGTAAGTGGAAGTACATGACACATGTTGCTAGTACTGACTTGATTTTAGAACATCTTCGCTGTTAATCCTGGTTCAAACACAGTGTCTATGCTTGCCATCGATCCCGCCGATCCATCGTGCCTGACTGTAGTCGGCCAACCTGTCACCGTGCCCGGTGAATTCCCCAATACAGTTGCCGCCTCAGCGAAGAACAACCTTGTATGCGTTGCAACGACTGGAGCCGTAGCCGGGGTATCTTGCGCGTCATTCTCACACCGAGGCATAGGACCCATGGACAAGCTCCGTTCATTCGACATCGGGCAGTCCACACCGCCGAAAGGTCCTCTCAACACTGTCTCGCAAACTTTGTTCTCGGCCGACGAGACGAAGCTTCTCACAATGGTGAAGGGTGATCCCATGGTCAACAAGACAGGCTACCTCTCTGTTTTCGAAGTCGAACGTACCTGGGGCCGCCAAGCGACTCTTGCTCAACAGGATGTTCGCAGCTCTCCGAATGGGACGGCCGTATTGTTTGGCACAACTCGCATCCCTGGTAGCACCAACTCGCTCTTCGTTACTGACGCTTCTTTCGGCGCCGCGGTTATAAACGTTGACCGGAATGGCCAAGCTACCGCCCCGCACGAACAGAAGATTGACGGCCAAAAGGCCACCTGCTGGTCGACTATTTCACCCGCCACAGGGTCCGCCTTTGTCACTGACGCCGCAGTTGACCGCATTGTAGAAATGGATGTGAGAACCGCCAGCATCATCAAAGAATATGACCTGTCCGCGAACCGCGACCCGGGACTGCTGGATCTAGCAAGCGCTGGCAATTTTGTGTATGCTTTGTCGCCTGGCAACGGGACGACAGACCCGGCTATCACAGTTTTGGATGTGTCGGGTGGTCAAGGCTCGGCAAAGCAAGCTCAGCGCTTCAGTCTATCTGGATTTGCAACTAGCTCCGCGCAAGGAATGGCGGTGTTTTTGTAAGTGGTGTAGCTTTCCGGGATCATTGTTCATGGAGAGCTATTCGGCGGAATATATCAAGCATTCTCAGGGATGGATACTGCTTTCCGTCATTCTTTGTACCTTTCCTTCAGCATTTGCATAGCAGGAGTACATGTACTTTTGCGCACCTTTTATATTTCTCGCCATCATAGATGATTGTCAAGATAGATTCGCATAATTGAAACCGAAACGTGTTGCCGTTATGTCAACTCTGGATATCATCGCAGGAGTGTCTTCAATCTCTCCGCACCGTCGAACTCCCAAAAGATGCATTGATTTTTAGGCTTCGGATGTATAACGGAACAAGGAACTCTGATCTTCCATCCAGGTCCAGAACTTTCTTTGTAAACGTCTCGTAGACTTCTATCGACAGTCATCAAGAATCTTACCTTATTGTTAACCTCCAACTTCAGAACTGCGACTATTCACATCTATGCCAGCGTAAGAGTTGATTTACAACACAACAAGCAAGGCGAAGGCTCGGTTGTCTCACTGTTCGACCGATGCAGGAAGAACTTCAGGTTCAAGATGGAAGGTGCTGCTGGTAGAAGTATGTGAATCTTTCATTACGATTCCTCAACCGATCTTTCACTCTTGCTCCGAAGCTTCTTTGTGACCAACATGCACTGGAAAGTGACGTTCTGACTACCATAATTACCTACAAACTGAGCGTCGCCCCAGCTACTCCGACAACAGCGGCTTTGACATTCGCGCTGCCCAAAAGGCTGTAAGAGTATGGTACACTCGTCAGTGTTCCGGTCGGCGCTTCGTTCGTTCCCTGACCCAGATCCACGTCCCGAACAACAGCATAGCCGTCCTTCGCGATAATATCATCGTTCGTGCCCTCGAATACCTGCCCAAATGTCTTAGTATGATGCGGACCGAGGGATCACATGATCGATCTCACCGAGGACTCAATCAGGAGTTGTGCGCCGGCACGCGTTCGAACTCCATCGTCCAAATCCTGCCAGAAGTTGTTGAAAAGGTGTCCTGTTCCGATTCTGAACATGGGCCCGCGGCTGTAAAGATTGTAAAAGTGGTTGTTGGCGTAGGTGACATGCCTGCGTTGGGAAGAATATCATTAGTAATTGCTGAAAAGTAGGATGTAGCGAAGACATACAGATGTCCGGTGTCTTCTGCTTGGTTGTTGTCGCTGTGACCCACGAGCGAGCCTTTCCAGTGATCATGCAAGTAAGAGTTCGAAATGGTCACATAGTCCTACAGGAGGCCTCGTTAGACTTGCCTCCCTTAGTGTTCAAGAGCAGGACGGTACGTACAGACGCTCTAGTGACATCCACCAGCCCATCATAGTAATCTTTGTCATGATCGCGATCGTTACTTAAATCAACGTGATCGACCCAAACATTTGTGGAGTATTTGACTGTGATCGCATCTTCATATGTTGAAAGGACTTTAGAGTGTATCGTGTTCCTAATGATCACGTTCGAAGAGTGATTGACAAAGAGACCGATGCCGACAAGATGGCCGCTGTTACGACCAATGATGGATTTGTTAGAGCCGACGAGGACTTTGGCGGCGCCACTGATGGTTCCGGAGACAACCACGATTCGAGGTGTGCTGTCGGCAACGGCGCTTGTGAGTGCAGCAAGCGAGGTGACCGTCACTGTTTCGCCGCCCTTACCACCTGAAGTACTATTGATTATAGTCAGAATTGTACATTACTACGTGGAGCCATGAAGAAGAAAAAGTTGCGAGACTGCTCGGCTTGCAACAGCATATGAGTCACGAAGAGCTTCTAGACTCAGGAAGCATAACAAGAAGCAGAACGTAGATAGGCCGTAGCCATTCGAGAATTGCTAGAGCACGGAACCGACTCACCCAGAGCCGAGTGTACAATATCCCACAGTGCAGACATCGGTTATCGAAGCAGCAGTAACCGCACCACAAGTGGCGGCGAGGAGAAAAAATAGCCGTTTCAGAGGAAACATCGCTACTCTAGAACGCGTTGTAATTTTGGGTAGCACCCAACATTCATACCGGTGCGGCTACTTATAGGCACCCTTAGTGTCGTCTACCCTTCGGACTTTAGAGCCGTAATCCGCGACCCAGGTATCCCTATATTGGAATATGTACAGAGCCTTAGTTGACGCGATTCGCACCCCTAGTTCCTCCTTCCTCATTGGCGGATAATTGTGGCTTGTGATATATACAACTCCTGCTACAGCTCAAAAGTGTGGGAAGCAACGGAAAGAATGTCCCATCACTCGGAACCTTGCTATATTTGCTGCGCTTCCACGACGCGTTGCTGACGAAGGACGTCAAGTAACAGGTGGTGAATAAAACGTCACGTGACCCATGTGGCCTTCATTATCATGAGTTTACAACTGCTAACGTAGTATGAAAACTACTCTTGCTGCTAAGTAAGATACTTTTGCTCCGGATCTATCATCCAACTCGCTTCACGATATCACTTGCGTTGTGTGATGATTCGAATGCGGGCTCGAGCATTACTTGACCTCCTTCTTTGAATGTACAACGTAGTAGCAGTAAATACGAACAAACATCCTCTTGTATACAGAGCAGTTACAGCTTTCGCGTATCTTCCCAGACGTGTCGTCCAGGCGGAGAGTGAGATCAGTTCGCATGCTTATGAACACATTCATTAATGGGCGAGTAGGAGTTTACACTTCCTAGTGGTTATGGACGTGTAAATTCCGCACCTCTTGAGTGGATAATTCGGTGCTAGGCTTAGGGTGATTATGATTCTTCCTTTGGCCGGTCGTTCCTCCTAGAATTGTAGAGTGCCACCAACGGCCTTCATATGGGAATGAGCGGGGCGGGAAGGAACCTCGGTCTGAGCCTGCCCTGAGGTGAAACGGCAACAGCGAATGAGGTAAGAATGAAGTCATGCCAGTGTACCAGGTATTCACTATCCAAATGGCATGAATTCAGCTTAGTAGCATTTATGTGCTCCATTCTACAATCCGACCTCGCGGATTAGGCGCATATTCCACCGTCACGGTATTTGTTTGCAGAATACCACCGTGTTCATTCGATATTACAGTCCCAAGCTCTTCTGCTCCTGGAATGCTTGAGATGCTCGTCCCGGCCGATTTCTGTTGGACGATTTCCAGCGGGACAGAAGAACTCCCGTTAGTGGTGACGCCATCGGTCGCACCCGTTCCGTCTGTGCGGTGATATCGATCGTGGAGCGAAGTGATTGTGTTCTTGAAGAAAACGCGGAGCACGGGTATGCATGCCCCGATGACGGCTGTAGCTGTTTCGACGGCCGTCCATATCGTAACGTCCTTTCCAGAATCTGTGTGGATCAATTAGCAATGTTTCGCTTCCCTTGTTCTTGGTGAGTACGCTTACAGAAGAAGTCTATATCTGTGAGGTCTTGGAGGTATACGCCCTTGACTATGGCGCAGACTCCTGCAAGTAGACCCATGCTCATTGCGATGCCCACACCGATCTTTTCTTTTGTCTGTAGCTGTAGCCCCCACAAGAGTTTCCACGGTATCAGAGCGAGCGCGAAGTCCACGACGGCGCAGAGCGCAGCATTGAAATAGCCGTAGTCCCTAGTCACTGAACCGGGCCAGCAAGATCCTTGGAGGAATGGGTTCCATAATCTTGCGGTGGGTCGACATGACACCCAAGAGAGAAACGCTGAAGGTAACATGACGACGAAAAGTAGGACGATGCACACCCAAACGAAGGCCTTGAGCTTGCCTTTGGTGAGTCGAAGTAGTGTGACGCCGAAGGAGATCTTGGATAGAGTAGCTGCAAAGCAGGATACAGTAGCCCCTATGTAGATGTTCCGAGTGAGGGCAAACACATCTTCGATATCGACTGTCCAGACATGCCTTCCTAAGCCGAGCTCCCGGCCGGCTTGAGTTATTGCAGACTCGACAGCGAGGAGGAGCTGGTGGAGGTCAGCATCAGCCCCGCTATTCAGTACCTAGTCGAGACGAAGGGGAAGTGGGTTTTACGTACCCAGGCCAAAGATATAATGTAATCGTCGAACCAGAGTCTTTGATGTCGACTGATTTTCGCGTAGAGTCTCAGTCCTAGGAATCCACCCGACAAGGCGCATAGCATCCACGTTACACCCAGAACCACAGGCCCAGTATCTCCAGTACAATCCAGTCTACTGCAATCCGGTTTACTACTGTCCATCGTGTGTCCTATAGCGTCTCTTATTTCCGCTTAGAGCGAATGCTGTTTCGATTTTCGTGAGCGTGCTGCACAACGCCCTCAGGCCAGCATACGTGCACGGTCGACGTGCACAAACCAGAGACAATACATGGGAGAAGGGGGAAAGGAATACGTCTGCGAGAACGGGATGCGCAGCAGGGTAATAGGGCACGACCTCACGCGCCACCATGTACACGTGTGGCCATGGCCGCACCACTTGCACAAGTGCTTTGATGGTGCCGGGACGTCCCTTGTGCTACGCTCTACTTGTGTGAAGCTCCGCCTGAGCCACCAACAGTTCGCAGCGGCATCCCCGCTCCCACATGTTTCATAGGCACGCGGAACCATGTCCCCGTACCCGAAAAGTGGATTCGCAGAGAAGATCGAAGAGCGCATGGCAATGGTAGGCAGCGAAGCACCGAAGGGCAATGCGTGATGGTCAACGTAGCGGCGCGTGTTCTGCATCTGGTAAGTACCGTCGTCTGTTCCCGGAGCTTGGGCCCTTAGATAGGAGGGTGGTGATGGCGCATACAATGCAGGTGCAGGGATGTACCCCGAGAAGAGCCATAGACGTGCCTGACTCGCCAGTCGCCGGTCCGTCACTTGCTGAAAATGCGAGCATCGCTTGGCTGGCTTTTCTTCGCTGTAATTACTTTGTAGAGCAGGAGACATGAAGGCTGACCGAGCTTACGGTCCACAGGCCTGACCATCGCCACAAGAAATGCAAATCGTGCCCTCTGCCGACCTTGGGCCGCAATAGAAGGTTCTCATGAGACGTTGGGTTAACTCACAGCTTAAAAGGATTGTTCATACGTGTGTAGACCCACAGATGCGCTCCCTTATGTGCTGCCTGAGTGCAGAGGCTGCTCCATTAGCACGACAATACGCACACACGCACTCATCTTCTCCAGGCTAGTGACTTCATGCGCGGTATCGTCAGCGTAGCGGCTTCATAACTCCCAACTAAAGCAGTCACCGTTGTTGACGGAACTCTTTTGGGGAAGCAAAGCGAGAGAACGTGAGGACCAACGCACAAAAAAGCACCGCCATCGCGCACTAACCATGGTGCTACCCGAAGTCCAGGAATCGTTCGCTAATCGAAAATCCATCGCAGCGAGTAAGGTTTTCGATCGGGCCGATAGGGCCCATCTCCGAGGCGTGGCAGCAACATCCACGACCATGGGTCCACGAGACGCCTGCTGGCCATGACAGGGACGCATACCTGGGCCTTGGGTCAGGTTGATCAACCATGATTTAGATTTAATCACTCCACAGTGGACCGTTGCGCTTAAACTTCAGCTCGGGTGAGTGCCTGAATCATTGGACTGCTCGGACCGGTTCATCCTCGTCAGCCTTGCAGGAGGACACGCGTTGGACAAGTGTCGCAAATATACATTATTTGCCAATCTCGTTCAAAAACATCTGACGCTAGTAATCTACTTGACTTCCAACCTTAACGCATCGTATTGCACATATACGCTGCGCGGGAGCAGCGCTGACTCGTAGTCTGTTGCATTGTATGGCAGACTCAAGACAAACTCGTTCTTCGCCCTGGTAGACAAGTACTCCGTTGGAAACGTGTACTTGTGACCTAACGTATAGCAGGTGATTGCACTGCGAGTCGCACAAGAAGACGATTGATTATACCTAGAAATGTATCAGCATCAAGTAGCTACCAGTACATGGTACCATGAGCACTTACGGGATGATCCAGGGTTCAAGTTCATGCCCGTTCACAACAACGGTAAGGGGAAGGTCATTCCAAGGCTGCGTGACATTGAAGACATCAGTATTTCCGGCTGCCGTCTTTGCTCCCGCCAATTGGACTGTAAATGTCGCAGCTTTCTTCTTATCAAGATCATGCTCCCTGAGGTCGAATGTTATCGTCCAATTGTTGATCTCGCCGTGTCCCGCGACTTGAGTCGGCCGTTTCCAGTTGGCATAACCACCGAAGACAGACCAATGAATGTAGTTGAGGTCCTTTGCTGGGTCACTCTTCCCTACATGATAGTTCACACCGTTTGGAAAGTCCTCGAGATAGTCGTATGCACCCCAGTATATGCGATATTCCTCAGGGGTTTGCGGTGTATCGAGCCTTTGTGCCGCATGTCTCCACTCTCCACCAGCCTTGTCTGGGGTTCCGATGCGCCAAAGCTCGGTGCCAGCGGATTCAGCCTTCCACTTCAAGTGTCCACTATTAGTCGACTTTCCAGCTCGAACGACTACCCCATCTTTTATAAAATCGCCGAAAATGCCATCGGCATAGATTGTCGCTCTGTACTTGCCCGCTTTGATGCGATCGATCTGCACTTTGCCATCGCTCTCAACATCTGCCCAGTATTGATAAGCTGATGTGTCCAGAACATTATCTTGGAAGTCGACGCCATCTTGAGCCAAAACAGCAATTGCGTTTTTAGCACCCTTCGGTAAGTCGATCTTGGCTTTCCATGAGCCACGCTTTGAGCTCGGCACATAATTCGGAACGTGTTCCGCAATCGAATCGTAGAACTCCGCGTTCCAGGATGGTGTGGCGTACTTCACAGCCTCATTTCTCAAGTCTCTCCACGAGGCACCTGCAGGGCCTTTGTTAAAGTGGTAGTATTGGGGACCGAATGTACGATCAAAGCCATCAGTGATATTGGGTGTGCCATCGCCATGGTGGTTTGAAACCATGTAATTGTAGATGATTCCATCAACAACCAAGTCTGAATGTGTCGGACCACCATAATAGGTGTCTTTAGTGTTCATCACTAACCAAGCACCGAAGGTTGAATTGTCCTTGCTGTTCGTTCCGTCGCCAAAGAGACCATGAACCTGTTGGTCGCGCCAAGTTGTCGAAAAGGTGTACTTGGTGAAGTAGTCCGCGAACTCTTCGACATACGGGTCATTGGTGCGGTTGCCGATGTACCAGGTGGCGTCTTGAACGGTCGTCGCATTTGCAGTGCTGCCCGAGGCCGGATTTGGCACCGGCATTTTGCTAGCAAGGTTATCGTCGGTGATCAGGTCGGTCCACAACTCTGTGCTTGGCCTGAAGAGCGTCCTGAACTCCTGCAAGTTACGTAAGAAGGGAGTTGTTGAGTTGTGATATGCGATGCGACTGAAAGTGTGCAGCCCAGTCTCTCCATCCCGCAGAAACCAATACTGTTGCAAAACTTGGCCCGTAGGAGGGTACGTTTCACTCATCATGACACCGCCATAGGCGACATGTTGGGAGTCCACGCCATTGAACAGCTTGTAGGTTGGCGCGATAGTACCGGGGGTGTAGGAACCAGAGCCTGTGCTTGAAGGACCGCTGGCAGGGATGCAATAACAGTCCAGATATGGGCCGACCCCATATCTGCCGTCGCCAGAAGAGCCACCCGGGGAGTATGGAATGTAAGCTGCCGATCCAAGCAGATCTTGCCCATCAAGCACCAGAAGGTCAACCCGTCCGATGGATTTATTGACCGAGACAAAGAGGTGGTCGTTCTCTAGTTGGAGATATCCGGACGTCTCGTTGGCGGTCAGGCGTGCTGAGGCAGGGCCAATGCATGCGAGCAGGAGCGCTACACGCACGGTGTTCATACGCATCATAAGATCAGAATGGCGAAATTAGTGCGTGCTGCGCGATACACGACAGTGTTGTACATGGAGGCTTGCATGACGGTTATATACCGGGGTAGCAAACGTCTTACCGCGTCTTCGCGTGCTCTCGTGGTATCCCCTATGTCGGGTAATGGGGCATCATTTCCCATCGTGCCTGAAGATCCTAGACGGAATCTTGCGGCGTCGAGAGGATGGCGACGACACTAACCTTGCATGCGTAAAGTTGCGGGGGTGGTGGCCAAGGCGACGGCAAAATTTGGGGTTGCATGACCGCCCAATGACACGTCTCGGATAACGATGCCCCGAACAAACGATTTTCCGCCCCCGTCGTGCTTTCCCACGGGGTAGCAACAAGCTTTGGTCGGCAGCCTCGGCGGCCTTACTCTTGGGGCTTCTGTCGCGATTTCTTGTGCGGCCAACATATGAGTCGACATCATGTCACCATTCTCTTTGGGCCGTTTCCCACGTGCTGTTGGGCGATGGTGTGGGGAACAGCTGTGATGCCACTTGGTGTTTCGTTGAGTGGGTCTGCCATTCTACAGTCATCATCTTGGACCCACGACGGAGCCTTGCGACTCCTTACAATTGCACCAACGGGCGCGTGCACCGGCACGTGGTATTGAACTCCATAGGTCACCCTTCTACCAACACATCACTCTTTCTCTTATCGACGAATGTTGTGAAAGCGCTCATCGTGTCAGCTCGGATTCGGAGCAAGATGCACTCGATGCGATGCCTGCCCCAAATGCACATTAGCTTGCTTGAGGTTGAAAGTCACTTCGAGAGCTTGTGGTGCTCACATGCTTGAGTCGCACTAGTCAGGGTCCCCTCAAAGCTGTAAGATCTGAGTCTTGATGTTTGAATCTTACAGCTCAAGCAGAAGCCACGCATTGTCCTACAAAGAGCTCGCTACTAATACAAGGTGACTGGACAGATGATGCAGGTCGACTGGTCTCCAATTCTCGATCGTTCAGGTTCGCTGTGCTTTGGTTGAGCCAAGGCCCGTGAACCATTGCATGAAACAGTGAGTAATCCTCTTGTCCACGAAATCACGTCGAAAGCAACTCATAGTACATGACAACAGGTTGCTATGTGGATCGTCATGGACGTATTGGTAGACAAAAATGCAGCATCACCAATACAGGTGCAGCTCAGAGTGAGTCTTACTTTGTGTGTGTATATGTGTGTGTCAGATACGTAGCCGCGAGGACAATTTAGAGGGATTGACCGTATAAAAAGGCAAACTCAGGACTTTCGCTACATCGTATTGCAACGCCGACAGGTCTTCTCCGTTTTATACCATATTCCTATCCCAGAAGGTCCTACATCATCCTGACAGACTACCAGCCGATCAGCAAGTCTAGAACAGAGAGCAGCCCCACACGAGCAGGCCGGACAAGCCCTTTCACATCATCTTTCATAGCTGTCGCCGAAGAGATGCCACCTTCCTCAACTGGCACAACGGGGAAACCCAAGATTGACCAAGATCTGATAAAAGATTATCAACATCTCATAGGTATCGTCCTCTATCCGTCAATACCTCTGACGTGGTACTAATTTACTGAAGATAAGGTAGCCGAATGGGGTGAACACGCTACACACGAACTTCGCATCCGCATGGGAAGGAACCATATCGGACACTCCATCCTGCAAGTCAAGTTGCTTTACGAATTTGAAGCGAAAATCGTGACAAATGAAGATCATTTGTTGGTGAAGGGGGGATTCAAGCGCACTCAGGAAGGTGCTCTAAAGGCCCTGGAAAAATCTATAAAAAAGCGGAAGAAGGTAGAGAAGCGAAAGAGGGAGGCGGATAAAAAGAAGAAGGATGACGAAGGAGAGAAGGAGACTGAAAAGGAGTGGGGAATGAAGGGATTAGAGGAGGCGTTAGAGAAAAGTAGAAAGATAAGTGAGGAGATCGAAGATGATATAAAACATGAGGAAGCTGAAAAGAAATGGATGGAGGAGATGAAGGAGAGGGAGGAGGAGATAAGGCAGTGTAGAATGAGGGAGGAGAGTGGGGGTCTTAACAAAGCGGGAGGATGCTGAGACGAAGAAAATCTCAGGGGTAAAGAAGATGACAGGAAACCACAGGTTCTATAACCGAAGAACGCGGTCAATGCATGGTTCCGCAGACATGAGATGGACTATACCACCTAGTATCCGTCATCATTTTCTTATTATGATTCTCGATGTCGTCGACGGCACTCGGGAACATTTTCTCTACTCTTTCTAACCATTTGTTGTTCTATTACTGTATGTAGCTTGTTTTTTGCTGAAGGCGTTTGGTTCCATGCTTGCATATCGGTTACTTCCTTTTAATTACACTATTGCGCTGCAAATACTGTTTTGGGGATTGATAGGCGTTCGTAGCATACATGCATAGTTGTCCAAAACGTGTGATCGCGACTTTGAACTGATAATAATTCGAGTGTTAGCCGCTGTAGGTACCTGCTCGTGCCCCACCGGTACGGCTGAAAACAGGTGCAGATGCACGAGCGAGGAAGCTTGAGGGCACAGGAAGTCGGGAGGCGTGGACAGCGATGGCTGATGTATTGGACCTGGCGCGGTTGAACACAGGTGGGCATGTAGCTACGCGTGGCCAGCTACGGAGAGCGCGGGCTGCGGCGAGCGATACATTGGAGCTTGCAGAGCTGGAAGGAGCGATGCTAGGCCTGAAAGACACTTAGCGTAACGGATTGTAAGGCTGGAAACCAGCCGAGTCATGTGTGACCCAGGCGCAGCTTGCAAGAGCAGCTCCTCTTTGCAAGATCCTCCGTAGCCTAAGCAACACATATATCTCTTGAAGCAGGTTCGAGTATGAAGAGTCATTGTTTCGGGATCCTGACGCGGTTCGGCAAGGCTTGTGCAACGAAGATCGCCAATGGGCGGAGAAACCGGATTAACGAACGAGGGAGGAAGCGATAAAGTGATTCGACCGTTGGGTTACAAGTAAGTCATTACAAAGAGTGCAGTACCTGCGTCTTACAAAACTGCAGTGAACAGTACGAACTTGCGCAATACACTCTCGATTTCCACCGTGGCGTCTCCACAGTCTGTCGCTACACAGTCCCCCTGAACATCACTATCGTTCAAGATGTGATTTACAAAGCGCTTACACGCGTTGTATCGAGTTCGCCTATGCTTCACACCGCCATCAAAGACGCGGAATCAAAGAAGCTCGTCTGGGTGCAGATTGCCAGTGTTGATCTGCGAAAACATGTTGAATGGCTCGAGATCGATTCATCTGTACAAAATGATGCATTTGTACAGGAGAAAATACGGCTGGAGCTGGATACAAAATTTGAAGAGCTGAGCGACCGCCCCGGTTGGAGAGTGGTGGTATTACAGCACGCTGCCAATAAGTTGCTCGATGTTGTGTTCACGTGGAACCATGCACATACTGATGGTATGGTTGGTAAGATATTCCATGACAAGCTACTGCAGTACCTGGCCACGGAGACGCGAAGCGATATCACGACTCGAGTGAATAATGACGCCAAGCTAGACTTCACCAATACGCAAAGGCAGTTCCCCCCGGCCACCGAATTATTTGTTCATTTGCCCATGTCCGCCGGATTTCTTCTGCAACAGGCATGGCATCAGGCTAAGCCAATCTCATTGTTCCAAAATCCGAGTAGAGCGACATGGGCACCCATCCGGCATGATTCATACAGAACGAAGTTCAGAACCTGCATCGTCGACAACGCTACACTGAGTGACGTACTGGAAGCTTGTCGTGGCCACAAAACAACACTTACAGCCTTAATCCATGGCCTGGTCCTGATCTCATTGGCATCTCAGCTTGATGGAGATGCGGCACGAGCGTTCGCCAGTCTCACGGCCATAGATCAGCGGCGATTCTTGCCTTCGCATCCTTTAAAGTATCCCTGGCTGGAACCCAGCACGACAATGGCGAACTATGTGAGCAACACAACTCATGAGTTCGAGGGGGCCTTCGTAGACCAGATGCGGTCCTGTACTACTGGCCAAATTCACGCTGGCCGCCTTTCGACTGGCCAATCTAATCTCGTCTGGTCCGCCGCGTCTAAGGTTCGCGAAGACATACAAAAGCGGCTGAGCAAAGGTCTCAAAGACGACCGCCTCGCTCTCATGAAGTTCGTGACAAACGCGAGAGCTCTGTTCGAGAAGGAAGCTCAAAAGCCACGGGCGCTTTCGTGGGCGATATCGAATCTCGGCGTGATGGATGGCACACCCGAGGGTGAGCCCATCCCCGTCATTGAAGAAGGTGCTTGGAGCATCCGAAGAGCACAATTCACCTTGAGTGCGCATGTACCTGATGCCGCGCTGTTGATCGCTGCCCTATCACTCAGAGGAGGAGAATTGATTATAACTTGTACCTGGCAAGATACAGTGGTCAAAGATAGCCTGGCGGATCGTCTCGTCGGGAACTTGAAGGGATGGTTGTCATACATTGGAGGTTCTATCCAAAAGTAAGGATTCATCGGAACAACCTTCACAATGCAATGGGGACTAGAAAGATTCGGTACGGATGAGCACAGCAATGATGAGCTTCGTGCATGGTGAAAACACCTGCAAGTTGTGACTAATAAACATTGTCGCATTCTGTCGTACGCGACTGGTAGATAGAATAAGGCAGTTCAGAGATGATGAGAAACGCCGGGTCCATGCTTCGTTTTAAAGTATACGACGCACCAAACGATGTGGCTTGCGCTTGCGTCAGCTTCAGGGGAGGTTCAGAATTTTAATATGACTCCCTATCTCAATTACATGCGTCAACCAGATGTGGCCACTTGTGACGTTGACCGTTACAAGCGCAGTATGGTTACAATCTTGCCTCATTCTTACAGTCCTTCTGGGAGCATTAATAGGTCTAACGTCGATGTTCTGCCTATGGCTTCTTTTTTGGTGAGGCTGCTGACGTTTGAGGGATCGCCGTGTTTTCTGCCTCGCTAATCTGATTGACTTTACCGAAAGTATTTGCGGAAAGAGAACATTTTTTATTGGACCTGCCATGGTAAATCATCGAGGGCGCCTATTCTCTCGCAACTACTGGGTAATAACCTTCCTTGCTTGTCACGTGGGAATGGGGATCGCGTGATCGTGTCCATACCTAGGTAGGTAACCAAAGGCCTTGCGCTAGGAAAATTCATAAGACAAATGTACTGGTGATGCCACCGTACAAACATTGTATTGGTATATTAAGCCAATCTCACATCGACACAGCCAAGTATCGGTTTGCCCCTTCTAGCTCAAATGTAAACAGAGGATACGGATGGTTAGAAATGTGTCAAACACATAGTAATCATATCTCTTCCTGTTCCGGTCGTTCCCTAAACTGCGGTTGTCGTCGCTGTCTGTTTCCTATGTTGGGTATTGCGAGTTCCAAACATCCCCTACAATGCTAAGAGCGTTGACACAGGCTTGTTGTTGACTGGAGGCCGGAGCAATTTCCTGTGCCGGACCGCCGACATGGGTCAGAACAGTCAGAGATACACAATTGGTGTGCAAGACATGCAGATCTTGCTGAAGCCAAATTCTGTTGGTGTACTTCTTTCAGGCAATACCAGCGAGCATGAACACCCAGCGCTCCTGGTATGCAAAATTCGCACATCTTGCACATGGATAGGGGCAACAAACATAATAATCACCAGCTGTTGTTGGTAATGAGGCTTTTGCTATGCTGCATAAACAACGGTGAAGCAGCCAGGATAATACAAAGATTGCAATACACTTTGCACCACTAGCGATCTAAAGCTGCTATGTGGGACGGCGAGCTTGGAAAAAGAGTGCGCGCAAGTGCAGGGCCGGGGAAGGTTACCGGCGGTGTCCTTGCGGTACATACAGCTCGCTGGTTGCTAATATTGTAGAATGGGAGGAAGCTAATGATGCCCGAGGACTTATTCGCGCTCTAAGCGTGTAGTAGCTGAATCCACAACTGAAACGTAAGCTTACGCTGCATTTGGCTTCATGAGCTCAACTTGTTGATAGCTGTGATTGTAAAGTCGAGGACCTTAGCTCTCATTACAACTTACGGTGTTACGTGCAATACCTGTATCGGCTAAGTGAATGATTTTGTGTTAGTTTTCCGGTATCGCAACCTGCTCTGGCAGGAGAAACTTCAAAGCAAACGTCCTGTCTATAGGTCTCAAATTGCAATGCTCGCACTGCTACCACAGCTGTTTACGTCGCTGGCGGCGTGGAAAGCTTTATCTTGCCATTGTTGCAGTAGCATGCTAGCAGCCAGGGAGATCTGAAAATCGACAAAAAGATAAGCCTGATCGGTTGGTATGTTACGCCCAGGCGTTAGAACCACAGCTAGGCGGTAGTGGGGTTCGAACTGCCGTGCTTGCGCCCTATGGAAACTCGAGTTAGCAAATCCTGCTCATTGAGCAAACCCACGGTGTCTGACTCCACCGTGGACTTGCTCGAGACTACTCGATAATTGTATAATATATATACCACCAGAGGCCTTGTAGACTTTAAGATCCTCGAGTTGTAGCTTATGGGGTGAGACAAACGGGTTTTAGTCGGGGGCGTGGCTGCTCTTGGAAGGGGAAGTTGCAGAGTGTTTTCGACTCTCACCACAACACCACCTTCTCCCACTCCACCAACCCCGCCCGCGCCCACGTACAACACCAGCCTCCCCGGAATGGCTGCACGTTCTCCGGCCGTCGATTACCTTAGGGTCAATCTCGAACCCCGCGATGTTCACTTCCTCACGATCGGTATGTGGCTTGGCGGCATCCTCATCCGCGCCGACCTCACCTTTGGCAAGTTGCTTGCCTTTGCCGTAGGCCTTTTGTGCGTTAGCGAGATCTTTTCGAAGGCAGGCCTCACTTGCCGCAAGATCATCGCCATTCTTCGCAACGTTGTCGCGATCAGCGCCATATCGCTTATCCGCTTCTTTATTGGTAGCCTCTCCGACCGAGACTCTGTACTTGACAGCATGGTTGCCGGCTGCACTTTGCTCCTCGCCGGCATACTCTTCGGCGTGATCCGTGGCATGTACTTCAGGCACAGCCTCGTCGTGCGCAACAGCATACCCGTTGAGAATATGTTCGTTGCCGGCGTCGTCTTGGCTAGTTTTATGCTGCTGAACTACAACAAGAAGCACCACAGGCTCGTGGCAAGGCGCGAGAAGAAGCTCAGGAAAAAGGGGCGGACTGATGGGGCAAGAATTGCCTCAACGGACACCACAACCGCAGCCCCAGATAATTCCAACGGTGACATTGACAACGGCGACCATGCCGCAGCACAAGAGAACTCCGTCGCAGACAAACCGGCCATAAAGCCACCTAGGGGCCTCCGCGCACCCTTTGGACGCTTGACTCTGGACTTTGATAGCGGAGATAGAGTAGGCAGCTCAGGCCGGTAGGACACGCCATGTTTTGCTGGGTATGCCAGGTAGCGTACAAGGCTTTGGACATGAATTGAACTTCTGATGCATTCTATGCCATGCTCATGACGTGCATTGTTGATGTAATCTGACATTCGCATTGTCATGAACGAGGTGACATGCCTCTTGGACGTAAGACATGCGCGGATAGGTAGAAGCATTCTGATGTAACTAGAGGATCCCGTTGACACCCTCAAGCTAGAAACGATTTATGATGTCCTTAGAGCTTGAAATTCTACGCGAGATCGCACACACAAGTTCTGCGTTCATAGAGTGGCCATAGAATGGGGTATTGTCCAAGCGTCTGTACACCCCATGCTGTCCCGGAATGGATGCCTCATCGCAGGACTACTGTTCCGTAGCTGCATTGCCTAGACAGGACGTCCACTTTGGGTGCAATCGTTTGCTGACTGTGTGTGTGTGTGTGTGCGTGCAATATTTCTTGGCGCAAACACGTGCGGGGTGTTTGAGCTCCAGTCACCCCCGTCATCACAACACCATTATTCTCGCCGGGTGCTGTTCGCGAAACAACCAGGTAGGCATTGCAATTGCATAGACTCGTAGAGATTCCGCTGACCGTCTCCCAAAGCTCCATACCGCGAACAACCCGCTCCATCGGCCACGTGCCCAAGCTAAGCAGCGTGGCCGAATACACCGCGAATGTCAACCGCGATGCTCATCGTCGCTTTCATCGCGTTTTATACGTTCGCCTTCCTCTTTTATAGGTCAAGGCCAGCATCCAGGTGATGTTAATAAGAAGCCGTCGACCTCAAAGAGGGCCCCTACGTGTACGGCAGTCCTGCCGGGAGACCTCACGACTTCCACCCCCGAGAAGTACCGTGCACAAGCCGAGAACACACGCAGGGAGATCAACATCTTGAAGATGCGGCACGAAACACGCACCGACGAGACCGTGGAGACGAACGTGGCATTGCGCTGAGGATGGGCTCGACAAGGCCCGACGGACCCTCCGCGGCACACAGGAGGTAGAGCGGGAGAAGCGTGCTTCAAGTCCTTCGGGAGGAGAGGCTACTATTTCAGAGTACGATTTCCGAATCGTAACGACGGTAAGGATATCGAGCGACTTATGCTGGAGGTCTTAACGGATACAGCCGATGATAGCCTCTTAGGCCTCTTCCCAAGTGGATTTGCAAGAATCCCAAGAAATCCAATACAGTCAGACATTGTATTCAAGAGCTCAACTGCGATAAGGCAAGGCAGCATGAAGCTCCAAACCGGGAACCGCTCGAAACGTGTATCGCCTATGAACGACCACCGCAAGAAAATGTGGAAGTGCAGTATATTTCATGCGCAAGCCTTGATCATGGTGAGGAAGAGCTGAAGATACGGAACTGTGACGTGTGCGCGCGGGAAGGAACATACAGATTGCGAAATACATGGGTTTGACGCATCTTGCAGTGGCTTCAAGTGGCTCTTGCCGGTTTGGCGTCTCTGCTTGGTGGACTGGTCAAACTGGTGTAGAAGCAAGCGGCGGCGGAGGGAGTAGAGCGCAAGCTGAATAGAAGTAGAGATTTCGTCCCGGGGAAGAAGCACCAGAGAGGCAAGACGACGGAGAGGCCAGGATTCTACGTAGGGTGTTGAGTTCCGATGAGGGATGAGCAGGCCGATGGGACTCAAGGATTATGCGTTGCCAATGTACAAGTTCGGTAATGTAGACAATGGACGATTCGTTACGATCTTGACGTTCGCACTTGATCACAGCTTGACCTTTGTGATCGTGGCAATGTCTGACTCCTACTGCGGCTGCGTGGATTATGTCTGAGTGACATCTCCGTGACCGCGCGAATCCGGCGTTAATCTGTTGAAGCCACTCCCCTCTTGTCTCCAGAGTTGCACTAGGCAGAATCATACCAACATGTACATCCTGCTCATAGTGACCAATTTGCAAGGGTAGACATACTATTCGCCGACCAGGATATTCTGCATTCTGTACCCTGGGACAACTGATGGGGTCTAGCTCTTTGGAACCTTTCTTAGAGTACAGCACTCGGCTGGTCGATGATAGTACTTCTGTAGCAGTCAGGAGCGTCCCTTCTCAGATAGATTGATCCGTGCGCTTTGTGATGTTTGTAGCATGCTATGCTATGCTGACAGCCAGCGAACGACCACTTTGTTCTAGAATAGAACTCCGTAAAATGAAGATTGATAGCAGTAGCCTTGTGCATGTTGCAAAAAATTCGGCTAAACAGCTGCAGACTTTAATGTGCAGCTATTATTACCTTGGATCTGCCTTGGGCTGAGTAGTGACGAAAAAAAGTAAAAAAAGAAAGCCTGTTTCGGTGGGTATGTTACGCCCAGGCGTTAGAATAACGGCGCTTCCGGTATTCGAACTGCCGCCCTATAACACTGTTAGTAAACCGTTACCATGAGCAGCCACGGCAAAGTGGACGTTACCGTGACTGCTCGGAAGAAATTGACAATTCGAAAATATATATAGACGTACCAAAGGGTAATCGTGATATACACGGTCATAAGTGTGTGTGTGTGCCTTTGACGAAGCGGGCAGTTCACATATGGTTACCGAATATTGCAAGTGTCCTCTTTGGCAACCACTCCTCTCTCCGGCCAGCTAGCCTCAGAAGTGCGGATCATTCACTTAGCAGCACCATGTACAGCTCCTTCAATCGTGCACGATCTTGATGTAGGCGGCATGGACCATCCGGGCCCTCTTAGAGGGGAAGATGTCATTGCCCTCGAGGCGTTTCAAGAACCCTCGACCTTGAACACCTCTTCAAAATTCTTCGATGACACCCATGCGAGGTGCTGTTCGGCTTCCTCTGCTCGCTGTGCAACCCGCGATGTGCTTGGGTTTGAACGTTGGTGCTCGCGCGTCGAGGCCCCCGCTCCCACCGCATCACCATTGCCTCGACATCAGCTCTCCATGCCACCAAACCGCAGGCGCAACGCGACAGAAGCCACATAAAGATGACACATAGGCAAGGCTTATCTTCATCGCTGACTGCTGCCCTGCTGCATCTGAACCGCCGCGGCGCTCGCCCACCTCCGTGAAAAGCCAGCGACGGCACCGTACACCATTCGTTCGACAACGCCTTGAGGAGGATAGGCAGCGATGATGCAGGCCTTGCATGGCTTGCAAGTGTCGGAAGCATCGCGGAGCCTACGCCCGCCTTCATTATGCAGACGTACCGCGATTCGTGCTCGGCAGCTCGTATGTCCGCCAGCACCAACCGAGTCGTCTGGCAAAACCTCGAGTACAGTTTCGCAAATGTGGGTGCGATCGAAACACAAGTATCTTTGCTGCTCCCTGACGTGGCATAGGACTCAACGAAAGCGGCGAAGATTTGCGTACCCGGACGCCCCCGAGCCTGCCATGGACTACTTGTGTCCACAAGCACGACACCAACAAGCCGCACCGGATGTTGCTGGCTGCGTATCAAATTCCATCGCAATCCACAAGCGCGCCGGAACAGAAGCACACTAGTCAATACTGTTGCAATCAGCGACTCGCGAAGAGCGGTGGATCATGCCGGCCATGATGGACGCGCAAAACAAGAAGCCCGACTGAAGACACAGCTTCTGTCGAAGATGGATATGAGGCCAGCGCATTGCCACGAACAAAGCCTGATCGCTGGTGTAGGAACCTGAGCATTCCAAGTCGCCCAAACGAATTGGATTGTAGAATACGACAAGTTACCAGGGAAAGCATATCCTGTACTGAGACAGGAATACACGGGCGGAGCGGACACCCAGTGACTGCGAAGCTGGAATAGTGGCACTTGATGTCTCCAGGAGAAGCGGCAGCATAGACCGGTACAGAAGCATTGCGCGTGACAACGAACATTTGGGTACAAGGCCGTCTGGAGGAGGCCGGGTGAGATCCTGGACACACAACCCTTTCCAGAAGATATGCTGGGCGTGAGCTGTGTGCCTTGTTTGGGTTTATCTCCTTTCAAACAGCGATGGTTGGCTCAAGCATGAATGCCCAGGGACGGCACCCGATAGAAAGTTTTCCTTGCTGTTTCGAACGGACCGTGTGATGAGCCATTCTGTCCCGGAATGAGAAGCGCTCTTATTGCAGGGTATTGTAAGGGTACTGCAAACCCCGAATACCGAAACATATCTCTTCAACCCAAAAATACCATCAAGCACCGAGCTGGTCATCGAGACAGCTGGCAACGTATTATCCACGGTCAATGCTTGGATCCAATGAGACATCGCCAGATCGCAGCGGCGTTCGTCGGAAAAAGAAAATTTCTGCGTCTCTTTATAGGTCTTCATTGAAAGAACCCCGGAACCATTTGCAATGCGAGGCGTGTGCTCATATTCCAACGAGTTCTTCAAGCGTAGAACACAACCGGATACCACCGTCGAGATATCTTCCCGAAGATGTACTTCGATTACTGTTAACAGTCAGCGTGCGAGCCACGAAATCCTAGAGCACCCATCCTTATAGCATACACCGATGGCTCAGATCTGAAAATTATCGCACAACGAGGTCCGCAAGCGGGACCAGGGCTCTCTGTACGCAGTATCTATTCTGGGCCACAAGTGGCCCAGTAATCATTGCCGTCCATGCAACCGAGTGCATCCTGGGGAAAACTTGCCTACGACAGGCTGACACTGGCAGGGTCCCAAGGTGTGCTTGAACTACCGATATACTTCAAGGAACGGAGGACGCATAAACACCATCCCTAAAGTTTCGTAGAGTAACATACCCAACCTATGAAGATGGTTGGAGAGGCGAGGACGAGAATGAACGACTATGCCTCCAGTCGCTGGCGTGATCCGATCTATTGAGCGACGACCATTGAGGCTGTCGGAAAGGCCCAGTCCGTGGAGACAACGGTGAGATTTCTGGAACGGGCTTTTCGTCAATCTTGAAGATCATCTCAGTCTTTACGGGTCGGAAAAAGCCTTCGGACCAGATTGCCCAGACTGGTCAACTTGAGGTGGTCCACACGAGATTCAAGGCAAAGTACCCGAACATGGAACCATCGAAAGCCTACGTCTGCCTTCGATTTCTGCGTCGTTGCGCGGACGAGCCGTCCTATACCGACCTCAAAGAGCATCTATCTCGACCTAAGTGCGTCGTAGTCAGAAGGACCATGCAACAGCATCGATGATCCACCGGACACACGTGATGTGTCCCGCGCTCTAGCAAGCTTCACAGGCCGGGCAGAGGCTTCATACTCGTCATGTTCTCGATATGAGCAATCGTCTTCTCGAGGACTTGTCACTATGTCCGATTGGCGATGTTGAGTCGCCCCACGGTGCCGCTAAGGTATCGCAATCCGACTTTTGGTGCTGGTCTTGAACCATTGCTGTATTCCGGTTGCCAGGGAGTCGATGATACCCCTCTTGCCGGCGATCCGCTTGTTGGTTCTCTGGATCAAACGGCGCTTCCTCGGAGCGCCGTTTCACAGGCTGCACCGACACGCATATTGCGTGCGAGCGATCCAAGGCTCAGCGCACCACCAATGGTGAGGATGACATCCTCTCGACGAGCAAGACCAATTCATTCACAAGTGTTCCGTCTGCACCCACACGAATACTGCGACCGAGCACTCCAAAGCCCGACTCATCATTAGTAACGAGGATGACCCTCGCTCAAAAATGAGCCGTCTGCGACAAGCCTTCGAGTTTCAATCTATATGGAGGAGAACCCTACTAGCAAGCTATCTTGAGCCTTATTCATTGTTGACGTTGAGGCATCAGGGCGAAGTCGGTGGAAATTCGGCGGAGCGGCGCACCCGCAGCGGCTTGTACTAGAACATATGTTCTACCGAGCTTTGTGGCTATAGACTTATAGGTGCAATGGCTCCGAATCTTTCTTCCATTCTAGGACACCGAGCGCCGTCAAGTACCAGAAGTCCTGTGCGTATGCAGAAGGATGTGTTGCAGTGTGGGCGTCGCAAGAAGTTTCCGGTCGACAGGCTCGCAAGTCCCAGATCCGGTAGATCGCAACAAATGCTCCATGATCGACAGTACTGCGACGCAGTTTCCGCGGAAGGGCAGAGCTCAACTCAATTTTGCTTGAGAGTGGCCTTTTTGTTATGCATGTCCTTCCATGTTCCTGACGCTGTCAGATGTGCAATTGCCATGCGCAAGGGTACGATGCAAGCTTGGCGTATCTCAGTAAAAGCTCTTCTTTTAAATCGAGGGTATTTTCCTGGATTGCGATCCCCTATCCTGGGATAGGTCGTTGGCCGAGTGAGATATCAGCGATCGCTACAACGGTCAAAGCGGCGGCCGGTGCGGAAAGGTCGATGAAGGGTGGCTGTGCTTTCGTGGTGTGGTGAGCAAAGCCATGACCCGAAAGCGAGTCGAAAGAACAGTTTGGTGACCCAATTCGAAGCTGAGGCACGCTCACCGAAGAATGGCGGACGCTGTTAGTACTGGCAACCGCCTTCAAGATGCGTTTTATGCTGGAGGTTCTACAAAGCTGCAGCAGGAGAAACCCCGACCGTTCCTCGAGGTACCCATGCGAATCTGGAACGTCATCCAAGTTCGGGCAGATTAATGTCGAATGGAGACTTCTACCGCGGGTTCTTCAGCCTGGTGTTATTGTCCGCTTCGACGTGCTGAGTCGCCCTGGACCACCCCGTTGTATGCATGCCATGGAACTCAAGCTGTGTGTGCCGTTGATCTCACTATCAGTCCGACGCTTCGTTTCGTTCGAGGAGGCGGACGCGTCGTGGCTATTGCTGTGGTAGCAGTATGATTACGGTCGCGGTCGCGGTCACGGTTGCGTGTTGTCATCGGCGGCGGCTCTTCGTCTGCTGCGCGTGCGGCTACTGGTATCTTGAGCAAATGCTCAGAAGAGTATCAGTACATGCCATGTAGCGATCAAACGTCGGCATGACGCATTGTAGCCGGCGCTTGTTGGTGTGAGAAAAATCGTTTTGTAGGAGAGGAAGTCGCAGTGGTTGGATGGAAAGGGCGGCTTCAAGGAAGCAGAAGCTGCGCATGACTTGTCGACACGCTTGCATCTAGTGTTCTAGCAAGAGCGCGCCGAGCATGACCGCGCAAAGATTGTGGGGTTGACGGAATGGGTGATATCGAGAGGGAGAAGACTGAGAACGCGCGAAAATTCGAGCCCCCTCCTAGCCTCACCCACACCTGCCGCTGGAGGCGCCCTGACCAACAAGCAAACCATCTCCTCGACGCACAGCTCTTCACGAAAGTCCTCATGTACGTTCGGGTGGGATGTTATTGAGGGAGATGAGGAGCTTCAAGAGGGGTACCTGCAGCAGGATCGACGGCGCAGGGATGCATTCGGACCGAGTCCCGCACATGACCGAGATGCCCGCACCCAACAGACAGCCGAGCAGCACCAGCACGCCTATAAACTCGTGCTATGTTCTCTACTTGCTGAATCAACCTCTACAACGCCAGAGGGCATATTGTTGAGCGATCAGAGCCCACGTCGTCTTCTTGGTCATCGCTCTCCATTCGAGAGAGTCGGACAGGTACGCGCCCAAGTGTCTCCCGCGAAGTATGCAGCTGATCGAGGCAAACAGGACACGGCCCCAACGTAGATACGCAGGGAGAACCAATAGTTGATCCTTGAATAGCAATGAATCAGTCACCCCGTTTACACAAGGCCCCAAATTGGTCCAAGCGTGTCTCTGCCGTTGAAATTCACTAGGCCCCTGTTGCCTTCCGCACCACTGCCTCCGGCCTCCGTCCTTCCCTTGCCAACTTTATTCTCACGACCACCCTCGTTCTTTTCAACCACCCACCCAATAATGCACCACTGTCATCTCCTCTCCATCCACGTCTATCACTCTGTTCTACATGTTACGAACCCCAACTCTTTACTTGCGAATCGCAAAGAATCGGGGTTGCGCCGTTAGCGCCTATGCCCTCCATTTGCGGCTCCTGCGCGTCCGCCCGTGGGCATTTCGACCCTGCTAATCACACGTGACAGCTAAATTTACGTGTGCAGAATCATCGATGAGCGTTCCAAACTATGAGCATTGCGAAATCTGCCTTGACATGGCTCCTGTTCTACCCTGTTATCGCTGGCGTCCGGCGCGTCCAAAAGCACCAAGAACACCCGCGCGAGTGACACTTCCAAGGTCACTTAACGTCGCAGTCGAATCAGGCACCTTGCCTCCTCCCTCGGTTTACGTCCTTTCACCCAAAAGGCCACTGCTGTACTAAAGGGTAGCCCATCGGTGCAGACAGCGGTCATTTAGCTCCAGCGAAGGCCGCGACAATGCGAACAATGATCTGGTCCGACATTTTCGCACACGTGACGGCGACGTGCCACATACTAATAATCTCATATGGTTGGGTCTTCGTACTTGCTATTGTAGTAAGACCATTGGCGTGAGCTGGCGCTCCTCATGACTCGCGCACGGTCTCTATTTCCTACATGCAGCCAGTCCAGGACGGTTCGCGGTTACATTTCCTTCAGCCAACTGACTCAGTCTTCCAGGCTCCTTAGGCTCTACAACGCTAACATGGGCTTCTTTCAAGAGCCCAACGGGCTCAAGACAGTTGTCCCCTATCGCGATCAAAAACCGGAGGCCAAGGAGCAGACCATGCAACGTGCTACAGACTCAATGGGACTGGCTTAACACATCACAATTCCTGGATTGAAGAAAGTGCTTATCGTAATGAGCCTACAACTCATATACAAAAAAGAGATAGTCTTGGGAAGTGAGTTTGACGGCGCTGAGCTGCTTGCACAGATCTTGGAGTTCTTTCAAAAGCCCAAACACCATGAAGAGTCTGTGACCCATGGCCTCCCCCTACACCATCCACGGCTATACGACCCTTCTCGTGCGACTGGCTTTCGTCGAAGGGCAATTCCCAAAAACAAGGGCCCATCACAGATTTCCTAGGACGGTGCATCCCTGATATCCTCAACTGAAACGAACTTGAAAGATATATAATAAACACTGACAAGGCAGTGCATCCCTGGAGCAGTCCTGTTTTAAGATAGCTTCATTGGTCTAACATCCGGACCGTAGAGGGAGCAGATTACATTGTGTAGGCCGTTACAAAGAAATATCGTAGAGGTGTTCTGAGACATCAAGGCCGTAATTGAGCAACGATTCTACGTGGTTGCGTCAATATATTCTGAGTAAGCGACATAAGAGGACCCTTGCTGCAGCTTCAATCACTTCCACCAGATATCAACAGGGTATCATTGGGCAATGTGACGCCAGTCTGCAGTAAAAGCGGCGTCAACGGGCGTTGGTGCTCCATTAGCATGCAGTAAGAATCGATGGCAATGTCCGATAGTGAACCATCCTATTCTCTGCCTTCGGTGCTTGGTGAGTCTGGAAAATCTTCCTTGTCTGCAAGTTCTTTACTTGGTGATCTCGCTATAGCGAACGCCCTTCACTAATCAAAGGTTTCTTCTCACAATCACTTTCACGCCTTCGAGTCTCGCCTTGTAAAGTCTTCCATTGGCTACGAATCCTATCTCGTTACACCTTTGCACCGGAACCGTCAAGCTTTCCCTTCGTCGTATCCATGATGCCAAACCCTCCAGTCACGACCTCTAGGTATGACGATCCAACACGAACATAGAGCTAACTCAGCACACTTATATGCACATATCTACCCGCGAATAGGAAGTGAAGTCATCCGAAGGAGCCAGTCTGTGCTCACCTCGTCCTGGACCGCCGTTATCAGTATGCAGGAAAGGAACCAGAGCTGCTCGAGTTGAACATGCGTATATACATCATCAGAACAGGCAGTCGTCTAGTCCACCCTCACTAGCCATGAATAACAGTATCGCTGACTATGTATAGTGTGCGAGTGTGCTGGCATTGATCTACTCATGCGAGAGACAGGAGTCGGATGCTAAGGTCTTCCGACTATCCAATACTAAACTCAGTAGCCGGGATGCCGAAAGGTTACCATCAGTATGCTGAAGCCCAGCATTAGTTCCTGCAGCCGGTTCCACCATTCTTCGCGTACCGAGAGAATAGTAGCGCACAGACATCACGCCTCGCCTTCACCGACCCAAACTTCAGTGCACAATTTCTGAATGTCATCCCAGGCAATGTGGACCGCAAAACCCTTACTCAGCATCTACCTCTGATCACAAATGGCACACCGCACCGGTGGGTACGTATACAAACCCGAGTTTGTCAAGAGCTGAAGCGTTGCTGTTTTTCGGGTGCAGAAATTTGGGCGCGATTTCGGTTCTAACCTTATCGTTGAATGCTTATGCGCCGAATCAACTGAGCCTCTACTCTATTACTTGCTCGAACGACCTTGATAACGTCGAGTTCCTACGCCAGACAGCTACAGCTACACACGATTGTATTTGACCTGCTACACCCGCTTTCGCAAGGGAGCTCGATAGCTTCATGCGACTTGCTCGAGACACCTTTACTCTCACCTTGGCTGCCGACCACCGCTATTGCTTCCGAACGCTATCCCTCTGCATCCAAGCACGGTGACAGAGATACGATCGCCCTGTGCCCCATCACGAGGTCTCAGGCCTCTTGCGGGTATCTCAACTATCCTTCACCTTGGTTAGGCAGCTCTCGGCTACGCGAGCCAGGTCACTTGCTCTGGAGCGTTTGCAGCCGCACCTACTATCTGAAGCTTGAACTCAAGGTCACGGCGGAAACCTCAAGGCAGCCTAGCGCCTCAGGTATATATATAGACTCGACTGCCCTGTGTCCCTCGTTCTGACCTTATAGATCTCAAAAGCTTCAACTCCTCTGGTATGTTAGTAAGAACGTTCGCCTAGTGGCTCCGTAGGCAATTGGGCATATGTGCTTCTGCCTGAGCAAAGTCGCATTGCGCATTGGGTTACTGCCTATTTCTTCGGCCCAGAGGCTCTGCCCCTCCTCACGCTACCCCGCCAGCCTATTTTGTCTACCGCTGTCTAACTCGACAACAGAAAAGTGTCGTCGTTCAATTCTCTACCTCCCGTTCCTCCAACGCAGTCTTTATCCTTCTTGGCCTCGAGCTCGATACGAGTTTTGAATCCGGGGTACGTTTGACGAGTACGCTTTTCCAATAGCGCCGGCTGACCGCATTGCAGCTATAGTTCTTTCTGCGCCGCTCCTTGCGCTTTCAACCAAGCGTTCGACGCCTATACGTCAAGGAGCTTGAACTTCACTCGTATCCAAATATCGATCGCGGGCAAAAAGTCTCTGTCATGACCGGTATGTTTAGCGGAGGTGAAGACGCCATGGGCAGCTACGGCGAACAGTACAACCCTTGGGCTGCTTTTCAGGGCGGTACGTCCATGATGGTGCAGGCCGGCGATGGTCTCCCCCGTAAGTCAGGACCCTCACTTCTACGTACGTTCACTGAATTGGACATGCTTCAAACAGACAACCATGTTGCGACTAGCGAGTTCGACAACTCGACCTCTGGCCCTCAGCATCCCTTCCCCGATGCGCAGACCAACGGTCAATATGCCATCGACTCGGCCGGAAACCTGCTCGCTACCTACCATCAGCAATCTGTCCCCGACGCGCAGCTGGGTGACCAGTATGCCATGACCTCAAACGCAAATCGCCGCGCGCAGATGCACAATTCATATGCCACAGCCCTAGGCGCAAACCCTTTCTCGAGCTACAACAGTCCCTCTCCCGATGCGCAGATGGGAGGTCAGTATGCCGTCTCCTCAGGCACGAACCCACTCTCCGCTTTCGGTCAGAGGTCTTCTCTTTACTCGCAGAGTGGCAATCAATACGCGACCAAATCCGACTCAAATCCATATTCAAGCTACAACAACCCTTCTGTCGATGGCCACTCGAACGATCAATCTACAACTAGCTCGGATATCCAGATCAAGCGCGAGCATGACGATGATGATTATGTGCCTGGCGACCTTGTTGCTGACGAGGATGTCGACGAAGAGGCCTACTCTAAGCAGCCGGGGAAGAAGCAGAAAATCAACAAAGATGGCCGAATGCGCAAGGTTCGCCAGCCCCGGGGTAATCTGCGCCGTTGGGACGATAACGATGTCTCGCGGGCTCTGATGGGCGTTGTCTGGGCTTGCGGGGAGAATGGCGTGGTAATTCCTTTCGATCAAGCTGCCAAACTAGTGGATCAAACTTGCACAGCAGGCGCTCTCCAGCAGGCGATTCTCAAGATCCAAACAAAGCTAAACAAGGATGGGGAGCAGATACCGCGTATCAAGATGAACTGGCCTAAGAAGAACAACATCGTCGCTGGTACTAAGACCGTTATCCGCGACAACGGCAAGGTTCCTCGCAAGAGACCTACTTTGACTCAGGCCACTCAGTGCAATATCACCAGCCTTCGAGCTCTGCCGCGCCACGAGGCGTCTTCGAATGAAGGTCCTGAGAATGAAGCGGGCTATGATGACTTCCTCCGTGGTTCGAACAATGCCGTAGACGTGCAACTTCAGCATGCGCAGCTAACACACAGGCCCGCAATGTCTCAAGCAGCTGCAACCATGGCTCACGTTGCAGGATCGTCTACTCAAGCGAATACTCAATCTGACGCGCAGTTTGGATCTTCATATTCACATTCTCCATTCGAGATGCATGATCCTCAAGGTCTCTCCATGAGCGATTCCCATTTGGGTCAGTCTGCTGCTTCTGATTCCGCTCGTTACCAGCATGATGACGTCGGTGAATTTGTGTCTCCGCCGCGTTACATCTCAGACCTGCGGCCGACTACGCCTGTGCAGCTTCATCGCTCCCCCGTATGCCCGTCGCCTCCTCGTCGCCCCATCGCCGCTCGTCATGCCCACGACCATCTCTCTACCGGTGCGACAACGCTTGAGCAGTGCTTTTTCCCGAGCTCCGGATCGCCTTCCCTTCCCGCCCTCACTCAGCAATGCACTTCCGGCTACAATCAGCAGCATGGCTCGAAGGCCCCTGCAAATCTTCGGGATAGGCGCTTGCAGCAACGCGGGACTAATGATACTCAGCTGGGACCGTTAGCAGCTTTCAACGCTGACTTCGAGCACCGTAACGCTTCGGGCCTTGCACAGCCGTCGCCTTCGTCAAGTCTACGTGTCGATACCACCATGTCGCGCAACGCTGCTTTCCCGACCGACGTTATGCTATTTTCGTCCCCGATCAACGCCTGTCTCTACCCTGATACTACCTCGCAAGATCTGGGCGGATTTCAAGGCATTACGCCTATAAAGGGTTTGTCTACCGGGTGCAACACTTCCTTCTCCCCAGCAAGGAAGGATTCGGGAGCCTTTTCAGGCGACCTGTCCTCTAGTTCGAGCCAGGGTTCAGTTGGCTCCATGGATCATTCCGCTCGGGCGGCGCACAACAAGTTTCAGACCAATTTGGCCGCTGCCGCTGCCGAGCGGACCACGACCTCGATGCCTTCTGGAACCATGCGGGCGTCCCACTCGCGTCAACAGCCCAGCCAGCAGCTCTCTGGGGGTCTGAATACTCTGAGCAACCCCTTTGGTGGCTCTTTTGACGATGCTCTCGAAAACCCTTTCAGTCCTACTTATCTTCCTGCTGGTGGTATGGACGATCTCTTCGGTTACTCGACCGGCATCGACGCTAAAACGGGCTTCGGCCACCATTAAGATATCATACGCCTAGCTCCGACGTCGATCTTGAATTTCGTTACTATTCAAGGGTTCCGACTCTCATACAGCCGGATGCGTGACGTATACGGCTAGAATCGTTACTCGGTACCGATATTATCCATATTCACCTCCACTTGCATAGTCCGACATCCAACGCCAGCAGGAGCTGAGTACTCAATTTCACCGGTCCCTAGCCCACGCTTTATGGCTTGATGTAAATGCATGAGCCAAATGAAACGAATCTTTTCTTGCATAATCTTGGCCTTCCTTGTACAATGATTACAACTACGGCCGGTCCAAGCAATGGAATATCAATACCCAAGATGTAGGATACTATTACTCGCCACTTCTGTACGGGTCACGAACAAGCTCAATCCTTCGAAACTCCGGACATACTGGCCTTCCCTTATCTCATTTACTTGCTGCGTTCAATACGAACATGTCTACTCGGGGATCTTTCCCCTTTTTTGGCTACTAAAGTCATTCAAATATTCACTAACGAACTGCTATGCGATTGCTGCTTCTGTGGTCGCAGCTTGGTACGGTGAGGTGCCAGGATATTAGATCAGCGAGCTAGTGGGTAACTGAAGCTTTCACAGTAGTATGGAAAACATCTTGCTTTTTGTGTTTTGAATATCTCACTTTGGGTAGAACAATGTCTCTGCAGTTTGATTCATTTGTCCCTGTACTATGGTGCTTGTGAAAAGTAAGCTATGTATCGCGAGTGTTGTTGTGTTTGTAAGCTGCCTTAAGGGAGTTTCGGAGTAGACAGATGAATAACGAGTGAAGCATTGTTTGTCTTAATCCTCCATCGTACAAGTCGTGCGATGGCCTCTCTCCCTCTCTTCTGCAATGTGTCTGTACTGATAATGGCATAAGGAGGTTGTGTGAAATTTTGGTGTCCGCCGGTCGTAGAGATGCAAGCTTTCTCCATTTCCTGCATCGTATGTGAACGAACTTCAACACAACTTCTTTCTACAACGCAATCTCACCAGCCCTGTTGTTGCTAGCGCATTAAACCGCCAAGATGATTATAAACCAGAGTAGTATCTTCCAAAAGCATCTATGTTCCATGTCCAGCTGTTGCTCAGCCTCCGTGAGACATGCAAACTGTTTGCTGCAATACGAGTTGCAGACTGAGCCATGCAAGCAATGGCTAATCTTTCTCCAGTTGTTTTAGGGGTCTCTTCTAAACAATTGACACATTTTCTTTCACTGTCTCGGCTGGCTGCAAGAGGGTAGGTGTTGTATCCCTTGAAAGTTCTGAAGGAGAGCCTTCTGTTAAAGGGCTACTGGTCAGATACGGTCCGTGCAAAGTATTGTAGGGTCTCACTGACCCCTTCCCACCTGCTGCAGAATTTAGAAACTAAATTTTCACTTGACTGATCTATGTCATGGAAAGTCATAGTCTGGTCACGGGGCAAAAACTTTGAAAGTGCAGAAAGAGGACAAGGCGCGCACTGCCCACCTCCCGTCCCCTATAAACTTCTCCCGTTCAAGCCTGACTGAATGACTACCCACGTGAAATTCTCCTCAACAGGGGAAATTTAAGCACCGGAGCACAGCACCCTGCCCTACAACTCTGTTCCCTCAACCCGGGAGTATCAAGCCAGCTCCAACGAGTCTCCCTTAAATTAACCTCGATTGCGAGTTTTCCAACCTATCAAGCAACATGAGCACACATGGGACCGCTAGCAGAACGCTCAAACTTCCCGCCGGGTGCCCCAAGATTCCAGACAGTGTACCGAAAGACAATCTCGTTGCTGTTGTTGTCGTAAAGCACAATGATGCTTACGGTGTTAACCACACTTCGGTCTACGAATGCCGCGAACTGTCCAAGATGAATCCTGTTACAGGTCGGAATCAATCCTGCGAGGCACAGATCTACCTGCATCGTCTTGCCGATCACCCTAACTACAGCTTTGGGAAACGCTACCTACCTAAGCGGGAGCCGCAGATCGAGTCGGATCTCGTTTCCGACTCTGTTTTGAATGCAGTTTCTGGGTCAGCTCCAGGGCCACAGTCCAAGGGAGAAGTCGATCAAGCGCGGCAGACTCCAACCTACGACGTCTACCTACCAATCCGCTCTGCTGTAAAGCAACTGTTCGAACTGATTCCTGACCGCGAGGCTGGCTGCTGGCGGATAGAAGCGACATCCCTGGCCGTTGTGACAGTTGATGGAGTGGAGATTCAGAAGCCACAACCCAGAAGCACCACCACGAAGAAGAGGAAGACGAACCCACTAGGACCTTTACCTCACGCAATCTACTTGGACGCATCGGTGGTGAACGTGATCACATTTGGAGACATATCGATCGACTTATATCTTATACAGAGCCCAGTCGAGGCGCCACGGTCAGACCATGACTTTAAGACAAACAGTTTCCAGGAAGAATGGCATGACATCAAAAGCGGGGTCGAAGACTGGGCGAAGGACTTGTACATATGGGATCACCATAAGAAACAAGTTTCATCTAACTCGTGGCGGGTAACCCAACGATTTACCGGAAAGTTGGCTACCGCGAAGATTTACCATCATGTCAACGGGATAGATAATCGAGACCGAGAGATGCTTATGTTCAGCAAGCAGAACGTGCATGACTCGATCGTACACTATCAACTGGCAACGGAGCTTCATGGTGTACCCGCTGCCATTACCGACACGCACGAATCTATGATTTCCTTCGCAGCGATGCAGCCTGATCTACCCTCGATTCATCCTGGAGTCCGGTTCAAGCTCGCTGCAGCCATGTTCAGGCCGCTCTTCTCCGCCCTAGAATGGTTGCACCACAGCCGAATCATTCATGGATCTGTGACGCCGGCCAGCGTTTTGGTACAAGTGGTAGGCGGTCAATTGTCTAAGCTGATTCTCGTCGACTACTCATGTGTCTACCTGGTACAGATGGGAGAGGACATTCCCAAGGAACTGATGCGTCATGAGAGCGCCCAGGCACTGGAGATAATCGAAACCTGCAGCAATCTCTGGACTCTTCGTCAAAAGCCACTACCAGAATGGAAACCTGAGCCGGCTATGGCGCAACTGACTAGGCAAGCCGAACACCAGTTTGCGATGGTCAAGCAAGCTTGCAATGATTTCTACTACCGGGTACCAGAGTTCTGGCGGATAAAGGCTCGAGAGAAGATGTTGGAACTGCTTGCTCTCAAGGAGAGGAAGTGGGAGCAAGCTAGAGAAGCCCAAGTCAACAATTCCAGGTTATTGCAGATTGGTCCATTGATGCAAGCTGATCTGCAAAAGATCATGGTAGAATGGAAGCGGTTGACGCCATACCGATCTTCCGAGGGCGATACGATTGTGAACCAATTTGACAACGAGGACCAAGCAATGATCCTGACACTAGGTCATGCTTACCTGGATGACTTATCGAATGCAATATGCAGCGCTAAAGTCTACCCAGAGCTGCCTTTGCCATATGAGATCTGCAACAAATTGCGGACTCTTGAGGGTGAAGATCGCGAACCCTGGCGAACGTTCCGCATTCAGCAAACGCAAGAATTCAACATGCAATTCATCGGTAGTAGGCCTAAGGTCTTGCAGATCGAGAGTCGATCTTTGGCAAATTACTTTGCAGCATGCCTCGAGACGTACCCTTCCTTGCGGAACCACATCATGAAGCAGTACGATATAGAGATTGTACCAAATGGTGGTTGGCTTCTCCCAGAAATTGTAGGAGCTTTCCATGAGCGGCTAAAAAAGCGCATACAACTTCCACCCAACGTCAATTCGACGCTGGAAGCTCTTAGGAACGTTAATGCCGAAGGGGTACTCGTTGTCCCCGAAAGCTACGATATTTGCTATCATCGGCCGTCGCAGATGTTCAACGTTACCCAAATGCATCGGACTGCCACCCTCAGCCAATTGACTTCAGTTCTGAGCGATTCCCGGATCCGGTGCAATAACTTCATCGAGGTTCGTGGACAGCCCAGCCTCGAGGGTAACTTCGTACCTCTTCCCATGCTCTCCATGTTTGCGGAAGCGTTCCGGCTCAATATCACCCATCAACCAGAGACTCGCTACGGCAATTCTATGCACCATCCTTCAGACTTCAGCCGGATGACATCACGTATCGTTTTGGCGCACGAAGGCCTGGTTGCTTTCGCCTCGATGACACGGACGCAGAACCAAGTCTCCCATTGCCCTAAGGATGAAGAAGACTTCCAACGGTCAGAGAAGTTCTTGTACACGTACTTTGGTGATCTGAAGGTATTGCCAAAAACGTTTGATGGGATGCACGAGTACCCGCGACCCGCCCATTGGTCTCAGTATAGGATAGCTGAGGAACTGGAAGCTGGGATGGAAGCCAGCAAGCGCAAGACACTAAAGCCGATAGCTGTGTCTTCAAAGTCGCCCCGCAGTTCCTATATGTCCGAAACTTCACGGACTGTTTCTGTCTCAATGGACCGCGACCCAGGAGCACCATGCCACCTGGCCCACGCAATCTGTGAGAGAGCCCGCGTCATTGCCCAGGCCAGGGTCCCTTTTGAACGCCCGATTGAAGACACGGATCCAGACGGTGCTATCGCACAGCTCCAACGACGTGCAGTCAATGCCTCACAGTCAAAAGGCGTGACGGGTGCGTTTCTACAGAAGAACCCCAACCTGCTTCGCAAGCCGCACGGGCATCTGGACAACCCAAATCAGCCCTTCTATCCCGTTCAATACGATCGAGCTGTGAGGGAAAATAATCTTCAGGTCATTGGTATGCGAAAACGCTGGGAGATGATACTGGACAAGGGCGAAACGTGGGAGGGTGCAACGGGGCTCGTGCGGCATCCACTTTGGACTGAGGCGTCAGACGACGGGGTGCCACTGGAATCCTCCGTTCGTCGCGAACTAGAATTCGCAGACGCTCGCCTTCGAGCTGAGCCCACAGAGGTCGATGACGCCTCGGTGGACCAGAAGAGGGCACCCGACACCGTCCTGGGCAATCAAAAGACCAATTCAGACCATCCAAGGGGTTTTGTTGGCGATTCGGATCGCTTGTCCCCATTTCATCCTAAATTCGGTGTGGCAGTCGGTTCCAGTGATTTCGTAGGGCTCAAGTACCCCTCAGCCGTCCGAGCTATGGACAATCGCTCCTTCGAGAATTTACCGAACTCTACAGTGGTGCACGTTCCGCGAGGACTACTCCGACGTGACGAAAAGCCGTCGAGCGCCCACTCTTTCTTCGAAGGGCAGACGCGGATGCGCCCAAATGGTATGTCGCGTGGGGAGCATCGCCGGCAAATGATGACATCTACTGAGCGGGCTATGGCTGAGAGGTTCCCTGAGCAACAATTATTTACTGGTGTGGAAGAGGAGAGTGTCCCAAATACTGAACCAGATACTGAAGTGCCAGAGGACTGGGAGGGCGATTCTAAGATGACGGATGCGGATGAAGACTGGGTGGAGCGGGATGAATGAGTATGTCGGAGGATAGTGATGTTGGTACTGTGAACAGGTCATCGTGTATTAGCATTTGCTTTGTTTGTTCTAGGAACTACTTACAGTCCATGTTCGCATGAAATTGTCTTGGACCCATCGAGATACATGCTTACTTCTCACAAGGTGTGAACAGTGGTCATATACCGAACATCATACAAATTGTTTTCTCGAATGAAACGTGTGGCAATGCTTGGTTAAATGCCAATCCTACTTGGTCTGCATAGTAGCTTAGACATAAGCTACTTTTATCAATTATATGCGCATGCATCGCAGGTCGTTCTCATGTCATGCCCAATGGCGATTTTAGCGTACTGATATCATTGAGTCGTGAGATTACCGGAAAAAATGCGTAGGCATTGCTGCGCTCCGCTATGCTGCGCGCGCTAAATCGTGATATCATGGGGTATTCGCAACTCCTATATGTCCATCTCTCCTCTTATTCAGAGACCCTTAACGCCGTAACCGTCACTGAATCGAAGCGGTGAGTTGCACCTCCCGTGTCCTCGCCAACGAGGTGAACAGAAATGTCAAAGTCGTGTCATATTCCCCGTTCAACGTCCAGACTGCCCCTGATTTTGAACCCCGTACTTGCTCTCTCCGCAAATCGCAAATCCAGGCCTCCTTACCGCCGAACGTCCCGCTGAACTTCCCCTCCTGGCCGCGTTCCCATTCGTGCCATTACTCACTACCACAGACTTTTTCTCCGGACTCGATGGCGCAGTCCCTCGGCTCGTAACAGGCAGAAGCGTCAGACTGCCACCCCCGTCGAGATAGCTCTCGACGCTCGGTCTTCCGCGCGTGCTGAGTGCGGCGTCAAGGGCATGCACATCGACCGTGAAGCCGTCGAACTTCTCGTTGCTGCTGCTGATACCGTGTAGCTCACCGGGCGGTGGCCTGGGTGCTCGCCATTCTGCCCAGCGCCTCTTCACCTCGCGGAAGAAATCGCTAATTGCATCGAGCGACAACGCGATAAATATCATAGGAATAGAGATCGCGAATCCGATCCCGAACATGAATTTGCTGACGTAGGTGAGCGGTAGACTGGGCTGGTCGCCGCCGGGCAGATGCGGAAACTCGCGGACGTTGATGGTGAAGATTGCGGCGATGAAACTGAGCGGGAGGAATATGATGGTAACAATGGTGAAGACCATGATGGTTTGGCTCTGGCGGGCTGTGCCGGCGGCCTGGTCACGGGCAAACCGTGCCTCGAACGCGTTGGCGTGTTTCTGCTTCAGATCCAACAGATCCGTGATGCTCTCGTAGATACGGCTAGCTTGTTTGTCCATGCGCTCAAGGTCGCTGACGTGGTTCTTCAGCAAAGTACCTTGCTCTTTGAAGCGGCGCTTGAGGTCTTGTTGGCGGCGGTGCTCTTTCTGGTATATCTCGACAATGCAGGGTTCCATGGCTTCGTGTACAGTACGCTGATCTTCAAGGACTTTGATAATCATGGCGATCTCGTCGCGGATGTCTTTGATCTCGGTAAGGAGATCGGTTTCAGCACCGATATCAAGGAGTTCGTCGACGAAGAGAGGAGAATGTGTTGGGCCCATGTCATCATCGTGGAAGTCTTCCTCTGGAATTGGCGGGTCGGCAAGGGCATGCCGGTGTGAGTGCGAGTGTGTGCCGCGCCTGTTCTTGTGCTCAAGGTGCCGAATTTCGGCTTCGAGATGACGCGAAAAGCGGTTAGGCCGGCGGTGGTGTTGGAGCCAAGCTGATGCTTTCTTGGAAGCGGCGTTAAATTCTTCAAAGAGACGCGTCTCCGATTCTGTCGCTTCGCCGATGGACGATTCGAACATGTCCAAAAATTGATAGTCCTCGTCGCCCATGCGGTGGCGATCAAAGACACCGGAGCATCTGTTCGTGATTACCATAGCAAGATCATACACCGACTGGACCGGTTCACGGGTATTGCTGTTGATGTTCTCGATGATGCCATCCAATACGTTCAGAGGATCGTTCCTCGGCTGCTGCCACCGTTGTGGAAAGGCAGTCACAATCAAGTCCTTGCCTAGGATCCACATCCACAGCTGGTCTACCATGAAAACCTTAGGATCCACCTCGCCATCCTCAGATGCCATTCTCCTGGTTTGATAGCGATATACCACTTGATCCTGATCTCTCGATCGCGTATCGATGTTGTGGTAGAAGAATTGATCAAGGGTCCTCCTGACGTGCAGGCTCACTGTCGAGCTACCTAAATGTGCCCTTAACAGCATCTCATCATAAGTCTCCGCTTTCTTCAGTCTAGACTTGATCATCAAACCCTCATGCCTCTCCCTCTCCCTCTCTTTTAGCCACTGCGCGCGCGCGATTGCGTCTTGCATCTCTCGTCTGTTGGCATCAGTCTCGAAATGCAGGTAAGGCATGAACGTGAAGATGTTTCCCTTTGCTGTCAATGAAGTTTCTTTGCGGCCAGGGCTACCTGGAGACCGGAGCAGACTGCCACGACTGCCGCTTAATGGTGTGCTAGCTTGTCTAGGTCGCTGGGTATCGCCGCGTCGCGGTGGTGTGTCGGTACCGCCCGATCGACCTCCAGCTTGCCTGCTACCACTCCATTTTGGTGTCTTCTTCTGCTTCTCTTTCCTTTGACGCGGCTTGTGTTCTCTCCCTGACCCTGATCCCACTGTGCCGACTGTCCAATCTGTTTGGTCCGTACTCACCGTGCCCGTCCGGACTGGCGACTTTGGTATTGGCGGTGGATGGTGCTCTTGGAGTCCAGGCGCGGTATCAATTCCCAAACCAGTTCCAGTTCCATGACTGACAATGATCGCTGGTGGCCCATGGTCCGCGCTGTCGGACAGATCAGAATCGTCTTGCAGCTTGGTTTGGCGCGGTATGCTCTGACATAAGGGACGCATGAAATGTGAATGGACCTGCTGTCCTCGATGTTGTTGTGCAAAACTTCTCTCCAAGGCAATGTAACCCGGCACGTCATGTGCGCCTTCCTCCACGAACGCTTTCGTTAGCAGCGCTTCCACCCATGCTAAGTTGTTGGCAGGTAGATGGATCCAGCGAAAATCGACGGCTTTCTCTTGTTTAGGTAGCACTGTAAACGCTGGTTTTCGCGGGTTGTTTGGATCCTTGCCGTAAAGAATCTCGAAGACGCTTCGCTTCGTGACTCGATTCTCGTTGTGAAAGTTGCCAAAGTCGACAATGGTCCCGTTGAATCCCTGACAGGCGCACAGAGCATCTTTGCTCAGTGTTTCTAGCTGGTTGAAAGGGGCTAGCTTGTTGACAATGTCCTTATTTTTCTGCTTTGCCGCGAGGATGAAGGGGGTTATACCGAACGCATCACGGGCTGTGCGCTTACAGTCTTCGCGCTCGAGAAGGCACTGAACGACGTCAAGGTGGTCATTCTGCGCAGCTATGTGGAGTGGGGTCATGCCGTTTAGAAGCCTGGCGTTGATCTCTGCACCCGCACCGAGTAGTATCCGTATTATCTTGACATTGCCCTGCTGACACGCATTGTGTAAGGGTGTCCATTTGCCATCACTTTTCGCTTTGACATTCGCGCCATAGTGTACCAGCAACTCCACGATGTCATCCCTCCCATGCGCAACTGCCAAATGCAATGCTGTCTTCTCTTTCCCCTCCACCGCATTGATGTCCGCTCGCGGCCCCTTCTGCCTAGTCAGAAGCATCTCGCAAAGTTCCTTCTTCCCCGTGCTCGCTGCCCAATGCAGGGGTGTCCTCTTTGTCTCATCCTGACCCTTCTCCCCGTCGATCACAATGCCCGTCCTCAAGAGCAGCTCAATCACACTACTGCCCCAATTGCAATGCTTGTCCGCAGCCAGATTGTGAAGCACATTTCGGCCTTTGTTATCCTTCCTGTTGACGTCTGCGCCCCGTTTCAAAAGCTCATCGAGAACATGCCAATGGTTCTTCCAAGCGGCCGTCATTAGCGCGGTGCGCCCTTGCTTGTCGCACGCGTCGACGTCGCCACCGAAACGGAGAAGAACTCGCACGATGCCTACATCGTTCTTCTCGACTGCGCGAAGCAGCGGACTAACCCTACCTCCTGGTGCACCGTTCGCTTTCGCGCCGTTCTTCAAAAGGTATTCTGCTATCTGGATGTTTCCTCTTTCCGAGGCGCGCATGAGCCCGATGCGAAGGAGGTGTTCGATGGGCTTGGAGTGGATTTTCGCATCTTCGATGATGGCGATGGCAGCGTCATTGTGGCGCTCTTCGATGGCTTTGAGGAGGCGTGGTTCGGCGCGGACGTGGTGTGTCGAGGATGCGCCGTCGCTTTGGAGCGATGGCGGGCGCGCCATAGTGCAGTATATGGGTACTGAAGGCTTCTGTATTCTCTAACCTGGAATAGGGCAGGTTATCCAAACTTTCGAGGCGTTCATACTCGCTGCTGTGTCCAGGAAGACGGTCGAGGGCGATGTAGGTCGCGGTGGTCGGCGCGAATGTAGTCGCATCCAGTTCAAGGACGGATGTCGCGCTTGGATTCTCGTCCCGACTTGATTTTTGCGCGTCGTGCAACCACAGCGCACTGATGCTAAGGTTCCAAACGACTGCGCTCACCGCACAGCTCCATCCTTGCGGTGAACCGCCAAGCCAGACGTGCATATCGAAGATCCGCACATCATCACGTGTACTCAGCCGCATCTCCACCCTCCACATGCACCACGCATCTGCCGGGCTTCCCCGCACATCGTAGCCCCCAAGGCGCGAAGGCCGAGATGCTTCGTAAAACAGAAACGAGGAAGAATCAGGCAGGTGGAGACTCAGTATCGTGTTCATGAACTGGGCGTGCCAGCACACGCGACGGCATTCTCCACGCGGCTGTAGCCGCGACGCGCCTCAACGAATGAGAGGCTAGATGACGTCGAATAGAGACATAGCTCCGCATGCTTCAATAATCCTACATTTCCCTCTTCTGCTCGACACCTCCTGACCGCCAGTCTTGATGTGCGTACTTTAGAGCTTCAACAGCTCCATTGTGGCCGCGAAGTTGGTTGCGAACATTCAACACGGTTCGCAGCGCTCACCATGGCTGTGCCTCAATACCAAGCACTCGACTCCAAGGATACGGCAAGCAGGGCTGTCACGCGGGCGTATTCGCAAACATACCAGACTTATCAATATCATTTGGTTGTGGTGGCATTTGTTGCCTCTTTATACGGACTCTACTACCAGATTTCGGGTATCTATCGCGAGTATGCCAGTAGGCATAGCAAACACCATCATTCACACGACATGTACTTCTCCTCTTCTACCACTTCTACAACTACCGCCGGACTGCCAGTATCGTCTCAACCGAACCACACAAAGACCGTATTCCTACCCTACATCCATCAGTTCAGAACCGAGAAAGTCCCCTTAGTTTGGGTAACGATTCACACAGGAGCAAAGGATGTACGTATTGACATGCCCGTCGACACGGGTTCGACAGGCCTTCTGATCGGCGCGCCGCTACTCCCAGGTATCGACCACAATGCTGGAACGCGCGGGTGCCAATACCTCTCCAGCAGCAGGATCGTGTATGTGGGGCGGTACCTGGATCTCAATCTGACGTTCCACGGAATCAAGGATATGACGGCCGAGACGAGGGTGCCAGTGCTGATTGTCGACAAGAGTTGGGTATGCCCGTGGTATGATCCGTCGAAGCATGGTTTCGATTGCCCATTGGGACCTGAAGGCCAGGAGCCGATAGAACGTGACGTGAGCAGGATCACGTATATGGGGGTGGGATTCGGTCGGAACAAGAAAGCTATCGGACAGCGCACCGCTACGTCGTGGGGTAATCCCTTTCTGAATATCGACTCGATCAATGGGACACGACTGGGGCCGCAGGATATGAAGGCAGGCTATATCGTCTCGACGAAGGGAATACAGCTCGGTCTGACGAAGGACAATACGCGAGGATTCAATTTCATGGTGTTGGGGCCAGGTGTGACACATGCGGTGGACCCACGAGACTGGGCGATGCCGAATATGCGGTTTCGCGTGAATGGACGCAAGAGCATCCCTGGTAGTGCTCTGATTGACACGGGAATTCCGCACATGTACATTAGAGCGGAGGATGGCGTGCCGCTTCCTGAGGTTGTCATCAAGAACCCGAAGGAAGGGGGTTCGCCGACGGTGCATCGCGTGAAGAACGGCACTCGGATCGCCATCGATTTCGGCTCATCCGTAAAAGGAGAGCTGGTCGAGGTGAAGGCGTCGTACTCGTTCGAGGTCGGGCAAAGCTCGTTGATGGCGCCATCCTACGTCGTGCCGGGAAAGCAAGAGCCTCCGCCATACGTGAACACCGGGCGCAACTTCCTCAAAGGCTACTCGATTGCCTTTGACGCGGTGGACGGTCGCTTGGGATTCTGTCCTGTGCAGACAGTTCAGTCCATGATATGAAGTCCCGACTCGTGCCATCTCTCAGGTCTTCCACCTCTGCTTATGCTCTTTCCTCCCTCGCTCCCTGTCATCACTCTCATCCAGCCTTGCCGCAACAGTGAATAACCTGTCCGCGATACCGTTCAGAACGTTGCCACTCGCACTCCTGTTCCTCGTCTTGGGTGGTTGCACGGGCGCCTGGATGCCCAAGCCCACCCCGTTCTTGTTTTCTGCACCACCATGCAGTCACTTGACAGTCATGCTCCTCATTGGGCTTCGGAAATCGTTCCTCAGCTCCCTGTACTCCTCGAGGGCCTTCAGCAGCACCATGTGCGCTTGTTCACCGTCCAAACCCGCTATCACTACCGCAGCAGCCACGCCCTCAAATCCCTTGACAAAGACCGGGTAGCCACCTCCTTCCAGGCTATATTTGGCTCTCTCGTCGAGTGCGAGGCCAGAGTTGTCTCCAAACCTCCTCTCGTCTCCATTGAACTTGCAGTGCAGATACCAGGTCGAGTGGCCCCACCGCAGCACGGTAGCAGCTTTCCGGCGTGTCTGGGCTTCGTCATCGGGCATACAGCCCGGCATCGAAGGCGAGTGAAACAGGGTCTGCGAAGACGAGAGCGAGATGTGGATGATGGCAGCGCAGTCTGCCGTGCGTAACGCATTGCGGAGGATATTTCCAATGACCCAGGCGTGTTCGCATGTGAAGTGAGCGAATGTGAAGGCGCGCTCCTCCCTGCTCAGGTCATCGAGCGACCGCGTCGGCGACGGGAGTGCGTCGAGCATCGTGTGCGGCGCAGTGTGTATTGTGTAGTCGGCGGGTGTATCTGAATGCTATTCCGCAGAACAGAGAAAGGATGCTTCGAACTATGCTACGAACGCGGGACAACAAAGCAGGATGCACGGGGGGAAGGTAGAGCGGGGGCTAGCTGAGCGCAGTACACAACCTAATATACACTACACCGGTATTCAGCAGCGCGCAGGCAACGCACATCGCAACGTCGTCTTGTCTCAGGCTGCACTGTGCCGTCTGGCGGCCGCGGCGTCTTACGCAGTCGTGTAACAGGGCTGCTATGCGCAGCAAGTCTAGCCGGCGGCCTGCCCCTCACACCACGCTCGTTGCTTCATCGCATCCCGTTTCGAAATTTCCGCCGGTGCAACGAAACGCCGTTGCGCGCCTCGCCGTTGCCGGGTCTCACTGAGCATTTCGTTGGTACCTGCCCATGTTGTGTGTGTCGCGAATGTCACCTGTCAGGCCGCCAGCAGCACGCGACATTGCAGGCGCTGCGAACCCAACACCGACATGGCTACCACGACTTTGAGACATGGCCATACGGATACAGAAATGCATATCCCACGCCGCCCTCTCGAGCCGAGGCCACCGAGGACGTGGGTCCCGCTCCGCGACGCAGTGCTGTTCGCCCCGGCGCTCATCCACGCTCGCTTGCTGACCCGTCATCTCGCTTCTGCTAAGACAAGGGAGTGTCCACATATTACCACGCGTCGCCAAGCCGGCAGGGTGTTGTTGAAACCCTTACTTTTCTTGCCCCTTCTTCTGGGCGGCGCTGGTCGTGGCTGCGAGGAGAGATGGGTGGAACAGGTCGCCATGGGTTGTACGAAACCCACTTATTCCCCGGTTGGCTGTTTCTAGTGTGTTTTGCGGACCGGCGTATAGCGTAAACTATTCTCCGCGTCAAGCCATGCAGATACCCATCTGTATTTCGTGTCCCTTAGATCTACACTCGGTCTCAAACACCAACACCATGAGAGGCGCAAAGGTCTCCATATACAGGGCATAGAACAATGCTAATGCCTGATGCCACGCCAACATTTCAGTCCTGCATCCAGATAATGTTTGCTGCTGTTAACTAGCAAGCGGAAGAATCGTGCGGGTAGCATATCGTTGTAGATGCAGTATACGAGCCAATATGTGGATGTTGTGAGGTGACGAAGCTAGCCTTGGGTATTGTAGTCTCATTATTGATTTTTCTGCAGTTAGCAATGAGACGACCGTAGGAGTACGGAGTTGATGATAGTGAGATGATGCGTGCAGATCAAGCAAGAGAAGTACAATTCTGTGAGAGCTACTCGATTTGCGGTGAAAAGGATAGTCACGTGATGTCACATCTATCGACGAAGCCTTTTGTTATGGTGGCGCATGCATAGTACAGATCTATCTGCTATAGTACATCTCTTTAAAAAAATGCGGTCCGGCTCAGGAGTTAGTGTCCTTGATGAGACAAATTCATCTTCACCATTTCCTAACACCTGAACGCATTCACTTTCACCTAAGCACATTCCCTTTCACCTAGGCGCATTCACTTTCACCACCAAATACGCTAGTCCCAGTTATATGCCAAGACTTGCTTGCTAGCTATACACACACGTAGAAGATAAATTTCGGGTCGCGGTCTTGACTCTCAAGTCTTCAACCTCACTTTCGCGACCACCTTCTACCCGAAGCCGCCCGCGACCCCACCTGCCCACACCTTGCTTATACACTCTCATTGCACCCGCACTCTACTCCTGCCGGACTTCACGCGCCACCACGATGGAGTTCCGAGTTCTCTTTTTCCACATCTTGAGGTCCATCAGTCTGGTCTCATGGTATCTCGAATCCCCTCACGTCGCTCGCATAGGACAGCGTCTTGCGAACTGCCCTTATCCTACCCTCGCATGTATCGAGGCAAGTCAGAACGCGCTGCGCAACTACCAGCAGACCCTTGCACTGCGTGCGGAGTGTGAGCGACAGAATCGACTTGATCAGCTGTACCAGAATGAGTTGCGAGAGGTGCAGGACAAGAAATACCAAGCCGAATTGTTCAAAAATGCCACATTGTGGAAAACGAAGGGCGAAGCACCCCCTGTGTTTATCGACCAGCGGACTATCAACAACAACCTCCTTCAGTTCAACAATTTCTGCCCCAATGACATCAACCCGGCACTCTTCTTCAAGAACCTGAAGCGAAATTGCGACAACCTCCACAAGCTCAACCAATTGGATCCGGAAACGAAAGAGGCCTGGCTCCAAGCAGCAGAAATAGCGACCCTTTCAGGGAAGCAGATACCACCTGTCTTGGCCATCGATGCCCCAGACTCCGCATCAGCTCATCTCGACTGGAAGTATTGGTTTCACGCAATATTCGGTGTCTCTCCAGGTACTGTAGGCGCCTACATCGTCACCAGCTATAAAGGGTTTCTAGAACTCCTTTGCATCTTTCTGATCATAGCCTGGCTGATACGCTGGATCTTCTCCAAATTGCGCCACCTCATGGTCTGGCTCTTCTACAAGTCGCTCCGTCTCATGGTCCCCCTCTTTTTCAAACCGGCAAAGTCAGTCCACGACCAATCAGCTCAAACCGACGAACTCGTTCAATCCGATCAGCCAGCCCAGTCTGGGCAGGATGTCGAACAAGATCAGTCAGCGGAAATGGACGATCCAACGCAACCTTCAGTCACAACAGTGAGAACATTCGAGCTCAGACGTCTCAGACGGGAAGCCAATGGCAACACTGCACGAGCAAACGCGACGAGGATGCTTAGACAAAGGATCGAAGAGGTAACGTCGATTGTCGGCATATAAGCGGACATTTTATGCTAACTATAAAACAGATGATGCAAGAGGATCTGCTTGGAGAGTGGTTTACTCACGAGATGCCCCTTCGTCCAGCTAACGCCGAAGCAGTCGGACGGCTCCGACAAGCCGTGGACCAGCAGCAGAGGGATCTAGCAGCTAGGAGGCGAATAGACCTCGAAGAGGAGGACGAGCTGTAGTGGTAGTTGGGCGAAGAGCAGCAGCAAAAGCTTGAACGGGATAGCCTTCGTTGTGGCTACGTTTCCCTTTAATGTACTCTTTTCTTCATGAATCGGGCTTTTGGAGATCACAGTGGTTGAGATATTCCAAGCCATAATTGATACGTCTAATATTCTATTTTGTGATCACCACTGAGGCAGACATTATGCGTATATTCCCGAGGGCATAGTATCGTCACCAGCAGCGTATGTAAAGTATGTCATGAGGCTGGCCTTCTGACGGCTTTGTTCGTGAAGCCTTGACTATGTCAGCCAGCACGATTCAGGACCTGGGAGTAACGCTGCGATATCACCGCAGCAAATAGGCCCATTTCCCAACGCTACACTTATCCACGAAAAAGCGCGTTGGCTCCCTTCTAGCTCGTCTATACTTGTCGCATCTTAGGGGAAGAGATTGCTTCATGTTAAATCCGGCGGCACATGCGTAACAGGGTAGTAGGGAAAGTCTCCGAGCATGCCATCAGTGCTATTGTATATACCTTGGCGGTTTTGCCCAACAAGCAATGCGGTAGAGACGGGTTTGGTTCGATACTTGCGGCTGCCTGATTTTCTTGTCGAACATCGACCCACACATTGCATTTAGGCTGTATCGAATTCGCATGCACTTGTTTGGATGTCTCATTGGGACATATATTCCGAGGACCACAAACTAAGTATATTGGTCGCCGCTTGTAGGTGCACAGAAGTACCTAGGTACAGATGCTTGTAAGCTCATAGTAGGTCAGTAGCAAGAAAGCTAGGCTACATTGAGCTAGTCCATTATCAACGTCTTTTCCCGCACGAAGACGCTTTATCTCTCTCGACACCCCGCATCCCGGCTTTGGGCTGGAAAGTACGCTTCTGACGGAGGAAACGACGGAACCGAATCCTGGCGTGCTTGCAACTATAATGATCGACTTTTCGGAACGGTTGTGCTCTTAGTTTATGATGTTCGAAGCGGAGCCGGAGCCGACTCTGGGTACGGAAAACCAAGCATCGCTCGACCATGAGTTGACCCTACGTATCTCTGCTCTGCGTGATGAGTTCGCGAAATATATTTCTGCAGCTCATGCACGGCATGCAGAACTTTCCGCCATCTTGGAGCGACCTCCAGCCGAATATGACACCATACAAAACGTTGCCAACCAACGGCTCGCAGCGTACAATAAACATATCAGCGCCTCGAAAAAAGCTACACGAAAGCAGAAGCCTGGGCCGAAACTAGACAACCTTGCACCTGACGTCGCACAGCTAGAGAACTTCTGGAGGGTCTCAAAGCTCTCATCAGGAATACTTGCTTTTCAAAAATTGTTCTTCTGGGACCGATCTAGTATGTTGCAGTACAAGACAAGAGGAGGTCTTTCGCATTTTGGTAAATGGGGTGAGTGAATCCGGGAACATTCTCCTGCATCAAACTTTCTCACAAAGCCAGACTAATCACGTGACTCCACTGCAGCCAGAAAAGGGGCCCTTGTGACAGGTATAAACCAAAACAGCTTCTCCAAGCACTTCGATCACGCGATAAAAGTCGACATTGTTGCTCAAGATGGATTGGAGTGGGTTCGTGTATGCTCGGCCACGGAGAAGAAGCTACTGTTCGACCTCGCAAAGTTAGGCTGGCAAAATGATTCTGACTCCGACTTTGATGAGGGGCCTGACGATCCTAATACCATTGCAAATGCTTCGAACATCACCGTTGGTGACGATTCGCTGGAGATTCTAAGAGACGCTCACAAGCTCTCCCGCGCCGCTCAAGCAAACCCTGTTCGAGGCCAAACACCAAGGGTACGCTTTGTCATGACTCGCGTTACATCTGGTCGGGTGAAGGAGATAGATGCAATCCTGGAAAAAATTCGTGCCACAGGTGCAATACTGCAGTGCGCTGATGAGCTACCAGAGGCAGTTCGTTTGGACGCAGCGCTACCAAGGATGCTGCCTGGACCAATTCCATCGATCTCGCAAGTCATCAATGTCGACTACACAATCCTGCGTGGGCTTGTCAGCGACATCTCTCACAGCGCGTGTACTTTGCAAGACGACCAAGTCAGACAAGTTCGGGAGAGCATAGAGATAGAGAAGGCTGAGAAGTTTCTCCCAGACGTGTTCTATCCGACGATTGCATCGTTCCCTATGGTTTGTACCACAGACACTGTCAAACAACTGTATCAGTAAGTCATGGAACGCAGACCACAATAGACTCGAATGCTAATGCATCCTCGCTGTAGGATTCTTGATCTGAGAGGGTCATCTACAGAACAACAGCGGGCAGATGTTTTGTTCGCTAGAGGAAGCCACGCGAACGCAGAAGCAGAAGACTTGCTCGACGCATGGCGCACACTCTCCATTCACGCCGTGCCCGACCACCTCCACTTGCCAATCCGTGTAGTGTCAAGCCAGCTCGACGAAAACCTATCAAGGCTTCCCGCAATAGCAAAGAACATGCTGGACTTGGAACTATATTACTACAGCCCCGCTACTAAAAGTAGCGCTCCTGCCACTCGGAGCAGTTTTCTATACGGTTGGGCTCATGGTTTGACCACCTTGACTGGAAATGGCGCGGTATCAAAGTATCAAATTAACGATCGGCTCGATCAAGGTGGCTTGGCAGATGGCGAGGAGGGCCCGCATTTCTGGCTGTTGGCCCAGATGACGCGAGTGTTATATGGTCGGCCGCGGCACACGTGGACAGTTTCGGATGAGGAGAACAAGGTGGGTACAGATGCACTGCAGGCTGGAGAAGCAGCATCGGAATGAAAAGCTCAACAATCGATCTGCGCAGAGATCACCTACTGCGTTTGAACGGATTAGGTAATCGAAGATGTTTTTCCATACTTTGGGGTCATAGCTGCAGAACGTTCCAGCATCAGTGAATCAGTGAAATTCATTCCTTGCCTCAGGGTAAAATGCCGCACTAAAACAGAAAATGTTTACATATTTATCAAGCCGTCTATTTCGTCATGTCATAATATTGCTTAGATGCTGACCAAAGAAGTGCTCATAGCGGACTCTTGAATCCTCAACCATCCTTGATAGTGTTCAATGGAGACTTCGCTCGCGTACTGGTAGGAGTCCGACATTCGGAATTTACACTGTCAGAGGAGCGTGACGACGCAGATGACGGCAGTGATTCGCTGTAATAAATGTCAGCATGACTTCAGCTGACTAGGTGAAAGCTTCTCGGAAATAAGATCCACAAGGCTGTATTGGCCGGACGAACGACAAGGAAAGAGTTATGACTGATAGTGCACAATGACTTTTGGCAAACAAAAGAAGCTTTTGCTCACTGGCATCTTTCGGGATCCGGATATCATCCCTGTGGAATAGATGGGTTGTATGACGAGTACAAGAAGTTATAAAACAATCAAAAGATGCTGTCCGCACCGAAGGGAGAAGCGGTTGTGGTAGAGCGAGAACCCTGGGCTATGCGAAAAGACGTAAGGAATAGGCGAAGGTACACTATCCTGGATAGTAAAATAGGGGCAACGAAACCTGGATTAGTGGGTGCGTACAAAAGGCCTGAAGAAAGGAAAAGAAGGAGCTCCTACTCACGCAGACCTGTCACTGAGGATTCAAAGTCCAGATCGAGTCCTCATTGAGGGTTTATTATGTATTAGTGCAATGATATCTCTTATTCCTGGGTCAAATTCTCCGGGGAATGTCCTAAGGCCTGTAGGGAAATATTCCGACGAGCTCTTAGTAAGCCTTCATATGTCCTGGCGTTATTCCGTCGGCCTTGGATCTTTGGCTCCAAATTGTGTATATACATTAAAAAAGAATTGGCGGGGGCGGAACTACGGAGATCGTCTGTCACAGTAGTGCAGCAGAAGGAAGGCCAACTCCCAAATCAATGTTTGGCAGTCCTTGGTGGTTTCAGCGGCCTTCAGACTTCCCCTCAGGGTGAGGTTGAATGTCCTTAGATATTAGTAACCTATTCTTTGCGGATCATGGAGTACGGCCATTGAGAGAAATTTGGAAAGGTATCCATTGTGGCCTCCGGCTGATTAGATCCTGGACGTCCAGCGTATGGCGCTCTCGAATATGAGAGCCGGTTGTTGCTTGTAATTAAAAGGGATCATGAAGCCGAAAGCCAGCGCTGTTAAAGCAGTAAGGCAGGCCGAAGACCCTTCGAAATGTTTTGATACCTCACTTGTGAAGGAGAACCTGTCCTGGAGCGGCTCGGCGTCGATCAGGGCCTCTGGACCGGAGCCACGTATCCTTCATAGAGTGGATGTGATAATTTATGTGCCTGCACAGTGTTACTGCCCGTAGCGTTACCCGGGTGGAGGGTATTCGCTTGGCTGATTCTGTCTCGGATCCCATTGACCTTCGTAGAAGGTCAAATCAGGCTGGAAACCATACACGGGCGTCTGGGGTGAAGACAAAGAGTGCGTGACGTCCGGATCCAGCACGTAGTCAGGTAAAGCAGTTTCCGAGGGATTCCTGGTAGCATAAGTGGACCACGGCCCCTGATTTTTGGCCATCTGGAGTGTAAAAGCGCTGATTAGATTTTGAGATTGTACGTACTCATTTGCTCGTTCATCATTATGCTGCTCATTGGGAAGTGGCCCAACATTTTGATAAGGTGACACTGGATTGGTCGAAATCGCTGGCTGGCATTCGATAACACGCCTGTTCATTGTTTCGTGATGGACGTCGGAGGCGTGTTCCAATTTGATTGACTTCGAGCCATCTCGAGCAGGAACATCAGGCTCAGTGGATCTGACCATGCCCATATTAGTCAAAACGCATATCACACTGATCTAGTACTGGCTACTCACTTTCTTATCGGTTGCCAGTGACTGTCATCAGTAAGGTGGGTACACTAGCTAAGGTTAGAGGAACCTTTCAAAAGAAGTCGATGACGAGAGATCTACTCTTCCTTTCTGCCTCCTGCACTTGTCGCATGCACCTCGTTTCCTTGTCTCTTTGTATGCGCTTCGTTCTTCAACAGTCATCTTTCTCTTCGTTTTTGGGCGCATGGATCGACCATCGTGTGCGCTCCAAACGAATTGTTGTGCACTACTGGGGGATGCGCTGGGTTGCGAGTGTTCTGAGTTTACGGTAGCTCGAGATTCTTTCCTCGTCCGTTCTGCCAGTTTTGGAGAGAGCATGGATCCGACTATGGAAGGGGACGTGCACCCGGAAGCGCTCAAAATTTCGCTGCCCTCAGACAACACATTTGAACGTACTTTGGAAGCATCTGGTGCAGGCTCTTGTGCAGGAAATCTGAAATTGTCCAAGCAGATAGCATCCGTGTTCGAGTTTCCAGCCTGCATTCGAGAAAGCTCCGCGCTCAGGAAATCAATAGCGGCTCGATGCTTCCGTTCCCGGAGAGTTTTGCAATCCGGATAGGCTTCCCTTAATTTTTCAGAGAGTGTATCGGAGTCCACCTATGAATATGAATTTGTTAGAGAGCGCAATACAGTAGGCATAGCGACACGTACCGGATACTTGAAAACGATACCGGCCCACGGCGGAAGTTCGTCGCTTGTGAGCTGTTGGCGTAATATGAAGTCCATGTCGTTTCGGGTCGGAATAACTAAACAAGTCGCGATAGGCTTGGAGGTGGGAACTTGCGGGAAGATCATACTAGGCCCTCCCAATGTTAGTAGAGGCAATGATCAGCTCCGATGGATCATGTTCCTACCGACCACTTTTATGAACACCGAAGTCACGTCTCAAACCTGATGTCGAGTAGGCTTGGCTGTTTTGACTCCCTACTCATGCGAAAAACGATGCTACGAATAGGAAGACCCGCGTGTGGAATACGAAGGTTGTAAGGACAGATGAGACGAGGTCACCGCTGGGGCGGAGTAGCGTCCTCGAGACGAATAGGCAACCATATGTATGTAAACGGAGAACACATCAGAAACACCGTGCATCGCCACGGCGTCCCAAAACAGATGGGTAGCGGCATAGGGGTTGCTTGGTGCAAGGGTCAGTGTCAGAGGAGAGCGGTACGTTAACGCACCAACCGCTTCACGACTGGAACACGAGGATACACAGACTAGGATAAAGTATGTATAACGGGGCATTGGACTTGTGGAAGTTGCGTGTTGGAGGTCCATCGACACGTAGCTGTTCTGTGGCGCAGCTGATTGGTTGCGGCAAGTATTCAGCCTGGCCCGTCTTGGGCATCACCAGCACGGTTACCTAGTGTCGGGCAGAAATGCAGCATAATCGATCATTCTGGAGCGAATCTGGATGCCTGCCGTAGCATCAAAAATAGGAACGTGTCGCAAATGTTCTCGTGGCCAGCGCATCGCGATCAGTCGCAAGCCCTGCAAGAGCGCTTCCAGACGTCGTTCGCGGATCTCGTGAGGCGGCTCAATACACGCGTAATCGAGGAGGACGCGAATGAGGCTGATAGGATACGACCCCGCGTGATGAGACCGGTCGGCATACGCAGTTGTTCGGACGGTTGTGCTTTTCATCGATCGGAGTCGCTCTTCCCCGAAAGGGAAAAGTAAGCGAGCTGCAGGAGTAATATCATCCAAGTGTGAATTAATCGCTCGGGACAGATGTTGGGAGCCCCAAGGACAGCGCATATCTATGTCATCATCCTGTATCCAATTCCTTGGGTTCCATCTCAACCTGCTCGAAGGCATCGCCCATGCAGCTGGATTACAGGTATGGTAAGCATGTGCTTCACTTCCACCCGTGAACCTGGGACTCCATCACGCAGTCCGGTGCGCTCCATGTGGTCTAATTTTGAATCAATATGAGGAAGGCGCAAAGACTATCACTTCACCAAAGTATGACTATCTGCAAGCCATTCCTTGGGATACAAAGATCCTTCTGTTCATACTACATCGGTGCCACCCCGAGCATCGACGATCTGGAAGGCGTGGTATAAAGCCTACACATCATCATTTCTCGTCTTGCCATACTCTACGTACTTGCAACTCCACTTACATCATTGCAGCTCCATGAAGCACCGTAGAATACTTGTCGGGTATATCAACCTCGACATAATTTTGCTGATGTGATGCTCCCGCCAGTGGATCCATTACTCTGAGTCAAATGATTTGTCGTGCACAGAGTTCTCATAGTGGAGTCTTTGCGTAGAATGTAGAATTTTTGCGCTCTTTCAGCTCCACTTGTCAATAGGGTTGCGACCCTCAAGGAAGCTATTGTGGACTCAAGTGCCAGGATAGTCAATCGAGGTATTTCGATAACGAATCATGAGGCTTGCGCAGAATTAGAAACCTCAAAATACGACGTGTTTGAGAAGGCTGGCACGATCTGCGCCGGACACAGGATCAGCGGCGATGTTGCAGGCACGTACTCGGTTGCCGCGGTCACGAAGCATCAATTTCTAACGCCTGTTCTGAAATTGATTGGTGTCCTTCTGTCCATGTCGCTAGAAAAGCTACGAACGAGGGACTGTGGGGACCTGTATGAGGAAGATGGAGGTGTCCGTATATTAAGTTCGTGGTGAGGTCTTCCTTGATGATACTAAGTGCTGTTGACCCAACCGACCACAGTCATGCTCGTACAGTCGTCATTCGTATAAACCATCACGTCACTGCCAATACACAATGTTTTCGGCCTTTTGACTCAGCTCTCCAAGTCATAAAGCAAACATCCGCCAGTCCTAAAGTTGTATACAAACGCTTTACCGCCCTCGCCACTCCTCGCAGACCCTTCATTGACCATCTCCTTCCAACTTGCTGCGTATTTGAGCAACAGGTCATGCAGCTCCTGGAGATATTTCCTTTCTGCAAGGGGCAGATTCTGGATGACCCTTCGCCAACTATCTGGATCGCTCAGTCGAGTCTCGTGGATGGAGTTCATCACTTCGTCCTTTGTCTCGATCGCGGCGATTGGTGCGCCCCGAAAGGCAGCGAGGAGCTCGGCAGAGCGAGCTTGTGCAGCTTCTACGATACTCCATTTGTTGCTCTTCTTGGAGCGATGGTGTGACATGAGCACATCGACACTAGCTTTAGCGGCCGTCGTAGAGGAAGGTGCTGGCGGTAATGCTTTTGTGAGACGTTGAGCAGCCGTTCCTTCGCGTGCTTCTCTATCACGTAGCTCGTTGCGAAGGTAGCTGAGTAGGTCCGCGCTTCGGAAGTCCGTATCTTCTTTTTTCGCAATGCTCTTTACTTTGAGATCAGGCTTATCTGGTGCGATGCCGTGCTTGATCACGATGAACCAACTGTGCCGATCATCTCTATAATGACGAAGCAAGTCTTCTACCGAATGCGCATCGATGGCTAATTCCGCTGTGTAGCCGTTAGCGATGAGCTCAGCAACCATCCTCACGCCCGTAGAGCGGAGAACTGCAGAGTCAAAGCTGGCAACGAGACAGTCGCATCGTCGTGGCATCCAAGATACTGCTGGCGTATCCTCCTCAGCCTGTTTCCTAAGGAAAGTGGATCTCTCCGGTTTCTTGAGATATCGCATCATGGAGTTGACGAGACGATCCCACCCGATGTTAACACCAACGGCATGATATGCCGCGGCAGGGTGAGCATGCCCAGGGCCTTTAGGGCGATATTCTTGAATGAGTTTGTCATATCTACCGCCAGCAGCAAGGACTTCACGCTTCTTCCCGTCAAATAGGCACTGGAAGAGGATACCCCCAGAATAGAACTTTTCGTTGAAGCTGCTGAGAGCGTTGATATAGACCTTGCGTTTGATATTCCAGTGCTTCATATAGCTGACCACAGAAGATAGATGAGAAAAGATTGCGCGGGTTCGGTCTAGATACTTCGTCCCCTCGAAGATCCTGCGCAACTTGGTGAATGCCTTATCAGGTGTGTCGCGCCAATCGAATCGGGCAAGGTCGTCAAGTGACGTTGACGATACGCCTATTTCTGGGGCTCGCAGTTCATTCTTGATATTCTGCCACTTGAATTTGTCGATGTTCAACTTGCTTAGAACTTCCTTAACTGCCGGACGCCGAGGGGCATTGATCCTGCAGAAATCCATAATTAAGTCTAGGAGGTCAGCATGATTTAAGTGAAAGCACATCTGGGCAGAAGCCAGAGAAGGAAACTCGTCAATGACTTCGTCGACGACCTTCAACACTTCAGACTCTTTCAAAGCGAGGTCTAATGTATCGTACGAAAGTATGTCGAAATCAGCTTCTCCATTGCTACGAGGAGCTCCACCATAGTTGTCGCGATAGACGGAGCCGATCGTGAAAGTTTTCTCCAAAAATGGAGCGCCACGGCCTATGCTACGAGCGTACGGCAGTGTCAAGTCATATGGCAGCTGTACTAGCGTACCAGATGGATCGAACAGCTTGACGACATTTTTATTCGCATAGTGATCAGACCATGGGAGGAGTAACTGACGTTGTACTTCAACTGCACCGTGGCCGCGGAAGACCAGGCCCAACCTACTCTTGACCAGATTTTGCAGAAGGATATCGTTCGCCTGAATATTCTGAGCATCAGTACTGTTGCCCATATCCCAAGCATAATCTTTTGCTTGAGTGTCAGGTTTCTGAGAGAACAAGGCTGCCATCATCTTTGTGTAGTGGGGTGAGTTTCGGTCGGATAGTGCTTTCAATGCTTCTTTGACAGCTTCGTCTTCAATTTGAAGAGGTACTTTGCCACTTCGCAAGAGCTCAGCACAGCTCGGTCGTTCGCTGGGGCGATGACTGATGAGTGAAGTGATGATGTTGCCTTGCAAGGACTTTTCCTGGGTTTCGAACTCTGGAGGAAGCGTATGCTTTCGTTCGCGCAATTGTCGGAGAACTTGATCTCGCTCCATACCAGTGTTCAGAGGGTAGCACATTTCAAAAAAGATAATACCCATCGAGTACATGTCGACCTTGTCGTTGTAGTTTCCGGTTACACTCGATCTCAACTCAGGTGCAACATAGAGTGCCGTACCAATACTGCGAGTCATGTCGCTCTCGGGCAGTATACTAGTTGACGCCTTACGGTCTAACCTCTGATACTGTCCACTCGTTGCAAGACCGAAGTCGCCAATCTTGGGGACTTTGGCCATGTCGATGAAGATGTTGTCGGGCTTCAAATCGCGGTGAATGATACCATGGCTATGGATATGGGCCAAACCTTCTAGCATCTGACGAAAGAGTCGCCAGACCTCATCAGGATCGTCATACAGGCCACGGCGTATCAAATCTCGCAATGTCTGCTTCTCACAAAGTTCCATTTGAATGTACAGTATGGTCCTCGCAGGCCGCTGAGGCATCGAAGTGGACGTAGTTCGTTTCTTTGCGATAGGTGAGTGAGTATCAACCACACTAGCATCATCTTCTGGATCATGTTAGCCTTTACGTAACAAGGATCTGTGTCACTTACCTGTGTCTGATCCAAATACGACAGCGCCGTCATCATCGTTTGCATACTCGTCATCCGAACCGAATTCGATCTTTGGGTAACCACTTGAGCTGATAAAGTCCAGACCTCCGGTGCTTGCCCCGTATGCACTAGTACCCGTGTCGCCAGGTGAGATATCTGAATCTGATCCGGAATCGTCCGCATCGAATGTAGTAGATTCACCCTCATCATCAGAGTCAGACATTGTCGTTGTCTCCTCCTCGGGCCAAGCTGTGTAATAGCGAACAACACAGGGGTGATTCAATCGGGACAATAGCATGACCTCAGACAATACTTCGGTGAGCGCCGACGCCGTCTTCTGCCGGATCTTTTTGATAGCATAGATTCGTCCATCGACTTTGTTTCGAGCTTTGACCACTTCGCCATAGCCTCCTTTGCCTAAACGATCCTGTTCAACCCAGTCGCTCGTGTAGCGGGAATATGTCATGCCTCCGACTCCAGTGGAAGATTCGCGACGCAAGTGATAATGTGCTAACGAAGTCGAAGAATGTCGAGATCGCATCGGTGTGGGTGGCTGTTCGTATACTGGCACGTCGTCGCGCAGAAATTCGCACGGGATCAAGTCAAATGCAGAAGGTCGCTTCTTTGGATCAGGTTTGAAAAACTTCCTAAGTATTTCTTGCAGAGGCTCAGAGCAACCGCGTGCGTCGGACAGGTCCTTGGGGGAGTTATACTTCTGCGGAACGTCTAAGCCGAAAAGCATCTGGAGAAACACAACTCCAAGATCCCAAACGTCAGTTTTGCGTGTCTCCCGTACCTCTTGGGCTAACTCGGCCGGAATCCAGAATGCCGATCGAGAGGGGGCGAAAGGCTGACCTGTACGACCAAAGTTCTTCAGGCTATGCAACGTCTCTTGGAAACCGGCATCAGCTAGCTTCACGGCTATGCCTCCGGTCGATGACTTGTGTAGTAGGATGTTGTGCGGATGAATTCGTTTGTGTATGATCCCGTTCCGATGGTAGTAATCGAGCGCTTCTAGGAGATCTACAGTCCATGATCTTACTCTCGCGACAGCGATTTGACCGTCATCATCCAGCTTCTCGCCTAGCGAGCCTTTGTCACCGAACTCCAAGAGCACATTGATTTCCCAAATAGCTTCAGGCAGTTGCTCGATCTTAAAATCAAAGACGCTCAGGATAGTGGACTGGCGTAGCTTCTTTATCTCTTCCATTTCTTCTTCGAAATCAGTTATAGCTCGTTTCAGCTGGGCGGCATCTGACGGTTTCTCGGCGCCAACTCGAACGCGCTTCATGACAAGAGTGATCGCATCGCCGTCCCCAACGGGTTTCACGAGCAGCTGCTCAGTGACCGGGCCTTCACGGAATGGCAGCAGTCCTTCTACGGCGGTGCATTCCGTGGTCTTTCCATCATACTGCAGCTCGATGACCCTGTCAAAAGATACATGGCTTCCATTGTGGCCGTTTTGGAAAGAAGGGGTGGGTGTGATGGTCGATATGCGGTTACGACGCTTCGCCATCAGCTCTTTCCGTCTCATTTCGTCATTGACCATCTGTTGCAGGGCGCGGTCCTCTTCGGCCCTCTCTTCATTCCGCTTCTTCTGGAGTTCTTCCTCGTGCTGTTTCGCGAGCTCGGCTGCAGCCGCTTCTTGCACAGCTCGCTCGGCCTCTAAGTTTTCGAACGTGCCATCATTCTCTCGAACTGCGATCTCATCTTCTAAGATGTCTTGGATTGATGTAGCAATATCGTGTAGCATTACTTCACCAACTAGCTCTTTCGGTCGCTTTTTGAGCACGGCCTGTAATGCTTGAAGAGTCTTGAGCCGCAAATGACCCGTGTCTTCTAAAGTGAGAATTGGCAAGGACTTGGGATATGTGGCGGTGATCTTTGCACATAAAGTGCAGGATATGTCCTCGTTAGAGAAAGCTCGGAGTTTCAACCGAAGTACTCTGTCGGTGGTTTTCTAGGCCCAAATTAGTACCTGTCTGCACGTGAGGTTGCTAACGACCCGCACGGAACGCATGGCGCATTTAGAGCAATCGTGTACTCACACCCCATGAACCCTTAGCCTCGACTTCCTGGTAATCGTCCATGAAAATGGCTTTCAAGACTTCGCGTTCATCTTCTTGGGCCTGCGAAAGTGCTTCCGAGGGCTGAGCGGCTTGAACATCATTTGCAGGGCGTCCAGCGGTGGGAGCCATGCTATACGGCGTGGATACATCTGACTGTGATTTGTTTCGCGGTGTTTTTGGCGGGGCCATTTTTGGCTGTGTCGTAAGTGGTACAATGAGTCAACATGGGCGTTGACGTAGGGGAGACAGGGCAGCCGAAGCTGCCGCCCTTCACACTGCAGACATGGTGCTTTTCACTGCTGCGGGTTTTGTTGCTGTGGATGGATGAGCTGGACAACCTTTCTTCGCCGCCAGCACATGGAAAGTAGCGGTGGCACCCCACAATGCGGCATGCGCGCCATCCCGCTTTGGCACTAGATTGCAGGACGCGACTTCCATGCTCGAGTGGGTGCATAACAAACGGCGCTGTAAGCTGTGAGGCACTTTCTTTCTCTCTTCTCGTCGATGTGCCAGAACCTCGATTGCGCGATCTCTGGAATCCGCTCTGGTCACCCAGTCCCCGACAAGTGCCGCGATTTGGTGACGTGAACACCCGGCCCGCCCTTCGCTTTCAGATCGTAAACAAGCCGCCAAACAAACCCGCCCTCATTTTCACGAGGGCTCCACGAGCACTCAAGGCGCACAATTCCTCTCGACAACATTTTGACAGCCTACGCGTCCCATCGCTAGGTAGGCGCAATGTTTTCCTGGATCACAGGCCCGCGCATTACCAATGCGATCGAAGACCTGCAGCCAGGTACGCGGATCGCATCACCACGCGCCGCGCATGCAAAGCTAATTGTTCAGACCATGGGTACGAAAGCACCTTCATCGACGCGCCGGAGACGCCCGCACATCAGTTCGCCGTGAAGGCCTTCAAGCGCGCCGTGTTCGGAACCCCCGCCGTAGACGACGCGAATAACGCAGGCAAGAGGTTGCAAAAGAAGCAATCGCCGGACCTCGCGATTTCAAAAGTACCCGTGATCGCTGCTCCAAAGGAAGATGCGCCGCCTACCTCGCCGTCCAAGTTGCCTGGAGGCATCCTGATGACTCCAGGGACAGCGAACAGAGGACGCAAATCGGTCAAGTTTGGTGCACATGTGATGGACAACGAAGGAAAGCGTGGCAGTGCCGGTCGTCTCGGTGTACCTAGTGACTGTCCGGGGAAATTCCCAAGCCCATGGACTCCTGGAACAGAGCTAAAGCCGACTGCAGATAGCGAACAGAAACCTCGCACGAAGCTCACGGCAGCACTCATGGATGCAAGGACTACTACCCAGCCGAGAAGTGGCCAGAAACCGAAAGCAAGAGATGACAGCGATATCACAATGGACCTTGGCGCACCGCGCTCGGACTCTGGCAAATACTGGAAGGAACAATACGAGGAATACACTGCGCGGAGCGAAAAAGAGGTGAAGAAGCTGATTGCCAAACAGCAGCTAGCTAAAAACTATGCCATGAAGAAGGACGGCGAGGTCACAGAGCTGGCCACGAAGCTTGAGCAGGAACGAAGACGATTTCGGCGGCGCGAACAAGAGCTAGAGCAGCAGAATAAGGATTACCAAGAGCGACTTCGCCAAGCTATGGCCGAGAAGCTGTCTGCAGGCATTGAGATCACAGCTCTCAAGAACCGCATCGCAACCTTAGAAAAGTCGAAGACTGCAACATCGTCCGAATTGCAAGAAGTGAAGTCATCGTCTCCGTTCCAAATATTCGAAGACACCAGTAAAAACTCGGAGGCTCTACGAGCTGAGCAAGACAGACTCGCGGATGCTTCACATCTTTCTCAGAAAGTTCGTGTCGTGTCGATCGGCAAAGAAAACTCTCCACCTAAGCCTCGTCATGTCCGCCGTCAAACTATGCCAGAGGCATCATCAATTCCGCAAGAGTCGCTCTCAGTGACACCACGACTGGGTGTGGCGGCTGGCGACGTATCAACGATATTGGGGAGGCCACCACGCATCCCAATTCACGAAGTTGCACATGCGGCAATATCGGCATCCGCTATGAAGTCTGCGGAACCTGCCTCGACCTCGGTCCTTAAAATCCGCAAACATGACGTGAGCCAACAGAATCTACAGCTCAAATCGCCCGCTCCGGCCGCTCCTTCAAGTCCGCTTCCGCAGCCTTCACCCGATCCATGGATGATGGGTGCCGACGAAAGTGCGATTGCACCATACGATAAGATGGCACTTCCAGTGGGTCAAGGTAGTGGGTCTCGTTCCAGGCCTACCAGACCTGTGCACACCCGCCGCCACGAACCCTCAAAATCCGTTTCCCAAGTATTAATGGCCGAGCGGCCGAGACCATCCCAGAGATATGAAGAACCTGACTTGTTCAAACCAACATCAGAGGCACCTATCGGCAAGGCCAGCAGCTCCGAGAAGCCCAGAATCGCCATTAGTAGCATCGAGACTATGCATGCTCCGGCCAAAGCTACAGAAGAGCTGACGCAAAACTCTCGTAAGACTGGGAATATCAAGGCGCCCAGTACCTCGCCTACCGATCCGAAGTTTGACATCTCTAAGATCACTGGCCACCATGCCGAGGGATCTTCGCACGGGAAGAAAGAGCGTTGGCAGACACTACCGGTTGATCGCAAGGAGGAGGCAAGGAGGAGATTAGCGGAGCGGAAGCAGAAGAAGTTGCTGGCCAAGTGATTCGGCCCACAGAGGCATTCTGTGGACACACTTGTATGTTTAAATGAAAGGTTTCCATGGGTCTATCTGATTTGAAAGGCGTTTGGGGTCGATGTCTGTTGCACGGGTCTAAGTATGTGATGTCGGCCTTCGGCACGGTATAGTACGGCTGCATTGTTTGGCGTATTGCTTGATACCAGGGCATTGATATCCATTTGATTATCTTCTTGACATTTTGTCATATTGTACAAGTCTATATGCTATGCGACTGCTCGAGCAGGGTATCATCTTCTTCTTTCCATGTGCCAAAGCTGTGCAGAACGCCCGCTATGCAAGGTCTCCTCTAACATCTTATATCAAGTCTCGTCAATCTCCTACCGTTTTCCCTCCGCAATCTCCCTCAACACCGCAACTACACTCCCACACGCCTTCTCCATCGCCCGCATCTCCCCAGCATGCATCTTCCTCAGCACATAATTCGCCACCACATCCGGCTCCCGACTATCCGGCCGCCCAATGCCCACACCTACCCTCCACCACTTCACACCCCCCAAACTCGCCTGCGCGCTCTTGATTCCATTGTGTCCTTTGGCACTAGAGGAGCCATCCCTTACACTAACCTTCCCCAGCGCGCTCTCCAGCTCGTCATGCACTACCACCAATCTCCCCTCTCCACGGCCCTGCCTTGCCAATTCTTGCGAAAATTCGCGCCAGGCCCTCGCCACGCCGCGCCCGCTGACGTTCATAAGCGACGTACTCTGCCAAAATGTCCAGTCGTCATCTCCAGCCGGCGGACCGGGGTCCTGCGTTCTTCTAAACCCTTGTATTGGACCGAAGGAATAGGTTGTGTTGTCAGGTCGTGCGACGAGGCCGGAGAGCCCTTTTGTAAAGGGTCGGTAGTGTTTGACGGAAGAGATGTGGGAGGTTATGGTGTGACCTGCGGAATGCAGGGTGTGTGCGTAGGTGGAGCCAGGGTTGCCTATCGAGCAGACGAGGAGGGGATATGCTTTTTGCGCGGCATTTTTGGACATTGGACCAGGTATGGAAGAGGGTGTGGAGAGGCTGGAGCTGGGATCGCGGGCGCCGCGCGCTGGGTTGGGTGGTGCGGAGTTGCGGGACGGTTCCGTATCGCTAGAAGATAGACTGGGGAAACGGGCGTGTTTAATTTGCCTGCGTCTTTCTTTTCGCGATCCTGGGTTCGATAGAGGTAGGAAGTCGGACTGTGAGGAATTGGTGCTGTCGTTGTCGTTACTGGCTGCAGGCGCATCGACAATTTTCGGACGGTGATCGGCAGACGCAGGGATCGGCGCAGGGGTGTTCATGTGCGTACGCGAGGGCGTGTCTTTGCCCATTTCGACAACGAAATTCGGGATAGAGGAGTCGGGAACTTTTCCAGCCAGTGCGTCAGGGGTCTGTGGCGATCTTTATAGATCGGACGAGTGCTTTGTTCCCTCAATAGCATTGTGGGAGCTGACGTTGTAAGCGGTGGTATAGCCACATTGAAGAGTCATAGCAATTTGTAAGGGCGCTGCTGTGGCGTTGCGCAATTAGCACCGCCCTTCCAGAACCACGCAACAGAGGACGTCGGGGTGATTGTGCATTAAATTCATCGACTCCCCTTGCGACTAAACACTGGAAGTCAAAGTGAAAGTAGGTTTCGTAGGATTGCTGGGCGCATGGCGCTTAGGAAGTCGCCAGCGGAGGAGACATAGGCGCATGGGAATTGATGGCTGCTTGGGCCAGACTGCGTGGTAGAAATATTATCGTTGTTTCTGTGGCTGTATTCGCGGCTCCATGGATAGAAACGCGTCAAGTTTCCCGGAACCAGCGCGTGATCACGTGCGCATTTGGCGGCCTCGGGCCTTCGAACGCACGTCAGCCAGATAGAATAGGATGACTGCTTTACGAAGCGCAAAGTAACTTCATAGCTGATGGGGTTCTTATTTAAGAAATTTTGGTAGCAAAATGCATATCCTCCGTGCTGGTGAACTTTGAGATACCTACGTTTGAATGTGTGAAAGACATGGCCCTGGGGTAGGGCAGATGCTTGGCGTACATCACCATTCAGGAACAACCTCTCGGATTTCGCCGCCTTTGTGTCAGCCTCTATCCACGCTGGAAATCTTCGAAAACTCGTTACAACCTTCCACAGAACGTTCAGGTCAACTCTCGCGCCTTACGTGGTCTCTTGCAAACTCATCATGTCGGAGAGGCCTTCGACTCCCCCGCGGGCAACGCGCTCGCAGGGTCAGCAGCCTGCATACCCTCCCACCCCAGAGCAAGTGCGGCGAATGGTAAGCGACTTCTTATACTCGTAGACCAGCGGCATAACATTTACCTATAGGAAGAAGCCCGCCTAAAAGCCAAAGCCGCAGCGCAACAAGCGCAAGCCTCGAGGCCCACACCTCCACCCGTCGCAGGCACCAAGCGCACATACTCGGCCATTAACTCCTCAAATACTCCCGCACAATCGCGCAATGCGAACGCAGCATCGCCAGCGAAGCGCGACCAGAATGGCTTCATCCCGCCACCCGCGAATGATCTCATTCAACCGGCCAAGAACTTTGGCCGCTCAGAATACATCGAATATGACTTCAGTAAGATGACCGACACGAAGGGTGGCTTTCTTAGTACCAACGACGATCCACACAACCGCGCAATGTGGAATGGAAAAAAGGAGGAAGAGAAGCCACCAAACATGACTCTCGCTGATTGGGAACGCGAGCGCATACGCAGAAAGTTGCGTGAAAACCGCGCAGGCATCTACGAGCCGGGCCTCTCCATCCTCAATCAAGCCGACGGTCGCGACGAAGAAGACGCCCTTGTCAAAGCCGCGCAGGAAGAAGAAGGAGTGGAATATAAAGGCACATACGGCGACAGCAAGCGCGACATCAAGGGCAAATGCCGCGAATGTAGCTCTCTAGAGATCGACTGGAAGTGGCAAGACGGCTTCGGCATCGGCATCTGTCACGCGTGCAAAGATAAATTTCCCGATAAATACAGTCTGCTCACCAAGACCGAAGCGAAGGAGGACTATCTCCTTACGGACCCGGAACTCAAAGACGAAACTATACTCCCCCATCTCGAGCGCCCCAACCCACACAAATCGAACTGGCAAAATATGCAGCTGTTTTTACGCATGCAGGTTGAGCACTACGCCTTTTCGGCTGCGAAATGGGGCTCCACCGAAGCGCTGGACGAAGAGTATGAAAAGCGGCAGAAGACCAGCAAAGCCAAGAAGGAGAAGAAGTTCAACAAGAAGCTCCAGGAACTGAAGAAGAGGACGCGAGTGGAGGCATATAAGCGGGCGAGGCAAGAGGGCGGGGATGGTGCTACCATTGGTCAATTTGGTCAAAAGATCCGGGGTCTGGGGGACATGCATGTGCATGAGTGGGGAAGAAGTGTGATGGATAAGCAGACGGGATTGAGCAAGAAAAGGTGTGAAGAATGCGGGATGGAGGTTGAGGAGTTGGAATTCTAGAGAGCACAGATGATACCCAAGCCTCTTGACATTTTTCATGTTCACCGCTGCATGCGTACCCATGTTGAGTATGTTGACATAGGCACTCTTGTCCGGCAAGCCGACTAACTCCCAATGACAGGGTAGGGTCTTTGTCTAGAATACATTTGTTAGCATGTGTAACATGTCGAATGTTGCTATTGATGTATGTGTTGAGCGCGGTACTCCGTCTTTGTGGGTCTGGGGGCGACAGTCGTCCGTTCGAACACGTTCGCAAGTATGCTAACCCCAATCGCGTAACCCAGAGCAAGACTCGGGGAAAACAACCTTGCCAAGCGGGGAAACAGCAAGGTTTCCCGCATCATGTCCCCACAGCGATCGCCTGAGCTTTCGCATTGAACAGGGCGACGGTACACCGGGCCTCGTGACCTATTAGTCCTTCGTTACTGCCGATCACGACAGTACCGGAGGATATAAGAACATGCATTCCCCACACAGGCCATGTAGCGCACTCCAACTCCCTCTTGACATCTATGATCATATCGTGGAGGTTTTGAGCAAAGCATGTCTAGTGAAATAGAGGGCGCAGCCCTGGGGGCTGCACCGAGACAGGGCGTGTACAAAGAGTTGCGACAAAATCCTTATCTATTAGGTCTCTCAGCTGTAAGTATACCGCACGACACCCTTGCTAAAAGGCTCTAATCTCCATAAGTTTGCCTCGCTGGGTGGCTTCCTCTTTGGCTACGACCAAGGTGTGATTAGCGGAGTCCTGACCATGGAGTCTTTTGCCGCCAAGTTTCCGCGCATCGCAATAGACAGTAGTTTCAAAGGATGGTTCGTCTCCACGCTATTACTACTTGCATGGGCAGGTTCGCTCGTCAACGGACCTGTTGCCGATAAATTCGGCCGCAAAGGATCAATTGAGATTGCAGTTGTCATTTTCACTCTAGGCTCGGCGGTTCAGGCAGGGGCGATAAGCATAGGCATGGCATTAGCTGGTAGGTGCGAGCCTGCAAAGTTGATGTTGGCTGATAGTTGTCATAGGACGAGCCATCGCTGGTTTTGCCGTCGGTATGCTTACCATGATTGTGCCCATGTACATGAGTGAAGTCTCCACAGCCGGTATTCGAGGAACGCTCGTTGTACTTCAGCAACTTTCCATCACGCTTGGAATCCTTGTCAGCTACTGGTTAGAGTACGGCACGCAGTACATTGGTGGTACGCGATGTGCGCCTAGTATTCCGTACACGGGCGGCACACCCGCCGAGCGCACATTCGACCCTATAAACGACGTAGGACCGAATGGCTGCACAGGTCAAAGCGATGCCTCGTGGCGTATACCACTTGCATTGCAGATCGTCCCTGCTCTCGTTCTTGGAATTGGCATGCTTTGCTTCCCCGAGTCGCCGCGGTACTACTGCATGCGAGACAATCAGGAAGCGGGTCTCAAAGCACTTGCACGAGTTCGTCGTACTAGTGTGGATGATGAGCTCGTCCACAAAGAGTATCTATCCATCAAGGCTGAAGTCATCTTCGAAGAGTCTTTCAATAGAGATGAGTTCCCGGGAAAGAAGGGGCTCTCGTTGTACCTAGCCGGTTACACCACACTCTTCTCCACCCGGCCTTCATTTCAAAGGACAGCGATTGGATGCTGTGTCATGTTCTTCCAGCAATTCATCGGATGTAAGGCATGCGTATCTCTTCGGGGATCAAGCTGATAGGCCGTAGGTAACGCAATTATTTACTACGCTCCTACAATCTTTGGACAACTTGGCCTTTCCGGCAAGACGAGTGGACTTCTTGCCACAGGTGTCTACGGTAGATGATACCTATCTCGATTGCTAGTTGTTGCCTACTAAAGAACCCGAACAGGAATCGTCAATACACTATCCACTCTTCCTGCCCTCGTTCTCATCGACCGGGTCGGCCGCAAACCTCTCCTCCTCTGCGGGGCCGCCGGAACATTCATCTCCCTTGTAATCATCGGCGGCGTAATCGGCGGCTACGGCGCGACCCTGAAAGACCACCCTGCTGCAGGCTGGACCGGCATAGCCTTTGTCTACATCTACGACGTGAACTTCTCCTACTCATGGGCGCCCATCGGCTGGGTCCTGCCCTCCGAGATCTACAACATAGGAAACAGGAGTAAGGCTATGAGTTTGACGACGTCCAGCACGTGGATGTGCAATTTCATCATCGGACTTGTGACGCCGGATATGCTGGACACGATCGGTTGGGGGACGTATATCTTTTTTGCGGCATTCGCGCTGATTGCGTTTGTATTTACGTGGTTCTTGATTCCGGAGACGAAGGTATGTGTTCTTTTTATGTTTAAGGAAAGAGATATAGGCTAACGTGGTGCAGGGTAAATCGCTTGAGGAAATGGACGCCGTTTTTGGCGATACTACTGCGCACGAGGAGAAGTCTAGGTTGTATACCATTGCGACGAGTCTGGGATTGGAAGAGGCACAAGCGGCTGCTTATGATGTTAAGAATGAGAAGGTTTTGCATGCAGAAAATGCAGAAGTCTAGACTGGGAACTAAGACTGAGAATTGGGGTTTCCGCGGAAATATGCATGAACTCATTCCTTGGCACATAGACTCAATACGGTGCTTCTGGAACGCTTCAAAGAGGCCACAGGTAGCATCGAAATGACCATCATTCACGAGGGCTCCGCATCTGCAACGAGAGGACGTATTGTAAAGCTATGGACAAGAAGAAAGCACAAGATAGCGATAGCTTTTGGCTCTCACACTCAGTTACCCTCCACCTCTATCTACATTTCTTTTGCCAAACACTAAGCAACTTAGAAAGAAGGCTTAGCATTCTTGATGAGGTCCTCGAAGTATGCCTGGTTCCATTGACCGGCCTCAGGAGCGGGCTTGTACGCATCGTCCTTACCGCAGAACGAGTCATAGCGGGTCGCAGACGTATCCGACGTACCATCAGACTCACCACCTGGCTTGACCCATACGAACGCATCAGCGTAGGACGAGCCCGTGGTGCTAGTCGGGCGCACACCGAAGCCGGCACCGTTAACGTTGCACCAGTCACCCCACTCCTTGCGGAGGCCGGTGACGGCATTGCGGCCCGTGTCGATGATGGCCTGGCCGGGCATGCCGGCGTCCTTGAGAAGCGGGCCGAAGGTCTCGACGTAGATCTTCTCATTCTGGCACTTATTCCATTGCGCATCGGTGGCCTTGGAGAACTCTCCTGGAGAGAGGTCCCAGGCGTTCCAGCCCGCGACGTTGGTGCTGATTCCGCGAACTTGCTTGGGAGAGCCGGCAGCCTTGTAGACCGTGGCGAGCTCCTTGGCTCCGGGCTCTGGATGGGCTGTTAGAGTGACTCTTCCATGTTCAAAGAGACAAAGAGGGACTTACTGAGATTGTCGTTCCAGCCGAGCCAGCCGCCGTGACCAGCATCGATGTACATGGCGATGTTGGGCAAGTTGAGCTGTTTGAGAGCATAGGCGACACCATCACGGTAGCCAGAGGCAGAATCCTTGCAGGCCTGCTTATCGGAATTGGTGACGAGGTTAGGGAGCGAATCGGGCTCGATGACGAGAGCGATGGCGGTGTTAGGGTACTTCTTGAAGATGGTGACGATGGCTAGCAGTCTTTAACATTGCGACCTTTTGAGTCTCGAACAGCAGAGTACTTACGGTCAATGTACTCGCTCTTGTAGGTGGTGAGATCTCCCGCAGCGAGTTCACCGTTGGAGGCCTTAGCTGCGCAGTCACGGCCGGGAAGGTCGTAGATAACGAAAGCGGCGAGCTGGTCGCAAGGAACGTCTTTGAGGTTGTCCTCGATGACTGAGATGCGGGCACGGGTGTCGCTGTTCCGCTAGTCAACAATATTTCAAGTTGCTATATCGTGATAACAACTTACATCCACAAGAAAGTTCCGACCTGAGCGACCTTGGAAGCTTTGGCAGCCAAAGCGCTGTCGGTCATAGAGGCAGCGGCAGCAATGACCTCCTTGGAGTATTCCTTGTTGGCATAGATGGAGCGAGACGCGAAGGGGTTGCCGCTGAGGGTGACGGGCGTAGCACAAGCAGCCATAGCAGCACGTGCAGTAACAGGACCCTGCTCGACAGGGCTGGGGGCAGCAAAAGCGCCCACGATGGCCGAAGCCAACACAGCAGAGTAAAGACCCTTCATGTTGCCGACTAGAATACGACTTCAGTGAGGTATCAAAGCAAGACTTGGGGCACCAGCGCTTCTTATATCGACGGCTGCTACTGTGGTGGCGAAATACTACGTTGCCCGGAGGCGCTTTGCTGCTTCTGGTGTCCATATCGTCGGGAAGCAGGGCCGTAATTTGTAGTATACAATGTGCTCAAGGGGCTCGTGCTCGTTTCCTGGCGCCATGATGAGGCTTAGATGCCAACGAATACCGGAAGTATGCGTGCCCACTATAGCAGGGTCCACAATCGAATGAAGATGTTACGGAGATTCACGGGCACCGATCCAGAAGCGGCTTCCTCGGAAGATTCAAGATCCAAACTCCGGCTGCCATAGCTTCCAACTGTCTGGATATTTCGACGCAAGGCAAGTCAATCGGTACTAGACTGCCCTCCACTGCCGAACATTTGCATGTCAGGCTCCAGATTGGTTCGAATGTATGGTCAGGCTTTCAAAGTACTTTGCTGAAGTTTCGCAGGCAACGGTCTTCTTTGGCTGGGAAATCTTCATCAGGGGGCGGTAAATGAATTAACTTGAGATTTACCCTAGATATGCGGAGCAACTGCGCACTCGGCATACATCGTACCCCGCGCTCCCCATATCGCCTACAGGATCCCTGCGGGCAGATCTGAGATGACAATACTCAAGGTGACTTCAATCTGCGTACCAACGACAAACAAGATGTCGCCGTGAACGATCAGTGGCATACTGTGTCTACCGGCACCGGACTCAATCTTCAGTCCCAGACAATCCGATGAAGGAGCATGCATGTCTCTTTAATTTGCATCAATGATGGACTCAGCGAAGCTTCATAAAATAGCTGATGGCTGGAAAAGACTACACAGTGTACTGCATCCGCGCAGCACCTCTTAGAGACCTAATCTGGAGACGACCTATGCGAGAAATAACGTCTGCTGCGAGGATAGCACGAGTATATCCTTAGTTGCCAAAGGAAGCGCGTGATGAAAGTAGTTGCAGGACCATACCGGACTGTGATTGCGGTCCGATCATAACAAGCCTTAGACAAGTAGACGATAGCCCGGACAATGAGGTGTTGCCAGGGGTCCAAGCTCTTCTGGAAACTCATGGAACACATGATACCCGCTGATGATATATTGTGCGAAAGGCTGGACGCTTTGCTAATATGAAGCTACCTTGCCGTGCCCCACACCCGTCCAGTACTTCTCGAGTATTTTGATGCCGCCCACATGAGCCGCCAAGTTTCGCATTTATTCCATGTAAGTGGTTCATGACAAAGTAACGCGATACTGGATATGGTAGGTTCCCACGACCAAGAGCTCGAGGGCGGGCTGTCGGGCATGCTTGAGGGATTGTTACCGCATCTGCCAAGCAGTGGGGTAAAGGGTGCGCTCGAGGAGGCTCAGTGTTATGATATAAGAAAGGACCGATTCACAAATGGAAGATGAATCGATACTCGTGTTATCGTGCTATCGTGAAGGCTGGAGTACTGTTGCACAGCTTGCAGTTTCGTCAAGGCATTGCCAGAACTACCGTCCTTATCACTGGCAACATCTCGCACGCTTACATTCGTGACCGATTTGCAAGTCAGGATTGTCGGCACGAAAGTAGCACTACGTTCCGTCAAGCACTCTACCAAGAGACCCGTAAAGCTTCGGATCGTTCGCGGCAAGGTTGGCTGGACCTTATTCCAATTGATGGGAATGATATTGTAGATCTTGGCTATTGAAGGCTAAGTGGTGGTCCGCGAGAGTGGTGAAGGCCATTAAATTAAAGTTTTCGCGTGACCATTGCAACCCTTGTCAGCGTGCGAACAAGGAGAGCACGGTCAGTGGCTTTTTGCCGCACTATACTACTGCGACAATTATTGCTTGTTTTATGGATCTTGCTGATCTCTATCAACGTCGAAGTGGTCGAGATGATTCTGACGATTGTGTGCATCCGTGGAGTCAGCCACAGCGCAGCAGTCCAAAATAGTCCCAGCCAGCTGACGACCGTTTGGGCGACCCTCAATATGCAGACGGTTGCACAGCAGTTTATCCAAATACGACTCCCACCGGAAGTGATCGTCAAGCGCTCACATCGCCCGTAAACAGTGATGCCCTAGCGATGCACAGCCAGAGTGATCTCGTAGACCAGGTAAGGAATGGCCTTTGTCCTCGCGTAGTTGGTGAGTGTGCTTGTTCTCTGACTGCCGGGCCGACACCATAAGGTAAGCACTGTTCCATGGCCAGGAAGAAGCAGTGCCAAAGTTGACGCGGGGATTTCCCACTTGATCAAAATTATCCATGTGACAATTCCTGACGGCGATATTATGTCTTATTTCATCGTCGCCTTCCCTTCTTCCCCTTTGACTTATCTCCTGCACTGCTCGTCAAACCTCTCAGTTCCTTCTTGCTTAGCGTCAACGTTCCGCCCTTGAACTTGCCTACGCTCGGAGCTCCAACACCTCTGTCTCTCTTGCCAACTGCCTTCTTGACCTTCTGCTCCTTCTCCAGCGTGATACCGTTCTTCTTCGCCTCCGCTCGTCTCTTGTTATCGCGCATCTTGGTCTTGGCATTTATACCCTTGCGATGCGACATGGGCATGCTTTTCTGTGCAAAGATCGACTTCTTCGCGCCTAGTGACTGAATATGCAGATCCGTCAACTTATGTCGAGCATCGTTGGTTTCGCGGGTGCTGCCGGTGCGCGTCGAATAAGTGGGTGCGTTCGAAGACAGGATGTGCGACTCGCGCAGCAACTTCTGGAGTTCGAGATCGTTCTTCATGTGTGCAGCCTCTACGGAATCATCCTCCTTTTTCGGCTTCGGTATAGGCTTTGCGGCGGTCGAGACGGAGAGCGAGGGCGGCTTGGCGGACATGAAGGCGCGAAGCTCGGATTTGGAGACTTTTGTATGCGGCTGGTTGGCTGAGCTATAGTCGAAGACTTCTATGCCGTTTGAGACGTCATTGTCGTCATGGGAGGAGCTGATGCCGGACCAGTCAGAGTCTGAATCCTCGTCAAGCTGGTCTGCTGGTTCCTCGATTTTCCGAGCTTTCTGTACGGGCTCAATATCCAAGGGTGCAAATTTCGCTTCGAAGGCTTTGCGGAAGAGCGCTTGCATGTCCTCTGCGTCCGAATTCTGTGACGTCGAGGAAGGCGACGACGCAGGTGAGGACTGCTGGAGCTCTTCGCGCGTGATGCGCTTTCGTTTCCCTGTAGAAGGCGCCATCTTGTACGATCGTGGCCACTTCAAGGCTATTGTGGAATGTGGATTGGAGATTCGATGTTTGTTTAATCGAAGGAGCTAAAAGTTCCGAACACGCTAAAATTTTAGGACCTAGAATGTTGCCAAGTGAAGATACCGCTGCCCCTCCCCCACCATTCTCAAACGCGTCGATGCACATTTTTGTACATCACCAAACACAATGACGCGTTTTCGACCGTGCATAGACCTACACAATGGGGATGTGAAGCAGATCGTCGGTGGTACCTTGGGCACATCAGAAGCTGAGCTGAAGACGAACTTTACTTCAACCAAACCTTCTGCACATTATGCGGAATTGTACCATCGATACCACCTGAGCGGTGCTCATATCATCATGCTGGGTCCGAACAACGACAAGGCCGCTAGAGACGCATTAGCTGCATGGAGAGAAGCAGAAAAGCAGGCGGCAGCAGCAAGCGCACAGGATAAGTGGAAGGGTGAGATCCAAGTCGGCGGTGGCATCAAAGAGAGCAATGCTCTAGAGTGGATTGAACACGGTGCAGACAAAGTGGGTGACCTTTCAATTTATTATTGCCTCAAGCTTATCGAACCTGTAGTAGGTGATTATCACATCTGCTCTATTTCCTGACAATAAATTCTCTCAAGAGCGGCTACAAGCAATCCTGGAAGCTCTCAACGGCGACAAGAACAAGCTCGTCATCGATCTTTCTTGTCGGCGCAGAGACGACAAGTGGTTTGTTGCTACGAACAAGTGGCAGACCATCACAGACTTTGAACTTACGCAAGGTATGCGCAGGCCTCATCACTCTGCAATCGAGTATACTAACGGCGTCTGGACTCGATATCCATTTTGGAGCCATACTGCTCAGAGTTTCTCATCCACGCTGCCGATGTTGAAGGTCTGCAGCGCGGCATCGACCATGAGCTTGTCAGCAAGCTTGCGGAGTGGTGCAGCATCCCTGTTACGTATGCGGGAGGAGGCCGTTCGCTCGAGGACTTGGAGTTAGTGAAAAAGCTTAGTAACGGCAAGGTAGACCTTACGATCGGCAGTGCGTTGGATATATTCGGGGGATCGAGTGTTAAATTTGAAGATTGTGTGAAGTGGAATGAAGAGCAAGAGAAGGAGGAAGCTGCGTAGTACAGGGATTTGCGAGGCTTGACTTGTGTACGATATCACATTGGCTCGGAGAATTAGTGAATCAGGTCCGGTCTGACTGAATCAAAATCTCGATAGAACGAGATGTGAATCACGGGTTTGACACGAAGAACTTCCTGCCGTAGACATCGTCCCTTTGTCCCAGTCGTACAATGCCTACTGCTTCGTACGTTCCAGGTGCAGCGAGTGAATTCGACTTCCCCTATCTATATCGATTAAGCAGGTGTGGTTATAGGATCGACAAGAAGAAAGCCCACGATGTACAACAATGATCGCATAAGGGTTCCACAGTCGTGTACACAACACGTGTCGTCGAAGCACGGAATTGTCCTAGAGGATTGCACAAGTGAACTATTGTTGCTCGAATCAAGTCGATGACATGACAAATGTGGTTGTATTTTGGTCGGTTGCCAACATTTCTTGGACGGGATGGGACATAGTGCAAATGCGCAATGGCAGGAGCCTACCAGAGTGGTTGATTGAACACAATATGCTTGAGCTCGAAAACCAAGCTCATGTTGACTCGAAATATATAACACATTTGACGCTCAAAGAAACACAGTAATAGTTGTACAGTTGCCGTATATCACGTCTTGTCTTTCTGGCTAAGCTCATCCTTCTTTTCTAGGTCACGGTACCAAAGCGCTGCCGCAACCGCTATGACGCTTCCGAAAGTACTCGCGATGATCATTCGACCCCTGAAGCCCTGCTTCTGCTTTAGAGCTTCGTCGTCACCCAGGATCTTGACTGCACTCTTCATCCATGCATAGCTTAGCCCAGAATATGTTGTCGTAGCAGCTACTATTCCACTCATGATCTCCTTCATTCGTGCAACACCTTCCGGACCGCCCAGAGCATCTTGCATCGAGAGGAGGAGACCACCAGCGGAGGATGAAACGGCCGAAGGGTCGTGAAGAAGAGCAACGGACATAGTGGTGCCAATGAGTCCAAGTTGCAGGAATGTGTTCAGCTTGGAGATTGTCGTAGGATGGACTTCAGCCGAGGGAAGGCTGAAGTCCCAGTACCGAGCGAATGTTTTGGGGGCGGGCAGCGAGGCATATCGGAAGTAGATGGCCGCAATTGCAAGGCTCACGTCTCGTCCCAGTATTAGCGTAGCAAGAGGCAGTGAGAGACTGCCATTGATGGCAAGGCAAGAAACGAGCGTTGTCATGAGGAACTTGTCCGCCATAGGGTCAATCACGCTCCCAACGACGGTTTGCAGGTTCCATCGGCGGGCTATCCACCCATCGAGGAGGTCTGAAAAGCCGGCGTAGACGAAGAGGGAGAATGCCCACAGGTGATGATCGTTGATTATCAGGTATCCCAGAACAGGTGTTGCAAACAGCCGAGAGAAGGTGAGTAGATTTGGTACATTCAATACTTGCTCATGCTTGAGGGTAGGAATTTTGGCTTTGAGCGTTGCTGTGAGCTTTGCTGTTTCCAGGAGCGGTTTCTGAAATTTTTAGCTACTGTAAAGCAATTATCAAGGATAATGTAATAAGTCGATGAAAGAGAGAGTGTTTTTACTGACCTTTTCTGGGGTATTTGACCCAGGCTGTTTCGATCTCCAAGCTGAAGTAGTGAAGGCCACCTTATTCCCTATAAAACGTGTTCGACGTGTTGATATAGACGGTAACCTCGAGAAAGTTCTATGAGAGCCGGGAACGAGTATAGCGGAGGCGGACAACGGAGAAAGCGAGGCACGTGAACAGACAGGGGGAAGGCTCTGACTGAGCGCTGGCAGTCGATGGATGGTCGGTAAGTTGCATCTCGACAAATTCTGGAAAGCAATACCAGCTGAAGGCATTTAGTTAGTGGGTTCGCAACCGCAACGAGCGGTGTATGCGATGTTCTAGCGATCGAAGGGTGCCGTCATTGACCGGCAAATGCAGCAAGAGCGATTGGCTCGAGAGCGCCAAGACATCAAGTCGCGCCAAAATCAGACCTCATCTTCCAACCACCACATGCATCCTTCGACCGACAACATCGCGAGTGAACGGTTTCTCCCATTTTCGCCAGTAAAATTTCGCTTGATGTGGGTTGTCGAGGTTCCAGACAGATATTTGCGGCGAGGAATTGGCACAGCACAAGAAGGTCGTATATGCACTGGCCGCAGGGGTTCTGTTGCTCCAACTTCGGGAAGCAATATGGCAAGACTGTACGACGGAACACACAAGCCGGTAGCGCCCGCTACCGAATCCAATTAAGCTTCGACCCAAGGTTCTCATGCGGCGCACAACGCACAGGCTGACGGTATGAGTACTTGCTCTCTGGGCTCTGTCTATGCCATACTAACCGAAACTACACCAACGTGCGATGCACGTTGGGACGTGAACGTACATCTCTGCAGGCACACATTTACATAGCTAGGTCGCTGTTTGGACCGAAACCGACAACTGACTATCGACCATGTCACCCCATTCTGATGGTATCTTCTGATGCAATTGATCACGAAGGCATGTCGAATTGAAAGCGACAGATAAACGTTTTGACGCTGGGTACAAGACTAGATAGAGAGTTTGTCTCAAGAAGTTGAGGTCAGAGACTTGAGTCGAGCAGGCTAACGCTTCCTCCTTGTTCTGCCTGCTCATGACGCCGCAAATCACGAACGACAACTTACCGTGTGCGCAGCTATTCTCTCGATGTGCATCTGTTAACAAACATTCAACAACTACAAGATTGACATGCATCATTTCAGTACTGGCAAATGCTACTATTGGATTCAAATACTTCGCCAGCAGGAGGCTTACCTGCTTATCCGCCCCGAGTCAACACTGACACCGTCTTCAAATTGCCCTCTGCGCGTTTCCTCACGCTCCATGCTTACTACTTGTCTCGCTCAACAGCGGACCGGGTCGTAAATCAAGGCATCGCCGTTCTTCACGCCGTTCATCGTGATGCATGATAGGCCGGGACGGACTAGTTAGTGTGGTCCACATCAGCCATTGCTATACGTTCACATCTACAACGTAGGCTGGCGTGCAGTTATTCATGCGGATGTCGACCTTGTGGCCGCGACGAAAGGTTCCATGTTCGGGGGAAGTTCTCAGGGTCATTATCACATCGAAAGCCCCGCACGCATTGCTGTACGTGGGAATACTTTCCCAGCATACTCGCTCGACCAGATCTACCGGCACTTGCTCGAGACACTTCCGTGCTGGCCTGGGAGGTTTGCACTGGCTTGAAATGTGACTGGGTCTCCTCTTTCGTAACTCCACTTTGCGAACAAAGTCTGGACTGCTAATTTCCTGCTATGCCAGGTTCTTGCCAGTCCGTGTTCAGCTCGATATCTGAGTGGCGCGTCTACTCGCTAGTGTCGCAAGGTCAGCCTGGAGAACCGGTAACACCTTCTAGCGCATTATTTGCGCTGCTATACTCCACACAGGTGCCGTGGTGCCCGCCAGTGGTGCACGTCAATCTTTCCTCTGTCCGAGGAACTTTCGCACCATGTGTTGCATGCATTGCATTCCACTCCACTCCACGCGACTTTAACGTTATCGGGTGGGACATAGTTTTCAAGTGGTTTCCGCTAGGTGAACTCTATTTTACGTCACGCAAGACATGCGGAAGGCATCTTGACGTCGACTCGGCTAGACAAAGTCGAAATTGGAACACGACTAGAAGCCTTTGGTATGTTCTTCCCGAAGAAGGCCACTATTGACGGCAATCGAACGTAGGGCATCCAAGACACCCCACCTTTTAGGGTCTCGTTCACGGAACCTGCCTAGTGCATCAGCACCTCTATCACTTTCTAATCGTCAAACAATTGACTGCTAACCAGTTTGTCTAGAAGTCCACATTTCTGCAAGGTACACGCACCGGGATCAATTCTCGATGTTGCATGTCATGGGGCCTCTGCGGAGCGAGCCCTCAATCTGAAACTCCCGCTACACTGATACAGGACCCTCGAAATCTGACACAGCGGAAGCAGATCATGGACATCAAACTGACCTCACGCCTGGGCATCGACGTACATGTTCCTCTCGGGCGGAACAAGAAGAAATGCCGCGTTTCGTTCGCCATCGGCACTGCGGCGGTCCACGTGTAAACGGGGATGATCGACCAGAATCTTGACCGCAATGCCGGCGGCGTGATGGATAGAAGTCGACTCCAGCCTGGGCATTATAGAAGCAGGGCTTATGACAGCCTCTCTAAAACATGAGACCCAGTATAGGACGCACGCTGACATAGACGGGTGGGGATAACGTAGGCTAAACCTTCCGGGTCGAGCGACTACAAGTCCTACCACGCAGCTGCAAGCACATCACTTCGAAGCTTACTGCAATGCGGACAGTCACGAGAGAGGAGGCCTGAAAGAGCCGTTTGGTCAATATGAACTATGACAGCTACACTTGGTCTGGAATGGGCATTCAAGGGTCGCATTAGCATGTACTATGGTCCGCCACCGAGTGACAAGCGAGCCATTTGTTTTTTCCTGGTGGATCTGTATGAAAAAGAAATCTTTTCCACAGCAAAAACCTACGACGTACGCTCGATTCAGAGAGCGGTGGTTCAAGCGAACGTCAATGCGTATCGGAAGACGCCCTCTCGTCCCCTTCGGGCAGGCGAAGGGGGATGCGGATGGGTTTCAGGAGAGCAGCTTGGGTCCGCTAACGCAGGTACAGGACTCCACAAGCCCAATTCGATGTTTCCTCCGACGAGGCCACAGCCATCACAAACGTAGTTTCTGTAGAAGGGCGTTTGTGGAAACACGATACCGAAAGAGCGCAAGACGAGGCTGGAAGGGTTTCATGCACCCGTCGGCGTGGGAGGCTTTCGGCTTTGGTCACATGGAGAATCGGCGAACGGCACTCTGCTGATGCATGGTGCAATACGGACGACGTGCCCAAAGGGACGCGGGCGAGGTCACACTGAGGCAAGTCAGCAATGTGGCTCGAGCACCGGCCCGTTGGCTCGTCATGCTCATCACTCTCGCTTGCAAAGGATCAACGAACGTGTTGGCGGCTGCTCAGACCAAAGTTTACCTCGAGTTGCCTTTGCGCCAGCGCCATGCCCGCGCTATTGAGCATGGGTAGCCACGACACGTGTGGCAGCGCGTGGTCTACATGTCGGAGGCTGTTGTGCCAGGCTAGTTGGCGGGTAAAATTACGGGTGCGATGGCAGTACTATCGAGTGCATGAGGGTTGCAGGTGAGGTCCATCCACGGCCCAGCGCCTTCGACGACCTTGATTGAGCGCTTGCAGGCGGCCGGCATAACCGGGTCTTATTCGCTGACTCGCCATGAGCGGGTCAACCGGAGGAAATCAACGGCTAGCGATCCTGGTGTTGCTCTAGCCGGAAGCAGCGCTGAAACGACTCGCGTGGGCGCTCACTGGACGGGCCAGCAGCGCAGCGTCACGCCCAGAGACGTCCTCGAGCAATGCGCCGACGCGCTCAGCGGCCTTTCGTAGCGCAGCAAAGACGCAAGAGGCGGCGACGGTGGCAGCTGCGCGATAACGTGCAGATGGAGCGTCGACACTGTTCCGGCATGGCAACTGGCGGGAGGGCTGGAAGGCGTTTCAGCAGGGTGATCAAACCTGGCGCCGAGTGCTGCTTCCGCCTGTACCTGCATCTAGACGCACCGTGCTCGCACGCAGTCTGCTCCCAGGCCCGCCGCTCACTGCCAGGAACGAGCAGCTCTCAATACTCTAGCACGGTAGCGGCGGCGGCCTCGCACGGCGGCGCAGTGTGCACTTGGTGCGTCTGCGGCCGGTGGGTGCGGGTCGTATTGCAGCGACCTGGTGTATTATCGGCGGGGGCCGACTCGAGCAGCACCGGCAGCAGCAGGAGAAGAAGAAATGAGCCTGCGAGGACCGCCCAGTGTGATGAGGCGTGAGCGTGGCAGGCGGGCATGGGCGGCGGGCGCTGTGAGTGGACGCGGCGTCCGCCAGTGGGAGATGCATTGCGCGATGGCGATGCGATGCGCGTGTGTAAGGAGACGCTGGAGAGGCCGGGCAGATGGCCTGCAGCACAGGGTCCGAATGGGAGGGCCGCGGACAGACAGCGTGTAGGCATGGCCGCGGGCCAGGTCGCCCTGCCGCGTGCTGTGGGAGCGAGCGAGCCTGTGTGTCGTGGAAGGTTGGGCTAGGCTGCATGCGTCGCCTGCGCCGTGCAAGCGACGTGAGCTGGGCCTTGTTCGCACGCAGCAGCAGCCTGGCGGCGGCTTCTGCTGCTGATGATGATGATGGTGCCGGGAATGCGACTGACGTCTTCGCGGGCTGCTCGCGGCGGCGCTGGTGGAGTCGCGGCCATGGAGGAGGACGCTCCCCGCCGGCCGCGATGGGCAGCGCCCAGACCCGGCGGCTGCGTCTCTTGCAACCTCGCCCGTCTGCAGCGCGAGTCGAGCACCGCTTGGCCGGCCAGGGCCCCGTGTCGCGCACACGACGATTCGCCGGCGGCTGGCCCAAGGTGTGCACTGGCTGCTGAGACACCCGCGCGCCCTCGCCAGGGCCGGGGCAGACGCTGACTTGAGGGCGGGCCCCGAAATAGATTATTCCAAAACGACCAGCTCCTGTTTCACCAGGCCTCCGACACCTAAAGCTCTGCCACTCCCCCCTCAGATTTGCGTTTCGAGTGTCCTAAAGCCCTACCCTTCACGCTGCCCAGTCTGCTTGACGTCGCGACTGCTTTGGCTCCGAGGCAGGCCCTCGATACGTTTTATCTTCTCTGAACAGACCTCAAACCATCGCTCGCCCTTTTCCTTCGCAGTACGCTTCATATTACATTATTTGCACCCGGGCAGGACCTTACCAGAGCCTTATCCGTCTCATTCCACGATCCTCCGCAACAACAGCCTGACGCACGCCCGCCAAACACGAGTGCAAAGCAGGACTGCCTGTTGCAACGCGCCATGTATTCCAACCCTCATGCGGCCATGCCGCCGCCGCAGTCGCGCTCTGTCGCCCCCGAGACCTTCTTATTAGATCAGGATGCGCAGCAAAGCCTGCCGCCGGACAGCGTCGTCGCGCTGCAACAGGTCGACAACCGTACGTCCCAGCCCAGCCCAACGTGCCCACCCGTCGCGCCTCTGTCTCGGCGCCGCCCGCTAACGCTGCGCAGTCAAGTACTTCCTCATCTCGGCGCCCGTCGACTGGCAACCCGATCAGTACATCCGCCGCTTTCTCTTGCCCACCGGCGAGTATGTTTCCTGCGTGCTATGGTGAGTGCATTCCAGCCCATTGTTTGCCTTGCAACCCCCGTTAACCCCGCACAGGAACAACCTCTTCCACATCTCGGGTACCGACATCGTACGATGCCTGTCCTTCCGCTTCCAGGCCTTTGGCCGACCCGTCAAGAATTCCAAGAAGTTCGAGGAGGGCATCTTCTCAGACTTGCGCAACTTGAAATCGGGCACCGATGCCTCGCTCGAGGAGCCCAAGAGCGCCTTCCTTGACTTCCTCTACAAGAACAACTGCATCCGCACACAAAAGAAGCAGAAGGTCTTCTACTGGTACAGCGTGCCTCACGACCGCCTATTTCTCGATGCCTTGGAGCGCGACCTCAAGCGCGAGAAAATGGGCCAGGAAGCCACCACCGTCGCCGTCAGCGAGCCTGCTCTCTCATTCGAATTCGATTCGTCGCAATCGCTGTTCGAGCAACTCACAAAGGCCCAGCAAACCAACTCGTCATCCTTCAACAACAACGTTCAGACCTACTCGCAGTCGACATCACCGGTGATGCGCGCGATGGACTCCATGCCCCCCCCTCAGATGGTCCCGCAATCTATGCCACCCCAGGTGCACGAAGAGCCCATGGCTCCCATGGTCCAGTACCAGCAGATGTCAATGGCACCGAGCATGCAGAGCACTGTTGTCAAGAGCAGAGAACGCGAGTTTGCGCCGCAGGTGCAGTACGACCGCAATGGTATCCCGCTTTCACAGGTACACCAGCGCCACAGCTCTATGCCCGCTTACATGGAGTACTCGCCCGCTCCATCGTTCGTATCCTCTCATTACGAAGACTACAGCACTCGCGGAATGTCGTTCGAGCCTTTGACCCCGCCTCAGCACCAGATTAGTCTCGGAGCTGAGCCTGCATATATCGCCAACGAGGACACTGGTCTCTACAGCGCCATTCCTGAACTTGGCGTATCGCACTCGTTCAACCCGCTCATGAACATCCCCCCGTCCAACTTGATGGGTCCCAGCTACCCGGGCGTCAACAGGGCATTTCCTCCTGGAAACGTATACTCCGTCATTGAGGGATCCCCAACCTACAAGCAGCGACGGAGGCGGTCGTCCATCTCTACTGCCGCCGCTGTCGCTGCAGTGACTGCCACCGGAAACGCCCATCAGGTTCACCGCCCGAGTGATTTGAGGCGGTCAATGTCCAGCTCGATTATGCCCGTTCCCGAAGGCGAGGAGGTGCAAACACATTCAAACCATAACTCTCCGGATAGCGCCACCGGTCCATCTCTAAGCCAGTCAATTCCTGACGCCAAGCCGCAGGTAAACATCTCGCGTCACGGCACTCCTCTCCACACCATCGAAGACAGCCCGCCGCAGCAGCATGCGATGCTTCAGCAGGACGAGCTCAACAACCTCGTCAACGGTGACATGTTTGACAGCCCCCTACAGCACAGTGCAGTTGCCCGCGCTCAAGGTGCTCCAAACGTGTTTCGACGAGCCCGCAGCGCTACCATGATGGAAATTGGCCCGTACCCCCAGAAATCTCACTCTTGCCCAATTCCCACCTGCGGTAGGCTGTTCAAGAGGTTAGAACACCTCAAGAGGTAAGCGCCCACCCACCCCAGTGCGACATGAAATAGCCGCTTATGAGGCGCTAGGCACGTGCGCACCCATACACAAGAGCGGCCTTATGTTTGCCCTCTCTGCAACAAGGCTTTCTCCCGATCCGATAACCTTGCCCAGTACGTCCTGCTTATGTCGATCGTATGTACGAAGTGCTAACAATAGATTCACAGACATCGTCGCACGCACGAACCTCGTCAAGACGGCGAGCCGCTCGACTTCAACGAAGACGACCTTGAAGGCGAAGACGCCCACCTTGACTCGCTCGAGGAGGAGTCGCCCGAATCTGGCAACGACTATCTCTCTGGCCTTGGCCAGATCCCCACACCTATCAGCGATATACCCGGACCACTTGCCATGTCTATGGCACCACCGCAGCATCACCTCATTGCTGCCAACAATTATTAATCGTCTCATTCCCATGTTTTGTGCCCACTGAGTACCACTTGGCGACGTCATTCCGCGGCCGCACTTTTCCTTTGAATGCTTGTTTTTAGCCTGTTTAATTCCCTTTCTAGACTTTCTGTCTTCCTGCATTGCATTGCATGCATCTTTTTTTCTTGCTTATCTTCACTGCTCGGGGACGGTATGTTTGGGTTTACATGGGGAACAATATCTGGTGCTTAGGTTGGGACATCAAGCTTATGACGGCCATGAGTACCCTTTTCTCCTTTTACGTTTCTTCTTTCTTTTTTCTTTTCTCTTCTCATTTAACTGGGCCGTATCGCTGTCTCGCCTGCTATCTAGGTTTGAACGCTAGCCTTGAGGCTGTGGCATTGTCTGTTGGTGTTGACGGCTGGACATGAGCAAAAAGGTACCACCCGCCACGCGCGAGCGGGGGTGTTTGAAAGGTGTGGATAGGAACCGTACTGAGAGATGGAATGGATTGCAAGCGCCACAATCAGGGCTGCATTGTATCATATCATAGCGAAAAATAACGCACTGCAAAATGCACCCTCTGTGCCTATCATCCAACTCTCCCACTGTTGTTCTCATCTCCACACATTAATTCGGCTACCTTTGCTCCCCAGCGCCATCGCCAGCCACCACTATCGTCGATTACCAAACTTAGCCCGGGCGTCTACCTCCGTCGCACCATCGCACCTGCATTCCTGAAACGCACCAATCACCTCCCGCGGACGACATGCGAGCCTGCACGCCAGATCCTCCGCCGTTCTTCATCTGAAACCGCTATACTTACGGTACTTGCATGCACCTAGCTGTAGCCTGCAGCAAAGCGACCAGCCTCTTCTCGCGCGCAAATGCAAGCGCCGACATCATTCGTGGGTATTTCGCCCCCAGGGTGACTATGCCATGCCAGCCTTGCTCTGGGAGGATTGTCTTCGCGCGAACTCCGAGGCTGCTTTCTGACGTGCCGGGGATCTTGTGGTGCTATGATAAGCGGAGATTTTAGAACGAGGAGCATGGTAGGTATGAGGAAGGTCTGGGCGGTATGAACGGACGACGGGTGAGGTGAACGGACGCCGTTTGTGGGTACGGGGCATCGACGCCATGGACTTCTGTGTCTTGATGCCGGATCTGGAAGGAGACTCAACGGTGTGCAGGGCTTGGGATTGTCCGAGGTTTGGTGTGTAAGCAGTGCAGAGCTGCAGTCATGGAAGGCAGAGTAAGTGTTTCATTCCATACGCCCGAGGGGCGGGATGTATGCGAGGTACGTACGGCACTCATGTCACGGTCAGATATCACACGTACCCGAATGCCTTCTCGGCGTACTCCAGTGTGACCCCACCAACGTGTGAATGGTATGTGCGGAACGGGTGGTCTGTTCAATAGGATTGTGGATTTACGGGCGGTACGCGAAGTCCGTAGTGCGGTGGCATTAGATCGCGATAGGAAAGCGCACTGTATGGCACTGAAGCTTTGAGTCCGTGTGCCCAGGGTAGTAAAAGACGTTGTCTATTGCACTCATTTCATATGTCAGTTGTGTTATCGTTGACATGACAGAAATTGTGGCATTTAGGTGTCGATGGCCACGAGTTCCCCAGCCTCTCGAAGACTACCTGATCTTCCAAGGTTATCCACAATGGAGAACAAGAGACAGATCAACCGCCAGGGGCTGCCCACCCTCATGCACACCGCGGTCCACATTTCGATGGTCATGGTGTAATTGTCCCATAGTTTATCTGACTTTTTGAGAAGTCGGGGTTTGCAGCACTCCAGTATCGAGGTTAAATAATGTCTATTTCATACAACACTGTTCTGAAGATCAGTTTAAAGTAACAGTACTTGATAGCTCATCGGCGCGCCATGTCAAACACAAAACGAGAATATAGACAGTTACCTATTCGATACCTGTTTTGGTCCACTCCTGAGGCTGTCTGAACATACGGTAACTGCCATAGGTGCAGATCAGTTCACGGCGTCGAGTAGGTATCGTTGTTTCTATAAGTTTCGCGGTAATCTTACCACGAGAAAACTGTATAAGATATATATTGTCTACAGATCACTAGAGTGGTTTTGTTATAGGAAGATTCGACCATGTATAGAATTGGGGCATAATCTTATCATGATAGAATTGATTCCAAGGTTGGCTAGCTAACATAAGTGGAGGTATTGTGGTAATGGAACCTGTCAACCAAACCTGGTAAAACCAACCACCTATAGGCCGATAGTCATAAATTGACAAGGACCCCATATTCCCACATCTTTTTCCATGACGAGCTGGCCACCAAATCGGTGAAATTAACTAACAACAACCGGTCGAGGGCATATTGTGAAGGTCAGCTGGCCAATGAATTGATTTTAAACATGCACGATTGCTCGGTTTGCCTTGCGGAGGAATATGTTGGGACGGGACGCACCAGTCAACAGATCCATTCATCCATTTAAACTTTATATTTGACTCGTACGTGTTCAATTTTTGATATTTGACCAAACACTAAATTTGCTACTTGAGACATTTTGAAATACACTACACGACTCTGGATAGCATGATGAATACCACAACACTTTACCGATGTATCGGAAAGGGGTTTTGCGGCAGCGTATGGGCGCTTGAAAACGGCCAGGACGATATATGCACCGCTATCAAGCGCGGAGACGGTGGCCCTGGCCGATCAGTCACCAATGACTACAACATGCATCTCCTTGTTCTCCAGGGAGCCTGTAAATACCTTCCCTCGATGCCCCTCTCCATACCACAATGCCATGCACTGGTCCAACCCACAGACGCATGGTGGCAAACACGCCTGCACCAGTTTCCCGCGGGATACTCCGCCTGCAGAGCGCTCGTTTCAGAGCGCATCCCGAAGATACCGAGGCAGATCAGTGACAAGATCGTGGACCTCTTCTGCGCTGGCAATGAGCCGCTGTCCAAGTTTGTTAAACACAATCCCGACGACGACGCATGCTTGATCCGGCCATATCTAGGACGACGTCGTCGCAACCAAAAAGACACCGTAAGCACATCGCGCTTTCAGCGGTTCAGTCTCCGCAACGTGCCCGTGCATATCGACCAAATGGAGGCTCTCGGTTTTGACGTCAATGATTACGCAGCGACCATGGCAGAAGCCCTCGCACTGATGCATTGGGGTGCTCGAATTGATGGGAATGATGTCGAATTTGTTCTGGCGCCTCCCAGAGCAGCTGAATCCTCACCTTCACCTCTTTTCCAGTCAGACTATTTGGGCAAGCACTGCCTATGGATTCTTGACTTTGACTGTTGCAGAACACTCTCAATGGATGAAGCCGGTGTCGAGCAGGCATGTGCGGCATTCTATAAGAATGACCCTTTTTATCCGAGGCCAGGGGGCGAGGAAGCTGACGAAGAGCTGTGGAAGGTGTTCAAGCATAAGTTCTTGATAGCTAGCCAGAAGATTATGGGGAGAAAGAGCAATGACGTAACACTCGCGGAGAGGCTGATGGAGAGAATCGAGGAGGAGGGTCACCTGAGAAGGAAAAAGAAAGAGGAAATTGGGCGTTGGGATTCACGATGACACCATCGCCGCCCCTGCTCCATTGCGAGCTCGAGTCGCTCCAACTCTGGAGATCCGATTTTTCGCCAATCCAGTCTGACGGCTCCCATATCTTTCGGCAGCTACATTAAGTTGAACCCTGGAACCTGTTTCTGAAACACACCCTGCGGATCATATCGTGCCGCCACCTCTCTTAATCTCTTTCTCGTCTTTCCCGGAAGCCCTTCAAACGTAGTGTCCTCTACACCCGCAATATTGCCATAAGTGAACGGGATGAACGCGCCAGCATCCTGAACCTTCTTCTTGAGCTTTTCCGCAATAGCGTCTGCGACGGCGTGCATCTTCTTCGAGGCCTCGGGTTTCTCCCAACGGAAGCAGATGTTGCAAGCTGTGAAGGTAGCATCAGCTAGTGTACGTGTACCTGAGAAGGCGCAAGAACTCACACAAGTAGGGCTCGGCTTCTTCACCGAGAGATATTGCGCTGGTGCCGGAGGAGAGCTTTCGACCTGCAGGAAGCCATAGCAAGGCTGCCATGGCGCCGGCATCCTCGTCGAACATGCCGGATTGCTTTGCTAGCGTGTAGTACTCGGTATAAATGTCCAGCGTTAACTGTGAATTACTGCGATAGCTAAAAGCGCGGAAAAGTCCCCTGATCTCACGTGTCAGCATCTGCTTCCTCGTTCCTTCCAGGGCTAGTACCCACCTTTTATCATACCCAATATTCTGCTTGTCATCATCCGCCAACTCCCTCTGCGTCGCTATCCTCGTCCCGTCCTGCACAGCCTCAATATCCAAGAATCCCTTCAACGCCTCCGGCCTCTCCACCTCCCCTGCATACGCCAGGCAAAGCGCAAACATAGGATCCCCACTCTGGCACATCTGCGGAACAAAGAATGAAATAACCTCCACGTGCGCCTTCTCGTCGACATCACCCTGAATCCCATCATGCATCGCCTCGAACACCCTACCTGCAGTCTCACGCGCTCCAACCGCAACCCTCACACCTCCCCACATCTTCGGCAATCCCCGCGTCTTCATTGTAAACGCAGTAACAATTCCAAAATTCTTGCCCCCTCCTTTCAACGCCCAGTACAACTCACCGTTCTCCTTTTCATTCGCAACCACAACGTCTCCAGAAGCAAGGGCAACCTCAAACTCTACAACGGCCTCGCACGCCCACCCCACCTCAGCGTAGAAGTGGCTGACCCCGCCGTAGAGAAGAAAACCCCCGACGCCGACGGGTCGCGACCTTCCACCGGGCACGACGAGACCATGGGGCTCGAGGAAGTCGTATACGGAGCCCCATTGGTTGCCTGCGCCAAATCTGACCAGGTTGCCTTGGAGGAGTTCTATGGAGTTGAGCTGCGTAGTGCTGATCAAAATAGAAGAGGAGGTATTGTAGCCGGGGACAGGCATGTAGCCGCCGCTGCGGATGGCGAAGTCGGTTTTTGTGTCACTCAAGATCTTGAGAATTGAACTGCGAGAATTAGTTCTGATCCGCATTTCTTGACAATGTGTAGAACTCGGGGAAGTATACATACGCAGTTTCCTGCGCGTCTGAGGGCGTGACGATAGCTGATGGACGGATGTCTGCATTATCTCTGTTCCAGAATCTGCTATTCTCTTCCTCATAGCGTGGTGAGCCCGGTTTAAAGACTGTGTTGGGGAATTGCTGTGCTAGGGTTTCTACAGCTGTGCCGGACTGTGCGCTGTTGATGTCTTCCATCGCGAACAACTGCTAATTTTGATTTCCAGCTGGAACTTGTTCGTGCGTAGTCAAACACAGGAAATCGATTTTAGTCCAGGCTCGTTGTAGGCGTCAGATAAGTAGAATGTTCTGAACCTTTTGTAGGTGTGTTAAAGTCGCTCTGGGATCATTCCTCCAAATATCCTTCACATCCGGACCTAACGCCGGCAGTGTTAGGTGTGAAGTCTGTTCAAGGGAAAGTAATTGTATACCGGATTGAGATGTGGAGACAATCCTCTACTGCTGACTGAGCGTCTCGGATGCGGTCAGCACTAGATAGCGCCCCATAAGCAGATCACGAGTCACGAGGCTGAAAGCTTTCGAGCAAACAGAGTGTGTGGAAATCTGTAAAGATATCGCTTTAATGAGACTAGTCGTATTGTCTGAACTTGAATATAAAATCTTAGCATCGCATCAAAACTGAGGTGCAAGTACTTGAACTACACTCCTCCTGCACCTTGCCGAAAAGCGTAGTCCATCGGCCGGCACAATTCGTAAGCCGAAACTACTATGCGGATCTATCGGTGGTTACGGAGGCGTGGCTACAATCTCTGAACGTGCTAAACGCAACTCTGCCCGAGTCATGCAGATGTTCGGAACATATAATCGATTGCTTCGGCTGACAGAGTGGATGCGGTCGTGCTTCGACATGCGAGTATCGCCTCGCCTTTCATATAATTATCTGTTCATACACACTCAGAGGAACATACATAATACAAATACAAGCCCTCCACTACAATCAATGCCCACTATGAAGTTGAACGCCGCTCAATGCAAGTATCTTATATCACTCAACAACCTACGACACCTCCCCCGCAGCACTCATAAACGCCCTCTTTCTTTCCTCCACGACCTCCCGTTGCCTCTGCTGCATCTCGTCTCTCCCCGCGCCTCTCACAAACTGCAACAACCTTAGCGCCCCTGTCGGCGTCACCCCTTCTACACGCCTCGCCATGCCCACGCTCTCTGGCCTTGCCACCTTCAGCGCTTGCTTTTCCTCGAACGAAAGTCCGAAGATCCCATCATAGTCTAGATCATCAGGGAGCTTGAGTCCCTCATCCTTGAGCCAGCGCGCTTGGGAAGCAGTCTGATATGCGACGTAAGGCGCATATGTGGCGTTGATCTCGACGCGCGTTCGTATGCGGTGCGAAAAGTTGTTGATGGCTGGGAGGATGGGGGAGAGTGACGTGCAGGTAGTATCAGCCATACGAAGGAGGTCGTAAGCGGAGCGCTTGGTACTATCGTTCCGGACGTTGAAACCCGCCTCATGCCAGGCTTTCCAACCCATAGTCGTTTCCTGAAGTGACTTCGTAAGTTCTGCGATGTCTTCGGCTTCACGCTCGAATGCTGTCCACCGCGCATCGGTCACTACGCCTGCGGCGCGCCCCATGACTGTGAGGCGTGTGTCGGCGTTGTCGGCGCGCGCAGACATGCGATACTCGGAGCGGGAGGTGAACATGCGATAGGGCTCTGAGACACCCTTGGTGATGAGGTCGTCGATCATGATGCCGATGTAGCCATCTGCTCGCGTCAACGCCATTGGCGCTCTGCCCTGGGAGGCGAGACCAGCGTTGATGCCTGCTATGACGCCCTGACCGGCTGCTTCCTCGTAGCCAGTTGTGCCGTTAATTTGTCCGGCGAGGAAGAGTCCGCCAATTCGTTTGGTCTCGAGCGAAGATCGTAGGTTGCGCGGGTCAACGTAGTCGTATTCCACGCCGTATCCTGGCTGCAGCATTTTCACGTTCTCGAGCCCCTTGACGGTCTTGAGCATGGCGTCTTGCACATCTGCGGGCATGGTCATAGAGATACCGTTCGGATATATGACGTCGGTGTCGAAGCCTTCGGGCTCGAGCCATATAATGTGCGATGACTTATCCGTGAAGCGTATTACTTTGGACTCGAGAGATGGGCAGTAGCGAGGTCCCTTCACGGTCTCCCGGATGTGGATTGACTGGTCGAGGTTCTGCCGTATGATCTCGTGCATCGCTTCGTTGGTGCGGGTCTCGTAGTTGAGGAGCTGCTTCTCGACCTGAACTCGCTCATTGAGATAGGAGAAAGGCGTTGGTGGATCGTCGCCCTCCTGATACTCCAACACCCCAAAATTAATGGATTTCTTGTCCAGTCGTGGTGGTGTACCTGTCTTCAATCTTCCCAGTGTGAAACCCGCTTCTTTTAACGACTTGCTCAAGCCAAACGTCGCAGCCTCGCCCATGCGCCCGGACGGATACGCTTCAAGTCCGATATGTATTTCTCCTCCCAGGAACGTGCCCGTAGTAATCACAACCTGCGAAGCTGGGATGACTTGTCCGCTCTCCAATCTCACACCTGCAATCTTTCCATATTTTCCACTCCCCTCCTCTCCCGTCTTGTCCACGATTATGTCTGCAACACTCCCCTCCACCACACTCAAACCGTTATACGCCAGCATCTCTTCCTTCATATATTGCTTGTACAGGCTCCTATCAATCTGCGCTCGTGGTCCCCAAACCGCTGGTCCCTTCTTCCTGTTCAACACCCGAAACTGTACGCCCGCTTTGTCAACAATACGTCCCACAACACCGTCGAGGGCGTCGATCTCGCGGAGCATGGTGCCCTTGCCGATGCCGCCGAACGAAGGATTGCACGAGCAGACGCCCAGATTGTGTATAGAAGGGGTGATGAGTGCTGTGCGCGCGCCGGAACGTGCTGCTGCCGCGGATGCTTCGCAACCAGCATGTCCGCCGCCGATGACAATAACATCGTAGGGACTATGTGCAGGTTAGTCGTCTGCAATTGCTGGATAGGGGTGAAGACGGTACTTGTTTGCACCGGACACGGTAGCGAAGGTCCTGCGAGGACGATTAATGGACCGGACGCGGGGCGCATGGCCCCAGAGCATGCGCGCTCTGGGGGCTGCTATTCGTTTCATTGTGGTATGTTGGAGATGTGGAGGAGGAGGGAGTAATGTTGCGCGGGAAAAATTTGGGGAGCGCGGAGGTGAGGACTTTCGCCGCACGCGGTCACGTGCCGAACTTTTGATCTCGGATTGTGTTCAAATCTACCTCCAGACAATTTGTTACCCATCAATGGAGATGAACAGGTTGCGAAAGTAATCAAAGGTAATGCTTGTCGTCGCGGAGTAGTCAGATGATTACTAGGAGTTTCCTTCGAAGGTACTGTAGGTTTGGAAATGTGAATTGGTATCATTGTCGAACGCCGATCAACACTTTAAGGCCAGTCCGAAATAGAGCGGAGAAATACATATGAAATCGCATGTAGTGTACATAAAGCCCGCAGTACCCATTTTGGTTCGACACTCCTCTAGCGCCGCCCAACGAAGCCTACTCTACGCATTCGAGAGAGTGCCTGCATCAACGCCCACGAGCTCAAGCAAGCGGCCCAATCCTGTCCCAAAACCCTCATTACAATTCATACATGTGGTATTGAGAAAGGGTAGGGTTAAGGCAATTCCCATGAAGGCTTAACCAGAGGCGTGCTCCTGAACGATGCCCTCCTCGTTCACATCAACGCCCTCGTTCTTCGGCCGGGAGATGACATCGAAGTTCCCTTTCATCCCGTTAGCTTCCAGCTCTCGTTCCAATTCCAAAATAACAAAAACTTACGCGCAATCAAGCTCAAGTTGCTCCTCTTGTTACCCTCCCCATCAGTGTAGCTCTCCATGCGCGCATCCGCATCGACATAGAGCAGCGACCCCTTGGGCACATTCATCAAGTAGTCCTTCTGCTTTCCCTCGACGAAGCTAGCCACGCGGAACCACGAAGTCTTCTGGTTCTCGCCCTTGCCGTAGCTAGTGCCGATCACGTAGCGCACGAGCGTGCGGTCGCTGGAGACGGTGACTTCTTCGGGGGCGACGCCGAGACGGCCGACGATGGACATGCGCGCGAGCGCCGCGCGGGGCGTGGTGCTGAAGGCGCGGGCAGCGGTGGGCGCGGCGGCGCGGAAGGTGCGGGCAAACATTATGGCGGATTGAGGTGTGGTAAAGGGGTTTGGGTCGCGTAGAGAAGGTGACGGAGATCGAGCGATTCGCTGAAGGCGAAGGAAGTGTGGGGTACGGCGGTGGTCGTGAAGGTGGGTGTCGCGTCCAACTTTGGGCGGTGCGATAGTGTTGCTGTTTCGGGACCACCCCTTACCGCGTAGCACGCGCCAAGGGACGTGCTATCATCGCTTCACATGCTTGATGGCTGCAAGCACCCAATGGCAAACACAAATGGAAGATACGGATAGCTATCATTACGGGGCTGATTTATGATGCAGGTGTTATGTGAAAGTTGAATGGGTATATTATCTCAATCCAACGCCAGCAATGCAATGCTTTTCAAGCCAAATTGCCTAGGACGCGTCTGCTCATCGCTTTGCCCTCTTAGCATCCGGCTCATCATCTTCACTATCGTAATCCTTGTATATAGCTTTAGGCTGCGTCTTCTCCCACGCGCCTGTGAACACATTCTTTTCCCCTTCCTTCGGCGCGTACTTAAGCAGGGCCTCGCGAGGATCTTCGTCTCGCATACTGCTTAGCTCAATGTTCTCTCTGACGTACTTCTCGTCTGGCGTGCTCTTCGCGAAAGGTGTGGTCTGAGGGATATGCGGCCTCCTTGGATCTCTGCTCCTGCCCGACGCTGTGAGACCGACCGTGGGATGCCGTGAGGCGAAGGACCCAGGTGCGGGCCCAGGCTTGCCTCCAGGCTCAACGCCATCGCCGGACATGCCTAGCGGATCCATGTCGGTAGTGAAGTTGGGGTCGTCATCTAGGTGACGCTTCTTGGGCGCTTTGCTGAGAATAGTAAGCGCGCCGGCAGTGGAGAGCTTAGGATTGAAGAGGATGGTGGTTTGGCCGTTGGCAGAGCCGGTGAAGATCTGGTTGAGCTTTGGGTGCCAGTTGACTGTAATGAGTGGTGACCCTGGCGTTACTGGAGTTAAGAGCTCAGGTCGAAGAGTGGCGGGGTTGAGGATATGGAGGTGGCCAGTCTCTGATCCGGTGATGACGCTCGCCGAGTTGGGCGCGAATTTGATGTTCGATGTTGGGTACTGCGAGGAGGTCGAGGGATGTGATGTAGCGTTCACGGGCGTCTTGAATTTGCGGGTATCCCACAATTTGATCGTGTCGTCGCCGCCTCGAGTAATGACCAACCGTCCATCGGAGCTGATGTCCAGGCCGCTCGTCCACGTATCCTTGACGTGAGCATCCCGTATCTCTCCAAGAGGACGATGATACGGGCCTTCGCCACCCCACATGACCAAGCTTCCGTCAAGCGCAGCCGACACGATGACGCTCTTGTTGCCCTCTGCCGCCGCACCCCAGGCGATCGCAGTCATCCTAGTCAAGCCCGCTGAGCCGGCCGCCCTAGACTTGTGCACCACAACTTGCTCTTGTTGCAAGCTCTTGTTAACGTCCCATATACGCACTGTGCTGTCGGTTCCAGCGGTAACGAAACGATCCCTATTCGACGGATGCCATGCTGCGCTCGTGATCTCGGCTGTGTGCCCTTTAGTGTTGAGCTTGTCCCTCAAGTACATGTCTCCCTTCACATACTCCTTGATCATATCTCCATCCCTGCTGAATAACCGCGCCTGTGGTGTCGCTGTGATGACAAGGAATTGGCCACCTGAATGCGGGCTGAAGACAACCTGGTGGATCGCATGCGCCTCGGCTGCCGCGGAGGGCTTCGTCTCGAACGGATCAACCGTCTTGAATGCGCGAATAGTTGTGGGTGTAAGCGCAGACAGATCGTGCAGCTTCAGCGTGCTGTCCGTCGAGCCCGTTACAAGGCGCGTGCCCGATGGATCGAGCGAGATAGTGGTAACGGGGCGGTCGTGTGTCTTAATGACAAGTTCGTGTGAGACTGGAAATTCGTCCTCGTCCTCATCTTCATCGCTGTCATCATCGTCGCTGTCCTTGTCGGAATCTGGGGTTGCATCTTTCGCTGCAGCCTGCGGCTTGCTCTCGTCCACGTTTTTGCGCCGACACCGCTCGATTTGCGCCTCGACGTTTACGGAGTTATCTTGTTTCCCGAACGAGGTTGGGACATATTGGCGCATAGACTCATCGTCGAAGTCCATGGCTGACAATTGGCGAGGCGTCTTTGGGAAGGCGTGCATGTAAAGTGTCTGAGAAATATGTGATGACATAACAGGATGAGGTACGATTGGAGCGGGAGCTAGTCTTTAGCGCGGCAGGACGCTGACGCTCCGCATGTCCTCCATGTCCACTGCATCCACTATGACAAATGCGGATATATGCTATTTCTCTTTTGGGTAAATTGTACATTACCACATATCCGTCTTGTTGTAGTGATTACAGATCTATCGGCTTGGTGAGCTTAGCTGCAGTGGGACACACGAACTGTGGTGCAGTCTTGTGATTATGCGATGTGGACCCTGACGACATGACGATGGACGGAGGAACGGCTGCGAGCTGGAGCGACTATATAACGAGTGCCTAGATCCTCACAAGCTCTCTCAATCTAGAGAGTCCCCAGTGTTACAGCCTATAATCTGCCTTCAAACCTACTTGAACAAGATCCTCGTCTCTTACACCAGCCGGCACAGCGCGAACATGTCCCCAACCCGCGCCATCGTAGCTTTCGGCTCCGGCCCAGGCATAGGAAACCATGTCTCCGCCGAGTTCGTCTCAAAGGGCTTCAGCCACGTGATACTACTCGCCCGCAACGAGCAACGTCTCAAAAACGAAGATGCAGCTTTTGTCTCAAAAGCCGGCTCCAACGTTAGAGTCGACACGCTACGTCTCGATCTCTCAGACCTCTCATCCATCCCAGGAATCTTGAAGGAGATCGACGAGCTTACCAAGGGCGAGGAGCTAGAAGTGGTTTTCTTCAACGCCGCAAGAATTAAGCCAAGTGGTGTACTGGAAGTCGCTGTCGAGGAGATCGAGGAGGATTTCAAGGTAGGAGCACCTTACACTTTGGGCCTCTCCGAAGACACCACAGCTAAGATAACGCAGACAACGAATCTATCTCTCTACATCGTCGCCCAATGGGCTATCCCCCGTCTCCAGCAACTCAAGAAATCTAACCCTTCATCAAAACCCAGTCTCCTCGTGACCAACAGCTTCCTCCCACAGACCCCTGTGCCCCAGCTTCTGTCATTGAGTTTGGTCAAGGCTAGTCAGAGAAACATGGTGCACAGCTTTAATTTGGCATATGCGGAGAGCGGGGTGCATGCAGGGTTGATCAGCGTTGGAGGTGTTGTTGCGCCGGAGAACAAGAATCTAAACCCAAAGGACATTGCGGAGAAGACTTATGCGTTCTACGAAGCCGCTGATGGATTGGAGGTTGACATCAGTGAGTAGAGGGTACTCGGGCATTGTAGACTTTAAAGTGGAAAATGATGTTGACTACAAAGTAGTTTGTCATAGTTTCAAAGTATCATGGATCTTCTTGCAATTGGCGTCCAGATGCTTCTTGACATTCCTTCGAAAGCCTCACCTCAAGATCGGCATATAGATCTCACAACCCTCGCAATCCTGATAAAAGACCATAGATCGTGTCGAGCGGATGAATGGCGCCCCGGAAGCATATCTCAGCAATCTCTAGGCCTTCAGCCCATAAATTCGGCATCTTTCAAAGCATGTACATAAATCTTCATTGTCGTCAAAATAAGCTGTCCCTGCAGTACGTGTGTTTTCATTAGGATGCATTGGTTCAAAAAGTTCCAACACTAGGTGTCCACCGTCTTATAGATGAAAATAGATTCAATTCTAGTGCGTAGCGTGCGGGTTCATCTCCGCGTATTCAATGGCCTACTCTCGCCCTCTTCGTCCCCTTCATCCAGGTCGTCCAGCTCGAATTCACCAGCACCGGCTATTCTTTCTTCATCCTTCAGCTTACTGAATCCATTCGTGGAATCTCCGGGGTTTGGATAAGGCGTTGCACACTTGTTGTTTCTAAGAGGTGGGTAATAACGCCTATATGTAGTATAGGCGACTAGAATACCCAGTAAAGATCCCGTGGTCACGTCGTAAACGTCATGTCGATAATCCTCGCATCGCGAAATAGCAATGAGCGCAGCACCCAGCAGAGGTACAAGCGCAAGCAACATTCGCGCCAGGTCCGTTCGCGGCCTGAATACGTGGCATTGGCCCGCAAGGAAAAGCGCTAGATAACCTAGACCACTGAAAGCGAAGCTGCTATGTCCCGAGGGGAAGCTACGCCATCCATCATGCAGCACGTGATGGTTTTTCTCCGTGCAAATTTTGTATGTAACAAGCTGGTGATCCGGTGTGCCTGGTTCGGGTTTGCATCTTGCGATGAGATCGGGTCGTGGCCTACCGACGGCGTTCTTGACGAGGTCCGTAATAAAGAGCGTGAGGATCAGCGAAATGAACCATCCGAGGATAGTGACGTGCGATTTATGGGTGCCGGGGCGAACAAGGAGAGTCCAGGCTACGAGGGTGCCGAGGGGAACTGCGCCCGCATATATGAATAGCCATGCTTGAGGGAGATCAGCCATCTGAGTGTGTAAAAAGGTCGAGGGAGGGCGGGAACGTACCCACGGGAACACGCTCAACCTCGGCATGGGGGTACTGTATGGAGAGATTGTCGAGTGAGAACATGCGGTGGAAGGGCTCGCCGTGCAGTTGGAGCTGCTAAGGTCAGACATATCCATTACGTTTAGAAATTGCAATTGATACCTACCAGTATCCATCCTGCAATCAAGATGGCCAGGCCAACATAATCGGATGCATATGAGCGCTGAAAGTAAGTAATCAGCGGTGGACATAGTGACAACACACGACGCCTTGCATACCTGCCAAAAGCGTGCTGCGGCTCCCAGAAAGCCAGGGGATTGCGTAAGAGGCGTGTTACGCCTTGTCGAAGATCCTACAGAAGCAGGCATAGTGAGAAGATTCAGGGTTGTGGAAACATGGCGAGAACATATCAGAAGGACACGCGTTGCAGTGTCGCATTTCTCGGAGGTTGTTGCAGCTCCGCCGCAGCTCTGACGTGCAGGGATGCCTGGCGCTAGTCCTTTTCGGAGAAGGTTCGCTCACAGTTCTCCTTCCACAGTACCCAGGTACCCCCATGTCGCATCGAAGTACTCCTCAGTATCCCTCTAAGGCACTGGTATGACTATCGCGGCTCAAGAATCCACTACATCGGGTTTATCAAGCTCCTGGAAATTTGCATCCTTCCCAGATAACTCACGGCTCGTGAGTCGCTAGCGGGATCTCAATCAAATATATGTTGCAGCATACTTAAGATGGGGGCGACATGATCAACCACAGGGCAGGCGGAGCGCTCACACAGTATGTGTTGCTGTATCGAAATGACGCCAAATGGCGAGCGTTGCTCTACGCACGATTGCTGATCTTCTCAATTCAATGATCGTAGATCGGCCTCAGGTGGTAGCCTCCTACCGAATAACAAGCATGGGGGATCTTTCTTGAGCCTTCCGATATAGTACTTATTGAGCATCCTGCCATCTCCCTCCACTTTCAAAAAGACAAATCACCTCGAATATGATATTCAAGTGGTTTAGGGCCAGGTTCTCATGGCGACGGAGATTGGTGACCAAGTCTGTATTTCCGAAGAGGTGCCGTCCCGACCGCCGAAAGGTAGGACGAAGATAACTAAACGTTCCTGAATCAGTATTATATTCAAGCGACTATGAGGGGCAAGGTAGCGAGCCGGCAAGGCCTTACAGAAAAGAGGGTATGTCTCCATGTAGCGAAATCCTGGACTTAATGCAGTGACTAGTGTAGTGTTTATGTCCGGCTCGTATGAGATTCCGGGAGCATAGATTGCGGGTAATAAGATTCTCGCGCCAAAGAATCGACCTATATTAGAATTAGCAGCTGTTATATGCCTGCGATTAGCCATTGTTAGTTGTGCCATGTTCGCAGTGCACGACGAATTTCTTTGTACCAAGCAAGATTACAAGATTCTCTTTAGACCTTTAGTCGTTGTTGTAGAGGAGACTGGAGCACATTCTACGTAATTAGTATTGGTTGGACGGCTGCCGTCGGGCTAGCTGCGGTCGCCTATCTTCTCATGACACAACACCACAACCAACACGCATTCTTTTGCCCCGAGTCAGTACTTCTGATTTACTCATACCACGTCCAAATGTTATCTTTGAGGTAGTTTCTATCTACGAGGTCGTTTTCATGTAACTTCGATATCAAAGCCGATGGCGGGTGTTAGCCCACAACGGCCAGGCACTGAGGTGCGGACCCGGTGGAACCTATAAGGGTAAAACAGCTACACCGGCTGCATGTTCTCTTTCGACCATCCTACTTCAGTGTTGGATCTTGCCCAAAGGACCAATTGGCACTGTCCTGGCCGGGTCGGATGGTGTCGGTTGTCGGTGTTTCTGCGCACTTGTTCCGCCTCTGGTCCTACACGCTGTGGCCTAGCACCATCAGATCGTAGTCAGTCGATGCGCGCTCCTCCTGGTCACGTTGTCATCTCCGGCGCGCCTCAGGAGAGCTCCAGCGACCAGTGTAGGTATCTGCGGAGCCGGTGGGATGCACTGGAGCGAACGTCGCGGGTCCGCAACCGTATGCGCGGGACCCTCACTGTGTGGGGATCGCACACTAGCTGGATGGGGAGATGTAGTCCGGAGGAGCCCTTCTTGGAGCGATAAGGACATAGCTTCGTTACCCAGCGGATAGGCTGCGCATGCGAGCATCGTGGTTCGGTGGTCCAGTCATCTTGGCTGCGCTTATGCACCTGATGTAGACTTTCTTCTAGACCTGGATTGCGTGCCACAACTGAGGCGCGTCGCATGCACATGTCTGGGAGCTGCAGCCGATGCTTTAAGAGAGGAGATGCGCCTGTTTCCGTCCTCGCTCGTCAAGCTCCGTTCTTTCTCTATTCCGTGGACCTGAAGCTTCAGTTCGCATACTACCATGGCTCTTGATCGGCTGAAGCAGGCTGCAAGCCATGTTACTGGCATTGGCCGCGCGCCGCACCCTTTGGATCCGCTCGGCGAGACTGAGATCGAGAGTGCTGTGGCAATTATCCGGAAGGAGCACAGCCATGTCGCCTTCAATGCTATCACGCTGTGGGAGCCGCCTAAAGCAGTCATGTTGAAGTGGGTCAAGGATCCTGAGCACACACCTCGCCCGAACAGAGTCGCGGATATTGTGTGCATTGGCAAGGGCAGCAAAGTGTTTGATGGTCTCGTGGACTTGACCGACGGCAAAATCATTAGGTGGGAGGAGACCCCCGATGTTCAGCCCTTGGTAAGCATATCTGAAAGACACATTAGAGCAAAGACTGATTAAAAGCAGATTACCATGGAAGATCTCCAGATCGTCGAGACGGTTGTTCGCAAGGATCCGAAGGTCATTGAGCAATGCGGAATTATAGGAATTCCTCCACAGGATATGCACAAGGTTTACTGCGACCGTGAGCGCTTCCGAATGTATATGCAGACTCAGATCACTGACTTTGACCAGCCTGGACCATTGGCTTCGACGAGCGATTTGGATCCAAAGTGCGTCTACAGCAAGCCCTGATGTACTACCGCCCGCACCCAGACGACAGCCAGTACACCTATCCTCTCGACTTTACGCCCATCTACAACTCCGACACGCAAGAAATCATCCACATCGATATCCCGCCTGTCCGACGGCCGGTAAACAAGGCCCCTCCGAACAACTACCACGCCGCCTCAATCGAGAAGGAGGGTGGTTTCCGCACGGATTTGAAGCCCATCAACATTACACAGCCGGAAGGTGTTTCATTCACCTTGGATGGAAGGGTGATCAGCTGGCAGAATTGGAAGCTGCACGTCGGCTTCAACTACCGCGAGGGTCTCGTCCTCTCAAACATCACTTTCAACGACAAGGGCACCGAGCGAGATACCTTCTGGCGGTTGTCACTTGCTGAGATGGTAGTGCCCTACGGAAATCCCGAGCATCCTCACCAGCGAAAACACGCTTTCGACTTGGGCGAGTATGGCGGTGGTTACATGACCAATTCGCTCAGCCTGGGCTGCGACTGTAAGGGCGCAATCCACTACATGGACGCAGCTTTCGTGAACAAGGCAGGTGCAGCCACTACCATCAAAAATGCCGTATGCATCCACGAAGAAGACGCAGGTATCCTCTTTAAGCACACCGACTTCCGCGACGAGAGCGTTACGGTAACTCGTGCTCGCAAACTAGTCATCTCCCACATTTTCACCGCGGCTAACTACGAGTACTGCGTCTACTGGATTCTGCACCAGGACGGCACTATCCAACTCGAGATCAAACTCACAGGTATCTTGAATACGTTCCCTTGCAATGAGGGCGAAGATTTGCACGGCTGGGGCACAGAAGTCTATCCCGGTGTCAACGCACATAACCACCAGCATCTTTTCTGTATGCGTATCGATCCTAACGTCGACGGACCCAACAACACCGTCTTTATGGTCGATGCGGCGCGCGGGAAAGGCGAAGTCGGCTCCGCAGAAAACAAGTACGGAAATGCCTTCTACGCTCTCAAGACCAAGCTTGAGACCCCCGAGCAGGCACAAACAGACTACAATGGCGCGACATCCCGCACATGGGAAATGTGTAACGAGAGCAAGCTCAATCCCTACTCAAAGAAGCCAGTCTCGTACAAGCTCGTCTCGCGCGAAGTCCCCGAACTACTCCCCAAGCCCGGCGGCCTCGTATGGAAGCGCGCAGGTTTCGCCCGCCACGCCGTGCACGTTACCAAATACGACGATGGCCAACTGCACCCTGCAGGTCGTCACGTACCTCAGACGTCGGGAGAGGTCTCGCAGGGTATCCCGCAATGGATCGCGCAGGACCCCAATGCGAACATCACGAACACCGACGTCGTCCTCTGGCATACGTTCGGCATTACGCACTTCCCCTCCCCTGAAGACTTCCCCGTCATGCCTGCGGAGCCGATGACGCTGTTGCTCCGGCCGAGGAACTTCTTTACTAGGAACCCGTGTTTGGATGTGCCACCGAGCTACTGCTCGGTCCCCAGTGGGATCAGGCAGGGCGGCACGCTGGTGGACAAGCTGAGCAAATTGGCGTTCGGTTCGGATAAGAGTGGAATACAGGAATGCTGTCAGAAGTAGAGGAGAGTGCTGTCAATACTCTCATTGAGGGCTGAACTGTAGTGATACCTTTGTGATTTAAGAATAGCTGTTCATCTAAATACATAGCATCTTTCATAGCTACTGGAGTATGTTGAGACGAATGAGCAAATAAATCCTTTCCAGCTTGTAAACATATTCAGACGTGATGGCGAAACTACAATGTCACTCCGAATTCTATCGTTGTTATACATGTCAACTGGTGTGTTGCCAAGGGAATATGCAAAGTGACGTCGATGTCGCGTTCCCCGCTTCCGTGTGACGGCAGAAAAGTCCAAGCTCGCTGGAGCTTTGACTCGAGAACTCGGCGTGCATCTCTGTCACACGCCTCATCCTTTCACCTCCATAACGATTTGAACTTCACGCGTGCTGGTCCTGTAATATATTCTTATTTCTCTGCACATAATGCAACCCTAGTGAAGCATGCAACCTCTAAAACGTAGCACCAGCGCATCCCCCGTCTCTCCTAGCGGAAAGCCTCGAATATCCGCGCGACACCCATCTTAAAGCTTGCTTGAGCTGGCTACCCACAACAGCGAAAACGATACCATGCCCCGCGCGCTCCCACCTCTGGAGAATCCCGCCAAGACTCATTCCAACATCTCCCCCCAAATCGTTGAATCCGTCGCAGGCTTCAGCGCAGGCGTCGTCTCTTGCCTGACTGTGCACCCGCTCGACCTACTCAAGAACCGGCTCCAACTGAACACCTCCGCGCGATCGCGCCCTGGTGATTCACTCCGGATCATACGCAGTGTCGTGCAAAATGAAGGCGGCGTGCGGGCGTTGTATCGCGGGCTGTGGCCGAACATGCTGGGGAATAGCATGGGCTGGGGACTGTATTTCTTATTCTATGGGGAGGTGAAGGGGTTTTTGGCCAGGGGGAAGGAGGGCGGGAAATTGGGTGGGGGAGAGTTCTTTGGTGCCGCGACTGTGGCTGGTATGTCGATTTTCCTTTCCTCAATTTGAAGACGGATGAAAGAGGGTGGAAGGTTTTTGCTGACAAAAGCTGGATAGGCCTCCTGACAGGCGCCTGCACAAATCCTATCTGGGTCGTGAAAACGCGTATGCTCGAGCGCGGCGCAAATCACCCTTCCGCCTACCGCTCCATGACCCAAGGCCTTTTACACGTTTACAAGACACGCGGTTTGAAGGGTCTGTGGGCGGGTTTCATACCATCCACTCTCGGTGTCGCGCACGGCGCCGTGCAATTCGCCATCTACGAGAAGATGAAAGCCCGCAAAAGCGCACAGCTTACACACGGCGAGCATCTGAGTAACTGGGACTACATCTACATGAGTGGCAGTAGCAAGTTGCTGGCCGGCGCGATCACCTATCCGTACCAGCCTATCCGGGCGCGAATGCAACGATATGATGCAGCGCAACAGTACAATGGCTTAGTAGACGTTTTGCGGAAGACTTGGAAGAACGAGGGTTTCCTGGCATTTTATAAGGGTGTCGTTCCGAACACATTGCGCGTCATACCCACGACCGTTGTCACGTTCCTGGTGTACGAAAACACGAAGTTCTTTCTACCAAGGATTTTTAACGATGCGGTTATGGCACACGAGGAGGATTGAAGTGATAAGCGATCTCGACTCGGGTTATGCTCACAGCAAGGCGTTCTTAGATGGGCTTTTTCAGCATATAGAAGGCGTTTGGGGTTGAGAAGTCTCTGAGATCTCACATCTGCAGGCACTGGAGATCCATTCAAATGACCCATGATTTAGGAACATTCATCCGCCCATGCAATCTGTTATCGCGTAACAACTCGTCAAGTATTTCAGCAGCACTCTCGTACTGCTCAGCTCAAAGAGCGGGGACGAGGAGGCAGAATACCTTGGCCATGTCAAAGCAGATGCTCCGTTTACAGAATCTGATCCTCTACAGCATAATGGAAACAGACGACAATGGTTTGGACTCGAGCAGCTTCTCATAACGCCGGACGAGTTCGATTACGGCGGCGTTCAACGACACTGTTCCTCACCAAGAACTGCAAGTTGATGGGACACTAGATCATCGTTCATCGCATCTAGTACCTTCCTGGAGACATCGTTGAGAGAATTGAGAATGGAGCGCATGTCGAGGACCGAAGAAACGAGGAACAGCATACTAAAAACATTCGCAGGAAGGCAATCGAAGCTGGGATCTGTAGCTTTTAGAGGCGATTAGTACGGTTGTGGTACTGTACGACTTGGAATAGGAAAAGGTGTGGCTTAGACGTCGAAGATAGTTGGAGCGCCGAGTGGGTCTTGTTGGTGCCACGAAGGAATACACGTACGTCAGGCAAGAAATGTCACCCGCGGAGGTGCGTAGCTACACACCTTGAGTGGGTGCGCGTCAAACGCGACATCTCGCCTTGAGACTTGGTTTGATAGGGATCTACAGGGGTGCAGCAGCTTTATGAAGGCGCAAAGCAGACTCTACGGTTTGATGGATATGGATATGGATATATACAGCGGGAAGCTCTTGGGGTGACGGTTGCTATTGAAACATCAAGCCATGTTTACGCTCTCTTGGCCACTTAGGTGTCGTCAAACTCAATCGCTCACTTTTATGATGGGCGAGATCGGGAGATGCAGGAACACCACCAATTGAAGCGCTTCGTATCGCTCCACATAATTAGCGAATAGCGCATCTTCCGGAAAGAGAATGGATCGCTAGTCAACACGATCAAAAAGCTAGCATAGAAGTTGCCACTTTCGGCCGGCCTGTTCCGATTCCATACACGCGACCTCCTTTGGGGTCTCCACGATACATCCGCATTCACTCCCTTGCCAGAGGGTCGCGTTGACGATACAGGAATTTGATCTTGAACACTTGCGCGCCTACTACACTCGCTTTCAAATTACTACCTATGCCCCATGAGCAATTGTACCCTGCTTATCCAGCACCACCGTACGGCGATTCTGAATTCCCACCCCGGGTATCATCACGATTCGGCGGCAGCTATGAGGACCTGTTCAAGAGCCTGGACGCACAACCCGTGCTAAGTCGGCCACTACTACACCCAGGTACCGGTCAACCTCTAACATCTACCTCGTCCTCATCTGGCGACTGTCCTACCTTCCGACATCAACGCCCGCGGACCCCAGGCCGGCCACCTTCCCCTCAGTCAGCAACTCTACTAACGCGGCCCCCACTACCTCCAATGCCACCTTCCCCTCTCAGCCCGCTTACGACATCTTCCTCAACCCCCGCTATGTCATCTATGGGTGGCGGGTCACCTATTTACAGCCCATCCCGCTCCTCCTCTACAAAATCGAACTTTACCTCTCTCACCTCGACCACGGCTTCTCGGTCGGATTCAGGTGCCAGCAGACGTTCGACGCCGCGTCCAGGATCTTGTATCCCCCCACCACAACCAGGTCGGCACAATTCCCTTGCCGAGCTGCACGCCAGACAGATTAACATCGCACATGTGCAGCAGCCGATAAGTCCGTATGCGGAGGAACTAAATCCACTGGAGAAGATGAGTAGTGCGATCAGTGGGATTGTGAGGAGGAAGAGTAGTGGGTTAGAGCTGAGAGCGAGAGATGAAGGGGAAAAGGGGCTGAAGAAGAAGAGCAGTTTTGCACGGTTGAGATGGGGGCAAGGAGTTGGTGGTGGGTATGAAGGGGAGGTGAGAAGGGGGAGTGCGCCGGCTGTGGATGTTAGTAAGAATTTCTGAGATTTTGGGCAAACAAGGTTTGGGGGCATTAGTTGGCGGTTTCATGTACGATACGGTTAGGAGAGGCGATTTTGGGGGCGTTTGGTTTGCGACCGGTCGGTGGCGATTGGCTGTTGTACGAGCGGATACCCTATATAGTTCATTGTAAAGGGCCGAAATATTATATTGTGTACACTAGCCCTGCGCTTCGATAAGAGATGTTAGTATTCCTTGTATTTTGAAAGATGCTTGCTGACCTCCACCGAGCAGTACTACCATTTGCGGCCTAAAGCAAACATTAACTTTAAAAAATGACTTCAAGACTCTCTTTATCACCTAAACCTTTGATACTGGCCGACACACGAAACCCGATGATTTTCTTGCGAGCACTCACGGGTTCATTTCTTAGGTTGCACGTATTGTGAGTTTGGATAGCAAGACTCGTTCGACGACTCGTAACTCAGTATTATTTCCGTGCACAGTGTCTCGCTGATGCAAAGTGTTGTGTTCCTCCAATGCAGGAGTAGAGAGTCTCGAGATCTTTGACTTTGAGCAGCGGGCGCGTGTCGACCCGTTGTGCGGGTATAGGGTGGCCAAATTGCTAGTAGAAGGAAGCTGTGCGCCAACTGCTTCACAGTGTTTGCTTTAACGTCAGGTAATAGCTGCTCCTGCCTCACTCACCAAACGCGCACGTGATGTCGCGCACGCGCTCCTGCCTCACTTAAGTTCCAAGACACGCACACCACCAACTCTCATTGCTATACTCCGCAGCCAGTGGATATTGTGAGCATCGACCACCGCTGCATGCTCTATCCTCTGAGGCAACGTAGTGCACTCAGGTACCCAGAACGCTCTCCCTATGGCGCGGTACACCGTCGCGGTGGTCCTGCCGAATGGGCAGTCGACGCGCCTACTGATTGTCCTCTCGCCGGAGCATCTCTGCTCAGCTTTGATCGATAAGATCAAAAGCCGGATTTCCGGACTCAATCCCGCTGTCTCGCACGGCACGTTTACGCTTCGCCTGAACGCCGCTGATGGGCCGATCCTCGACCCCGAAGACCTACTGCGCGACGCTCTACCGGACGCTATAGACGTCGTCTTCGCTGTAATAGAAGACCCGGCGGCACCGGATTCTGCATCCCAGAACTACACCTTAGTACCTTCAGGCGGCCTCCCCAAGACGGTGACCACCGGCTACCTAAAGGTCCGGGTCATTACACCGGAGCTCGCTCGCTCTCATCCCAATGTTGAAGATATCCAGTTGATGTCAGGAATGATCACGTCGAGCACCACACTTAAAGAACTCCGCCACGAAGTTGAACAGCATCTCGGTCTACAAGCTTCTTCACAACTGGAGGACAATCACCATGCACACTGCAATTGTAGCTTCGCACGTCAGATTGATGCTCATGCGTCACTGAACACGGATAACATGCTAGTCGGCGCAGCAGACTCCGAGACTGTTATTGTTGTCTACGGCTATAACAAGGTTACCAGTCTTGCCGTGGACGAGAAGACACAAGAAGCAGTGAAGCGAGCAGTACAACAAATTCTTCCAACCGAAGCCGCGGGATCTCAGCTTTTCACCCTTGGCGGGGCTCATCAGCTAGCATTAGACTCAAACCCTCGCTACCTGAGGCTTCCGGTTGTCTCTCTTTGTGCCTCAGCGCGCCATGGCACTGGTATCCATTCTTCCGCATATGAAGGGTTCTCCGGTGAAGAGTCGTCTTCCCCCTTACCGCGCCACAGGTTCATGGTCGACATGCATACATCTGAGATGCCCATCCACATCACGACTCACAATCGAGACGTTACCCTGAAGGCCACTGGCCTAGAAGAATGCACCGTCGATGGCGTGCTCAATATCTATGCAGTCAAGCGAATTGGTCCAGTGGCTGTGGTTGATTTTGCGCGCAAGGCTGAAGGTCCACACGAAATTTACTATCAAAGCCCTGCATGGAAGCTTCCTGTGGGGCAATCTGAGCGTGGCCTTGCAAATTTCCTCTCTTCACTGCGAGTTTTCATTGGCCTGGTACATCCAAAGAAGATGGAGGAAGCGGAACAAGATGCCGTTCTTCACTTGCTCATGTTGCTTACGAAGTTTCCGCCTGCTGTTCGAGCTGTGCACATCTTGATGCGGGGCGAGATGACCCAACCTTCAGAGCGTGCTGCCATTGTCCAGTCTGTGTACGAGGTTCTCAAGGAAGTAGTTCCCCTTCAAGTTGTCAATAACGAGCCCACGCGGCTACTGGAAGGATCTCGTCTTTTATTTGGTCTGATACTGGAGAAAGCGAAGCACCTGAAGCTTACGATGCAAAGCCGAGAAGATTTACAACTTCCCTACACCGGTTCGTACACGATTTACGAACTTCGAAACCTGATCACAATGGAATCGGTTGTTGCACCGATACATACTACCACGGGACTTGTTGACCATGACTTCTTCAACACCTTCAAAGCGGGCGGACCTCTACGATGGAAGAACGGAAGTACTCATGAGATTGCTACAACATCTGATAGTCCACTCCTTCGAGCTTGCTTGCTTTCCGGTGGCGTCAAATCCCAAGTCTTAAGCTATAACATCGATACTATCATTTCAAGCAGTCGTTACGCTGATGACGGAGATGTAACAAAGGTGCTCTCATCTACTGAGCTATCTGATCTCCAGTATCTCTCAGGCCTGTGTGGCCGCAATCATCTAGGTGTTATCCATCCATCATCGCTACCTTCCACCGATCCACCAGTCTTGACTCTCGATCGAGCGGGGTTGCTGGCTGTTTACGTGGGCCGGCAAGCGTGTGGTCAGGCTGGACGTGACATTAACATGTTTCGCCCTACAAGCACTGCTGTAGAGGAGGCTGTTGATGTTTCCATCATCACTCAGCTTCTTATACCAATTCTAGAACGATACGCGGCAGATGGAACAGCATTCTTCGAGTCATTTGGGGACAAAACCGGTTATGTCAAGGAGTCAACTGAAATCATCATGCTGTGCGTCGACGCCAGTTTTAGTATGAGTAGGGGTTGCGGTTTTGATGGCATCGAAGAAAACGAAGATGCTGGGGTCTCGTCAGACAATGCAGACAACCCTGTCCTGGAAGCAGAAATGGACGTGGAAAATGCCGAATTTGATCGACCAGCACTAGACGAATTGAAGGAATACCTATCCCAGCATGAGTCTTTTAGAGACATGCTCGCGATAGTTCATAGCGGAGACGGTGAATCCCATCGATCTTCAAATGCCTCACAAGTCTTGGAGATTCTACGTTTGTTGCTCCAACAGCAGATCGCAGCCAAGACGACGGAGTTGGACAAAGCTTCCAGGGCTTACTACAATCGACAAGCACGCACGAACATCGAGCGAGACCTAGAAACTATGAAGAACCGGAAAATTCGTTTAGCTCGGTATGAAGATGCTCTGGTAGCATTCCTACTCTATCGCGCTGAGAATTGCATCCCGGATCTATTGTTGACTTGGACAGTGGGAGACGCAGTCCCCGAAGTCCCTAGATCCTTGCGAGATTCGCACGCAGTCACTGGTCTCGAATTTGTGATACCCACGGATTATTTGTGCCCAATCTCAACAGAGTTGATGGAAGATCCTGTATACACTGCTGATGGATTCACCTACGAAAGGAGGAGCATTGAACGTTGGCTGCAATCTCACCGAACATCACCCTGCACGAACTTGGTTCTGCAAGAAACAGACCTGAAGCCTAATTTTCGGGCGAAGTTAGCCATCGCTGAATGGGTGGCCGGCAATGACATCACTTCGAAGTATCCTTCCCCATCGCGCGGGGATATGAGCGTATGTTTCCAGTCACCGTTGGGCTTTACCGGTGCTACGGTTCCAGCGAGCATCACGATCTCAGACTTGTATCAGAAGGCATTTCGAGCGACCAAGGGACGGTATAGCACATTTTCTCTACAGGAAAACAACACGATCCTGATTCCGTCAGAGGAGCTCGCAGGCTTCTACCTCACCGAGGCGAGTATCATTGTTGTCACACCCATAGAGCCTGTGTCGCGCTCGGCAGCACCTTCTAACAGCGACGCCGAGGAACTCTGTTTGGTAAAGGTGTATGTGAACGATCATAAGAAAGTTCTGTTTTCATATTGGGAGCCGAAAATGAACTCGAAGACCTTAGCATCGGTTATTTTCCGAACTTATCGTCATCGCGTTGCCTTCTACGGCCAAATCAGTGCCGTATGCCCGCTCACTGTCTGGACCGACTTACGCCACGAAGGGGACGGACAGTTGGTAGGATCGCCAGTCGACCATTGGCAGAACCTCAGCCAGTATTTCAATACGAAGCATGCCAGAGGACGCCTTGTTGACGAGCCGCTCTGCGAGGAGGACGATGACGTGCCTTCCAGGAGCGCCGTGGACCGGCCAACGACGGGGACCCTGGTACTCAAGTTGTGGTTGTCTCGGGCCTCTGGCAAGATGAAACGCAAGTCTCTCTCTCGTATGGATGTCCTCAAGCAAATGTTCGATGCATTTGTCAACCGACTCCTGGCATATGGATATCCGAGCCATCTGGGTTTAGTCACTTTCCGTACGACGGCTTCGTTGACGCAGAAAATCACCCATGCCATCGAGAACTTTCGTCATGAATTGAACAGTATTCGGGCCTCAGGCGATACTGCATTGTGGGATGCCTTGTCACTTGCTCGCGACAGCCTGACTCAATACGCTACGATATATCCTAAGGCTAGGTTGCGGATCATCTGTATATCTGACGGCGAGGACAACAAATCAAAGCAAATGGTCCACGAAGTAGCCGCTGCATTAGTGCACGACCGCGTCACGGTCGATTCATTCTGTCTGGGGTCCGCCGAGATGAGAGAGCTCCAAGCTGTATCGTATCTGACCGGTGGTTACAAGTTCCATCCCAACCAGCTAGAGGACGCGATGGCTATCTGCGAGCTGGAGCCTGTTCTTTCTCTTTCCGAACGCCCAGATATCGTTGTTCCCCAGCTTGGTCGTAGCGTCAATTTAGACCGTTTGTATCACGCGATAAGCGCAGTCAGAGAGGATGTCATCAACCGGGATATATGCCCGCAACGTAGGGAACATCCATTGATGTTCGAGTCTTACGTCGAGCTAGGAAATCTTGCGGATGTAGGCGTGGGTCGATTCAATATGGCCAGTCGAAGCAACCTCGGCATGCGGCTCGCTCGCATCCATAATGAGATTCGCAACTCCGCGGCCAAGGCTCATCCGCACTATGACATATATGTATGCGAGTCGAACATGGCAATGTGGAAGATCATCATGCAAGGCCCGCCTGGTAGTACATACGCAACTGGGACTTTCCTCCTCTACCTCGAAATGGGAGAGGACTACCCCATGTTCCCTCCAAAAGGCCGTTTCGTGACGCCAGTATACCATCCAAACATCAACCGGCATGGACGCATATGTCACTCTATATTCGATCGCAACTGGACTGTTGATACAACGAATAAGGTATGCATGCCCCGGCCCAGCCTGGGGCAATGATATCTGGTCCGGGTCGCTTGACTTCACCCAGGCTGGGCATTACTACGGCCAATAGTACTGACATTGCCCACAGGATATCATCGACACTATTTACTCGCTTCTCCTTGTTCCCGAATTCTCAGACCCCATCAACACCGTCGTCACGTTGGATTTCCACTGGGATGAGGTTCAGTAAGTCACCTTACCCCAAAAGCTCGAGTGCTCTGTAACCCCAAACTGTGTCATGTGAATGCCTTCTTCACTTCAAATACTTCGCATCGATCGTGCCATTAATAAAATGACAGATTCAAAGAGGAGGCGGGGCGGCATATTGAGAAGCATGCTTCCAAGAATCGTATGCAGTGGAGGGAAGAGTTTTCGGGATAGGAGATATGGACTGAGCACGAATGCACTGGATTCCCTAGAAAAGGGTTATGCGGACGCCGAAAGCAGGCAGAATTTGGTCAAGGACAAGGATGTAACACCGATCATGTGATTCTCATACGATTATGGAAATGGTTGCCCATGAAGCAGTGTCACTGTGCAGTCTCTATACACAATTTTGTCCATTCAACCCTTACCACTTCCAGTTCTTAGGACCGAAGGTTTCTCCATCCGCAACAACGTTTCGGACCGCAGTGCCGGCGCCATCGACAGTCCTGCCGATGATGGTCGTTCCCCAGTAATCGGGCATAGTGCCACCAGGGAGCTGGACACAGAAGAACAGAACGATGGCGCAGAGGGCGAGACCGACGTCGAGGGCAGCCGAGGTGATGTAGTTGTACTGCATCCACCAACCGAGGTACCTTTGACGGATGTACTTGTTGAACACGTAACCAAAGAGGCACCAAGCGAGCTATAGCGTGGTTAGTTACCTTGGTCACTAGGTTACTGGGAACGGATTCTGCTACTTACGATGTTCATGGAAGAGTACGGAGGAACGTAGCCCATGCAGCCAAAGATGAGAGGCATGCTCGCCTTGCGGATCCAAGACATCTTGGGGAACATGCGAGCTAGGCCGTATACAAGGAACGGAGCGGCAATGCCCACAAGCCAGAAGTACTGCAAATTCTTGTAAACTGCGTCTCCTGAGAAGAGATGCTTGGGGCCGATGGCACCCCAGATGACACTGGCGTTGTAGAAAGTCTTAACGTAGGCGCAGGTGAAGAAGCCTGAAGCCTCGGAGGTGCAGACGTTCTTGATGGCGCCCATGGCCCATTGTACAGTGGCAAGCTGGCAGAGACAGGACCATACCGTCGCGACCAATTGGGCGGCGAAGAGTGAGCGTTGGGGCACGTGCATGTAATGGCCGAGCTTCAAGTCCTGGCAGAAATACAGCGCCTGGGTCATGACGATGTAGCCAAAGGTCTTGAAGAGCATCATGGCGATCGGGTGACCGGGTTGTACGTATCCGATGATGAATTCGGTGAAGACGTTGAGGCCGAGCTGGATGTTGGTGAAAGCTTGAATAATACCGATGGGGATTGTCCACGTAGCTGCAATGACTAGGGATAGGATGACCGAGTACCAGGCCATGTTAGTCGGGTAGCAGAGAGCCGACACGAAAGCGAACACAACCATGACGGCCAGGAGCGCTAGGTACCACCAGGTAGGGACCAGCTTGTACTTGCGCATGATCTTCATGTGAATGTCGTCGAGCTCGCCTCGGGATGCTTTCCAGCGGCGCCAGATCTCGGGACCGTGGAACAGATAGGTTTGGCTAATGAGGGCGGCGATGGACGCGAAGTTCATACCGTAGGAGAGCGCAAAGGACGTGGAAAGGAATAGCGGGGAGTAAGCTTCGTACGCGGCAGGATCCACGACGTGTTCGGGAGTGAGAATCCTCGAGGTGTTGTACACGGCACCGGTGTTGTCAAGGATGCTGTTCTGCAGGATCGGAAGGTAGTCGGAATACCAGACACCCGAATAATGAAGAGCTGGAATCACAATCCAGACGAACATGATGATACCAAACGCTGTATTGGCATGCGCTGCAAGTAACGGGTCAGCATTTGCCTCGTGTACGGTATGGAATCGCAAGCTTACCGTGCCAAGGGCTGATCAGGGGACTGTTGTAAAATCCGTTGATTTGGGCCCAATCGAGAGTGAACCCGGTGAATGGGAATCCAAGTGAGATGCCAGTGGTCTGTCCAAACAGCTGGTTCACGATGACATTGTCGGGCTTGATCCAGGTGACCCAGGCAAAGTAACTGAATGCGGGAATAATGTAATCCGGGAACCAGTGCCAAACAAAGGAACAGGCCATGACGATCATGAACATTCTGTAACGGGAGATAGACCAGCCGTTGGTCTTAGCCGGGTCACTCGGGCTGTGATCGTGCAGGGCATACATGAAACCGACATTGACCAGAGCACCTGGCCAGATCATGGCTGCAGGTTCGACAAGAAACTTTCTGACGGAACCCGCCAGGCCAAAGCCTAGACATTGCGTGGACAAGGCAAACAGGATGTTGAAGCCCCAGCCGAATTGGCTAGTGTCAAACTTATAGAATTTCCTGAGCGAAACCACGGTGTCGAGGAAGTAACCAGCACCACCTCCGAAGGCAGCGTTTGCCATGGCGACAATAATGACATGCTCTTTGGTGTTGAAAGGTCCGGGATTGAGGTTAGCCGTCCTTCCGAATATCTTGAATTCCTTGTTGGGGAGGAACCTTGCGGCAGCGATACCGAGGGGGTATGCGAGCAGAAGCACGACATAAGGGCCGATGAAGATAATTGGGTAACGCAGCAGAAAGAGGGCGTTGACTGCTGAGCAAATGGTGGTCATGAGGAGACCAAGGACCCATGCTCGGAGGGTGCCGGCCGGCACGTCTTCATCGTAGTTTCGAACGACAGCGCGGACCTAGATGGTCAGCGAGATACAGGCAAAGATGTGTGATGTACTCACTTCAGGGTACGGCGAGTTCTCAATCACTTCTCCCACGAGCTGGGCCTCGCCTTTATGATCGTGGGCAGCAGTGACGTCGTCGACTATATCAATAGTCTCCTCTGGCATATTCGGGTCCCACTTGTGGTCCTGGCGAAAGACGGCAAGGCGATGGTTTGCCTCAGTCTCGCTGATGTCGCGAACGACCTCGTCGATGACTCCACTTGCATCTCCATGACCGGCGACGATGTTGCTGGTGCCAGACCCCTGGCCATTACCTTCAACTGGCGACAGCTCGGTTACGGTGACGGGCTGTTGATCGGTGTTTCTTCTCTTGAAGCCCAGCCTCTTGCCGAAAGCTTTGGAGGCCATGTCTGCGGTTGTGCGCAAGAGTGCTGCGCAAGTGTAAGGGAGAAGCAATCTGCGCGAAGAAGATCAACGGGCCCGGGGGCGCGGGAGACCCTGATTTTGTAGTCGGCCCAGTGCCAATCGCTCAAATGATACCGAGCAACGATAACGTTGCACGGACAGTGAAAGCTATGGGGGCTGCTAGTGTAACGGAGACGGGCTTCAATCGCTTAGCGAGAAGCCGTTGATGCATTGGGATGTTCACTATCGGACCTTCAGCATTCGTGCAGGGCCCGAGTAACAATACGTTCGATTCATGTGCCGCAGTGTATCCCTGTAGACACTCGCCCGCACTGTGTGCTTTCGTATCTATCAGCTTCGAGTAGCCGCGTCATGGCGACGACTGACTGCGCCGCGAGCTGCATGGTATCGATCAATCGCAGAGCTGGCGTCATAGACGCGACGCCCATGTCTATCAGGAGAGTGTAGTGGTCGGGGTGGCGTTGCTTGTGATTAATTAAGCAACATGGAGATATAACCTTTAGCCAGATTAGGAAGGCGTCAACGTTTGTACGATTTTCGAACGTGCTTTGCCGCATCCCTACCCCGCTTTCCACTAGCATGCGATACCACAAAGGTCCGCGGCCTGGCCAATTCGCAAACAAGTGCTCTGGCGCGCGAAGAACAGCCTTGCCCAGACCCCCCGAGGTTAGGTGCGTTGGCTAAGCTTCTCGGGCCGCGACCAATGAGGCTAGGGGAGGCTTGACGAGGCTTGGCTAAGCGCCGAGGCTATCATGCCGCCCAGGGTCTACGAAGCGTCCGCGTGCTTGATAGGATGAAATCTTTGCTTATCTCACGGAGCGTCTTCCTACTTCTTCTTAGAGACTGTGTGTGGCGTAGCTTGACGGTGAATGTCTTCGCAACGCTTGGTTCGCGACCGGGTTGGTGTTGCACATTAACCAACCCATCCTGGATATGCCTGCGCGCATGCATCTTGCTACCCTGCTCGCCCATCACGTCGGTCTTATCTCGACGTGGGCCCGTTGAAAGGAGACACAGGCGTACCGCTACATACAGTGGTTGACCAAGCTCTCGGGATCAGGCTTCGAACTGTGCGCTCGACTTCACCACAGATCCAAAACACCGCACAGCTCAAGAGGATAGTGATCCAGAGATGGTCATTAGACCATTGTGTGTCTAAGGACAATCTTGTCGCTGATTTCCCGAGGTTGGATACGTTGATCGCGAAGTAAGACGACCTGCCGTGAGGGCAGCCCATACCTTCCAGAATAATCGAACAGCTGCCGCATTCGTCCAAGGCCCGTTATTCGTGGGTCCTCGCTACCGAACGCATTTACGCATGCATGTGCCGGATTTCCGCATGCCCCCCTTGGCGTACCATGTGCAAGAGATGCAACTTCACCGCCGCATGTATGCAGCTGTAGCCGTAGTTTGCCGACTTTCTACTGACCAGAAGCCGCTCCTGCTGCGAGAGCTACATACTGCTATATCGTTGGTATTCCTTATCTGGTCCATTGGTAGGCTAATGTGAACGGGCCAACATATGAAGGCACTCTAGCCACTATTGATGATTCGTACCGCAACTGAAATTCGGCCAGTGGTCGGATCCAATTCTATCTATTCAGTAAATTCCACCAATCCAACGCAGGCAAGAGTGCGATTTGGAGCGCTTACTATAGACTCTACATCATAGGGTGAAGGGGATGTTGTGTGACACTATCTTTGCGGGCAGAGAGCACCCTGATGCTTACCTAGTTGGGCGATTGCGATGGCCAAGCATTGCGTGGGGGCTGGTACAAACAAGCTGGAAAAGACGTTCCCGACCGGAAATAATCAATCAGGGTATGAGTATGTCGAATATCCCAGCATCGCAATCTCCTTTGCTCAACCTCGCCACTGTACTATCATGACTTTTCTACGATAGCAATGTCCGATTCCTGTCGATCTTCGATCTGGAGGAAGTCTAGTTTACGCAGGCCTTGATCAAAAAGCGGCCTCAGTGGCTTATTGGTCTGCAAGGGTCCTCGTGCTAATGCGCCCAGCTACCTCCTTCATACGCCCATGCTGACGCTGATGCCCCGATAAGCGCTCTCTAGCAGTTCGATACGGGTATCGAATATTTCCATGATCAACTAATCCCGGCACTGCTTTGCACATTTCGGAAGGCTTAGAATGCATCCCGTTCGTTATCGAAGTGCTCTTAATGTGACAGCTAAGGACAACTCCAGTAGGCACAGCACCTTACCACAAGTACACATCCTTCCAAACACTGCAAGATGAAAGGGGCATTCTGTCAATCTTAATAGAGCGCCAGGTTGAAGAAGGCTCGAGAGTGATTGCCGATGAGTAGAATGGATTAAGGCTACGGAAATAAGGCGCGAATAGCAGATGTTACAAGATATTTCGAACCGGCTATAATCTAAGAAGGAGGGCGGCCTCGAACATCATCGGGACTACATATACTCTCTTACAGGGCCTAGGGCTCTACGAACACAAGAAGGTGAGGCATATCACATAAAGAGAAGCTGGGGCACCGTATCGAGTCAAAAAGTCAATAATAGTACTAATTTATTCAATGAAAGCCCCATCCCCACATGTAACATCGGAAGTGACTGAACGAGATGAGCATCGCCGAGGGACGCACCTTGCTCTTCTTTGGGGATTTGTGTCAACTGTGTGGTGAAAGAAAGCCAGAAATCAAGTCGAAAGCCAAAGACGACGAAACGAGAAGACGCCTAGACCTCAAAATAGTCAAGGAAAGGCCATTTGAGCGCTCTCGGATTAAGGTTTGCCTGGTTGTGGACGAGTGACTGCATTCGGAACTTGCCAGGAGCCATTGAGATCATGCCTTTATTCTCAGGTTGAAGCAACGACAAATATCAAAGGTGGTTGCGACATTGCATTGATTGGGTCCTACTAGCCAGCATAGACCAAGTCTGTGAGGAGGACTATCAGCTTATTTGAGACGCTGGTTGTCGTTCCCCTACCATATCCGAGCAAAGGTCCAGTCTGATTTCTCCCAAATAAGCCACAAACTCTTCAGGGGCGGCATAGCTTTGCAAAGCGTCCGTTACTTTCTGACTCGGCTGGACCCCATAAATGTGGCATAGATATCGAGCAATAGCTCCTGCTGATAACGAGAATCGTATGTGCGGAACCTCCTTCGGACTAGGTGGCATCCGGTGTCCGGTCTTTCGGTTGAGCGCCCCCAGGAATAGAGTCTTATTTCCGTAACCAGTGAATGGCACACGCACAGTATCCAATCCTGTAGTTCCCCGCCTGATGTACCCCATGAAGGAGCAATTTGCGTCTAAGTCCGCACCGTGGCATATGAAAGCGTGAACAACCGCAAGGAATCTTGGTGTGTGGAAGGTGTAGCTGTCGAAGTCACCAAAGAAACCGATCAGAATGTCGGTCAGCCATCGCTGCCACGGACTAATGCTCTTCACCGCCTGGTTGGGATTTGATCCGTACTCTAATAGTAACGGCACCACATCAGCCGTTTCGATTATGTCGTTCCAATGCAAACACGCTGTATAGAGCAAAGAGCTTCCTTGGTCATCTGTACCAACAAGTGTTGAGTCATATCGAAGTCTTGTCTCGATATATCCATTGCCAAAGCTAGTATACGCGAGGAAGGCAAGTATATTTGTTTCCGAGATTGGAGGACATTCCTCGAGATCATAGAGCTGATCCGTCTCATGATAGACGATTCGATTTATGAGAGAATGGCCTCCTTCAAACGCTGGCTGTATCAAACAATGGTGAAGCCTGGCTCGTAGAGGATCGATGGCGTCGGCGTTAAGCTGATCCGCACAACGCATGAAGAATCCAATCATCATTTTCAGCCGGGTGTAGGCGCTAGAGAGATTGGATCCAATGTCTCCGTCGGTGAGAAGAAAAACGAATTCAATCATAGCAACACAAGACCTGCAATAGAACATGTATGACTCGTCTTGGCTGAGCCTCGCTGTTTCCAACAGCCAGGGCCTGATCCCAGGCTTGTTCAGAAAACCGACAACGCTTCTATGACCACTTATGATAGTACTTTCGGTGAGAAAGCGAATAAACTGATTCCAGACATCAAGAACAGGTGAAGTGTTTGGGTCCGATCGGGATTTCGTGCACTCCAACAACCCTCTGCAACGTGCGTTGAGTCTCCTGTTGAACTTCTCTTGCATACTGATAAGTTGACCATAGTCAAGATTACGAGTCAGGGAAGAAGCATGCTCTTCGTCGTCCAAGTAGTTGAAAAACAAGGTATGTCTTGCTCCCCAACCCGCATCGACGTAAGCCAAAAGCAGCAGCGTGGAGCTTCTCCGATATATCGGTGGTATGCTGTCCACAATGTGCTTGTAGAGATCATCCAGTTCGCGCGGTAATTGTTGTAAACGCTCTCTCAAGCCTGAAAATCCGTCTTCATTCGTGATCCCTTGTAGCAAAGAGCGGACAGCCAAATGAACCCACAAGAATACTCCTTGCGCGGCCTCAACTATCTCATTGACAAGATGAACGTACTCTTGATTATCCTTAGCGAGCTGCTGAAAAGCCATGTTAGTTTCCAGTTCCTCCCAGATGTACGTGCGGATGTCATTAGATGTCAGATCTTGCATGCGAATGTGAAGGCACTCATCTTGTCCATATTCTTGCATGAAGATTGGAAGAGGCCGACTTGAAATGCATAGCTTGATATCTTCTTTGTTGAGGACTACGCCTAGAAGTTTTATTAGGTCGTATTGATCATGGAGGGAAGGCCCGTGCTCTTCTCTGTCGTCGAACTCATCCAATCCGTCAATCATGATGAAGAGTCGAACATTAAGATCACCTAGATTGTCCGTGATGCGATTGAAAGCATCTTCGAGTGCTTTTTGAGAGAAGGTGTAGTCGGTATGATCTTGAAGCCCGTCGAATTTCGGAAAAGTCGTCGGGATTAGGTCTGGACACTGCTGGAGTATGTGGTAGAGAAGTGATCGCACAAGACCGTTTAGTGACCGCTGCAGCCGGGTGCAGTATCTCCAAAAGAAGCATTCAGCAACGATCAATTGCTTGTCACCAACCCACTCGCCAATGTGCTTGGGAAGCCTCGTTCTCTGTATGATGTACTTCATGAGCGTGCTTTTACCTGACCCCGGTTTGCCCGATATCCAGAAGACATTGGCCTTTCGATCCAGAGAGCTCAGCCATTTTTTGAAGTTCGACCGCTGAGGCAGGCCGAGAGCTGGCTGCAAATCTTCCAAAACCCACCCGAAAGTCTTAGCATGTGCCCCCTTCACTTCGTTCTCGCGACTTTCCATCTGAGGAAAATGTAGGGCTTGTAAGCACTGGCTTTGAATTTTCATTTGTTCTTGGTATTCGAACCACCTTCGGATCGCTTGCAGGATGTCTTTGCTGTGGCATTTTGAGTGTTTCATTGCTTTTGCTCGCCAGGGAGGAGAGCTCTTCCATCTTGTTGTACAGACTTGCTTCCATCTGTAAGTTGTGTTCCCAAACACCTCTTATGCCGGAGTGCATCGTCGGAATCTGAGTGGTAATGATGTAGTTGGCGATCTGAGTCCCCACCTGCTCAATTATGGCGGAGGACTGTTCCAGCTCTTCTCTCCTCCACTAGAATCTGACAGCCGCACCCAATGCCGTTGACCATTTGCTGGAATCTTTGACTCCCAAACTGTCAAGCCTCGAGATATAATCATCGGCACAAGTGTGCATGTTTCGCGCGATACACGGAAAGCATCATCGACAAGCGAGGTGGAAGGTGCTTTGATGATCGTGATCAAACTTTCGCGGATAAGCTTGGCCTTTACGCAATATCTTTCAGCCTCCCGGGAAAGCCCGTTCCTGCATCTGCGTAGGTCCTTTGCGGTGAGCGCAATATCGCGAGCAATACCGATAAGTTGAATGACATTTGATGCTAATCCTACCGCCGTTATGGGATCCATATCGCTCATCAGCAACGTCGACGGAAGTCTGGAGTTGCTGGCAACAATCAGGCAGCAGGTATATTGAATGCTCGCAGCCTCGACCTTCCAATTCAGCCAGTGACTTTCTCGCTAGCGATATCACCTGGGACTTTAACGATGTTTCATCTGCTCGTACTTGTAAGATGGGGACATCGATCGGACCACTGCTAAGATGGGTTTGTGGCATATCAGACTTTATCGTCAGCGCGCTGGGTCCACAGGGCACCGCAAGAAGGGGGGTCAGGCGTGTCCAGCCTTTGCTGCACAACCTGGTGTATCGACACACAGACTATTGAGGCTTTTTGTTGCGAGTGTCAAGGCTGATGGATGATTTGAAGCCGTTGTGTCGGGTTCCTGTGTATCCTGCAGTCGGTGAAAGTGGGAAAGAGGTTATAAGTAGGTCTCGAATAGAGTTCGAGTGCTAAAGGGAGGGTTGACCTCGTGGCAGAGAAATTGCGCCAATCGGTCGCACCCTGTGTTACATTGTTGTATATGGGCCTACCCATCTCTCAAAAAATGATCCATCTACACGTGCGGATATATTGCAATCATATCCCAGTAAACGCCTGCAATGCAACTCCGGCACGGTTCTCACGTGGTCAAACATGGAAAAAGTACCATTAGAACCTGCGACATTATTAGCCCAACCAAACTCAACTGCTCTGCATGAAAGACCTACCGTATCTCATAATTACCCGCCCTGGTCATGTATCGCACCCACTTCACACTACTATAGTTGCTCTTCTCAAACACTTTAAGATATCGCACTAGCAGTCCAGAGCTTGTGAACATTAGCAACGAGAAGCTCAGGTTCAGTGGCGGTCTTGACCAAGCCTTCTGATTTGTCATGCTTGTCAAGCTGGCTTCAGCGCTCAACACGAACTCGCTCTGGCCAGTGAATCGTGGAATCTTCCAAACGATGTTGTTGTGTTCAGGCTCGTATTTCGCTTTGCCTTGCGAAGTCCGCTCGGTAATGCGCGCTGTGTTGAGGGGTGTAGGTATCCGCACGACCACATTGGTCGCAAAGAGCTTCGAGCCGTAATTCGCGCGAATTGCGATGCTGTATTCTACCTTGGTCTTCCCAACCTCGTTGACAATGGCGTGCACCTTGAAAGGCAAATTGACGTTCTCGGTTGCTCGGTATCGCATGAGTTCGAACTCGCCGTCCGGAGGAATGAACGATATTATCCTGTCCGCATCAAACTTGCCGAGCTTTACGCATTGATGGAATTGGCAGTCCTCCAGTGACACGCTTCCCGCTGCAGCTCTTGTTGCCTTCGCACCCGCTTTATTCCCAGACGGCCCTTGCAGATTGTCGTCGCCCAGTGTCAACCTGTCATTCAGTCCGAACTTGCACTCTGGAGTGCCTGAGAGATATGCGCGCATTATGATTTGACCGTTGACGTCTGCCCGTAGCACTGTTCCCGTTGCCGACATAAGTAGGTTTACGTCTTCTATTACATCCACAAAAGCTTCGTTCTTGCGGTATTTGATATCGCTTCGCCGCCAGGATGTCGCGCCGGTCGCTTGCATTGTAATCTTGGACGAGTCCTCCTGTTAATTGATTAGCATCACCAAAGCAATCGCGTCCTCTCCGTGGAACTTACCATCGCGCGTTCCGACTTGACTCCTTCAGTCGTGATGTACATCTTCAGCGTGTCCGTCTCCGTATTCTGCGGGTACCCAAAATCCAATATCTCGTCCAAAAGCTCATATACTAAGACGAAGTTGTTCTTGACAGCTTCTTCATCGAACTTGCCAAAGTACGCTTTGCCCAGCCCAATCAGTCGGTATATGAATTCAAAAACTAAGGCCGCGTTCGCATTGCTCTTTGTAACGGCAACCAAATATATATTCTCGTGCTTGACATGGCTGAAAGTCGTAGAGCCTAGGGTGAGGATCGGAGATCGCACTTGAGCATTCGATATTACTTGGATGCGGAAGACATCGGCGAGGCGTGGTCGGCAGTCGTTGCGGAAGGCGCGAAAGATGAGGTTTTCGCCCTTTTGATTGAATATGAGTATTCCGGAAAGCATGGCGAAAGAGTCGGCTTAAAGGATTCAGGAAGGATGAGCTGTGACTTGCAATTGCGCTCGAGGGCTGGCTTCCTGGCAGCGTGGGGAAGGAGCGGAAGCTTGGGCCATTGCCAAGCCCGCTTTCCAGGGTTCTCAACCGCGGTACGGCCTGGTATCAACTACCAACTCCAGTCATAGTTCAGGGAACTAATCTTAATAAGTCGGAAGGCACCGAATAGGTACTATCTTGTATAATAGAATAGCTTATGAAAAGTTTCTCAGTCTTATCCCATGCACCTTCTGCTTCAGTCCTCTCCCATGCATCATTCACTGGCTTACATGGGTGCCTCAGGTCCGCGAAGCGTTCCTGGAGTGTGTCAATTAGTGTGGTCTCGCAGGCTCATCACGAGCGATTCAAGTCACCTGGGCAGACCGGTTCATACACTCGAGGTTGCCCGAAATTACTTTGGGAAACCCTTAAGTGTATTCCCACACCGCTGTACGAGCCTGCCATGTTTTAGAAAGTGCCCACGATAGGACGCTGGCGGACGTACATAGTCCCTTTTACTTTTGTGTTTTCCTCTCGATTTATCAATGAAGAGGGAAGTATCGTCACAGAGGCTTGAACAAACAATTACGTGTCACTTTATATTACACTAAAAGGCTCATGATCTAGTGAATTTCAGCTGCGCATTGGAGACAGCGCAACAGTACTACGTGCGTTGGTTCAGGAAATCCTGCGTATGGGTCTTGTAATAGACCCTTGATCGCATATTGGACAGCCATCAAGAACGCTTTAGGAAACCCAATCGAGTGATTTCGAAATGCGGAAAACTGTCGATGTTCATGGTCATAAATGACTCACCTGACGAAGGTGGGCATCTTCGTAGATACTTCAAAAAAAAAATCAGACTATGAAAGCATTGACATATCCCGTCAACTGAACATTATTATTCGAGATGGCAGGGGTGGGCACGAGCACTCATTCATCCGCTGTGCAGTATACAATGCCGATGAATGAGCGCAATGCCCCATCAACGCGGGTAGGTCTATCCGTCTGTGCGAGCCATCTAGGTTGCTCTACTGACTGCTTTTTGGGGGGGCACTGAAACTTTACAAGCCCGTAGATCGTCTCCACCAGACCGAGGCTGTACGTTTTGGTGATAACATCCCATTGGCGGAATCAGTCGTATTCTACAATAAAGTACAATACAGGTGTAGCTTGGAGTAATTTTGAGCATGTTTTGCAATTGCGTAATGTTGCCGTGTTAGCGGCGTGACGCCACCCATGTTCATGTAAATATGACGATGTTCGTCAGTAGCAGTGGCCGAAGACAACCTTAGAATCAGAAAGGGTGCTACCAATCCCCCGGGTTTTGCTTTACTCGCTTTATTTCGCTGAAAGCAGGGAATTGTGCCATATTAAGTCGCAACGTAACCTCTGGATCAAAGTGCACGGTTCCCGAAACTATTCACATTCGAGTGAGCCCTGAAGAGAAGGCATATATACATATCTCTATACATTTTGATCCTCCATGCAGCCGAGTAATGTCAAAAACGCCTAGTCAATGAGTGTAAAAGTGGGTATGATGATGCGACGATACTGTCAAATGAAAAAGGAATACAGATCAGGTACCGAAGCACCTGCACCACAGTGCGCCTTGAAGATGGATCCCGCCTGGTCACCATGTTTGCGCGCCGTGCTCCAATTGAGGTCTCGGAGTAGCTTTGTAAGGGCGTCGTCGCAAACGCTAGAGATATATTCTAAGCGCGGACGCTGGTGACAAAGCCCGAAGGAGCAGGAGGCTGTCCAGTGGGGACAGGCCCGGTCGGGGCTGGTCCAGATGGTACCCCAGTGGGAGCACCGGAAGGCGGCGGGCCAGAGCTAAACCTGATTAGCATATGGACTGATGGTTTGTTGAGAACGGTGTAACTTACGGACGTGCACCAGAAGGCTTAGGAGGGGGCGAGCCGGAGGGCTTAGCGGGAGCAGAAGCATCCTGGCGACGAGCGTTGTTGACAGCATCAGATGGGGCAGCGGGCGCACCCGATGGAGGAGGGCCGGTAGGCTTCACACCAGAAGGGAGCGCAGATGGAGGTGGGCCAGAGCTATATCGAATCAGCAATATGTTTCAGTAGGTACATGTAAAGGAGACTTACAAGCGAGCACCAGAGGGCTTGGGGGGAGGTGAACCGGAAGGCTGAGCGGGAGCAGAAGCGTCCTGGCGACGGGCATTGGCAGCATCAGTGGGAGCGGGAGGGGCATCCGATGGAGGAGGACCGGTAGGCTTCACACCAGAGGGAAGTCCAGAGGGGGGAGGGCCGGAACTGTATAAGATGAGCAAGGGTTTAGACGGTTTGTTTAGGTAAAGAAACTTACGGGCGTGCACCGGAAGGCTTAGGGAGAGGGGAACCAGAAGCTTGGGGAGGAGCAGAAGCGTCCTGGCGGCGAGCATTGCCGTTGGCAGCACCTGAGGGTGCGGGAGGAGCGTCTGATGGAGGCGGACCCGTAGGTCTTCCAGTGCCTGACGGGCGGGGACTAAGACTTTATCAGTACAAAGAAGCCGTAGCTTGGTATTCACGCAAACTTACGGAGGAGTGCCAGATGGGGGAGGTCCAGTGGGGCGGTCGGTGCCGCTTGGGGCAGGGGGAAGATCAGACTCTTGACGGCGAGCATTGTGCTGCGCACCGCCAGATTGAGCTGGAGGCGCGCCCGATGGTGGAGGACCAGTAGGCTTGCCAGTTCCCGAAGGAGGAGGACTGAAGCTGCGTCAGTATGAAGGGTCCAAGGACGGATACATATATCCACTTACGGAGGAGTGCCAGACGGAGGGGGCCCAGTAGGACGATCCGTACCGCTTGGCGGCGGAGGAAGGTCAGATTGCTGACGACGAGCGTTCTGTGCAGCGCCAGATTGAGCAGGCGGTGCACCTGAAGGAGGAGGCCCTGTGGGCCTGCCAGTTCCAGATGGGCGAGGACTACATTTTTTGTAAGTTGTAAGACTACTATGCCAGGCTCAAGAAGACTCACGGAGGAGTCCCTGAAGGCGGCGGGCCAGTGGGGCGGTCAGTGCCGCTCGGCGGCGGAAGATCAGACGCATTCTGACGGCGAGCACGTCGGTTCGCAGCACGTGACGGTGCTGGGGGAGCGCCCGAAGGTGGCGGGCCCGTGGGCCTGGCACCTGAAGGCAGCCCCGATGGAGGAGGGCCGGACCTGGATCACATCAGCAAGTGTATGAGACTGTTTATAAAAACAACACTTACGGGGCAACACCGCTGGGAGGAGGTCCGCTAGGAGCAGCGCCTCCGAAGGTTTGGGCAGAGGCGAAGCTGGCGACAGCCAGGGCGCAGGCGAGGCGATTGAAGTTGACCATAATGAAAGATTCAGATGAACTCAGAAGAAGACTTTGCCTTGTGTGACGAAAGAACTTGGATGAGACAGAAAGACGATACGATTGTTCGAGACCAAGTGAAGGACGGTTATCAAAACCAGGAAAACAGACGAAGCAGATGTTGAGGTGATGCAGACCAAACAAGAAAGTAAAGAAGTGATGTAGAGAGGAAGGTGGTGATCGAAGTGAGTGATGGTGACTTTACAAGCTCTATCCCCTCAACTTTATATTCGTAAGTATCTCAGAATAGAATATGATGCTCGCAGCAGTCGTTAACAATGACGCGGCGAAAACAAGCCCCAGCGTGGTTGTGCCCTGAGGCCACGCCTGTTTACCTAAAGCTTGCGTACAGTGTTTCAAGTCATCCACCACTGTCGTCCATCGCAAGTTTCATCACGCAGAGCCTCAATGGCGTCTTCCAGGTAAAGATTGGCCGATGCGCGTGTTTCGTTTTGTGACCAGATGTTGCGGGATAGGCCGAGACTCCACAGCTTGCGCGTCGCGGCGCCGACAACGCAAGCCCGCCGAAACGCGCCCCTGGGGCTTGACAAGCCTCGACTCGCCAGCATTCAAGCGTTACTATGCGGCTCATGCAAGAATCGGTCCTCCCCAGGCGCTGACCTGCGGTGGGGACAGTTTGTGGATTGCATGACGACCTGTCGTGGCTGGGGACGTACAGCTCACAATGCAAATGGCGCACATACACAGAATCAGAGCCAAAGAAGCAATGTGTCGTTGAGTTCTTCTCAGATCAGGTCCCTGATGCCTGCAATTATTATAGATGAGTTCCACGTTAGACGAGGTGTGTGCAGGACGAAGGGATTCACAGTTGATCCATTAGGTGATGCATGCTCACGTGACAGCTTACCGTCTCGCCGATGTCGTGCCGATTGGCTCGACCCCGAACTAAGACGACTTCCAAGGTTCAGACTATGACGCTCAACACCGCTTGCTAAAGCACTGCCTCCCTTGATAGCTAAAAGACTGACGCGTATCATATCGCCAGGGCCAGCCTGTTGCTGGTGGCTTCCAAATGTTATCCCATTAACGCGAGATCCTCCGTCCAAGAATGACGACTCTTGTACAACGATCGTACCTAAGGAGCCACCACTTTTTGTAGCGCATTTTCCTAGATTAGCCATTTCTCCACTGTGCAAGCCTAGGATCTACATTCCCGTAACGCGATTTCATGGAGATCATCATCTGATTTGAGATCTCAAGTTAGTCAAAGGAAGCATGAGAACGTAGTTCAGCACCTTTCATTTTCGAACTTGGAATGCTCTGTTCGCTGACATAGCTAGTATCTTCGCCTTGGAACTGGAGAGATACCCATGAGAACGATGTTGGTAATCGCAACAATGATCAATCAGTGCTACGCACGAAAGGGCGAATGACCCGAGGCAGTGACTCTATTTAGGTCAACGAGAACATCGACGCCCCCTCCACAACGAATCGGGTTCACACAGTATGCCAAACGGTATTGATAATGTCTTCCCAGCTTGTTTTTGCGCTCCAAGCTTATCCACCAGGCTACTGGGGCTCGACCTGAACAAATGACGATCGGAAATACGTCTACAAGCTTCAACGGCTGAGATCCGCAAGTGTTCTTCCGAAGCTTTTATACACCTGCTGCTGTTTGGCTTGACTTCAGAAGCACCCGTGGATGTTTTCTAGTTAGGATAGAATGCCCACCGACAAACATTTCTCAATGGTTATATCTTCGACTACACTCAAAGACGTTTCCAGATCGACGGTCGGCTCACGGTCTAGAGTGTCACATGAGCGTGTAAATTGACTGTTGCGAATGATTCGGAAGACAGAGAGTTCTGGTCTCGCCCCAGGAGGAGTCGCCCAATACATCATACGTAAGCCTAGACCGTGCTAACAAAGTGTTAAGCAATCCCGACAAGGCGCACACTATATCATCGATATCGTACGATTCGCACCCCTTAGAATAAGATCCAATCGCTCTATGCAGCTCTGGGAGTGCTTGCAGAGAAGTTGGCATGCTTGAGGGGCTGCAAATGTATAGATCTCTGGCCCACACATGGCCCTGAGGGTCGTCTGGCTTCTTATGGCGGTTGGTGGAACTCACGCCAATCACATAGCTGATGCAACATGGGATCAAACACTTGTATGCACACAGAGGTGTGGGATATCGTCTTCGAGATCTACGCTGGGTGTGGAGGTCTCGCATCACAGATCGCGTGCAGGTTGACTTCTGTGTAAATCGGGTTGAATAAGGTGTGCATAATGTTCAGGTCGAAATGGGCCTTGATAGGAGCGACAAACTTTTGTTCTGGCGATCCATCGATGAGTGGGCGGATCCCATTAACTTAGGCATGCGCTTGTTGATGCTGTGGATGATGGGCCAGACCTTCCATCAGTGTTGATGCGAGACCCAAGAACAGAAGCTGGCCAACACTCAGGACCTTTTGGAAAGTGGAACTTCTTGTTGGCTCCAAATGCACCGTGCTTTAGGCGGTCGCAAAAGCCCTCGATCTCGGGTTTTGTCAGGAGCATCTTCGTTACGAACCTCTCGCTATAGCTGCCCAAGTACATTATAGTGCGATATTTTAAATCGAGTTACTTATTATTGAAACAACTTAGACTGTCGAGTAGCTCCCTTATGGCGTCGTGCCACAGCCGCTTGGTGAGCAGGTTGGCTTCGGATGGGGGCACAGATGTGGCTCCGCCCATGACGCGGATTCCAGAACTTCCTGAATCTTGTACCAAGACTCTGATATGTGCGCTGCCGTGTGTTTTACTCGTGAGTACTTCGACAGGTTGATGAAGGTGGAGGTGACAGGTTGGCGTCATTTAGGGTGCTGAACCAAACGTAGCCATGATGGCGAGATTGAGGGTCGCATATTACGGCAATTTACGAACCATGCCTTGGCTGGCCAGACCTGCCGCCCTCTGATACGTTTGTCTAGTGGCGCCAACTTCCTTCTCCCGAAAATTATGGCGGTACTTGGGCAAATATTAGCGGAAAGTCTCCGGGCTCACTATGGCATCACAACTGCCGATGGACGCATTCTGTGAAGAACCATAGCATCGTCCGAGTGAATCAAGTGCCGAAGTGACCTAACAAAGAAGAGCGGCATAATCTGAGAAGCGGATAATAGTTCTCAAAGAGCAACTGGGACTGTGAACGTGAGCGAGTATATTCATAAGTGACTCTGTGGGGCTTCAAAACCTGCTTTACTGACAAGAGCTGATAGCGAGTCCCCGGAGCGATGAAACTCCTCTACATGAATGTGAAAGTCCAGGTTCTGCGAAGCGAGCAGCCCGAGAATATGGTACGAAGTGACGTAGAATAATGATGGGACTCAACATTACTATACAAGAAGAAAGGCAAAGTCTAGGAAACCGGGGTCTGCAAACTGATTATTTCCGTACCTCTTCAGTTACTGCTGCGTTATTAGTTCTTGCAGGTATTCGTGGAAACAGCCGTCTTTTACTGTGAACAGAGCATGCAGAATTTAATACTTTGCAAATGCCCCATCTAGGAGTAGCTCATAGTCCAGCAAACAGGCGAGTCATATGGTTACTGAGATACACCCCCCTCAATCCATGCTTTGACTGTCTAACAGTGAGCACAAATATGTTCGCAAGTTTGAATACTTCAGCACTTTTAAAGTCCAATGAATTATGAGATCATTGCCCAATATCCTTAAACAGGAATCTCGCCTCCCGAACATCCTCAAACATTCAATGTTTCCCCGTATTATCCCTGGTATCGTTGACATGCAAATCATCCCGCTCGCTTCCCATCAGCCGTGCAAGCGTCACGGACTCTCGCAGCGCCTTCCCTAATGCTCCTCTCACACCCATCTCCTCGAGAACCATAATGCCGCCAATTGTACACCCCTCAGGGCTCGTTCCCATATCCCGCAGCTCGCCCGGCTGAATCCCGCTTTGCAGCATGGCCGCCGAACCCCGCATACTCTGGTAGATCATCTCCTGTGCAGATTTTCTAGGGACGCCTATTGCAACAGAGGCATCGATGAAGGCGTCACAGATGATGGCCCACATGGCAGGTGTTGCGCCGCCAAGCACGGATGCTGCGGGCATGAGTTTTGGCGCCAGTTGCACTGTGCGTCCGATCTGGTTGAATATGGCCTCGCACGTCTTGACATGCTTGTGCGGGGTTTCTGGGTCCGGGTCCTCAATTGCGGTGATCGATTGGGATACCTGCGCCGCGACGTTGGGCAGAGTAACGAGAGTCCACGTTCGCTCTTCGTTGGTTGGGGAGCCCTGGCCAGAATATATGATTCTTTCCAGACTCTTGCGCGCCCAACCTGCGCAAATACTGATGATGAGCTTTCCCTTGAGAGCCGCCGCGAGACCGTCCCCTTTCAGCGTCGCTTCAACATCCGCCGGGTCCACGCCCAATATCACGACGGAGGCATCTGAGACTGCTTTGGCGTTTTGACCCCGCGAGATGACTAGTTTCCCAGACTCTTTCTCCTTAGGGAAGCGCTTTGCTAAACGTTCTTCCGATGCGGCACTGTGGACGCAGGCTATGAAATGGGTAAAGGGAACTCCGGAGCCTTCTGGTGCCTCAATCAAACTCTTCAATATGGGTGTTCCGAGGTTGCCTAGATTTTGATATCAATGTTGGATGCTTCCATCGTTGGACGGCGGACTTACCGCAGCCGAGGATGCACAAGGTGGAGTCTTTCATGTTGCAATTTGGGATCTGCCGTTCAGGACTTTTCTATAGGGTAAGAAGAATTGACACTGCTCGGAATGCACATTGAAGGCACTGTTATCATTGTTCGTTGCGAGCCGATATTAGCCTTATGCCGAAGTCGCAACGGGTGCCTCGCCGATTGGGTGCCGCATCCCCACATCGCGCTACGTCACTATCGTTTCCCAAACTATCAATCAACGTTCGCGATGACATCCAGAATCTCATGGCGATGAGCTGGCATTGTTTGCCTGCATGTGGGTGGATATGTATCGAAGGCCCACTAGAACGTTTGTGCAGCATGCGGCCACTCGTGCAAACTCGTAGTGACCTCGGTACCATTCACTGCCATACGCGCTTAAAGGCTTGGTTGAGGGTGCAGAAGTACATAGATGATGCTTTGAGCAACAAAACAATACGCAGATGAATCGAAGGGAAAAGCAACCTATGTGTCCTCATGATCACTCCTTCGGTGATACTCGCAGGGTGACGCAGAATGACCGTACAATGTGCAGGTGCTCATGCAGTGGTTCTCGCTGCCACAGGATATGAGCCAGAGACACTGCATCACATTCCTACAGAGAGAACATTATACGAACGAATTAATCGTTGGTCTATATTCATGATCGTTCACCTATAAGTCATTTTCGTGACATGCATTCATTCCCTACGCTCGTCCAAAACCCACTCGTCTCCAGATCTCCTTCTTCAGTGCATTAAACTCATCCTGTGTCCTCAAAACCGCATCTCTGTTCTCCACAGCTCTTCGCAGAAGGTATGCTACACACTCTCCCATGCTACCCCAAGTGGAGCACTTGAAGACGTCGGGTGCCTTTCCATCTGCACCCCGTTCCTTCAAAAGTGAGAATCCAACCTCGTCTGACATTCCGTGCAGCTGTGCGAAGCCGATTGGTACGGTGGGCATTCCGTCCCTCTCTCGCTGTGCGTGCAACCGTTGTGCTGTGATGAGACTCTCCTTGTTGTGACTGGCCAAAAAGAGGTTGACAGCTGGGAACGGCCGCGAGGTTCCAAAATCCCAAAGTTTCTGATGGAGTGCGCCCTCAACGATGCCATTGTACGCAGCATCAGTCTCTTCTTTCGTATCGTGGATCAGAGACCGGTCGTCAGAGAGCATGTAGGCGCCCCGGACAAGCTTCAGACCCAGCGTGAATCCGTCCTTCTCCGCTTCGGCAAGGTGATGCTGCAGGTACTTGGGTTGATTTTTGAGGTATGCTTGGTATGTGTTGTAGATAACGACCTTGGGCTCGCGGTTAAACTTGCGCATCAGCTCGAGCGACGTCCGTGCAATGCCCTTCTGGAAGTGTTGAGACTCCGCGTCGACGATGATCTGGATGCCGCGCTCCTTGCACTTGGTCGCAATCTCGTCAAGAGCATCCATCATCTGCTGCGGAGGTAGCTCACCCCTGTGAAATGCCTCTCCTACGGCGGGCCCGCCGCCGGTAGTCTTCAGTGCGAGAATGTCTCCTTTCTCAATCATATCAACCGTAGCAAGAGTTCCAACGCGCCACTCCTCGATCACAGAGTCGTGTGCTGATGAAGTCTCTGATTTTGCCGCTTCATCGGTGTGCAAGGTTGGTTTGGAAGTTGTGCGGTCGAACACCATTTCCTTTGCATACGTAAGGATGACCCCCTTGAAACCAAGGTCGGTCAAAGACTTGCAGCATGCTTTTGTCTCCTGCTTGGACTCCCCGGCACAGAATTGGTTATAGAAAGTCTTTTTGAGGACTCCGTGGAGGACAGGATTCCGATCCACATTGAAAAGGTAGCTCCGCCCCGGCTTGGCAAAGAAGGATAATAAGTTCAAAGAGGGTATCAAAAGGTACTTCTTGGAAGAAATGGTGGCAATGAAAAAAGATCGAAGAAGCATCTGTAGAGGCATTGTAGCTCTGGTGACAGGATCAGCCAAAGTTTGGTGTTTTCCCCACTAGTCGTGCAGACCAGAAGGAAGGGTCACGAATAGACTTACAGTGGTGCATCTGAAGCTGCTGCCTCTGGAGGCAAGACTTTTGTTGTTCGTGGAGTCGTTATAGTGTTAGTGTTCGTCTGTGTGTTCGCACCGACACCCCTCGTGGGTGGGATGACACCTGTGTGCCACCGTACCTGGAGGTAAGATACAGTGGCGAGACCATCTTTCGGAAATCTCCTTGTAGTTGCAGTGCCGATACGGTATGATAGCATGGTTGCTCAGGGAAGCGCTTCTCGGTGGTTGAGTGTAGAAACGTTCAGTGAGCAAGACAGCTTAGAGAGTAACTGGCAAACTTTCAGTGAGAGATAATGTACTTTCTGTATACCCCACTCTCCCGCTCACTCGTAGTCCAAAGCGACAACCCCGCATCTACTTCTCCAGCGAGATCGGTGCTTCCGTAGACACCGCAAGCCAACCTGTGACCCATCGCACGCTCCTCCCGATAAGCGGTCCTACAACGGACGAGCAGCCGATTGGCATAGTGCCGCGTTTTAGTTTGCAACGGCCTTCCAAGCGCATGACACGTGTAGTACGTGGTCGATAATGGAATAATGATCCGGGCAAGACGCACCCAGAGTGACCTGGACCCTGGCGCTGTAGGAGCCGATGGTAGCCTTCCGGGTCTGACTATCGAACCGCCGTGGCTGTGGCGGGGCATCTTGCATGCGCCGAACACTACACCAGAAGGCTTCGATATCGGGAAAATGCATTGGCGCTGTTGGTACCAATCTTGAGATAGCGGCCACATCGATTTTGGATGTCAACTGTCTGTGTGATTGTTGTGTCACATGGAGTGACAACTTCATGGTGATGCTTTACCGCATGCAACCCTGATTGGCTACCTGCACAATCGTACTCGTATTCAGTTACCCGATCCGGCTTTCGCTTACGCGGTATGTATTCCGGTGGTTTGTCTCGCTACCACAGGTCTACAGAATTCATTGTTTCATGCAGGGTATCGCCGAGTTCGGTAAACCATCTTGCTATTCACGAATAGCGATCATACTTTCACCACAGATTCATCAAATGTGATGCCACACTGTATTTTGATGAGCACGACTAACCCTATGCATGTCTACCCACACATAAAAATTTCATGCCTTGCTGAAAATACTTTCTAGAGCATGAATTCAAATAGCCTTAATTCTCCACTGAGAATAACCTCTATGTGACGCCGTGACCTTCCTCAACAATATCGCTGTACATTCGAATCAACTCTCCTTCACCGGCTTACCAGTGTCATCCAATTGCCCATGAAACCACTCTCTCAACCCCGTATTCACAATGCCGCCCACACCAAACGCCGGAATGATTCTCGCACATCGTACTGCAGTAGCCCCTAATAGCCCCCTTCGTATCCTCTTCGCTCTTTCTCCTCTTGCTCCCTTCCCTGGATTTGAATACAAGTCCAACCCTAGAAGATGCACAGGCGTAGCTACGACTTGCGAAAGCACTGGAACAAGCAGCTGCGCGGCGGCCATCTGCGCCGCTGGATCCACGATAGGAAGATGATGTGAGAGCATAGGCGGCAGAGTGAAGGAGCCAAGGATAGTAATTGCATCACGGCCAAGGAATGTTGCGCCGACTGCTTTGGGGAATTTCGTTGGGCTTTGAGGTGGCGGCGGTGTTTTGGTAGGAGGCTTGTTCACAGGGCCCGTTGGTGGTGGTGTTGGACGCCCGCCAAATGTTTGAACAAAGCGGATATCTTTCCATACTCCTAATGGGACGTTCACCGTACATGTTGCGAGGAATGTAATTGAATTGGCCAGAACCTCATGCGATTTATCCATAAACGTACTGGTCAGGCTGTTTAGGCTGTTGGCGGTAGTATAGGTGACGGCGTAGAGGGTCCACATGTAGAAAAAGGGCTTCGCAACAAAGAAGCGCTTTGGATGTCGGAAGGTGCAGAGGATATTTTCTTTCAAGGCGATTGAGAGTGGCCGCGCAGCTGAGGCTACATTTTCGACGACGGCTCTGTACAAGGTTACCATATGAACATAGAAGAGCGCGAGTAGAGTCGCACCTGTCTATGGCCACGAGGACGGGCGATATGAGTGTTGCGGATATGAAAGCTGCAGAGACATCGCCAGCAAGGTAGCCCGGGAGAAGGTTATTTCGCCAACGTCGAGTGAAGCTCTGCGTGTCGAGTAGCTCCGTCATGAGAACAGTGATAGATCGGAAGAAGTCCAGCTTTCCAGATCCAACAACAGCAAACAGAAGTGTTCACAACAGTCATGCACAAGACTTCAGCCGCCCAGTGTACGTAACATTAACAAACACCGTTGCCAGCTGATGTGTTGGGATTTCCAACAGAGGCACGTTCGTCGTTTCGAGGCTCCATTACCTTGTTCCAGACGCGCATCGTGACCTCCGTTAACGGTGTGCTATCATGCGGAGGGGCGAGGCTGCACGGTAAGCATTCCGTTGGGGCAGTCAACCCACCTGCATGACGATAGACAACGCATCGGAAGCCCAACCGTAGACCAACCGCTCGCGCTACCCCACCACTAGCGCTCCCCCCGCACCGGCTCCTGCAGGCTATATTCCGATAATTCCGATGCAGCTCGTAACAGCATCGCCTGATGACAGTTGGGTTTCCTGTCGTATCGCTTTGTTGTAAGTCGTTCAAAAAGTAGCGGACGACCCGTAGCTTCAACAACATCTCTATACCCAGTTTCCCACATTGGACGTGCTGCCATTTCACCTGCCAGCTACCCATAATGACACTACCCAAGAGCGAACCTATCGCCATTATTGGGGGCGGTGCATTTGGATTATCCACTGCACTTGAGCTCTCCAGAAACGGATACACCAACATCACTATTTTCGAGAAGGATGAGGAGATACCCTCGCGCTGGTCAGCCGCAAACGATCTAAACAAGATCGCAAGAGCAGAGTATGAGGATGACTGGTACACTGATCTTGCACTCGTACGTCTCTTTGAAATTGCCCAAGAATCAAAAACAAAATCCTAACGAGTAGAACAGGAAGCAATGAAAGAATGGCAAACACCTTTCTACGCCCCCTACTTCCACCGCGTAGGCTTCCTGAACTGTTGCTCAGAAGCTGCGCCCCAAAAGGCCGTTGATACAATGAAGCGGTTCCAAGCAGCCGCAGAGCGCAGCGTCATGAAGCCCTTCGTCCATAATGTCAACGACCGCAAAGACCTCCTTCAGGCCTGCTGGCAGTTTACTGGAAACCTCCCCGGCTGGAGAGGCTACATCAACACTTTCGACGGCTATGTACACTCTGCAAATGCACTCCGTGGCGTCTACCGCGCTGCGCGATCGAGTGGTGTGAGATTCTTCCTCGGCCAGAAGCTTGGTGCTGTTAAGGAGGTTGTGTATGAGAACACCAGCAGAGGAAGGAAGAGCACCGGTGTACGAACTGCAGACGGCCGCGTCCACCCCGCATCGCTTGTAATTGTTGCTGCAGGAGCAGCAGCCCACAAGATCCTACCAGAGCTGGGCACCAATGTATCGGCCAAGTCATGGTCCGTCGGCCACGTGCGCCTCACCGACGATGAGACCGCCGCACTGCGCGGCATCCCTGTTGTATACGCCCGCGATCTAGGCTTCTTCTTTGAGCCAGACCCAAAGACGAATCTTCTTAAGTTGTGCCCTATGGGTGGTGGCTATGTCAACACCGATCCTGCCAGCGGCGTATCAAAAGCGCCAGAGGAGGTCAACCGATTTGTACCGTACGAGGACGAGCTCAAGATGAAGGAGCTACTCCGCCAAACACTACCACATCTTGCCGACCGGCCGTTGGTCGAGAAGACACTGTGCTGGTTCGCCGATACTGATGATTCAGATTTCATCATCGACTACGTGCCCAAGACCTCAGCGTCGGTTATGGTCATGACCGGTGATTCAGGCCACGGCTTTAAGATGTTCCCCATTGTCGGTCGCTGGGTACGTGACTTGTTGAACGCATCGGGTGGGCAGCAGCCGATCAAGAGGTGGCGGTGGAGGGAACCGAAGCCCGTCAACGGTGAGATAAGTCAGGATGCCGATGTGAGCTGGCGTGTGGGAAATGTCAGGGAGCTCCGTGATCTGTCGGAACACCCGGTGAAGGCGAAATTGTAATGCTATATAGATTTACGATCGCATAATGCAGGATAGATAGCGTATTAGACATCCAATGTTCTTTTGAATGCATTCTCATACTACAATTGGGCCACGAGGAACGGAAAATATTTAAGGATGCCACCTCTGTGGCGCGTTTAGCATGGTACATCATCGAGTCGATTGCAAGTCGCGAGGTAGTTCAAAGCAATGCTCTAGAAGCCTATCCTCGCAATTAGCATCCATTACGATGATTTTCATTCAGTCCCAGCTGTAAATACTACATTTCTACATCGGGGGTTGCTGCGGGTCCACCATTTGATACGTATCCATAGTCGCGAAGGTATTGAACCAGTCAGTAGTTCCGAGATCCATCGACTCGGCCACAGCAAGGATCTGATCTGCCGTCAAATCATCGCCAAACCCACTACTCTCATCGCTGAACGCATTGTACATCCCCATAGCCTCCGAATTCATCATTGTCCGCGGCGACTGCGTGTCAGGAGGCATGAAGTATCCATCTGTTCGTGGGCGTTGCCCAATGGGCTGTTGCTGTTGGGGTGGAAGCGGCGCGAGAGGTTGGAGCGGTGGGTGCTGCTGTGGAGTACGGTTTGCGGAGTATTCTGTGAGCATCTCTTCCAGCTTGCGCAGCTCAGCGCACCTGAATTCAGCTATTTTGTTACCGTTGGAGGTCATGGTGTCTAGGAAGGCGAAGGCTTTATTCAACCAAGCGGAACTATCTTCGGAGAGAGAATCGTCGACGAAACGAATTAGAACAAGGATCATTGTAGATACGAATAGGGAGTCAAGGTCCCAGGGAAGAAACGTTTCTGACGGACTGTAAGCTCAGTATAGAGAGCCGGGTATGGACTCAGCAAACCTAGTAAGTCTTGATCTTGAAGACTTTCAAGAATGTTGAGGATCTTCTGCGACGCATCGAGAGACATGGTCAACAGAGGCCTGATCTTCCGAGATGATACCAGCGCCCCCACCTCCTTGGGTGATTCGAAAGCCTTCTTCAGACAGCAGAATAGTAACGGTCGAGTCGTTACAACAATAGTCTAGGTAGAGTGTTAGCGTAAATCCAGGGTCACATAATTGAAGGGTTCAAACACCTGATAATACAATAAATGCAAATGTGCAGGCATTCTTGATATACCGCCAAATCGCTCATCCGAGTGCAGAGGAAAAGAATTGCGAAGCTCCTCTGCGACCATGGCCATATCGTCGAGCAGTCCTTTGATACTGATAACGAACTTCTTTCGAAGGCGACCTTTTGGGCCGTAAACACCTGCATATTGTTAGCTTTGAGTCCCATTCCCGTCGGACTCCCCAGCAATCAACACGCATATCACTATCTCAACGACTGGAGCCGTAACTTACTCCGTGCTATATCCGCATAGATCCGTGCAAGCTTGATTTGCATCTTAAGCGCTGCAGTCCGCTGAGGGGAATGCGGGAAGTGCGTGAGCTGACACGTTATCTCGTCGTCTCGTATCGACTGCGGGACCCCCATCTGCGAGCTCATCTGTCGGTCAAGAATGTATATAGACCACCAGATCTTGCGACATCGCTGGACGAATGCTTCGCCCAATTCTGCCGCTGGCATGTCGGTGTGCATGCCCCCAGCTAAGGCTATTCGCATTGCTTGCCCTATCTGAGCAGGACTTAGCTGTTGTTAAGTTCACAGGATAGGATCACGAACGTACTGTTACGTGTGCTGCATTGCGGGAATCTAAAGCTTGTAGGTATAGTGCAATACCACATAGTATCTCGGTTGCGATAAGCGGTTCTCGGCATAGCCGGTTGGTATCAGGGAGTAGTTGAAGCGCGTGTACGAAGAAGTCTGCGCCCGGCGGTTTAGATTCTCGGTGTTTGCGTTGTACAAGCGTCCTGCCGAAGGCAATTATTAATAGGAATTGAACGTACCACAAGCTGTCGTGCAGCTTGTTGGGCTCTGCATTGCCATAGAAGGCGTGCAATTTGGCGTTGAACTCCTCTTCGTCGAAAAGATGCACCAGTTGGCCACAATGAAATTTGACGGCGTTGATGAGGAATATGGCGTAGTCGATGCTTGGAATGACAGGCGCGTTGGTTTCTGGTAGACTGCGAGTGCCATCCTGGGATCACTCAAGTCAGCACTGTAGAGACAAGCTACTGATAATCAACCACGGTTCATGACATACCCATGGGAGGTTATAAGCCGACCCTTCAAAAAGAAACTCGGCTCCTGGCAGGGGAGTACTGCGGATATGCTGGTGAACCACGTCCAGCACCTGGCCATGGAAAGACCAATTCGATGAAGTCCCCAGATAGAACGGCCTGCCCGAGGACGCGGCCATGAATTTTGACGGCGATTCAAGCAAAGGATTTGTCAAATCATGACTTTCGGCATTCCCCTGATCCGTCTTTGGAGAGTTTTCCCGCGTCTCTGCAGGACTCGATCTGGAGGTCCCCGGGGGCTCGTGGTCGCCACTACGCGGAGCCTGGAGAGGATGTTCCTGCCGTGAGCTGCTCGCCTGGACTTGGCTATCGCCATGTTCTCGAGACACCTGAGGCTGCCCAGGGCTCGTTTCTGCGTGACATAGACTTCTCTCCAAACGAGCGACTTTCTGTTGTAAATCTGAGAGGTAGCTAGGGACTGTCAGTCATACACCAGAACCGCTGATAAAGATTTTATCGAATGCATTTCCTCGGATGAGAAATCCCAAGCAGATGACGAGCGGCACTTACCCCTGTGTGACTAGGACCTTGTTGTCCCGATCGTCGAAAATGCAGCTCAAGCTCCGCTTCGTGCAATTTGCGCAAGGCTGCAGACCGGAGCACTTGATCTTCTGCCGTCGGCATCGTGAGCACCTTCACTGATAAGCGGTTGCACGGCCATCGGATGGGGGCCATACGCATTGGAAGACCGCTTAGAGGAGCGTCGTTGTTCGCTCGAGTTGGCCATGGTATGCATTGCAAACCCGACTGCAGGTTTCACATCTCTAGCCGCAGCACTGCGACGACCCTACGGTGGACGGCTACAGGCGGTGGCGGCGTGACCTCAGGTGAAGTCAGGCGTCACGGTACGAGATAGGAACCTTGGGAAACTGCGGGGAAAGGCTGGTGCGCTAGCGGAACGTGGCTGCGTAACGCGACCCATTGTCCTTCGTATCTCTAAGTTTCCTCTGACTATCTTGGTTTACATCCGTCCTTCGCATGAGTTTCTTGTACGTCAAACGCCGTTGCACATGCAGTCTCCGCAGCCTGCAGGCTCGTATCAAAGAGTTGCGGAGCCGTTTTGATTCCCCAGGAAAATGCGGCGAATATAGGTCTAGTGCATGCACGGGCCACCGGTCGCGTGTCCGACGACGCGGAACCATCGGGCGCACTCCCGATCTCACATATCGCCGTCACAAACTATCTGGCTAATCGATAGAAGCTCACAAGCGTGGCGATGGCGGCGAGTCCGTCACCTTGACGAGCGCCGAAGCTACGTGTCCTAGGTTCGATTCATTCAGCCCCGCCACGTTGATGCGCCCATTCTGCAGCATGTGGATGTGAAACTCGGCCGCGAGGCGCTCGCACTGCTCCGGGTTCAGCGGGAGGAAGCAGAATAGGCCGTTGGAGGACAGTATCGAGTTCCAGTTGCCTTTTGCCTAGTTGTGTGTTAGCAAAGAACTCTCAGTATGGCCCATCGATGCTTACTTTGCGCTTGTCCACCAGCTCCGCATGCAGTGCCTTCCGATTATCCGCAAGTCTCTCCTGAATGGTTGCCAACTCCGTCTCCCAATCTTGCCTCAACTTATCATCGCTGAGCACAATGTCCACGAGCCTTGAGCCATACGCCGGACTTGATGAGAACTCCCACCGAATAAGACATCGCAGTCTCTCGTACACCTTAGATGCAACCTCCTTATCCTCACTCACCGCATGTAGCACACCCACTCTCTCGCCATAGAGTCCAAAGTTCTTCGAGAAGGACTGGCACGCGAGAAGTTCGAAGCCCTTGTTTGCAAACAGTCGCAGGCCGTACGCGTCTTCATCCAGTGAGGCCCCCAGACCCTGATACGCCATGTCGAACAGTGGGAACAGCCTCTTTGCCGTCATCGCGTCTGCAAGTTTGTCCCACTGCGCAGGCGAGAAGTCCGCGCCAGAAGGGTTGTGGCAACATCCTTGGAGCACGAAAATGCTTCCATCATCCGCCTTTCTCGTTGCCTCGAGTACAGAGTCAAAGTCTACCTTTCCGGTTGAGGCGTCGTAGTGCTTGTATGTCGCGACTTCCAGTCCGACAAGATTGAACAAGGGTACGTAGTTTCCCCATGCTGGCGTCCCAATGTAGACTTTCTTGCCGTTGAAACCGGCAGTTTTGGAGAGGAAGAGCGCGCCGAGGTGGATGGAGCCGGTGCCGGAGATGGCTTGTACGGAGGTGACTTTGCCAGAAGCAAGAGTCGATGAATTAGAGCCAAATAGTACGCGGGCTGCATTCTTCAGAAACTTTGCATTGCCAGTCGTGACTTCGTAATCGTGGTTTGCGTCTTGCTGTGCAAGGATTTGCTTTGCCTGCAAGTCATAAGCGTACACTCACTGTTGCGATATGCGAAAACGCACTGCTTTCAGCGCCTTCAACTCATGATACTGCCCCTTCTCGTTTCTGTAAACACCGACACCAAGATCGACCTTCTCAGGCGCCGTGTCCGCGCGGACCCTCTGCGAAAGCAGATATACAGGGTCGGCAGGGCTAGTGGGAACAGTGCGGAACATGTTGGCAAACAAGGATATGCTAAGATGCAAAGAAGAGGTACACAGTGCTATAGAATTGGCACATCTATTCCGACGCAGCTCTACAAATGTTTGTAAAAACAGGTGCTTAGATATCCTGCTCTAGCCGCGTTGGGCACTGGAGCATATACGCATGGCAGACTAGAGCTGTACGTCCGGGACACCACCCGAAGCGCTCGCGTTCTCACGTGGGCGGAAACCTGTCGGGTGGCAAAACCTGGTGCCAAGAACGTGGAGCCGTAGAACGATCGAAGATTTACGTACTGTAAGACCGAAGCTGGACCGGTAGATGGTTGTGGCCTCGAGCCGGGTTCTTGGGTCATACAGTTACGCAGGGCGTTGCTGGTTGTCCCGGATTCCGATCTCGAATCTATGTCTAGCGGGCATGTTTCTGCACGGGTAGTGAGAAGGATATGTCGTTTACTGGAACTAAGTGCTTCTATACACCTCTATTGGTACTTTCTATCCGTACCTTCAATGGCAACATCAGAGTGCACGCTCCAAGCGCCCGCTTGGAATTCCATACGTCCCCATTCATCGATCGTTTGAATCCAATTACACTTACTTCTCCTCGTCCACTTTCCTCCTCTTCTGGAAGCAGCTGCCAAACATATTCCCTACGTCCTTCCAGAATCCAACATGCTCCTCCTCTAGCGCATCCTCATACGCATCTATAAGCGGCTTATCCCAAACAAGATCCGCCTCGCTCGCCTTGACAAATTTTGTCTTCCTCCAGAGCTTCCAGCCAATAAAGAGCACGGGGTCGATTATCAACATCATATAATAGGTGAAGAAATCATCAATCGTGAAGTTACCGGGCAAGAAGGTGGTGTATCCGTAGCAGGTAACGACGCATGTGAGGAACACAAGCGGGATATACGCGGACCATGGTTGGAAACGACCGAAGTAGGGAAGAGTCCGTCGATCCAGACCTTGGGCCTTGCACGCACGGTAGAAGAAAATAAAATTGATGCAGATGACGATGTAGTCGATGATCTGGCAGCCGGTAATGACATTGGTGAGCCATGTGAGGACCTTTGCAGAGCCGGAAGACGCGTTCAGAAAGGCAAGGAACGGGAAGAGGATGACAATGCAAAGGCAGTAGATGGGAACGCCGGCCTTTGTGCATTTGCGGAGGAAGCGGGGCGCCTGGCTTTCGATGGCCAAGCCATAGAGAGCGCGCGTGCCGTAGTATGTGTAGGCATTTCCGGCGGAGAAAATGGAAGTGACAAGGAGGGCGTTGGTAACGTGCGGGAGGCCTTCGATGCCGAGGTCTAGGGCAGATGGTTAGCTGGGGACTACTCACGGTCGGGCAATAGACATACTGTTCATGGCGATAACATAGGGCGAAGCTGCTGCAGTACCAGCGCCTCCTGCTTTGCCACTGAAGATCTCGACAAGCGTCGTGTTGTTGTATGGAATAACGATACCGACGCACAGTGCGCTACCGATAAAGAACATGCCAAAACGCGCATATGTCGCCTTGAAAGCCTGCTTGAGGTACTTGCGAGGGGCCTTGACCTCGCCAGCGACCATAGACACATACTCGGGTCCGACGACGGTGAAGGCAGCGCTCCAAAGGGCACCAAGGAAACCTTCGAATCGCCCTAATGGTCCAGTCGTGATGTGCTCAGCAAAGGATCCGGGGTTCTTCCAGTAACGGAAACCATATGCGTCATGCTTTGGGTTGCCGCCGACCATGGTAATAAAGGTGAAAGAGAAGACCATGAGAAGCAGGATGACCTTTCCGAGGGCAAGCCAGAACTCGCACTCTCCGTACCAATTAACGACGAAGGCGTTGATGCAGAAATAAAGCACAATACACGCTGCCACGACAGCTTCTACGGGTATGTCGTCGCGCCAGTAGGATAATACAAGATTCAATGCGGTGATCTCGAAAGGGACAAGGATAACCATGTAGATGAAGAAGTCTGTAACTATTTAGTCTCGTTGATACGACTAAAGAAACGAAAGAACTCACTCCAGCCGATCATGAAGCCCAAAGCCTCGTCGACCCATTTGCCAGCCATGCGAATGAAACCACCGGTCACAGGCATATGGGAGCTCATCTCAGCTTGGCAATTATTGACCAGACCGAGCATGCAAGTGTAGATAGTATATGCGAGAAAAAGAGAGCCTGGGCCGCCCTTGAGCAGACCGCTGGAGATGGAGACGAAGGTTGCTGTTCCGATGGAACCACCTGCGGATAATATCGTCAGCACATGGTCCGCACGTGGTGAAAAGCCCCTGGATGAACCTGGATGAACAAGGAGACTCTCACGTCGCTGGCTATGGGGGGCTCATGCGACAATTTGGCAGTACTCACCGATGGCAATCAATTGCAGTTGACGATTCCCCAGATGCCTCTGAAGCTCATCTGCGTTACCGACGTGGCCAACGGTCTGATCGGCCGCAGTCTCGACAGGGTAGAGGTCCCCATCGGTCGAGACTTCGACGCCCTTCTCAATCTTGTTGCCCTCCATAGCAAGAGGACTCAGAACACTGTACAAGATAGGACAGTAGAGAGATGGAAGAGAAGTAGAGAGGGTAAGGATGAAACCCTTGGAACAGCGGCCCCAGGCCCTGTATACATACTCTTTCACCCTCCCGGGAGAAGATCAGCCAGGGAGGCCTGGCCAGGTTCCTGCACATGGCATCTTGACCAGATCTGGTACAGCTAGCCGGTTTGAGGCGAACCAGTAGGGATGGCTGTGGGGAGGAAGGGATCCGGGGGTGGGATCCCAGTCGCTCGGCGCTTGGTAGACGCACGGTATCAGATCCGGGGAAGGTTGCGACCCGGCAAAAGGGTAGATAAGTGACGGCAACGGACCCGCAACTCGAATGTGGTGATAGCTTGAGAGCGAATAATCAGCCACTGGCGTGCGCGGGACCGGGGTCCGGAGAAAATAGTTCGAGACTTAATAAACATCTGGGATAGTGTTATCAAATGGTATCGCATAGCTCCGTGGTACTATGTAGCTCTAGTTCTAGATTTGCGACAACATCTCGGGAAGAAGAAAAGGAAGATAATCAGGAAACAAGACGCCGGCCCAAGATACGATATCTACAATCGAGCCTTTGGCTCTGAGTATGAGCCCAAGCTCTGCTCGATCCTGGCTACTTCAGCCATAGTGGATTTGACTTTCTCCTTGATAGGCGCTGCAGGCTCGAAGTAAGGCTTGCGCGGCTTCAGCAGTGCTACAGCATTGTTGATACCTGCGTAGCTGGCGCTATGTATCGCAGCCGCATACTTGGTCGCGGCAATGCCGGCCTTGATGGGCTGCTCCGCTAATGCCGCTTTTTGGTGTAATGCAAGAGCCTCATCGTTCCGGCCCGCCTGGTGCAGCTTGTAGATGTGAGAAATGGTTCTAGGGAAGACATTGGCGAACGCCGCAATGCAGCCACTTGACCCAGAGGCCAGGCCGCCTAGGATGAAGTCCGATTGGCCGCCGAAGACTGCGAAGCGCTGTTTGGGTAGGACAGCCGCCAAACGCGTGATCTTAGCAACAGAGCCGCAAGTCAACTTGACGCCGACGATGTTGGAGTGGCGCTGGGCCAAGGTGGTGATGAGGTCGGACTGGAGGTCAACTCCATTGCACACGCCGGGAAAGTTGTAGATGACAATGGGCAGTTGGCTCTTGCGGGCGACGTCGTCGTAGAAGGCTTCTACCACCTGTGGCGTCGTCGCGGCGCCAAAGTAGGGGGGTGGGAGTAGAAGTACGGAATCGGCGCCGGCGTCCGCTGCGTCGGCAATGTGTTGTAGGACCTGGCGGGTGGAATGTCCGCCTACGCCTGCCATGAGGGGAAAGCGCGATCCGACCGCGCGCCTTGCCGTTACGATGAGCTCCTTGCGTTCCTCTCGCGTCAGGAGGAACGTCTCTGCATTTGTGCCCAGGATAACGAGTCCAGCGAGACCCGTCGTCGACAAGTAATGGAAATAACGCGCCTGTGCATCAAGTGCGAGCTCGTCTGTGTCGGGCTTGAAGAAGGTGATTGCTGGGCACCAAACGCCGCTGGGAGGCACGCTGGAAGGCATGGTGGAGAGAGTAAAATGGTCTTGAAGATAACGAAGGTCAAAAGCAAAGCATCATGGTTTTGAGGCAGTGGCCATCAGTGCAAACTTCTCTCCAGACACTACCGTGGATTTCCGCATTGCCGTTCTCGCTGCTATCGTGGACCTCGAAGATGCATGGATGTTCGGCTTCCCTCCCGGAGTGATGGCAGCTCCATCGAACAGCTGGGGTAAACGGCGACAGACGGCGACAGCCAGTGCGAGTCTTTACAAAGGCCGTGGATTTCCGCATCGCCGTCACCGTTCTTGCTGCCATCGTGGAGCTTGACGATGCTCGGCTTCCCTCCCGGAAGGATGATGGCCAGCTGGGGTAAACAGCTTTCTCCACATTTCGCGAGCTTCGCGAGCATCCCACGCGCTACGGGCACCCTCCCGATCACGCACGGTGCGTGCATGCGTGCATGCCGTTGAATGAGGGGTCGCGTTGTTTGTGCGTCGTTGCGAGTATCCTAACCGGCTCTACCGTAGCTCTGATGGCGTCGGTTTCCAACGGAACGCGCTGCGACTTCGGCTCGCAGAGGATTTGCTGGCCAACAATGAAATACTTCAATGGCTCTGCGCTGCTCACAATGCTCCACCACTATACCCATACATCATGTCTACCTCTCTTCTGCGATTGAGGCCCGTTGCCGCCCGGAACGCTGCTCTGCGTCTCCGCCCCTCCACCCAGATTCGCACAAAGACGACCAATGTCACGGTCCCATTCCAGCTTCCTCCGGAACGCAATGAGCCCAACCCAGACTACGAGAAGGGCTCTCCCGAACGCGCTGAGATTGAAAAGGCCTTGAAGGAGCTCCAGGCTCAAATTCCCGTCAAGTCCAACGTCTTTATCAACGGTGTCGCACAACAGTCGAGCAAGTCATGGGACCAGGTCCTGCCCGCAGAGCACAAGACCGTTTTCACCAACAATCCTTTGACTTCAAAGGAGCAAGTTAAGGCTGCCATCGACGCTGCGCTCAAGGCGAAGAAGTCATGGCAAGACACTCCCTTCGTGGATCGTGCCGCCATCTTCATCAAGGCTGCAGAGCTCGTCTCCAAGAAGTACCGCTACAAGCTTATCGCCGCCACCATGCTCGGCCAGGGCAAGAACATCTGGCAAGGTGAGGTCGATGCCGCCGCTGAGCTGGCTGACTTCTTCCGCCTCAACACCAACTACGCCGCCGAACTGCTTGCAAGGCAGCCCTACCGCACAACCGACGGTATGTGGTCTCGCATGGACTACCGACCGCTGGAAGGCTTCGTCTACGCTGTCTCGCCCTTCAACTTCACTGCCATTGGCGGCAATCTGATCTCTGGACCTGCTATCATGGGTAACGTCGTGCTCTGGAAGCCTTCGCCCTCCAACGTCTACGCTAGTCAGATCGTGTACGAAATCCTCCTCGAGGCTGGTCTTCCTCCGGATGTCATCCAGTTCATCCCCGGTGACCCAGTGGAGATCAACGACGTTATCTTGAATCACCGCGAATTCGCTGGTCTCGGCTTCGTCGGCTCTTCAGACGTCTTCCGCCAACTCCAGGCCAAGGTCGGTCAGGAAACTGGCAAGCACACTTACCGCGAATACCCTCGTCTCGTTGGTGAGACCTCAGGCAAGAACTTTACCCTCATTCACCCGTCGGCAGACATCCCTTCTGCCGTCAAGCACACCGTCCGCGGCTCCTTCGAGTACCAGGGCCAGAAGTGCTCTGCCACATCTCGCCTCTACCTCCCTGAATCCCGATCCAAGGAGTTCCTCGACGCTTTCCTCGCTGATGTGAAGACCATCACCCAGGGCAACCCGCACAAGGATCTTGCCGCCTTCATGGGCCCGGTGATTCACCGCGGGTCCTTCGAGAAGATCAAGGCCGTCATCGATGAAAGCAACAAGGACTCCTCGCTCAAGCTTGTCGCTGGTGGAACGTACGACGATTCGGAAGGCTTCTACGTCAAGCCCACCGTCTACCTCGCTGACTCGCCCGACCACAAGCTCTTCAACTACGAGATCTTCGGTCCCGTCCTCGCCATCCACGTCTACCCCGACGCGCAGTGGCCTTCCATTCTCGAGAAGGTCGACCAGGCTGGCGGTGGCTTCGCGCTTACTGGTGCCATCTTCGCTAACTCGCGCACTGCCCTTCGTGAGGCCGAGGATGCTCTCCGCTATTCGGCAGGAAACTTATACCTCAGTAAGTCATTCGCTCACTTATTCTCCAGACAGATTTTTAATATTCAACAGACTGTAAGACGACCGCCGCACTCATCGGCCAGCAGAGTTTCGGTGGCAGCAGGGCGTCAGGTACCAACGACAAGGCGGGCAGCCCCAACACGCTCCTCCGCTTCACGACTCCCCGCCTCATCAAGGAGGAGTTCTTCCCCCAGACCGATTTCTGGTATCCGTCTAACAAATAAGCGCTTCCAAGTAATGGCTATGCGATATGTTTTCCATTAGATTAGATTACCACTGTATGCGGATGATGCATTTGGGGCGTTCTTCCTCTTCTCCTTCAGACTGGCATATTACTGCTGAAGCTGGGCGCTGGTTTTCCTGGGTATGACCAAAAGCTCGACGACTCTGTAGACTACTTATCATAATTTGATACCTCACGTGAAAGATTAACTTGACTCGAACAGTGTTTGATAAAACGTAGCGACTCGTACGGTGTTTGATGAAACTTTGTGATGTGATGTTCCCATTTGACCGGCTTCCGATGCTTCGGATGGCCCACAAGTGCGCAGCTCTTCTCCTTTTATGACAGAAAAAAATTCGCTGACCAGGTTGTGCTTGACGGTGATCAGGCTGCTAATGCACGAGCGGAACCACTCCGCTTGGCATAATGCACGATTGTGCTCAAAAGGACCGAGTGGAAACGTTTAAATGGTGATGAGTGTGATGCGAGGAAACACACCGCAGCTCTGTGATCTGCTTTAAGTAAGTGATCAGACATGAAACAGTTGCGAACATCTGATGTTCGTTTGCAAGTCAGGAAGGCCCTTGATGTTTCGTCTTAGCCAAGACCTGAATGGAGATTAGCGAAGGAGCTATGACGCCCCGCAGGGATGTAGCGCCGGTGACGTCCGTTACGCAAGCCATTGGAAATGCGGTACTTGCGATCCATCAGGGCAGTGGCTCCTGAAAAGCTCGACGCCTGCACCGACAATGGGAACGGCCTGTGGGTAGGCCTTTCATCGCTCTCTTCGTACATTCGATTGCTGTGTTATTACTTTTCTTCGCACCACCGTTCCAGTCCGCCGACCCGCCCGCCTACAGCTGATTCGAGGCCAGTGCAAGAGCTGCTTTTCCCTCAGCCAACGTTCGCTCAGCACCCATTATTCTGCTCCTATCTGATCGCTTGACTTATTAGAGTGCATTCCAGCGTAGTAGACCGCTTCTACTCCAGTCATGACTCGCGGAAGCTCGCCATCTAGGTCCGACAGCCTGCCCCGATCCAGGAGCTTGTCGCGCCTCGCTGGCGCTAAAGGCTACCTCCCTCTGGCCGGCGAGGGCTCGCCTGCTACCTTGTCTACGCGCAGTGGACAGCTGCAAAGCCTCATCTCACACGGTACAAGACGGCCTTCCACGTTGCGGAGCACCCGATCGGGGAAAGAACGACGCGGGAGTGTTTCCAGCGACGAAGCAGATCTTGAAGAATTCAAGCACAGCCTCATGGCTCAGGATCTTGCCTCCGAGCGTAGGGCCAGCATCGGCGCGCACGCTCTACATACGCCGCAGATGCGAAGCATGAGGTTAATTGGCAACTCAAACCCGCGGTACAAATGGGAGCGATACTTCAAGACGGAGGACGAGCTCAAGCAGTACAAGAACAAGAAGGTACGGCAGTACTACGAGCGCAACAACTATCTCATACAGAATTACGACTACATCGACCGCCTTCTCGACTCGTCGCTTCCACACCATCTGATCCAAGAGTACAGCAACCTGGAGTCTGGCAATGTTAACATCCCGACAACCATTACCGAAGAATCGCCGTCCTCTTCTTCGACGCCCGCCGCACATACACCCGCCAGCTACAGCGACATCAGTACAAACCCGACCAGTGCGAGCACACAGACTACCCAGACTAGTAACGCCTTGCAAGTGAAATTGAAGCGGACGCCAAAGAATCTGTACAAAGTGCCCTCGGCAGACGAGAATACACCTCTGTTGCGGTCGGACACATATGATGAGGAGGAAGACATCGAATCGCTCGGCAAGAGCATGCCGGATTGGGTTCCTGAGGAAGACGAAGACACAGAGAGTCCCATCGTGAAGGTTGCCCTCTATGTCAATCTCATCGCAAACGCCGTTCTCCTCATTCTCAAGATTATCGTGACGGTCATGACCTCCTCGCTCTCCGTCGTGGCCTCTCTAGTTGACGCAGCACTCGACTTCCTCTCCACAGCCATTGTATGGGTCACCAGTTGGATTATCGCACGACCGCAGGATAAATACTCGTATCCGGTTGGACGCCGCCGTCTCGAGCCAATTGGAGTCCTCGTATTTAGCGTCATCATGATAACGTCGTTCTTCCAGGTCCTCATCGAGGCTTTTTCTAGACTAACTGGCGATGACCGAACCGTCGTGGAGCTCAGTGTCCCCGCCATCGCTATAATGGCGTCAACCGTTGTCGTTAAAGGCGGCTGCTGGCTCTGGTGCCGCCTCATCCGTAACTCCTCGGTGCAAGCCCTAGCGCAAGACGCTGAGACCGATGTCGTCTTTAACTTGTTCAGTATCCTGTTTCCTCTGGTAGGTTTTTACGCGAAAATCTGGTGGCTAGATCCTCTGGGTGGTCTTCTCCTCTCCCTCTTCGTTATTTTCAATTGGTCGCGCACGTCAGCGACACACATCCGCAATCTCACCGGTGCTGCTGCAACCGCGGACGAGAGAAACATCTTGCTGTATTTGACAATGCGATTTGCGAAGACAGTTAAGCAGATTCAAGGGCTGTCTGCATACCATGCGGGCGACAAGTTGAACGTTGAAGTGGACATTGTGGTTGATGAGAATATCAGCCTGAGAGATAGTCATGATCTTGGAGAGTCATTGCAGTATGTGCTTGGTAAGTGGCGCACCCACTCTTGCGATGAATAAGACGAAGCTAATCATGAACAGAGAGCGTCCCATATGTCGACCGGGCGTTTGTACATATCGATTACGCGGGGTACAACTTGCCGACACACATGTCGCAGCAGGAATAGAGAACGGGATAGGAACAGAAAAATTCTATAGAAGGAGGGGCCAATATGTAACATTAATGCTAAACAATCACAAAGTGGTCCTGTCGGGGTGCCGATTTATTGTACAGATAACGGGTCGGCTCCGGACAAAATCCAGCTGGAGGCAATTGATGGCATAGACCACCTGACAGGGATCATACTTGCGGCTCTTATCTTCTTTTCTATACAATGCAGGATTCTTCCAAGATCTGGGGTCCTCTCTACCAAATTAACTCGCACGTGAGGGCGATCCCCCTCCTCGAGTCGCGCTAACACTCGGAGGAAGGTCCTCATAGGGCAACCCGAGCCAGGAACATTTGAACCGAGTAACATCAGCTCATCGCCCAGGCGCGACGTTACGGTAGGAATGTGACATGGCTTTGTCAGTAGTCTACCTGACTCTGTAGGCTAGTCTATGAATGACGGAGATCAGCTATCGGTCGCTTCGGTAATCTTCTACCGAACTGCTAATTCTTTTGGAAGGGTGGGATTCACGCTTCATAAGACGCTCAACGCCCTATAGCAACGATGAATAGGGCCTCGTGACATCGTCAACATGGGCAATACGTACCTTTGGATACTTGCGTTTGCATTGTGCGCCAGCCACGGCGCTATCGCTCGTTCAACGTCTCTTAACCTAGACCCCTTCTTCAACAACCAAGCGTTCAGCACTTACCCTGGAGAATCCGCGTTCGACGGCCTGGCTCAATCGTACCCGGCTACAGCATCAAATTATGCAGGCAATGAAACATTCGTCTCAAGTTCTGGTATTGAGTACACGGCGCCCGGCTATCGTGGGGCTTCGACACCAGATAATGTCATATGCGCAGGGCAGACAATCACTCTGGAGAAACCAAGGAGGGCGTTTGCACTGTCAGTGCTACATTCGAGCGATGTAAGGAAGAAGACTATACTAGGGAATATTACCTTCACGTATAGTGATAATACAACGTAAGAAGTAGATAACATCCGCCATATTTTGCTCGAACGGGCTTGATTGCTAACGGAGCTGGATCAAGGTCCATAGCAGAATTACGAAGCGAGCCCTGGTGGTCATTTCTAGCCATCAACAAGGGCGAGATCGTCTACGACAAGTTCTACACGAACAATGCTACGAACTTCAACAGCAGCCATATTTTCGAGCTCGAAGCTACGCTGGTTCCTGGTAAGGAATTATCGGCCATCACCCTGCCCAATACGACCAATGCTACTACCGGACGGATCCATGTGTTTGCTGCTTCGTTATGGGAGAATGCAAATGAAGAAAGTGTAGACGTGCAGAGTGTGAAGCCAACGCAGAAGTGGATTAACGATGGGCACACGAGGAGTCAAGTTGTCGAAGTGACTGTGAACAACGCAGGGACGGAATGTGTGCACGGTGAGGGACTGGTAGTATCAATCAACGGCACAGACGTGGAAACCGTAAAAGCTGGATGCATCAAGCGACTTTGTCCGGGAGATCAAAAGAGCGTAACAGTCTCTGTAACAGGATCCGGGGAATGCGCCGCCGACTTATACATCACGTATCAAAACATCACCACAACCCGCACCTTCAACAACCTGTCCTTCGGCCTAACGAATTGGACCGACACCACGTCGGACCTCGCTCGCCATGAATCTCCTCAGTGGTTCGACGACGCAAAGTTCGGCATCTTCATTCACTGGGGTCCCTACTCCGTTCCCGCCTGGGGCAACTCCACGCCCTATGAGTCCTACGCAGAGTGGTTCTGGTGGTACACCACACATCCCGAAGGCGACAAATCTGGGTTCAGGGACTACCGCCTGCGCACATACGGTCCGGACCTCAACTACGACGACTTCTTCGCCAACTTTACCGCGGCTAAGTACGAGCCGAGGGACTGGGTTGATCTGATCGCGGATGCGGGAGCCAAGTATTTTGTGATTACAACAAAGCATCACGATGGGTTTGCACTGTTCGATGCTGGTAACACAACAAATCGGTCAAGCTTGCACTACGGTCCGCGCAGGGATGTCGTCAAGGAGCTCTTCGATGCAGCGAAAACATACCAGCCGAACCTCAAGCGCGGAACATACTTCTCCTTGCCAGAGTGGTTCAACCCGTCCTGGGGTAAGTACGGCTTCGCGCAGTACGGGCCCGAGAACCCAGGCGGGACCACGCATCCAGGCATCATCGCGAGAAATCCGTTTACCAACAAGACGGAGCCGTATACGGGGTACATTCCAGTCGAAGATTTCATTCAAGATGTCATGGTTCCCCAGATGGATATCCTAGCCTACAACTACGAAACGGAAATCATGTGGTGCGACGCTGGGGCATCGAACGGGACTGCCGACTTCGCCTACAGATGGTGGAACTGGGCGAGAGAACAAGGTCGAGACGTAGCGATCAATTCACGGTGTGGCACCGCTGAGGTGAACGACTTCGATACGCCCGAGTACGCTACCTTCGCGACTGCGCAGAGGAGGAAGTGGGAAAGCAACCAGGGCATGGACCCCTTTTCCTACGGCTACAACCGCGCGACACCCGACGAAGAATATATGAACGCCACGACGCTCATCACGACACTCGTTGATATGGTTTCCAAGAATGGAAATCTACTCTTGAACATCGGACCGCGCGCGGATGGTTCTATCCCGCAGCCCGAGATCGACGCGCTACGTGAGGCAGGGGCTTGGATTGCGCAGCACGAAGAAGCGATATTCAACACGACATATTGGTTTCAGAAGGCGGAGGTTAGGGACGGGAAGACGAATGTGAGGTTCACGCAGACGGATGATGCGTTGTACATCACAAGCCTGGAGCAGCCAAGTGAGAAGCTGGTCGTGCAGGCCCCGGTGCCGATCTTGGAAGGCGACCAGGTCAGCCTGTTGGGGGTAGAAGGAGGTGAGCAGCTGGAATGGAACTTTGAGGACGGCGTGCTCACGATTTTGTTCGATGAGAGTATAATTGAGGGCGGAAAGCATGCTTGGGTGTTCAAGATTGAGTATCTGGCTTGAGTCGTAGGGGAATAGCTTTGAAGAGTAAAGACAATGAGAAAGATGCACAACCTGTAGCCCTTGCTGATATCATGTAGCTCATCACGAGCCAGCTGATCCGGATGACGTTGCTATCACGTTTGCACTGCATTCAACGTTCACAACTCTTGGACAGCTGTAATTTGTTGGAAACATTTCAATTATTAGGAAACAGTAGGTAAGAACCTCCGTATGCAAAAGCAGGTCCGCACTGAAACTAGCAAGTACACCAAAACGCCCTCAAAATGCCAACCCACGCAATGCTCCCATCCAGAACAGAAAATAATCAAAAAAGCCAGTTACTCATCGAGTATGGCGCAGCAAAACATGCAGAAAAATTCAAAAATCAAAAATCGAGCAGTCTGGGGCCATTACTCATTCTCCGCCGCGTGTCCGGCCGGTCCCTCAGACGTATAATCCATCGTCACAAACGCACGATCCACCTCTTTCAGTCCCTCGGCACAATACTGTAGCGTCTCAGCGATATCATGACACTTTTTCAGGGGCGCCTTGGGATCCATCAAAACATCCATCTCAACCCACACACCGTCGCCCGCATGGTAGCACTTGATGCTCTTATAGCCTTGTACGAGCGGTGCAAAGCGCCACGCCATGAACATCATCTTTCTCGCAGTGCGGTCGTCGGCGGCTTCTCCGGAGAGGCGTGTTACGTTTTCGAGCATGGTGCCGGCCCAGTCGTAGATGATGAAGAGGGAGAGTATGGTTGCGCCAACGGGATCGAGCCACCAGACGTCTAGCTGGGATCCGATGAGCGGGAAAGCGAGGGAGAGTGTGTTGAAGTAAACGTCTGTTTTACAGTCCTGAGCAAGGGCTTGGACTTGGGTTGTTTTGATTCGCGCGCAGCCAATCCATATTGTGCCTTTGACAACGATAGTAGCAACCATGGCACCAATGGCTGCGGGTGGGAGTTCTGCGGTTTTGTGCTCACCGCTTGGGAGCAGTTTCTGTACACTTTCTTGTAAGATCTGGATGAAGGAGACGATCATGATGATGGAGAAAACGAGGATGCCGATGGGTTCGAGGCGGCGCCGGCCGACAGGGAATTTCTTTCTAAGGCGGTCGAGTTTCCAGCCGACGAGCCTGTTGGTGGACCAAATGATGAGCGTGCAGAGGAGGTCGAGGGCTGAGTCGACGAGCGAGGCTATCAAGGAGAGGGAGTTGGACCAGATGGCTGCAATACATTTGGCGGCGAGAAGCAGGATGTTGACGATGACGTTGATGTTGATGGCCCATTTGACATGCCTGGCAGACTTTCGTCTTCGCTCGCGCTCTTCGTCAGGAAGGAAACACTCGACGCGATCCTCGCTCATGCCCAAAGGACCGCGGTCCTCTGCAACCCCGTCGTGGTCCAAGTCACGCGGCCCCATACTGTCCAGTACGTCGTCAGCAAGCGTTGAGACGATGGAATCTACTTCAAGCCAGTCGTCTAAACGCGAATTCTGGTCATCGTAGAACTTCCGGACCTTTTTGCTGTTGATTTTCTTTAGGTCTTCATCGCTTTTTCTGAACTTCTCGAGCGCGTTGTGGTCAACATCTTCTAGTAGTTGCTTCTTCAAATCTTTTGCATGCTGGTTGCTTACTGTAGCGTCAACAGCATCGCGGAAACGCTGTCGTGGGGGCGGTGTGTATGGCTGTCCATTTCCGTTCTCCAGGTCAAAGCGTCGGTATTGCTGCTCATCGCCGCGTCCTGAGGTACTACGGAACAAGTCTGCGCGTCTTGAAGCAACCATGCTGGGAACAATACAAGTCCAAAATCGTGAGGTGATACAGGCGGCTGAGTACGAAGTGTGACTGAAGAAAGGGAAAGGAAGGGACGCCTTCCAGAGGAAGACAGGGTGGTGTGGATGCAGGGTATGACGATCTGGGGTAGGCGTGCCGATAGCCGTCCGCTTAGAGGTGAGCTTGTTTGAATGAGCCGGAACTTGGCGGGGGCGATGACGTGATGACGTCAACGAACGCCTGAACGCGAATCGCGCCATCACGTGAGGCAGTTTCGCTTACGCGTGCTTTGGACGACATCGCCCATGTAGAACGCCATCTCCATCGTCCTCTTCGTCCCCGCGTTGAAGACAGTGTCGCCACCAAGCGCGCCAGGACGCGGAGGGAGATTCTTGTCCACGGCCCGCTTGACGACCACGGCCGGCTTGTCGTCCTCCGCGAACACGGTCTTCTTCATGAGCCTCCGAACCGTGTTCTTGAAGAAGGCCAGGGGGTCTTCCATCTTTGCGACGATGCCCCGGGCGCCACGGTCGTAGACTTGCTTGTCAGTTATCTGTGTCGGAAAGAGCGACGTGGGATCTGGAAGGTTCTTCTCCGCTTGTTTTGCGATGTCATCCTCGATCTTTCTAGCCCACCGCTCGAGACGCCAGTCGGAAATCCCGAGTGAGCCATGTCGGCTCGTCCAGCCATCGTTCTCTTGCTTCAAGGTTGAGAAGACTTGCTGCAAGAGGTTGGTTCGGTTCTCGCTGGGAACGGTGTCGAGAAACTCATGTTCCACGAATGTAAACGCGAGCCCCTCCTCTGTCCGTGCCTTCCTGTACCCTTCTTCGACGCGATCCGCTGGGGTCTTCCCAGTCACTTTAGCGGGGGCTCGGTTTGCTTCAGCGGGTTGGGAGGCCTTTGCTGAGCCCCCAACAGCACCTCGCACTGTAGCGTCCTTGTGTGAAGAGCCCGGAATGCTTGTGGGTTTCTGCTTTTCTTGAACGACCGCAACCTCTTTGACGACTTTCTGCTTCTCTTCAACGACCGCAGCCTCTTTGACGACCCCAGTCTCTGCCGAGTCGATCTCCATTGGGGTATCGTCACGGGTGGCAGCGACTTCTGGCGCGCTCGACCCCGTTGTGTCCGTGCCGTCGGACTCGGTAGAGGCGTTAGGCTGCGGCTGTGGATCGGGCGTAGTCAAGGTGTCGTCGATGTCCACCGGGTCGTCGATGTCCATCGGGTCGTCGACCCTGTCATCCATGAAGGAGTCCCTACGTGTGTCAGCACTCATTGATGGTTTCTACTAGTTTGCATCAATGGCAGCGGCGTCGTACTTGAGCAGCTCGCAGAAGAGCCTACGGTAGATGGTGGGGTCGTGTTTCTGCGGCATGCGCCCCAATTCTTCTCGGATGGCGGCGACGTAGTCGATGTAGGCATTGAGCCTGTCTGGCGAAGAGAAACCGATCTCGGCTGCGCACTTTCGCTCTAGCTTCCAGCCCAGGATCCCGAGTATGTGCTCGTGAAACTCCGGCGGATACGCAGCTAAGGCGTTCCCGGTGCTGTTCTTGGCACAGTGATAGGCGGACAGGAGCTGCCTGAAGAATTTATAGGCATTGTACCGGCAGAGACACATGGCGTATGTGCTGAACCTTGTGGGATCCCTAGGTTTTCCCGGCGGCCCGCCCATCAAAAAGCCATAGCCAGGCGTTTGGCCATATGAGGCCTTGATGGCAGCACAGGCGGCGTGACCATTCATGGTGGGATATCTTGTAGAGGTGAGGTAGTTGTGGATGTAAAGTACGAGCCGCGAGTTTTAGCTACGCGGGCAACGAGGGGGATTGAGAAGAGCTGAAGGGATTTAAGAGAGCTCGAGGGAGAACCTTTGTGGGGCTCGGCGCAGGGCAGGAGGCTGGAGCCCGTGCTCGAGAACGTGCAGTGAAAGTGAATCGTAGTGTGCGATGCGCTTGTCGTTGAAGCACAATAGGTGAATAACGTCGTGAAGCCGCAACGCTTGGCAACCAGTTCAACCGGGCACAAGCTTCTATTCAGATCATATGTTAGCTTCTGTGCCTAGTAACAACGAGGCGGCTAACCACTTACGCCACGATTGTGTGGTGAAGCAGTGACAGTGAGGTTGAACTTTCCGGCTGCAGCACATAACAGTCGTGCAAGCACGCCACAATACCGTCTTTGGGTGAACAACAAGAACGCATAGATACAGACGAGTTCAATTGCTTACATGTCTACCACATTTACACATGATTAGATGTTGAGAAGGGCGGGTGTGCTTTGGGTCGGTCTGCACAATATCGTGCTGTCTGCAAGTACAGTCTTTAGCTTGCTGTTCTCCTTTATATCATCGCTACTTCTAATGATCGACCTACCAGATGGAAAATGGGGAATGGGGAGGCTATCTAAATGAGCAGTACAGCGCCCGAGAACCACGACACGTGCAAGTAACACCGCGTAAAATATTGAGTGTAATCGAGACTTTCGCATATATAACCTATTGTTCCTTGACTACGAAGCCTCATACCTTTCAGCTTAGGCTGATTGCTCGTCTGAAAACAGTGCTAGAAAAACGGTGCTTTGGCGATGTGGTAGAGGGGTGGGGAAGGACAACGTACATTCTCCGACTACAATGTAATTTTCGAAACGCTCATTCTTCTCGAACGCTCCAGAGATAGTGCGATGAATGGACTTCCTTGCAAAAGATTAACACACTCCTTGTAGATGTGACTGTATTGCTCTATCTGGTATCAATAGACAAGCGCGAAATGAAAGCATCCTGCCCCTCGTGAAACAGTGGCAGGTATTGCCTGCGGACCAGTCCAAAACTCACGACATGAGGATATATCTGCCGCTAGGATCTCCCATAGATCCTTCGCCGACCGTCCTACTAGCCCAAAAAAACCGAAGCCGTGAAACGTTCCTAATCGCCAGGATTGGCAGCTGGAAAAGCTATCCTCTGAGTGCGGCCTGTGATTATTTCCATCAACTTGAACTGAGTGTCTTCCATCTCTTCGATATTGATAAGGTTTCAGGCGCTGGAGGTGGGCCGATCGTTGCTCGAGGATGCTAAGCTCGCGCGGTGGCTATCGTACGACAGTTGTCAAACATTTGCGCAGATGCGCTTCCGCTTCACCATGCTGAGCGCACTCGGTCAGACTCGCGTGGATGGAAGCGGAGCTTTACACAGTATGGCATTAGTCAGTAGACAGAGGAGGGTGGATCATCGAAAACTTGCCTTGATAGAGCGCAAAGATTCTGCCAATTAGAGCTAAGAGAAAGCCTCAGTAACCGATAGATCCCAGAAGCCCCGGGTGGAGCGAATACCAGACCAAGAACAGGGTTGCATCTCGGCGGGGATACGTGCGCCAAGAACTCAGGAGAGTCACATGATCACGGTGAATACTAGTCGCGTCAGAAGCGTCCGCCGTTGAACGCGCTAGCGCGGAAGTCCATATTTCAAGAATGATTCCAACGCTCTCGCCAGCACCAGCGAATCATGCTTGTAGTCTTGGCGGTCACAAGTGCCTCATGAAAGCACTGCCCCGATGTTGAGCGTGGTTTGTAACAGTTGTGTCAGCTCAGTTCGACTGGCATCACCCTCACATTTTCGGAACAATTTGAGAGTCGTAATTTCGGACTCCAGTGCAGCGCCTTTATTTTCCTATGGGAGATACTATACAGCGTCTATCTATTCATCGTGCTAAATCACTACTGACTCTTGGCCTGACCGGCCAATCCTAAACATTCCAATCTTAGCATCAAAGCGCTCGCAGATTGATATGTTGACCTGTAGAAGGCGCGCGACTACAGTCGTGTAGCCAAAGCTGCAGTCGATGCACCTCGTTGGAATAAGCCCATGTGCCTCGTATTAGACTATGAGTGTTTGAGGGTTTGGGTATCGTAGGGGCCCCTATGGCGGCCTTTCTAGTCTTGTCATCTGCCGGGTTGCTTTACACCCAACATCATCGTGCATAAAGAAACGTTTTTTTTCAGACCATTGTATTCACGCCTTGGTACTATGCTGATCTCTTGTCTAAAGCGCCAGTGACAGAGTATACACACCCTTCATCCCACGCCATACATACATACAGCCGCGCGCAGTTAAACTATCAAAGTACCTCCAACGCCCAACGAATTAGAAAATTAAAGTATGTAGCACACGCAGCCACTATGCATCCATGCAGAACAGAAAGAAACAGAGAAGAAATATTCACACCTCATTTCCCACTCTCCGCCTCATTCCTCTTCTTCCACGCCTTCTCCGCCTCCTTCTCAAGACTTTCAAGCTCACCCGACGTTTCGCACATACTCCGGAAACTTCCTTCTTCTTTTATAAGATCATGCGGGTCGCCGAACTGAATAACGCTCCCCTTATCCAGCACAAGCACTTTATCGTAATCGATAATCGTTTGCAGCCGATGCGCGATCGTAATAGTCGTGTTCTTGATCTCGCGTATGGTCTCCTGGATCTTGGTGTCGGTTGCGTAGTCAATAGAGGCGGTTGCTTCGTCCATGAGCAGCACCTTGGGCGCCTTGAGTAGCGCGCGAGCGAGGCAGAGGAGCTGTCGTTGGCCTTGCGAAAGGTTGGACCCCGACTCAGTGACGGGCGAATTGAGGTTACGGAAGGGGTTCTTGTTGTCTGCATTCAGCGCGAGGGCCGCAGCGCCGGCGGGGTTGTTGGTCGCCGCACCAGATGGCATGATGATGATTGTGTCGTCCGGTGCCTCGCCGTGCTCCCACTCGCGGTTTGCGAGGATGGAAGATGGATTCACGGTTGAAGCGGAGTAGCTTGCGTTAACATCTGAAACAACGGCACCCGTGGTGGGGTTGGGGATCTCGATGGCTTTAGGTGTACTGGCACCTTCGGGCGTTGTAGCGCCAGACGTTGCGGTCGACGAGGTGGAGATAAGATGTACCTCGCGGAGAGCTTGGAAGATCTCCTCGTCCGTAAAAGAACCGAAGGGATCGAGGTTGCTGCGAATAGTACCGGAGAACAGAGTGGGATCTTGCGGAACCATGACGATATTCTTACGCAAATCTTGTAATCCAATCAAGCCAACATCGATGTCGTCGACGATGATCTTACCCTCCTCTGCTTCCAATGCTCGGAATAGTGCCAGAGCTAGAGAACTCTTGCCAGCACCGGTTCGACCGACTACACCAACTTTCTCGCCGGGCTTGACCTTGAACGTAACGTTGCGAAGAACCAAGTCGAAATCCGGTCGGTATCTTGTGCTATAGTTGATGAACTCGACTGCACCTTGGCTGGGCCAATTTGACGGCGGGCTGTTTTCTGGTATCACAGCGCGTGCTTCTTGGTCAACATCCAGATACTCCTTGACACGCTCTACCGAGTTCATGTTCTGCTCATTCGCAGAGTAAAGGCGCACAAACCATAAGACGTTCTCTGTGAACGTCACGGCGTAAGTCAGTGCCAACCCGGCCGCGCCCGCATCGATCCGACCGACGTTCCTGACAACGAACACTCCTGCGAAGAAAGAGACCAACGCACCGACAACATCAACTCGGAAAGCGAGCCACCTGTTAGCGGCCCACAGGTAGATGAAAGGTCGGTGTTGGGTGTTGATCTTGGTGAGGTTTTCGCGAATAAATCGTCGTTCGTCGCCATAGGCTCGAATGGTTGTCATACCAGAAAGTGTCTCGCCGAACTGCTGATACAGGGGACTTCGATGCACGGATTCCAATCTTTTAAGGTCTCGCGATGAATTCAGGTAGAACATGCCAATCAAAGCGTATAGTACGCTGATGAAGAAACCGGCGATAAGGAAGCCCGGAGTAATGACTGAGATCAGGATGACGATGGTGATGATAGATGCGAAACAGTGTACAACACCGATCGCCACGGGGGCCACCTGGTGTAATTAGCAAAAGAAAGACTCTAATCGGCATCGTGGTACACACCTCTTGATCCACGGACTCGATATCCTTGGAAAACCGGTTCATTAACTGGCCTAGCGGCGTCTGGTCGAAGAAGCGGAATTTCGCATGCGCAATCTTCTGAATCAGTCTCTCGTGAATTCGTCTCGAAGCTGCCAGTGAGCCTGCGAATAGGAATCCCTCCCTCACAAACGTAATGAACATGAAGATTACGCCGAGGACCGCATATACGGCTAGGTAGTACGTGGAGTCGACCTCAGTATCGTGCTTCACGAAGCTGGAGCTGGTCTGCATAAGATCGTAGGAGTACTGGTTTTGCGCCGATTGGATTTGGCTGAAGAAGGGGATGTTCCAACTGCAGGTGCCGCTGCTCAGGCAGGTGCCGACACCATTAAATGTAGGAGCATGCGTGATAGGTGACTTGCGGTGGGCACCCATCAACTGCACGTTCTTTTCAGTATACGCGTTGGCCCATGATCGAATCCAAATATTGGTCGAGACGGAGGACACTTGCTGAGCTGCAAAAGAGATTGCGGCGCCAACCCAGTAGTACCAAGGACCCATAGCTCTTAGGTACATCAAGATGATACTCAACTTCACCCCGCCTTCAGCCTTTGTCTCTTCTTGAGTATTGCTAGCTGGAGTCTTTTTCGGATCTGCCAAGCCGTTCGCACTCCCGTTCGCGGTCCCATTGGCATGATGTGCTTCTTCAGCTTCATCACCTGGTATGTTGACTTTCGACGCTACCCTGGACGTACCACGAGAGGCTGGTCGCGATTTTGAAAGGTCTTCGTTTAGCTTGCCGGAGTCGATGACCTCAGTAGCAGTGCCTTGAGCCTGGATTCTGCCATTTTCGAGTACGGCGGCAAAGCCGGCCTCTGGCAAGCACAAGCTAACATTGTGGGTAACAAGGATGCAGGTACGGTTGTACATGAGCGGGCCCATCAAAGCTTTGTCAAAGATCCACTTAGCCGTGTGAGAGTCTACGGCACTGAGAACATCGTCGAGCAAGACGTGACGTGCTTTGCTGTAAAGGGCTCGAGCGAGCGAGATACGCTGTTTCTGGCCTCCTGACAAGGTTACACCCTTCTCGCCGACAAGTGTTTCGTCTCCGGCATCCAAAATGTCCAGGTCACGCTGCAAGGAACATGCAACAATGACGTCCTTGTAACGCTTCGCATCGAAGTGGCTTGCAAAGATGATGTTGTCCTTGACCGTTCCATTGACCAGCCATGCCTGCTGCGCGCAGTACGCAACGCTCTCTGTGAGACCGGTCTCCGGGTCGAGCTTCATATCCTCGCGGCTGCGACCCCCCGGCAGATAGACTTCGCCTTTCAATTTAGTCATTTCTCCAAGCAAAGCCATTAGCAATGAGGTCTTTCCAGAACCTGTGGGGCCAACGATGACGTTCAGTTCACCAACCTTAAAGCGCAGGTTCAGGTCCATGAGCTTGAAAGCATCGGCGGCCGCCTTGTCTTGCAGGTCCTTGCCGCCCCAGCTGAAAGTGCCACGTTCGAACCCAATGAGCGGGGAGCCGGTTGCATCCTTCTTGTGCGTGACGAGCTGAGCGTATTTGTCGGTCTCGGGTTCGTTGAGATACTCTTCAATACGATCGACCGAAACCTTGGACTCCTGGACGTGGGCAACCATATCGGCTAGTTGATCCAGGGGTATCCTAAGGATCTGGAAGAGGGACAACGCGGTGAAAGCAACGGATGGCACCAGGTCTTTCTTCTCCACTTTCGTGTAGACAAGGAAGGAAAGAAAAGTGATCAGAATCGGAGTTCCAGACCAGACTGTTGCGGCAATTGCCCATAGTAGATAACGCTTCCTCAGGTGCTTGAGTTCCAGATAGCGCTTCTCGTTGACCTGTCCAATGAATCGTTGCTCCCACGCAAAGTACTTGATAATGCGAATGTTCGTTAGGACTTCGTTCGTAGTATGAATCCTGGCATCAGTAGCCGCTAGGATCAACTTCTGGATGCTTGAGAACTGCTTCGATACATAAAGGTTTACCGGAAGGAGAAAGACCATCATTCCGATACCCGCAATAGAGCTGTATCCCAGGATCGTATATAGAAGCGTTACAGCGCCGATGATCATGACGGGAGTGTTCGCCCATAGGAAGTGTAGGTAAGCGCAAATCTCGCTGACCTTAAACGCATCCACTGCCATCAGGTTGATGATGGCGCCGGTGGTGACTTGTGAGTCGGCTGTGCTCTGTTCGTTATCCTGCTGAGCTTGGTCTGCTTGGCTCGTCTTCTTCTTTCTACGACCAAACGTCATCATCCTCTTTAACCGTCCGGGCTCTGGCTCACCCTCGGTTTTGTTCTTCTTTTCCTCCCCCAAAACTTTGTCGGCGCCAGCGGCGGCCCTTCGTTTGAGTGCTTTGGCATAGATTTCACCAATGACGATTGCGCGCAAACGTATGCAGATTTTCCGCCCGATCCATAATGCATGGCCATCGGCAAGAGCGGAAAGACATCCTGAGACAAAAAGTAGGATGACATAGAACCATGCCGCGTTCTTCGGAGTATACTCTGGCGCTTCAACGTATTCCAAGATAGCCTTCAAGAGCAATGTCGGAGCAAAGGCGATGACACCAGACATGGCGGCCCAAGCAGCTTGAATAAGCAAGCCGCGCTTAAAGTGCTTCAGAAGATGGAATGCGAGAGAAGACGTTTTCTTGACTTGTCGATAGTTGGCAATGACGGCAGCTGCTTTGTCTTTTGGCGTCAGATTCCAAACATCAGACAGCTCGTAGGTCTTCTTGTACCCCGTCCAAACGATGGAATCTACCCATGACCAGGTTGCGAGGGAAAAGACGCTTGCGGTAGGTTCGCGTGAGGGCTCGATATCACCCTCGTATTCGAGTTCGACGGCTCTGTTTCCTTTCCGTGAAGAAAGAGCTATTATCAAAAGTACCGAATTGAGAACAAAATCAGCGATGGTCAGTCTCTGCTGGAGAGATGAGCGAGGATGAATGATAGCGGATCGGAATACGAGAATGGCCAGGATCCATTGGAACCCGTAGATGAAAGCCGTATGATACCAAAGCCTAGGAAATGACATCCTGCTAGAGCTCGAAAAGAGCAGTCTCAGCGAGGCTAAAGTCGCAACATATGCCCATACGACGATGCCAGCGATGGCGGCTATCCTGCCCTTGTGACCATATGCGCCCGTGAAAAAGACTGCCACATGCACCCCCAATGCTGCCAGTACAGCTATTTCTTCCAGTACAACGACTGCAAATTCGCCGCGCGGCTTGGTCACGGCCATTGTAGACGCGGTTTGGCGACTGACTGTCGGATGTAAAGCCAGCTGCTCGTTGCGATCGAGCTCGTCCTCGCTAGAGTCTGTGTCGTCGCCATCATAGTGAGGGCTTTGTAGTGACCAGGGTTGGGTAGGGTCTTCGAGAACGGTGTAGGCGTGGTAGTATTTGGACGCCTTCGCTTCTTGATAGAGTTGAAATGCGAGGTAAAGGAGCGACACCGCGCAGAGGACAAGGGGAAATAATGTCTGAAGATAACTGTGCAAGTTAGCGTTCGTTCAGAATATGCCCATTCTGCTTCTAGTCTCATAGGCCACCGGTCAATTGCGCACGAGATTTCGAATTTCCGATTTGCCGCTTCGATCCAGGTTCATAGTGATATTTCGCAGCGGTTCGTACGTTGCCTCGGCATTGCGTGCTCCACCACCAGTGTGCATATGTCCGCCCGCACCTCCGTTTGTCCAGTAAGTGATGCCAAAGGTAGATCTAATATCCTCATGCGACTGTCTCGGGCGATATGGTGTGGGACGATGAATTGCGGCATGTGTGGCGGTTGGCGCAAAGTGACGAAGGTGGGGCGACGCCGCTGTTGGGCGATGCAGGACAGTCGCGGAGGTGAGATTGGTGTGGAGGGCGCCGAATTGCGTATCGTATATCCTGGGTGCCTGGGTAACACAGAGCCCTGAGGCCAATCGGCTATGTAGTTTCGTGCATCGCTGGCGGGTGAACATGTCGAGGTGGTCCATCTGGGTACTGGAGTATCTCGAATACAAGACAAGGATAAAGAAACGTGGACTTACTCTTTCTCGAAGCAGGGCGAGAAATCGTCCTGGCGCCAGGACGGGCCTTTGCAGCGGGCGAACATGCTTCACGGCGAGGCCTCTTGCGCAGTCCTCTGGTGGCTGTCGAGGGTCGGAAGCAGTCCGCGGTCGAGATTATGAGCGGCAGGTGCGCATTTGTAGATTACGACGACACACGCAGACAACAACACGCAGGTCGGTCGCGCTTGGTGAATTGGCCGGCGGCAGTCCAGATGTCTGGGATTGCGAGGCAAGCGTGCCCCGGGAAGATATAATCGCGAGCTCCACAATAGTCGGCCGTCGAGGGGCGCACTGACGATTCCACGCGCGCGTGTACGTCAGAGATGTAGAGCGGCGGTGTCCGCTCCGCACGCCGATGAATGGCCCAACAGCCGAGCAGAGAGCTGGGGTTCCGCTTGCAGGGTCGCCGGCGCAGCGTGCGAGTATATGTATAGCTGTGGTATGCCAGCCGCCATGGAACGCAGCGCTGCAAACCGTCCCAGCGCGCCCTGCGACGTCGTTCCCGGCGCTGGCCCGCCCATACTCACCGCTCTGAGTCACGCGGCTCCATGTGCCTAGTAGCGCGACGGTGCGCGATAGCAGTTCCCGTGCTGCTGCAGTGCGAATGCACGCCCTGCACCGCTTCACCATACGGGGACCCACCCGCAGATCCGCCTCTGGGACATCCCAACGCGTGAACGGCTGTCGGCGGGAATAGTATCGGCCCTACATTTGTGCATTCGTGCACTATCAAACTCATCATGAGCAAACACCATGCGAAATCGTGATGCCTGACATGACCCATGTGAATCGCTCTGCTGACGCTCGTCTGACAAGATCGTATATCGCATCGTAGAAATCTGGGGAACCCGACATCACCTCAGATCCACATATGCAGAGCCATCACCGCACTTTTCCACTGCCATTTTCCACGTCCAGCTAGCACGCCAGCTTCTCCAGAGATGGTGTGTAAACCAACCGTGGCCCACCAACCTTCGTCCTTCGCGTGCGCGCTCATGCAGGTAGCCACCCACCGACCTCGCAGAATCTCTTGATTGGCAGGCCCATGCTCCACGGATGCCCTCGTTCATTATCGTGCAGCCGTTAGATATGTGGGGTATGCGGTGTTTGGGGAAGGTAGAGACAGGGGTCCATGGAAGCGAGTTTTGCGATAGATAGTCGCACGTGGGAGTGACACAGCGACTCTTGTCCCAATACACTAACACTATGTTTGTCATCCCCAACTTCTGGAACACTCATAGACACTGCGGTCAAGATTACGATTGGAATCTCCCAAGTCACTTGGTGGGTACATAGCAACTTTAGCACTTGTTGAATAGCAAGAGCTTAGCGCGGGCGCTGGATAGTAAAAGGGCGGAAGTCACAACGGCCGATGCTTTATTTGGAACTTTGGTATGTACAGTGACGGTTAGGAAAGAAATTCTACTGGCGCGCCTTCGCTACCGGTACCCATGGTGAGTACTTATTCTTGACCCTGCACGACTTTAGCATCAGTCCAACGATTGAAACGGATAAACATACGTGCTGTACGGCTTGTATCCAGAGCGGCTCCATGTCAACGTTGGGCGGTGCTCCTTGGGCTCCCATACGCGCACTTGTCTCTGAAGGATAGGGTCCACACTGGGAGCCTTGTCGACCATGTACGACATCCACGCGTGCCTGCGCCTCTTAGATTCTGCTGCGGAGATGCTTTGGGGTCAAATCATACCATCCGGGCTCGATCTGAGAACTGCAAACACTTAGCTTTGCACGCGAGAGGCGGCGCCGTTGCAACTCACGGATCAAACTCCTTGTCCTTGTAGTCTACCCAGCGTGTCCTTACTGCGCCAGCGGGTCAATTGACTGCTCCAAAGTATATCAGGTACGTGTCTGCATACGCGGGAGCTCCTCGGCCAGGTTCTCATAAAACTTGTTTCCGTACTTGTCTGCGCCTATGTACGTTCCGGCTTTGGTGTCGCCTGTCACCCGTCAGCCTCTGTGTGCTCCCGTTCTCTTTCAGACTAAGCATACCGATATTCTATGTTCGCGGACGGCTGCGGTTAGCGACGTGTGCGGCGGACCGGAAGCATGGGCATAGCGTACCTGCATCTGGTGGCCATATTCCTGCGATAGAAGGTCAATTGGTGTCGCAAATTACACGGGAAGCTGAGGAGACTGCTCACTTTGAAACCAATTCTGCGGAGGTTCCGCAATGTCCTCATAAGCGTCGACATGGCGGCGGGGTTGTAGAGAGGAAGTTCGGAGCTGCGACACACTTCAAGACGTCGTTGCTTGGCACCGTCCTCATCATCCCAAAGTGGTTTAGCTTTGGGGAGTGCAACATCAAAACTTCCGTATGTGATGCTACGTCCTATGCATTGTTCAATTGCAAGATGATAATACGAAGCTGCTTAAGGGTACAAGGCTCCCGGATTGCGGTACGACGCAGCATACCAATTCGAACACGATCAGTCCAATGCGCGCGAAGATATTCAACAGCCAACGCCCCTTCCATGGCTTCATCAACGCCCCAATCGCAAGTCTCGATGCTGGCCGCCATAACAAACGATTTGGATAAGATTGCGCCCAGGTTTGAGGTTCAGCCCGAGCAGATAGAAATACTGAAGACACCATCGGAATTTTACGAAACACTCAAAGTAGGTCTCACGTGTTCGTTTCCCATCCATGGATATCATCGATATCGAACATCCTACACATCGACCAGGATTTATCAATGTAACATGCGATGCAAACCCTCCATCGGTATACCTTTGATTATAGTCTCGAAGATGGCTTTTGTTTTACTGAAATCTCGATATTATGATCATTTCTAACCCCCTATTACAGGACAGAATTTCCAAAGCCCAGACCCGCATCTATCTCAGCACCCTCTACATTGGTAAAACCGAACACGACCTCATCTCCACCATCCGCACCTCTCTCCAACGCAACCCTGAACTTCGCGTCTCGTTCCTTACCGACGCTCTCCGTGGAACTAGAGAAACCCCAAATGCATCATGTGCCTCTCTCCTCGCGCCCCTTATCACTGAATTCGGCCCCAGGGTCGAAGTCCGCATGTTCCACACGCCCAATCTAACTGGTATACGCAAGAAAGTCGTTCCCAAACGCATCAACGAAGGCTGGGGCCTCCAGCACATGAAGCTGTATGGCGTTGATGACGAGATCATCATGAGCGGCGCGAACCTATCAACAGATTACTTTACCAACCGCCAGGATCGGTACCACCTCTTCAAAGACGCGAGGCTCGCGGAGTACTTCTCCAAGATACATGCCGGCGCGTGCGACCTCTCGTTCTCCATACAACCCGCAGATACCCAAGCCGGCTACACCATGACCTGGCCTTCGTCGAATCCAGCACCCTCCCCCCTAACTTCCCCCTCTTCTTTCAAAAAGGCAACTTCCACCCACCTTAGTCACCTCCTCACGCCCTCCAATTCTCCTGCCCCTGTCCCAGGCGGCACAAACACAACCATCTACCCGGTTCTCTCTCTCGTGCCCCTGCTAAACACTTCGACCGAACTACCCGCCCTCACTACTATCCTCGCCTCCCTTTCCAAACCACCCTTCCATCCCTCAACCTGGACCTTTACCGCAGGCTACTTCAATATGACACCCTCCTTCCGGCGTCTACTCCTCGCAACACGGCCCGCTAGCGGAACAGTACTTACTGCGCATCCCTTCGCAAACGGCTTCTTCGGAAGCAAGGGCGTGAGCGGGATGTTACCGGATGCTTACACCCATCTTTCTAAGATGTTCCTGCGAAAGGTGAAGTATGAGGGGTTGGCAGAAAATGTGCAGTTGAAAGAGTGGCAGCGCGGGAAGGTGAATGAGGAGGGTGGGTGGACGTATCATGCGAAAGGGCTGTGGGTCACGTTTCCTTCTTCCCCTGCCTCTTCTTCTAACGTCGGGGATGAAAAACCGGCGGAAGAGCCGAGTATTACGGTAGTTGGGTCGAGTAACTACACGAAGAGAAGTTATGAGCTGGATCTTGAGGCGAATGTTGTGATTGCGACAAGCGACCCAGGATTGAGGAGGAAATTGGGTGAGGAGGTCAAGTGGCTGGGCGAGTACGCGAAGAAGGTTGATGAGAGCGAGTTCGAGAAGCCGGAGAGGAAGGTTAGTGTGGGTGTGAGGTTGTCGATGTGGCTTGTAAGGGTGCTGGGCGGGGCTTTGTAAAACCAAACCGTGAGGAGGGCATGCATGTGTAAGAAAAGTGTAAGATATGTGGTCAGCGGAACACCGAATTTGTTCTCAACCAGTTCGTTCATACGGAGGAGGATAGCTGAAGTGGATCAAAGAAATTGCTGCCTCTGCCAAGCGTCCAGCAGTGATATCTAAGCGTCCTTCTGCCCGTACGCCCACCATCTCTGTCATACGATGGTGCCCCAATACCCAAAAATGCTATGCCAAATAAAACATCACCCGTTGAGCCCATCCAACCGCGGCTATGTGCCTACTTAGACTGTCCCCGCGATACTCAAGTCCCGAATCTCCTGCAACACTTCTTCTACCTTTGCATCCAATTCACCCTGTGCGTACTGGTCTCGTGTATCGGCATCTAGGTACTGCTGTACCTGCGCCATCCGTGAATATGCCTCGGCGCAGAACCTCAGTTGAATCTTGACAAGGGCCTCAAAACTAGGATCCAGGTACGGTACTCGCAAATCAATAAGCTGCGGAAGTTCCGTGGTCAACATTTCGTTCAACTGGTCGTACGCCGCCTTGGCCATCTGCTCGTCCTTTTCCGCGCGAGGTAACTTGGTGACATCCTTATCCGGCTTATCCGTCAACTTCTTCACTTGGGCCCGCGTGCGATCGTAGTCCAAGGCCTTATGATCGCGCTTGGTGATGCAAGAGTTGATGTCAGGAAAGTAAGAGCAAAAGCGCTGGATGGGATCGAGTACAGTAGTGCGGTATGGGCCGTCGAGGGCTTTTATTGTTTCGGCATCGAGATCGGTCACGGCTTGCTTGTAGGAGCGCGAGACGCCGTCTTTGGCGCCGGCGTCGCCGTAGAAGGCGTCGATGGTCTCGGCGATGCGCATTTGCGAGGCGGTCATGGCGCGGAGGGAGTCGAGATAGCCTTTGGCTTCTTTTTGAAGCTTGTTCGCGGCGGTCTCCATGGTGCGGTAACGTCTGTGAGGATATCAGGACTGTGCTGATTTGGTGGGAGGGAGACGTGGGCATACCGCAGCTCGGTCTCGTAGTCGCGGTCATTTGTGCGTTCGACTTGGCCCGTTTTCATGAGCACCTGCGTCGTCGCGCGGTTGACGCCCTTCTTGAATCCTGCGCTGGTGTGAGCATGTGTGCCTGCTTGCGAGGGAGAGGGGAGCGTGAGACGGACCTGTCCAGGACATGGCGGCGGTTGTGGTACTAGACACTTAGTAATTACTACGTTATATACACGGCGGGTCGCTATGCGCAGGAAAAGCACGTATGGAGCGAGTGAGTTGGTGGAATGATGGTTGTTTGCCAGCGTTTCGCGGGCTCGTGGTGGGAGGCCTGCGCCACAAATGACGAAGCGGCCTGCTTTGTTAGTGGCGGCCCGTCGTTCTGACTTCGCCAGTCCGCGACGCCCATATCAATGCTCTCGAGACAATCGCCGCGCGCCTTGCGTAGGGCCCAATTGCTCCGATGGCCGCTCAATGCTGCTACTCGCCGTGCCGAGTCGACGGATAAGCCCTCCAACGCACCTGACATACACGATTCGTTTCTCACCTACACGACCGAAGTTTCTTCCCAGTTACCCGATGCTCCTGCTTCCCCCGAGGCTTCCAAAACGCGCGTGTATACAGAGCGCGCATACCAAAGGGCTACAAACAGGAACGGGGGACCCGTCTTTGGTAAAATCATCTTTTCCGGTATACAGCCCACAGGCGTTCCGCATCTAGGCAATTATCTTGGAGCTCTGCGACAATGGGTCAAGCTCCAGGATGAAGGCCACCCTAAGGATCGAAGATTCTATTCCATCGTGGATCTACATGCCATCACCGTTCCCCAGGACCCGCAGTTGCTGGTGCAACGCACAAGAGAAACCTATGCATCATTAATAGCCATTGGCCTGGATCCTAAAAAAAGTGTTATATTCGCTCAGCAAGATGTCCTTGAGCACACCCAACTGATGTGGATCTTGAGCTGCCACGCGAGCATGGGTTATTTGGGACGAATGACGCAGTGGAAGGTACATCGGACCCTATCTACCCCACAGAGTGCATAAAGCTGACTGTTTACAGAGCAAAGCTGGGATGGCTGACAATGCGGATCCCTTAGAAACCTCCGCTCCAAATAAGCCCGCCCTCAAGCTCGGCCTCTTCTCTTATCCCGTCCTCCAAGCGGCCGATATTCTCCTTTACAACGCAACTCACGTTCCTGTCGGCGAAGACCAAGCACAGCACCTGGAATTTACACGAGAGCTTGGGAACAGCATCAACCACTTGTACGCCAAACCATCAGGCCCCTCGCGAGTGCCCTTTAAGGGTTTCTTTCTACCACAGACAATTCACTCGCCTGCCAAGCGTATAATGTCGCTTCAAGATCCCACCAAGAAGATGTCCAAATCAGATCCAGACGAGAGATCCCGCATCCTGATTACCGACTCCCGCGACGAAATCAACCTCAAGATCAAACATGCTCTTACCGATTCCGTTCCCGGCGTTTCCTACGATCGGGATTCACGACCCGGCGTGTCTAACTTGATAGACATCATGTACTACATGGATGAGAGCAAATACGGCTCGCCCGAGGAAATCGCAGCCGACATGTTTGGTAAAGATTTCAGCTTGAAAGTCTTGAAAGAGCAGGTAGCCACCACTGTTGCCGACGGGCTTGAGCCGATAAGGGAGCGGTATAACGAGCAGATGGCGAGGTCGCTCGAGGATGTCGATGCGGAGATGGGAAGGGGCGCATCGATGGCGAAGGGTACAGCGGCAATGAATCTGCAGAGATTGAAAGCCGCGATGGGTATCCGCCAACATAAACATAAGGCCAGCATGTCTTGATTTGCACGAGGTGGGAACTGTACCATATGTATAAATGTGTGTATACTACATGTAGCAATGCAAGGACACAATCATGATTGTCTCGATTTCTGAACCCACCTCTTCCTATTCATTCTCCCTTTTCAAATACTCTCCGCTTGGTCTGCCAACTGGAGAGCGCACGTCCACAACGCAGCAAGCTCCTGACCTCAGCAGCTTGTCATTTTGTCATCTTGAATCTGACCACCGCTGTAAAGATCAACTAGAACGTCATCACAAGCATACTTACTGGCTGCCTGGGCAGCTATACTCAACATCTCGCCCGTTCAATCAAGTATGATCAACAACTACAAGATTTGTTCAGAGGCATGTAAAATCGATCTGTTCTACACACGATAACCAAAGGTAAAATCCGGCTTCTCGCGTCAGTGTGGACGTAAGCAATACACCATCAGTCTTATCTTCCGAATGGATGCAGTGAAATTTGAACGCATGTTCCGTCTGTGCCCAGCCATGCCCTAGTTAGAATCCATGAGTAACAATCTGTACCCCCTTTTTGGCCTTGGGTGCAAGACTTAATCGAGCTGGCCCATCTATAAGCAGGCCAAGGTAGATGATGTAAAAGACCACTTCCCATATTCACCACCACCCAGGTACATCAATATGCTCGTTTCCTACGTCTATTCGTCATACTGCTTCCCGCCGATTCCAAGCTTCAGATGAACGTATCTCGCTTATGAATTCCATGAGAGAGTAATCTGTTGGCGCAATTCTTTTACCAGTGGTACTTTCATGGTAGTTCAACATATTTCACATCCCGCCTGCAAGATGAGAATTACACCTAAACCAATGTTCCAAGTATTCTGCACCAGGGCGGTGACCGCGTTCGACGGGTATACAAATTTAATATATGCACACAAGCTGAATTGCTTCTCTTGTGAAACTGTGAAGGGGACGGAACGCTGTCATATGACGACTACGCATGGATCAAAGCCATGCAAAATGCCATACCGAAACGCCATCCATGCATGCAAGCGCAATCTAGAAGCCCACACGGGCGTGACAGCGACGGGGAATAGATTTGGTGACCCCGCCTCAAGGTCGCCAGTCGCCGCGCTCGAGACCGGCAACTGCAGACTCATGAGAAATAAGACGCCCATGTACTGCACCGTCGCCGTGCAATTGTGCCGCAACGGTCGTAAGAATACGTGGGACGTCAAGCGGCGGTATACCATAGTAGAGGGAGGAGAGTGACGCGCAAGGGTAAAGCGGCGCGGTCTACTTCTCATCTTCGTCTTCATCGTCGTCTGCCTCGCCCTCAAAGTCCGAGTCCATGTCCTCGTCGATGTCTGACTCGCTGCCGCCGAATGACTCCACGTCGCTGTCTTCCCAGCTCATGTCGAAGTCATGCTCGTCGTCCTTCTTCCTGAAAGCCGATTCGTGCGTGGGCATCACGAAGCCCTTCGGTATATCGCCCTTGCTGATATCCAGGTCCTTCTTCACCAGCTGCTTGTACTCGTCAGGCTTGTTCCGTAGCATGACACCTGCATCGACGTTGGCGGGTGAGGAGACCTCAGGGTCATCGAGGAGCGAAAGGACAGAGATGAGCACGGATTCTACGCGTTGGACGGGGCTCCAGCGCTCGGCGGCCGTCTCGCCGGACGTTTCATCGTCGCCGGGTGGATGGAGGATAGAGATACAGAGTTTGCCGTTAGGGTAGATATTGGGGTGGTAGAGCGGTCGGATAAATTGGAAATCTGCACATGCTGTTAGCCATACCTACTTCACACAGGATCAGTATCTTTGACGTACCTGGTGGCAAGAAAGGGTAGTTCTTGGGGAAGGTAAGCTTCGCTTTGAAGTAGCCGCCGTAGTAGAGAGAATCAGGATTCAGCACTATGAGGGCAACGCTCCATTCGAATACATTGTCGTTGATCAACTATGCGCTAGTCAGCCATACTGCCCGGGTGTAGCATCCGCCTGAGACTTGTGTCTCACATACCTCGATGTTAGTCCACGTTTCCTTGCTCAGCGCCTTGAACTCGTTCATGAGCATACGCTCCGCTGATTGCGCCATCTTGCCGTCCGTCGAACGAGTCCGCAGGGGAGTATAGAGCACGGAGCGTCTGTATGCTTCGGTGTGGGGGTGATGGTAGCGCGGTAGTCGCTTGAGGCGTTGAGGCAGGGCGGTTTATGAGGCAAGAAGCAGTGGTGCTTTCATAGAAGGGGAGGGAGTACGTTGTGGAAGGCACGAGTGGAGGCGAGTGTCAGGTGAAGTGGCGTGCAGGTGAATGTGAAGCATGAATCTGAATCCCGCGCGTTCTCGACCAGGGCCCAACGCCTCCACAGATAACCGCGGCCTTACTGCCTGGCTTCGCCGCGCTCTTCCGAGTGCGCTGGTACCTTGTTGTCTTTCCTCCGATTTTCACTGGCGCCCGTGAGCGCTAAGCATGCCCTTTGTCTCTCAGTTTTTCTCGCTGCAGCCTGAGACTTCACTTTGCTGGGCTGGTTGGTGGGAGCACGTCATCATTCGGCTTCACCTCCCGCTTTCGGAACCACGAAACCGCGGTCATTCCGACGGTAGCTCGTGACGGAATGCGTGATTTCCATACGCATGCTGGTCAGCTAGGGCTGTCATGTTATCTGCGTTAGATGCGCCGCTTGCGATGCGCACGATATATTGAATAACTTCACAAAGTGCTGAAGAAGGAAGGCGTGCTTTTGTCTAGATTTGTGCCACTTGAGGTGAGTTCGAAAAGGGTTGGTGATGGTGATGACCGGCCGATTGCTCAACGATCCGACTTCATGTCTTTGCGTCACCCAGAATGCTTCTAATTGTCAAGAGGAGCAGTAACGGATCAGTGTATGGTCAGAACAAATATCTATTTCTATTGGAGCATTTATACATAAGGCAACAGTGCATACGTTAAAAAACCGCTTTCCCACGACTGCCGCGCGCTATGCATGATCAGCCTTACACCCCGCACAACGCAATCAGTTCGAACAAGCAAGAAACGAATACCAAGTTAGGAAATTATGTACAGTACAGTGAGGTCAAAACATGGACTCGTAGGATAAAACAGAAATCCACGGATACGTTTCCAGAACTCTAGATCAGATGAACCTCATGCGCTTCGCAACGCCCAGGCACGTAGCAACGAACAAGACGATAGTCCCAAGAATGCCGAAGAACCAAGCAATGCTTCCGTCCTGTCCAGGCACCTTAACGTTCATGCCGAACAGACCGCAAATCAAGTTCAGTGGGACGAGAATAGTTGCGATGACTGTGACCTTGCCGAGCGTTTCGTTGGATTGGTTGCCCTGGATAACTTGGTCGACAGAGATCTGCGCGAGGTAGTTAGAGTGGGACCTGCTCAGCATCTTTTCGAAGTGGCCCAAATTGGACATCATAGTGACGACGTGGTCCTGGATATCGCTAAGATAGAGCCCAACGTCTCCGCGGGGAGCTACACTGTAGGATTCGTTGCAGCGCTTGGCGAAGCCCTTGATAACATCTGCTTTACCACCCAGAAGACGGAGAAGTTGCATAACTTTCTTACGGCAATCTCCGATGGCGCGAAGGATTTCGCGGGAGTCCTCAATGCGCGCGATGAACACTTGGTCTTCGATCGTGTCGGTCTCTTGTTCGATAGTTCGGAGTACAGGCGCGAAGCTGTCGACGATGTCGTCAATGAGGGCGTAGCAGATCCAATCGGCATTGAGGTTAATGTAGTCCCGAAGTCGACTGATACGCTTCCGAACGTTGAGCGCGTGGGGGCTCTCAGTGAACGTGAAAGATAAAATGCCTTCCTTGAAGACGACAGCGTAGAAGTTGATGGGCTCGAGGTAGTCCTCAGAATCCTTGTCTGTCTGGAAAAATGAGCGGAAACAGACAAAGTAGTACTGGTGGAACAGCTCCACTTTCTCGCGAGGCTCCTGGATTGCAATATCCTCACGGGTAAGGGGATGCACTCCGAAAGCCTTGCAAATCGCGAATACCTCCTCTTCCGTCGGGTTCACCATGTCCAGCCACCATACACCTGACTCCGCAGGTGGCTCAAAGAGATCGCGGAAGCGTTCGCCGGGCATGAGGAGGCCACCTAGTTCAGCAGCGTGGATGGTGTCGTCGAGCTCGGACGAAAAAAAAGTCCATCGGTTGAGAGGCATCTCAGGTTGGCTGGCGGTCTTTTCGCAGGTGAACATGTGAGCCAGACCTTCCTCGGCAAGCTTTTCCTGAACCGCAGGGTCTACACCTTCTTTGATTGTCATAGCATCCGAATCCACCTTGGCAGGAGTGGAATGTCCCGACTTCGGGCGCAGGTCGTTAAAGACCCGAGGCTTCTTGCTGGAGAGGCGAGACTCCACGCTTGGCTTGCGATGTAGGTTGGCGATAGGCGTCTTGGTTTGGTTTTCGACCACAAACTCCTCCAACTCCTCATAGTCGAAACGGGTTGTCTTGCCGGTGTCTTCTTGTACTGGGAAGCAGACGTCTTCTTCGGCAGAACTGTGCGTGGAAGCAGTATCAGCGCGATGAATCTCGGGGCGCTCATCGCTGATGGTCGGACGGCGGCGTGTACCGCCAGAGATTGTCCTTTGGAGTTCTGCCTCATTCTCAGCGACAGATGGTGGACGGCTATTGACGGTCCCGGCACGGCGCCGCGGTCGAGCATCGGCGAAGGCATCTACGGAATTGGGTGGAGACGTAGAACGCGACGTCGTAGAGGACGCTCTGGAGCGCCTCAGACGTTCAACAGCTTGGTCTCGAGGCCGCCTGAAGGTATTACGGCGGGCAACGGGGCTGTGAGCCAGCGAGCCTCGCCTTGCGTATGCACCGTCGGGGGACAGATGCACCTCGTCGTCATCCACGACGGCGGTTTCAAAGTCGCGCGCAGTAACATTGTGCGCTTCGAGGGCTTCGTTAACAAGGTCTAGAGGTGTAAGGCGTTCAGGAAGGCCCTGGATGCTGGCAAAAGTTGGTCTGCGTGAGCGGTTTGGGGAGGCGTCGGCCCTGGGCATCGATGCCGGTTGGTGACGGTGGTCATCAAGGGCAGACACCGGGGTGCTGTACCTCGTCTGGGACTTCTCGGATCGTGGAGTATCAGTCATTCTGGCGACTTGGAACAAACGAATGCGGCTCCAACTCTAGTTCTATCCTCTCTTGAATTACGCCAGCTTGAAGGCTTTCCAGCGACAGCGACTCTTGCGGCGCAAGAGCGTCGACTTCGTCCGGTGAGTCGCTTGTGAGCGCTCACCTCTACGGTGCGCTCAACGTGGATAAGAGGCTTCGCGTAGGGAATCGCACCCTACACTCAGCCCTTTCGGGAATCTATGGTACTAATGGCCGGTCCTCCAAACCCAGTACCGGGATAAGGAAGGTTTCGTGAAACAACAGTAGTGCGCGGAAAACGTGTGTATCGCCAAAGCCCAGTTATGGGGGCTTCTTGTAGTCGCCTCCGTAGACCCACGCCTTGGGTCCTAGAAGAGGACGAACGAAGGAAAACTTGTGGATGTAGAGGCCCGCCAACTTGGTGGTTTCGAAGGTCAAGACGCCGTGGCGTCGGGGAGCGCTGGTAAGTTAGGGGAGCGACGGAACAGGAACGTGAGCTATCGACCAGTCGCTGCGAACGTGGGCTGTTTGTCCTGGTCGGCTTGTGGATGTCAGCGGCGCAGGTTCGGTGCAAGGCGCCGGCTGGCGAACTTGGGATAGGAGGAGATGCGGCGTACAGTGAATTCGATGAATTTAGAACCGATAGGGGTTATAAAAGGGCCAATAGTGGAGTCCAGGAGGACGGTGTTGTGTGGAGGAAGAGGGGAGGCGGCGAGGCGAGTGGTAAAAGTCTGTTGCGGGCCGGAGCGCATCTGATCAGCTCGACACAACGACTTTGGACTGGCGCATGTTTTCTTTCAACGCCCGCGGCCGATGTGCGCGAATAACCTGCCATACGCGCTGGCCAATGGCAGCGCCTGAATTAACAGTGACTCACATCCCGCGGCCTGGATGCACAATGTTTCAATCATCTGCTTTTCACTTGGGCATTCAATACTTGGCTGTGACATCCAATACAGGATCGCGGCGATGTCATGGCTCCGGTGCCCCTTGCCGCGGCTGAGCATCCCTGCACCTAGCGACTCACGTACCAGGACGACACACAATGAACACGCTTCATGGAGCATGTACAATTACCTCGCCGCTCTTGGACACAATCGAAGTCTCTACCTCACCATGATAATTCGTTTACAATGCCCTTGTTCTAAGCACAGACGCACGCGCCTGGACCTCCAAAGAATCGACGCCGCTACATGGCTCGTGGGTCAAGCAGATATACTTGTCAAATGCGTGCCAAAGGTCCAAGAGCGACTTGGTTTGCTGGAACTGGAATGGAGTCTGCCGCTAAAGACGAACCGCAGATGTATACTGCCGATGGTGTGTCGTTTCCGGTCCCAAGGCATTTCGCATCGCTTCAGATTGGGTGGGACAACGTTGAGGTCCGACTGAACGATGCGTTTTCACATAGAACTTGTATAAAAAGCGTTAAAAAAAAAAAATGGCAAGCTACATTGTTTGTACCATCGATTGTCGAAGTGAAGCGCTACTACATATGTACTTCCTTCCTAGGTCCTAGATGTCGTCTCGATCTGCACCTCTGGTAAATAGTAGCTGTGAGCTAGGTTTAATAATCGGCACTTCGGACTTGTATTGACTTTGACCATCGCTTGTTCTCATCTTTAAGAGACCATGATTGCGGTTACAACCAACCAACCTTAGAATGCATGCACGGGCCTTGGCCTACCGTACCGGCGCTAAGCGGATTAGCCACATAACCGTTCACCTAGAGCCTCAGACTACATCTACCTTGATCGGCACGTGTCTCGACCTTACCTGCCGCACCGTCTGATCCTGCTCACTCTGTGATTTCGTCCAGCCGGAAGCCAACTGCCTGCTCGCAGCTTTGCACGAACAATGGCCGACCAGCTACTCGACCAAGTGCGTGATGCCGTAGAGGGCCAGATTGTGCGTAGTTCTCTCCAACGCCTCTACTCTGTTAACACGATTAATAGGACTTTGAAGGCCAGCGATTGGCAGAGCTTATCACGAACGTGCTACTCGGTGCTGTTGGGGTACGCTTCACCTTCCATTCCACTACATGAACGCCGTTGCTTACGCGAATGTACAGATCTTCGCTTTCTTCGTTGGGTTCATGGCCCAGGATATCACGCTTACGCTGTGGATCGGCCTCGCTGGCACCGTTGTTACTTTCCTCGTCGTCGTGCCGCCGTGGCCGTTCTACAATAAGAATCCGGAGGGTTGGTTGCCGCCGCATATTGTTACAAGCGGTATTCAGAACATCGATGTTGACGGGCAGAAGGTTGGTTAAGGTGGCATATGTTGAGTCAAAGGGGTTGCGTGCATGATGTGGTTTAAGGAATAATTCTTTGGGATGAATATGTTTCAATCATGACTTGAACGGACCCAACCACCGTGGGCTTCCTTTGCCCATGCTATGCTACCTCATAGCGCCGATTCTACAACCGGACGCCCAAACGACCATCGCCAGTTTTTAAAGGTTTGTCATATCGCCAAACTGACATCCTATGTCATGGTGGTTGACCTTGTGCCTGTTATGCATCCTTGAACCATACAGTTCACAGAGCTTACACAGATTTCTTTGTGGAGTATGTAGCGTATCCGCAGAGCGTCTCTTGAACTCCCTCTACCGACCGTACTTCTGGAACTCCCAGTCTCGGTTGTCAAGCGGGCACACTTGTCGCGTCTTTAGCCATCGGGAAATGCAGTGGAAGTGGAAGGCGTGCTACAGACGTTAGCTATGACGTTCGAAATAAGACATTCCCAACTTACGTTGCAGATACCCCAGGCAACGGTGCACTCTTCGCTGGTAGCGGAAGCCTGGTTGGCCTGGCACTCGATGCACAAGTCCATGATGTGATTACGGCAGATAGCGCAATTGTCGACGACGATGTCCCACGCCCAGAGAGCAACGGCGTTCCACTGTAGCTTGATCAGCATTTCGCTCAGTCTCTAAACATGGGATTGCCTACCTTCTTGACTTCGAATCGCTTCTTGTCGCCGTCTGTGCCGGCGCTCGCCTTGGTGGCCTTCGGCTTCTGGGCAGGTGCATCCGTCATGTTCACGTCCGCCATGGTGTTGATGTGTATGCCAGAATGTGGGGATGCGGGGAGCTATGCGCAGATTGTCGGAGGACGCGACGAGGTGAAAGATGGTTTGTGTCGAGTTGCCAGTACGAAAGCGGGTGTAGAGCTCCGGTGTTCTCAGACAGCCTCTATGTTCTATGGCTCGGGTGGCGGGAATGAAAGTTGATGTGAAGGCTCCAGCGGTGCCTACCAGCTATGAACAGCGCCAAGCCCCGCTCTTGCCTGGTACCGGGGTCAGCATCTCTCCAGGATGCCACAAAATCTGAATACTCTCAGTAAAGTACTCAAGTGCTAGAAGCTATTAACCACAGTTCTCTCTTGAGGCCCGACTGTATCTTTGCTCGCACTCCCAACTTTCGACGCTGTTCTGACAGTATCTCAGCCCTACCGCCGCAACCAGCCGCCGCCGCCGCCACGCTCGGTCTTAGCCGCAGGGGAGAAACAAGGCCGTCTTAGCGGACTTCATTCACACTTGCGACATCACAACACCCGTCCTTTACATACGACACTCTCTCTAGAACCATACGGTCCATTTCCATCTTTACCTCCAGACAAGTGGATATGAGCTCTTTACTCACCCGCCATCTAGCTACTACTCTATATTCCCCCACGAACCTTGCCTCGTCATCCCGACCCACATCATCCGTCACTCAACGCACGACCAAGGGCACCCGCCGACGACCCTCGAGATAACCACCGACCGCGTATACTGATAAACAAATTTCACAGACGTGACACTGCTACATGTCTAGCACACAAGTCGCTGCCTCTCCGCGTGCGCCGCGGGCCCACAACGCCTCAAAGCACAACGGCACTGCATCGCCCAACAACAACGGCGGCAGGGGTCAGAGGAGAAACAGAGGAAATCGCGCGCATAATGGCAATCAGGATATACCACACCAAGGTATCTCTGTCAATGCGCTTCAGGAGCCGTCACTTTCCGAGAGCGCAGTATTCTCGAGCGAGGAGGTAGCTATGCCTGTCGGGCCGCGACAGCCCAAGAAACACACGCGCTCCCAGCCATCCGCCGATCGTGTACTCTCGCCTACTGGGGTACATGCTGCCTCTCTCACGGACACGGAAGCTGGTCCTGGTCATTCTGCCGCGACACCTGCCAAACCCCAAGGCGCATATGCCGGTCCTACATTCCATGCTTCCCCGGCACCTTCTGCTCTACCGATTCCCAAATTTCTTTCCAAGTCTGTCCCTCCCAAGACGCATTCAGGTCCCCCAACCCCTCCACCTGAAGAGGGTTCAGACTCCGGCTCTTCGCCCTCACCATCACCATCGCGCGGAGCCCCTATCCCAATTCCGTCGCGTTCGCACCAAAACTCGCCGCTGGATCTATTGTTCAAAGCTGACCGAGCAGAGAAGGCCAGAAATGTCAATTGCAGTCCTCCTTCGGCGACTTTCTCTTCAAATGTTCCCATAAGCGGCGGCAGGCCGCAGCATGTTAAGCATGACTCATTCGGCTCTCTGAATGCGCCCTTTCCTATCGAACTGGAGGCGAACAATCAACCCCCTCATGTATCTCCGCCTGCTGCAAATCATCGATCTGTTACTGCGCCTTCAAGTATTCCACAGATGGAGGCTTTTGCCCAACCCAAGGAATCCGATGCAATCCAGGATCTTATGAATCGGCTTTCCATGTCTCAGAAAAAACCATCCTCATCTACTCCGCCGAGGACTGGATCTTCTCATTCGGCTATGCAGCATCACAGTCGCTCTCCATTCCATGATAGCAGGCCATCTCCCTTCCGCAGCACGTCCGGGCCTACCACGCCTGCTCCTTCGACACAAATTCAAGAGGATCCAAAATTATTCTATGGTAACCAAAACCTTTCTTCCAAGTTCAAGGCTGCCAAAACCGATTCGGCGAAGCCCAACTCTGGTCTCCGAACAGAAATCACTGCGGATTCACCAATTGTTCCTCAAGGCGCGTTTCCTCCTATTGCTTTAATGAACAATGATTCGAGAAACATGGTTGGGAATGCATTGAACGCTTCAGGTGGTCCTCGCCGTGGGTCGGCGCCGCATATTGCTTCTATTCCACCTTACAGAGGCGTACCTAACAACCATAATATCCGGAGTCCCAATCGGCGCAGTTACCAGGCTCATCCCAATCATACGCATATGAAGCCCAATGGCAACTTTAATCTGGTACCGACTGGTTCACCTGCTACGATACAGAAATCGACTACTGCTATGGCGTTCATTCCTTCTTCTGTACGCGCGAAGCCGCCACCCACGCCTCCCAGGAAGGTAGAAAGTGATAATATGGCTTTGGAACAAGACCTTAAACGTATGCTTAATCTAGGATCTGGAGACACGAACGGCTTCCGGTGATCTTTGGTGTCCTTTGCTTCCCGTTCGATATCCTGCATAGCTTGCGATTTGTTCATGCGTTATATTTCATTTGTCAATATTGCGATTCACTTTGTCCTTGTTTGACATGTTCATCCCCTGGTGAACCTTCTCTTACATGTGTATCAGGCGTTGTTTGTTTTTGGGACCGTGACCGGCGAGTCACTTAGGTGCTGGTGGTGGTCATGTTAGGGTCGCGGGCAAAGGCGTGATTGCATATGCGGCGTGATCATTTGTTTGCATGATTATCGTCGAAAGACATGATGACATGGCAAGATCGGATGTTCATGAGGACCACGGGGCGAACGCCGACAAGAGGGAATGAGTTGTCTCGCTCACTCGGCATTTCTTTCTGGTGGCTCACGGTGGGCTTTGGAAACCGGAGTCATCGCGTCAATTCGGCTATCCTCGAAGGATCCAGGCACGACGATTACCACTACATAAGACAGAAAAGCAGCAAAACACAAAAAAAAAATTGGGCATGATGCTAACCTCTGCCCTTTCCCAGAGGGCAGGGGAGTATTAGTGTCTAAAACCAATTCTTGCCACCTACCCGTGATGGTGAGGTTCCTTAGTATTTCATGATCCTTCTCTTTACTACCGCTTTCTATACATGACTCTTTCCCCGTACCTCTTCTCTGCGTTTGGGGGAATTGGCTCTCTGAGACTCTCACTGGAACGGATGTAGGCCCAATTCCATATCACACACTGGTGTTTTCGGCGTTACAGCCTGTTCATCATGAGACTATAGTGGCACTGGTCCCTCCCAATATCGCCTTGCATCTGGCTTCGCTTCTACAGATGCGACTTCAAGCTCGCCCTCACTGCGTTTCCTCTTCGCTATGGCAACTTGTCTTCACCGACGCAAAACTGCGTTTCTGCCTTCACGGCGTTTGTGTTTACTCTTTCGCCTCCGGCTTGACTTTCGTTGCCGTGGCACGACTTACGGCCGCCAGCGTCGACGCGACTGTTTCCCTAAACTGTACCCACACACAACATATCCAGTTTCTTCGTCACGCCCCCGCTTCGTTGCCGCCGTGTTCACTCCGCGCTCTATCGATTGCCCTTGAACGGACATTGAGGACCTGCAAGATGGATCCCCTCAAGAAGCAAGGTAATACAATTCTGCTTTTATTTTTGCCTCTTCTGCACGATATCCAGCGTTCCTGTTTTGGGGTTCTTTTTGGCTTTGTTTGCGTAAATCACACGCGATGGTACGGGTTTCGCCTGGGCAAGATTTGCCCGTAAAAGAGAGTTCAACGGTAAGTGAGGGAACTCAATCAAAGGCTGACGCTAGCAGCGTCCCGAATCTCCAAGGAGAAGGCCAAGGCAGAAGAGGTGATCACGACCCCCAGCTCAGCGCCGCCCGTTCCAGCTATTCCGGCCAAGTACAGGCTATACCCCACGTGCAAGCAGAATAGTCCTATTCCACCTACGCCGCCGTTCGCCAAACAGAGACCTGACACCGGTCGCTCTGCATCTAGCTCTCGTGCTGTTCCTCACGTGCCGCAGTCAATCGCGTCACGAAAATTTGTGCCACTTATGACGCCGTACAGCGAGGAGGGCGGCCTGCCCAAGTCGCTGACATCAACCGCTAACTCAGTCTCGAGCGTGCGGGACCCTGAACTTGCTCCACAGTCACCGTCCGAGGAAACTTTCAAAAGGCCGTCTTCAACTGCTAGCTCAGCTTCGAGCGTTCTGCAGCATAGATACGTGCCGAGGCCACCCAAGGGTACTACCTTCGGTGTCCCAAGGGAGGTGTGGGAAGATATATACGCAGATCACCCAGAGATCATACGCTTCAAAGAACACATACACAACGACGGGCCACCAATAGAGGAGATGGTATATTCCCCTGGTATTCCAGCCTCGGATTACCACAGATATAAAGCAAACTTTGAAGCTACCGGCTCTCCATTCGAGAGCACGAATGGGAAAGGAAAGAAGGACAAGACTGTTCCGCAGCCTTCGAGCTCCAAATCACTTACAGCAGCGGCCCCTTTCTCCCATGACCAGCACGAGGTTAAACATTCCGCTCCTCTTGACCCAGCCTCGCGTTTCTACGCCAATCGAGCCGCCGCATCCTCGACGAAGACGCTCAAGTCCATGTTCAAGTCCAGCTCAGCGGTTACTACACCGACTAATCCGGAGTTCGCACCTCTCAGTCACATCGTCGACCCCCAGACCGAATCGAATCGCAAGTTCTCATCCTCATCCCGTAGGCCTGCATCAAAAGAGAGCCGAATCGCTTCTACCTCTAGTAGTAGCGGCAGCCGTTTCTCTGTGGGAACGTCTTCCTTGGAACGGTCTAGCAAGGGTAGACTCAAGCCAAAGAAGAGTCTGCGCGACTTGTTTCAACGCTCTTCATCCTCAAGCTCTTCCAAGCAACCGGGACCCTTCCACATTTCCCGCCCCGTTCTTGTCCCGCAGCCTGGCTCCGACTCTGACGTCCCACCTCTCCCTGCGACCGTTAAGTTCACCAAGCCTCCGGGCCCGCCGCCCACGCGTCCGCAGCGTCCTCATGAAGAGGTGGATCAGGAGCTAACTGCGATGCGGGGAAGTGGTGTTACTCGTCTCGGATTTGGGAGCAACAATCGTGTCCCGCGGCGAGAAATGGGTATTCGAACGCCTAGTGGGGAGGTGTACGAGCGGTACAACCAGGAGAGGTATACGGTGAAGAGATTTGGTAAGGGCATGCTCATCAGGGATAGCGTGACGGGTACGAAGGAGTTCGTGGAGGACATCTGAAGGGGCAATGAGTACCCAAGGTCAGGTACGAAAGTGCAAGGCATGTATAGTAGCAATCGCATGAACGGTACTAGGGATTGGGTACCGGTTGTATGAAGGAGAATTGGATCTGCCCAGGTTTCGTTATGCTGCCTACAGGGCACTCAGCCGACACATGTGGTAGAATTAGGCCTTCCTGCCATGGATTCGAAAGCGGCAGAGTAAAAGTTAAGATATATTCTAATTGCCCATGACCTGCTAGTGAGTTCTGCCACGCCTTTTTGAGGCAATGCACGCTTTCTTAGACTCTAAAGTAGCATTAAAATCATGGAGTCAAGAAAACTTGCCAAGTCGCACTAACTGTTCCCGAGCTAGCCCCTTCACACACTTCCCGAAGCGATTCATTCATCTTCTGCGCACTGTTGCACAACGAAACTTGCTTTCACTGATCACTCGTGTTCCTGGAGAGTTCAAAGATGTCACGGCCTCTTACCCAATCTGACTTGATCTTTCCCACACAATCTCTTTCTATGTCCTCTACACTAAGTTCTCTAAAGCGCTCCGCGCTGTCCATCCGTAACCGTCTCTCGTCAATACAGTTCGATGCCAAGTTTGTCGCATCAGTATCCGTAGCTTTTGGGTTGCCGCTCGTTGCGAATGAGCGTTGTGGAAGCTGGTACATAACTCCGGAGAAGAAAGCCGAGAGCGTATACTTCAAGAGCACAGACGGACACACTAATGAATGGAAGTTCAGCGTCAGGAGATTGAATTTGCAGTTGCTCGATCTTGTCGGCAGATCTGGAGGATGCGTTATCGTGGACTCTACGAGGAGAGGTAAGAGCATGTCAGACGCATTTTCCAAAACAATTCCTATATGGTGCTGCGTCATGAACAACGCGCTTTTCTCTGACCTTGGAGAGCACGAGCTCCATTCAGCTCCTCAAGCAGTCTCGGAGTCGGAACAAGCGCAGATAGAGAAGAGGATGAATGGCTTTGTCCGCGAATTTCTGGACATTTGCAAACCGGATGTGGAGCTCTTGCGCAGCAAAATCCAGAAACCTCTACGGCCAATTTGGATAACCCAAAACTCGAGCATACCAGAAACACCGCCTTCATTTTCGGACTTCTACCCAGTGGTATTGTGTACGGCATCACGACGGGTGACTGGCGCTGAAGGATCTGAAGGCGGATACATCCAGGGTGCGGCTGACGATCACGAAGCTTGGTCGCAGGGCCTGACACCAACACTGTTCTGGAGCCACGAAGAAACACTGCTTAATACGAATGAAGAAGATCTTCCAGATCTCATCAAGAAACTTGTCGAGGAAGAGATAACCTCTGATGCAATACCAATACTCATCAAGCCAACATCCAACCTCTACATCTCTACCACACAGAATCTGAAGACCTCATCGTTCGACGTGGTGATTAGCTGCGGGACCGAACCGCTTCCTGAATTTCAATCCAAGTCGAGCAAACGATACCTACATCTCCAGTGTCAAGCAGGTAAACTCGGTTCGCGAGACTTGCGACATCAGCTCAAACAGTTGTTTATCTTAGAAACATGGCTGCCATCAGGTCCGACTGACAAGAAAATACTCATCTGCGATCACACGGGTAGAGATCTGGCCGTTGGCACAGCCCTCGCAATCCTCTGCATGTATGCAGATGCGAATGGCGTACTCGCTTGTCGGCCTCACGAAGGGGCCAAAATCGATAAGAAGGTCATTAAGCAGCGACTCTCGTGGCTCACTACTACGCATCCGACGCTGAATCCACCGAGGACGACGCTGCAATCTGTCAATGCGTTTCTTATGCCCAACCCGTCAGGTACCCATGTGCCGCCATCTCCTCCTGGAACAGCTCGTGCCACCTTCGCCGCCGCTTCAAGTACCTCTACTCGAAACCTACTTGAAGAGCCCCATACAGACGCACATTCATCTCCAGTCCCCCGCTCACCATCAACCACCCTTGCTCAACCATGTGCGTTGCTACCTACTGCCTCAACCATCTTCACCTCCCTGCAAAGTCACGGCCCCTGGGCTTTCACCCGGACCTTAACCTCAAACCTTCCTTCCCACCCCTCCGGCAATGTCACCGGAACCGCGACCTTCACACCCTTGCCTTGCTCGCGCCCCTCGCTTCTCTACACCGAGGAGGGCGAGTTTTCCACCGATACAGGTCTACGTTTCACCGCGCGGAGGAAGTATGTCTATATTTTACGAGGCGAGTTGAACAAAGAGGTAGAGGGGACGTTTGAAGGGGAGTACGTGGCTGTGCATTTCCACGAGGAGGAGGAAGTGGATGGGGGGTGGTTTGTTTGTCACGATGGGAGACATGGAAAGGAAAGAGGGAGGGGTAGTAAGTGTGCCGAATAGGGAGCAGCATCTGTGTGCGGAGGATTTGTATACCGCGCGGTGGGAGTTTCCTGTTTTTGGTGACGGGAAGAAGATGGAGTGGTGGAGGGTAAGGTATGATGTCAAGGGACCAAGGAAGGACTATGTGAGCGAGACGATGTATGCGTGAAAGCCTAGTCGTGCATTAAATGTGTCGTCGTTTTGCGTAGAGTGAAGTAGAGAGCAGAATCTGCCTCGCTACTAAGGGGTATCTCAATATATCCATGCGCCGAAAATCCTGGCAGCAACTCTATACACAGTTCTAATCCTCGCCCCACCCGTCATTCTCATCTACCTCAAGGACCTCAACGCCCTCCTCGTCCTGCTGGAACGTGACCTGTTTCTCCTTGCCCTTCTTCCCTTTCTTCTTCTTCCCTGCTTCGTTCTCGCCGCCTTCCTCGTCGCTCATGAACCCAGCCAATCTCCTTTGCCTCCTATCCTCCTCAAACTCCGCCCTGGCCTCCTCAATCTGCCTCTTCGCATCCTCTTCGGCCGCCACCAGATCCATCTTAATCTGCTCGACGCGATCATATTGTTCACTTTCTTTGCCCGAAGCTTTCAGGAATTCATCCCAGTTACCAAGACGGGTGTCCTTTTGCTGTAAGATTTCCTTGATGACCGCTGGTTGCTTGCGTTCTTCGCGGTTGAACTTGAGCTTAAGTGATCGGCGCGACACACCCTCGAAGAGCGTTGTCATCATGCCGAAGTCTGTGCCAAACATCCTGAGCGCATCGTAGAAGTCCTGCGTGCTTCTGATGTCCCACCGCTTGCCCTGACCAGGCAGCAGGAATTCTTCAGGAAAACGCTTGTTGTTCCGCATGAAGCTTCGCGACGTGATGCGATTCGTGAAGTCGTCTTCTTCAACAACCTCCTCAGCATAACGAGTTTCAGCAATCTCTTCGTAGTTCACCTGACCCGAACCTTGCACGATGCGCATCTCGCCCCCCACCATTTCGTACCTAACCTGTTCTTGCACCGTGCGGACTGCGTTTTCTTTTTCCTGCGCCTGGCGCTCCATCTCAGCATGTACGGCTCGACTGTTCATTTGTTCGGCTTCCTTCTCCTTCTGGCGTTGTTTGACTTCCTCCCAGTTGATCTCACGCATCTTCTTTTCACGTTGCGACAGTTTTCCAATACGAATGTTTCGGCGCGCAAGATCCTCCATGAAGAAGTTGTCCTCATCGATTACCTCATCCTCAGCGTCTGAAGGAGTTGGTGCTCTTGGTGGACGACCTTTTCGTCTCGGCTGCTGTTCACCTTCGCCGTTGGGCTGCGAGGTACTTTGACGCTTGCGCTTCCTCGATGGTGTCGGGCGAATGGACCTGCTGCCCTCGCCGTTCTCCGCTGGTTCACTATTCTCCACGTCCGGCGCGTTTTCAAAAGATTCGCTAATCTCGTTCTCCATTCCAGGCGTGACATCTTGTCCAGACTCCGCGGGCGTTGGGGCCGTCGCTTTGGCCTTTCTAAGTTGCCGTTTCTTAGGAGGTAGTTGGACCGTGCCATCCTCTTCATCAGTAGGTGCCCCCGCTGCTTTCCTTTTGCCTCTAGCCTTTGCACTTGGTCGTTTGGATCGTGGCGGGACATAATCATCCTCCACCTCCCCAGCCTCTCGCCTTCTCGCTTCCTCATCTTCTTCCCCGTCCATGTTTCGGAGTGTAACTGCCTTCCTCTTACGTCTGCCTGTAGGTTTGCGAGAGGTTATCGACCCTTCCTTGTTGCCAACTGCAGCATTGACCGCGTTCCATGATCGCTCCTCTGCGGGCTCCGCAGTGGTTTGCGTAGCGTGTATGTTCTCCGAAGCTGCATTCTGTGGATGAGTAGGGGTTACGGTATCAGCGGTGATTTCTGAATAGATAGCAGGATCAACTGGTGTTTCCACGGGATAGCTGGCGACTTCGGCTGGTTTGGTAACATTTGCAGCAGGCTGGGTAATAGCTTCGGAAGAAGATTCTGCGACGGGATCAGCGGTTCGGTCCGGTTGCACATCTTCTGCTGACCTCTCATAGGCTGACTTTTGCTGTGCAGTGGCTACAGGATCCGCGACAGCAGCCTCTGGTTCTGCCAGTTGTGTTTGTCTTTCCTCTGGTGCTTCTGATCTTTGTCGCTGCGGTGAACGTTCAGACTCATTTTCTGCAGTAGCTATCGGCGAGGTGGCAGCCCGCGACGCAGGTTGCGCAGAAGTATCGGTGCGTTCTTTGGGTTGAGAAGTAATGTTCTCGATTGTGGAAGCGGGCGTTGATGAAGATTCGGTGGCCGCATCAGGAGCGCTCGTGTCAGCGACTACAGTCGGCGGCACATGCACTTCTTCTGTCGGGGGCACATCTTTTCGGATCGGTTCTTGTGTCGTAGTGGGTGTAGGAGACTGTGCGGACGCAGATTGCTCGATGTTGAGCGTATGATCTATTTGGGCTTGAGACTGTTCAAGGACGGGTGTAGAGTCTGCTCGTGTTTGCGACGGAGTTTGCGAGGTCTCCTCTAGGACAGGATTGAAGTTCGAAGAGGAAGGTACGGTCGGCTTAGGTGCGGCAGGTGCGGCAGGTCGGCGTCGAACAGCCTTCTTCGGTGCGAATGTCTTTGCACCCTCTGGTGCAGCGTCAGTTTGGTTCGGGTACTGTTCCTAAAGGGCCAATTTACTATTGATGAAAGCAGAGGTAATGGTTGGCGCTTTAGGTGCGGCTTTGGGCTGCGACTGCTCCCCCTCTCCCGACATCTCGACGCAGAGTGCTGCTGCCGCGAATTCTATGCGACGAGGTTACAATGTGAAGCCAGAAAGTTTAGTGGGGAAGACGCGCCTGCCTTCTGCACAGACAGCACGGACACGCCAAGCTAAGTAGTGCATGCCTTAGCGTGCACGTGATCAAGGATCGAATCTTCGCCTGCGAGTCTGAGGACCAAGGACACTCACCCTCCACCACCGGCCACACACGACAACCTCCACCCGCGCCCTCACTTCTGTCTCTCCTTCAACGGCGATCGTGTATCTCTCCTTTTCTTCTTATGACTTGATTGGCGCTTCCCTCGCCGCTATATCGCCAACGTCGCTTCGACTGCTCTGATGAGGCTCGAAGCCAGAACCGTCGTGCCCCCATCGCTTGACACCGTCAAGATGGAGGACCGCAAGCGGCCCAGCGCGTCTGACGACTCTGTACCTCCTGCTAAGAGGCAAGCCGTCGCCGTGAATGGTGTGAGACCGCATCCAGACGCTGACATGCCGTGGAAAGACGACATCGAGGTCCGCCTCCGCTCCGCCCCCATTTGCGCCCTTGCCGCTGTCATCGGACACGATCGCTGACCATAAATTGCGTGTAGTCTTTTCAGAAAGATGCCATCCTCCGCCAGATGCGCGAGTATAAGCGTGAAAAGGCCACGGTCGAGTCTCAGCTCCACGAGATCGAGAACCGCTCCAAACACCACGACGACCACCTGCGTACGATCGATATATGGTTTGATCAGGTTAGTGCATACTGCTTTCGATGTCCTGGGGCTGTGCTGACGGTTGCTAGTTGATTGATGAGATTAAGATACTAAGCGGGGAAACGCTTCCCTCGGCTCAGCAAGATGGTGAGTGCACGCCCCAGGACGTAGAAGCAGTATCGGTATGGTCTCTAATCGGCACGCCAGGAGCTCCCAGCATACCCGGATCTCTTTTCTTTGAAGACAGCGAGACTCTGCGCAAACACCTGTCTGGGCGTAAGGACAAAATCTTGTCAGCATTAACCACTTTGTTCGCAAAGTATCCCCCAGCCAGTCCTGAGGTGGCTAGTCTGCAGCAGCAAATGTCGAGAATCCTGGCTTCGGAAAAAGAACACATATGCGAGCTACAGAGGATCGGCACGGAAAAGGAGCAAATGGCCGAACGATTGGTCGCCGCTACCCACCGTTATATGATTGCGGAAAAGAAGCTCGACAGATTGAAGAGTCAACAGGTTCAGAAGCTGGAGAGTCAAACCTTGGCTAATGCCACTGTCAAAGAAGAAACCCCTTCTGCAAGCAACGGTGCGGAACCGATGAATGGTGTTGAACCTAGTGGACCAGCAGAAGGGTCAGAATCGGACCGTAAACAAGCGCTAGCTGAAGCTGCGAAACGGAAGGAACATGTGGAGCAGCTGGAGGCTGAGAACAAGAAGCTGACCCAGGAGGTAACGGCGCTGAACGTGAAACTAGCGGGTCTCTCCGATGACGATTATGCCAAAACGGATCTATTCAAGGCCTTCAAGTCACAGCACGAGGACGTCATCAAGCGCATAAACAATCTGGAAGCAACCAACATTCAGTTGCGGACGGAAGCACAGAAGTACCAAGCCGAAAGGACCGCTTATCGCATAAAGGTAGACGATGAAGCTCGTGCCACAATCAGTGAATCTGAAGGCGCCGTGGTCCAAGCCGAAGCCAATTTGACGCGCATTCGCAACGCTCGTGACGAACTTTTGTCCAAGGTTAGCATTTTGGAGACCACCCAGAAGAACGTGGATGCCTCGAAACAGCAGACCCAGGAGCTGATGAGCGCATGTGAGAGCAGGATCGCTGCCCTAGAGTCCGAGTGCGAGCGACTGCGCTTGCAGATTGCGGAGAAAGAAAAGACAGAGGGGTCGATAGAGCAAGAAGATCTGACGCCGGAGCAGCTACAGAGCAAGCTCAAGACTCTCCAAAGTCAATACCAACTCGTGGTCAACGAGCTTCCGGCTATGGAAACAGCGTGGAAAAAGGCCCAAGCAGTCGCTGGAAAGAAAATTGCCGAGACCGCAACGTGGGAAGAGAACATGACTAAGGCATATGCGGACAAGGCGAAGGCTGACCAGAAATTTTTCGCCGCGATGAAAGCTAAGGAGACCCTTGAACAACAATTGCGAGTACTGCGAGCTCAGGCCACCAAAGGAACTGAAGTGGTTGCGCAATTGAAAGAGGCGGATTCATTAAGCCGATCCATGGTGGACAAACTGGAGAAGCAGACGGCTGAGATGCGGGCTCAGATGGAGGATCTTTCTCGGCAACACCGGGAACTACAACAGAAGACTAACGAGGCCGCCATCATTACCGAAGGGTATGTCAGCCAAATCGCAGAACTCAAGAAGCATGTGGAAACCAAGGACGCCGCTTATCTTGAGGCGAAGAAATCGAAGCGCGAAGCCGAGGTTGAGCGGGATAAGATGTCGGAGAAGATCGAAGGCTTGGAGCAAGACATCGATCACTGGAAGCAGAAGAGCTTGGGTAACCAAAGCGAGCACACTGCATTGATGGAGGTACGTACATCTGCGGACAACCTTCAGGCTCCTTACTTACGAATGCGCAGTCTATGCTACAATGCCAGATCTGCAAGAACAAGATCAAGAACACCGTTATCAAAACATGCGGTCACGTCTTCTGCGACGGCTGCGTCCAGGATCGACTCACCAACCGGTCGAGGAAGTGTCCCAATTGCGGCAAAGCTTTCGGCAACGGCGACCTCATGCGCATCCATATCTAGGACTGATGGATCCAAAGTCAACGACGACAAGCACGGACCGGTCCTTTGTAATTTTTTTGTGTGAACAGAGCGACTTGTACAATATTGGACGTTTCTTTTCGATCTTTGCGACATGCACGATGCGATCTGGATGATGTTTTTGCGTGGAGGAGTCCGGAGAATTTCCAGCTTCACGACCATTCCAATGTGCTGCAAGCATTCGGCACATGATGCTGTCCATGGCAATATGGTGTGGGAACAAGCAAGCACCCTTTTGTTTTTGCAATGCATGGCTGGGAGGCGGGCATGCATGTCATGTTTTACTAGATGCCTTTTCAATTTTCTATGTACGTCCGAGAAGAGGATGTTTGGAATGGGCACTGGGTGATAGGGTGCCGCAGCGATGCGTATATATCTTAAATAGCATGAGGTGCTGCGATTGCCCCCTGGGTCGAGAAAGTCGCGGTGGCCAAGGAAGCACAAATGAATAAAGAATTCAAAAGCAAATCAGGAATTGGGATGTATTGTGAAGCCGTGTAAGGGGTATATAGCCGTACTCTTCAGAGGTCGAAGAAGTGGAGAGCAAAAGAAACGCCAGCAATGCGGACAAAAGCGTCGTGACCAACCCATTCCATGCCATCCCATATCCCATCCTACCAGTTGTAATGTTAACCGTCTATAAACGCTCAGTTTGACCCGTTTATACTGCTGTTCGGAGCTTTGCTCCGTGGATCACGTAGTTCACCGCACATGCAGCACCCTCAGTATCAGATTCCAGAACTTCAAGAACACATTAATAACCAGTGCGAACGCCGCGACCGGAACCAAAATCTGGAAGACCTCGAGCGGGTTTTTGGGGCGAACCTCCGTCTCGATCCATCCTGCGCCCTTGAGCGGATTCGCGCCGTTGACAGCAGGACTGATACCCGCGTCGGCGGGGAATCGGCCGTTATCCAGGTAGTGCTCAATGAGGTCATCTTTCTCGCGGAAGCGCGCGAGAAGCCAGTCGCCGAAGACTTTCTCGTCGTGTGTGGGGATATCTTTGATAGCGAAGCGGCGCCAGTGCATGTTCACGGATTTGGGGGGCCGGCCTTCGAAGTAGGTGCTGCGGAGGGTGAAGAGATCCTGGCCGTATTGGCCGCGGCTTGGGAGTGTTATTTTGAGGTTTTCCAGGAAGAAAGGAGAAGTTGACTTACGGCACGCCTTCGTAGGCGACGGTGCAATCGTACATGTAGTCGACAGTCTTCTCCAATTCCTGCAGACAAAACAACAGCCCTGTGCTTCGAGGAAGCATCGCATGCCGCAAGTCTTCGATGCCGTTCTTGTCAGCCCACTTCTTGCTGTTTGCCCGCCCATTATCGGACAAGTTGGTGCCCTCTGGGAAAATGAGCAGCCACATTGGGTCAAGGAAGGAGGAGCCGGACATGGGGCCTTGATGGGAGGAGCTCAGCTTGCGCAGGCGGTACTGAAAGCGTTCCTTATCCTTTGCCCACTTGCGTGAGAGAAAGATGAAGCCGTAGAACATCATGCCGGTACCAAGGACAGGAATGTACTTGATAGACTCTTTGAGGATGATGTAGAGGTGGCCGTGCATCTTGTTGGTGTAGGCGACCCACCAAAGATAGACCCAGTCGGTGTAGATCTGTTGCAGTTAGCATGGCGTGGTGTCCCAGAGGATAGCACGATGTGGTCTACCTGGTGGTTTGCAATCAGAACCAGCCGTTCTGGGAAGTCCGTCTCAAGCCTTCCATCTTCCGTCTGCCTCAACTGCCCCCTCACACTCTCGTCCCCACTGACTCTCATTTTGACGGGCGCCCACCAGTGCGTCATTGTTGTGACCAGCACGCCAAACTGCTGCTTTGTCATAGCCATCCAGGCATAAAAGTAATCCATGCTGTAGAAATACAACGGCGCGCCGATGACCTGTGATACGGCGATGCTGAAACCCGGAGTTAGCACCCTGCACGACGGCGTTAGCACCAGAGAAACCTACGCAATGCAGCCTCCGTTGAAATACACGAAGAAGAGGAGCATGCGCAGCGCCTGCGTCCAGGTCCCATGCTTCGCGACACCGCTGGGGTGCGCGTCCGCAGGTGAGGCTTCTGCAAGCTTCTTCTCGTGGTCTTTCTTCGGCATAGGTGATATGGTCGCGGCGGATGTGGGCGGATGGCGCATCTTGAGCTCGGTCGCCATGGTGGAAGAGGATGTTCGGGCGACGGAGCCTACGGGTGCGTGCACGGGAATATGTAGGGGTGGTATACGGTAGGCGTCCGCGTGCCTGAAGAAGGTGGCCTGGTGCGGCTTACGGCGCGTGGGTGGGCAATAAAGAATAGGATACAAGAACAGCGGTGCTGCGAAAGAATAACGTGTTCATGTAGCGAAAGGTCCTGAGACATCAACAATCTGCGGCGTGCAAGTTGGGTGGAGAGTAGAAGTAATTCGAAGCATGGTGCAAGATGCTGCTGACACGCACTGCCCCACGCTCGAGCTCAAGCTCGCTCGGACGAATAGATCACCCCCGCCATGCACATGTGATAACATGTAAACGCCGCTCGGAGCTTGGGCCGCCAAGGATTTCTTCTCTGTCGCAACTAGAGTTATACCGTGGACTGTCGCACGACCACGATGAGGTGCTGCTGTCGCTGCAAGATTGTCTGACTCTAGCCTGGACCACGCATAATACCAGCAAAAGATCTCCAGCCTTGCGATTATCATCGCCCTTTACAACGTCTTTGACAGGTAATGGCGGCTGCGCATCTCTCCAAGCTCTCCACGTGCGACAACATACGACGAACGACTCCCGTCCGATAGCATTACAGCTTCCAGGATGAAGCTCGCCGGCCTTGGGCGACCCATCTGCTCGCGATGTCTCGCCGCACGCCAATTTTCACACACTGCGCGCAGACGCATCGTCAAGCCCATCACAGATCTCCCCGACCGCATAAAACCGTCCTTCCTTGAGCGCCCAGATGCTACACTGCTCTCGTTACAATGGCCTTCTCCACCGCGAAACATTCTCATAACGAAGAAGAAGCGCACACCTGGCATCACAGAGTCACTCATAGAATATACCACGCATCTCTCGTCCACCTATCCAGGCATCAACATCATACTCGAGCCAGAGTCCGCGTCAGAGATTCACGAAGTAGTGTCTTTCCCGGTATACACATACGATCCCGCACCGCAGAATGGCGCACCCGCCCATCTTTCGGATAAAACCGACCTGATCTGCACCCTCGGCGGCGATGGCACCATACTACGCGCCAGCAGTCTGTTCTCGCACGCGACTGCTGTTCCGCCTGTATTGAGCTTTGCCATGGGCACACTCGGCTTCTTGGGAGAGTGGAAGTTTAGAGAATACAAGAGAGCATTTCGAGAAGTGTACATGAGCGGAGCAAGCGACGCCTACGCCAATCTGGATATCCCCGAAGCAAGTACGCCCTTCGCGGTTTCACCCTTACCAGATGACCCGCTTGACAAGCCGCTCTCATACGCAGATATCAGAGGCAAAGCCATGGGCTCCAACCGCACTGCGCGCGTCCTTCTCCGGAATCGCCTCAAAGTAGGCGTCTTTGGTCCAAACGGAACCCGCATCAACAGCTCTATGGACCAGGACACGTACGCCTTAAACGAGATCGTCGTGCATAGGGGCGCTTCTCCTCACCTGAAGATCGTAGATGTCTTCGTCGGTGGCCGCTTCCTCACCGAAGGCGTCGCCGACGGGATGATTATTTCTTCACCCACCGGATCTACAGCATATTCTCTCTCTAGCGGTGGCTCCATCGTGCACCCGCTCGTCCCCTCGCTCCTCCTTACGCCCATTTGCCCGCGTAGCCTGTCCTTTCGCCCGCTCGTGCTCCCCGCCAACACACCCATCACCCTGCGCCTTGGCGAGAAAAACCGCGGCCGCGAAGTCGAGGTCTCCATAGACGGGAAGAGCATCACGGGTGGAATGGGCGTCGGCATGGAAGTCCGGGTACTGGGTGAACATGTCAAGACAGAGGCGGGTGAGTGGGTTGGTGGGGTGCCGAGTATCGTGAGGGGAACGGATGGCATTGGGATGGAGCTGAAAGAGGAGGATCATTGGGTGGGCGGGCTGAATGCGCTGTTGAAGTATAATTATCCGTTTGGGGATCAGGATACTTCGGAAGGTGGAGGGCGTGCATTATAACCTCTACGATTGGGAGTGGAATTTGAGGAAGTTAGAGATGTTGTACGATATGGAGTGGAGAAGACACTATACCCCTGCTTTAGTGTATGATCATGGGAGTTTCTGATTGACTCGGGCCTGGAACAATCTCGGCGTGGGCAACCGAACACATGGTAAAAGCTAGGGCTGAGGAGATTTCCGCGGTTCGTCCCATACAAATTCTCTGCACACTAGACGAAAAGAATCTAGATATGCAAACATATCAGAGGAAAGGCTTGGAGTGCGCCAATGGTGTCCAATGCATTCCTACGGACAGCGTTCGCTTCAGCCGACGTTGCGCAAGAAAAGCAGTCCTATTATGATAACGCAATTGTGACAGACTTTAACACTCAATTTATTGTATGCTGGCCATGGGCTAGTTAGCGTCGTGCAAGTAAGTGAATTCTCATATTTTCAATAACCTTCGATCGCCCAAGTATCCAAGAAAATAATCGAGTAGTTCAAGTTATACGATTCCAAAGCATTCCCCACTTAAATCACGACTTCAGCCCTTCAGCCCTACAGGTCCTGCTCAAACAGCAAACCCACTACCATGAGTCAAGCTCCGGACGAAAACCATAAACACCACGCTCCACTGTACAGTAATGCTATGATGCGTGACGTCAGCGCCTTCAGATTAAAAATCACACCGGGTTTTCACAATCACCATGCCTATTCTGGCCGTGCAGCAAGGATCCTGGTGCAGGCTCAGGCTAGTTTTTGCTTGGCAGTCCCACGATGATTGGACAACGGGGATTACTAACGGAGCTTAGAGATTGATGTTCCCTCCGCTTTCTACGCACCGTCTCTTTGTTAATATGTCCGAGTTGAGGCACAACGAGACCAAGAAACCTAAAGCCTATGACCGAGTAACTGGATCACAGCGCGCGGCTTCCACTACGGAGCCAATGAGGTCGAATCGCTTAGGATAGGGCACCTCCACCTTTTGCGTGCAGGGGCATTACTAACGCAAAGGTTGCTTTGTGAGCCGGCTGCTTTTGCTTATAGTGCATACGCCTGCGGGAAGGGCACGGACGAAGATGGAGGCCATGGTACCTAGGAGTGTTGGTGTATGGCGCGGTGGTGAATACATAAGGGTAAGGGCTGTCGCAGGTCGTCGTCATTAAACCCATCCACCTACAGTTTACTGTCTCGAAAACGTGACCGGGCCTCGGCGACTAACTACTCTCAACAAACCCTTTTTTGTTGCACACCTGTGTCTTTAGGTTGATTACGACGTGCTTTGCCTTGGGAAGGGCTCACTCAGATTCCAAGTCAACAACACTATGCAGGCACTTATTCGAGATGCGCCCTTTGGGCAAATGATCCGATGGATAAATCCTCGTCTACTACCTTACCCAGAAGAGCGCGACGACTTCGAACTTCCGGTGAGTAACCATAGCCGCTTTGAAGCAAGATTCTAATTGATTCGTCCCAGCCCGCCTATGTGCAGATGCAGCACGGAAAGAAACATGCACTACCCGCTTCAGTTAGAACACCCTCGGAACCCATATCAGAAGAGGGCCTACCAACCGAAGAGTTCTGCCCAGAAACCGAGAAATCAACTGAAGAGAAAGAGTCATCGGAAGACGAATCAGTTTCGGACCTCGAGAAGATCCAGACTGCACGGACAGCATACACCACACGCTCGCAGATCTCGCGTGTAGGCACACGGGAAGCGCTCTCCAAGTCAAACACCCGCGCAGACCTCGAGCAACAATTCTCGCTTGCGACTGTAGAACGTGGACCCTCACGACCGATCGAACCGGAAGTTCGCGATGACGGCACTATTCTCGTCGATTGGTATACCACCGATGACCCGGAAAATCCACAGAACTGGAGCTTCAGCAAGAAAGCACTAGTCTTGTCACAAATTCTCATATACACAATGGCTGTGTATATGGGTAGTGCGATCTATTCACCCTCAATCCCTGGTGTCATGGAACGCTTTGGCGTCAACCTAGAGACCGCATCGATGGGCCTTTCTATGTACGTTCTCGCATACGGTATTGGGCCCTTATTGTTCTCGCCGCTCAGCGAGATCCCGATCATTGGTCGCAACCCACCCTACATCATCTCGTATGCGATCTTCGTCATCCTACTAGTCCCGTCCTCTCTAGTCGACAACTTCGCGGGTCTGATCGTCCTCCGCTTCCTCCAAGGTTTCTTCGGCAGTCCCTGTCTCGCTACTGGTGGTGCAACGCTGCAAGACCTCTACAGCCTGATCAAACTCCCCTACGTGCTCAGTCTCTGGGCATTTTCAGCCACCTGCGGCCCCGCCCTTGGCCCCATCATAAGTGGATTCTCTGTCGCTGCAGAGAACTGGCACTGGTCGCAGTGGGAGATGCTTTGGATGCACGGCCCTGTTTTCCTGTCCCTCTTCTTCCTGCTCCCTGAGACCTCCTCCAACAACATCCTCCTCCGACGCGCCGCCCGGCTCCGCGCCCTCACCGGGGACCATCGCCTCAAGTCGCAATCTGAAATCGACCAAGCGAAGATGACTCCCCGCGAGGTTGCCATCGAAGCCCTCTGGCGTCCCTTTCAGCTCGTTCTGCTTGACCCTAGCATAGCCTTCACGGCTGTGTACACAGCTTTGATCTATGGGATATTCTACAGCTTCTTTGAAGCGTTCCCGTTGGTTTATGAGGTCATGTATCACTTCAACCTCGGAGAAATGGGCCTGACCTTCCTGTCCGTCACTGTCGGCGTCATCATCTCTATCGCTGCGTACTGGGCGTACATTTGGTACATCGTCGAGCCTGAGATTCGCGCTCATGGGCTCGGTGCACCAGAGCGAAGGCTTCTTCCCGCACTGGTTGTCACATGGTTCGTCCCAGCCGGCCTATTCATCTTTGGTTGGACCAGCGACCCTAAGATCCACTGGATTGTAAGCTGCATCGGTATCGTCATCACGACGATTGGCATCTTCCTTATCATTCAATGCGTCTTTCTGTACCTGCCGCTCGTATACCCACAGTACGCGGCAAGTCTGTTTGCGGGTAACGACTTTATGCGCAGCGCGCTCGCGACTGGTGCTATTCACTTCAGCAGCCCGATGTTCAGGAATCTAGGCATTGGAAGGGGCATTAGTCTCCTAGCGGGACTGACGGTTGGGTGCAGTGTGGGTGTGTACGTGCTGTTCTTGTTTGGGCACAAATTGCGCGCGCGATCGAGGTTTGCGGCGCAGTAAGTAATGTAGTGCGACTTGTCCGATGATTTGGGATATGTGGCTTGATGGAAGCAGGAAAGCTACCTAGATATTATAGAGGGAGAGCATTGATGCATTTACGGTTGTGGACGGGAATACCGCCACGAAAGCGAGGAGTTAGGGCGTTGAGCGGTACAATCTATGAGAAGCATGGATGGTAATAATAATAAATCTTTACATGATCATACCTACCTTTGCCATTACTCGCGCCTTTTGGTTGTGGTCACTGTACATGCGTCGATCAAGCGATCAAGCAGATGTCTGCAAGATCCACGGCTCGGTACTGGGCACGCTTGAATACCAGCATGGCTAGTTGAATCTTCACTGAATCTGGAAATTAGGCTTGCTATCGACAAGACGAGGTTGGAGTCGCGATCTAGTCTCGTTACCGTGTGGCCAATCAAATCGCGAGCGCAAAGCCTCCGCGGGACGTCATCGCCGTTCGCGCGCCACATTTGTCATTCTGTTGGTCTCCATGTCCTTGGTCCTAAACAGAAAATCATATGTGCCAATAACACTATTTCGGTTTTCCTATGTCCCATTTCCTTCACTTTCATTCTTCTTATTTGCAACTATAGAAGAGTCCTTTTCATCATGGGATTATTACAGAAGATGCTGCTCTTCGGCTCCGCGGGCGTGCTGTTTGTTGTGCTGGCTGTGAGCTTGTGGCCGGTTACCTCGCCGCTGCCGCCATATACAGGACCCTATGAGGTGGGGCTATTGGATCTTGAGACGGAGGTTAGTGAGAGGAGAGTGGTGCATCCTGCAGTGCTAAAGGAGACTGGAGATAAGGCTTTTGAGGTATGTATACCTCCCTCTTCAACGAAACGAAGCATACAATGAGAAGAGCTCAAGTGCTGTTTTTGGTCCCGATCAATACCATGGTTACAATTTCCCTCCGTTACATCTGCACAACACCTTTAATCTTGAACTGTCTCAAGATCTTCCCATTCCTTTCTGTCGGTGTCCCTCTGTACCACACACCAACCCAATCCTTCAATTTTAGCCCAATGCTAACAACTCGCCAGCTCTCTACCCTCGCAATAACCCTCTATTATCCCTCCTCCCTTCCCCAATTCTCCACTCGCCCTTGGGCCCGCCCTTGGCTTCCCCAACCCATCTCCCTCATTGGCACCGGCTACGCCCGTCTCATAGGGATTCACTCCCCACCTGTCCAATCCATTGTAACCTTTTTCCTCTGGGCGTTTGGCTCCAACACCGTCATTCCAGGTGTCGTTGACGGCCCAGTATTGAACGCAAAGACCGTGGAAGGGTTAGGTGAGGTTATTACGGGTGTCGGGATGAAGGGCGAGAGCAAGGGCAAAGAGAGTATGGAGGAGGTTCTGGAACTGAGGAATGTAGATGTGAAAAGTGAGAAAGCGTTGGGAAGGAAAACATTGCCGATAGTAGTGTTTACGCATGGGATGGCTGGGATGTCGCAGAGTTATTCGAATTTGCTAGGGAGTATCGCTAGTCATGGTTATGTTGTTGCGGCTGTGGAGCACAGAGACGGGAGTGGGCCTGGCACAGTCGTACACTATCCCGGCGGTGGGAAGCGATATGTGTGGCACCTCAAACTGGAAGATTTGCAGTAGGTTTTCTCATTCATGAGAGTGGGTGCTTGAAGGCTGACTTTCTAGGTCTGAAAACCCTATAACCGACCTGGATCTGAAAGAAATACAGCTGAACTTCCGCGAGGCCGAGATCATAGAGACCATCCGGCTTCTCGGTCGCCTCAGTAACGGCAAAGGCGCCAAGATTCGTAACCTCAAGCCCAAATCACCAGAGTCCGCACTTCCGGGCTTCGAAGATCGCCTAGACATGTCAGCTATCACAGTTGCAGGACACTCGTACGGTGCGACAGGAGCTCTACAAGCATTGAAGAATGCACCAAATAAGGACATGCCGATTAACGGCGCTATCATGCTAGATCCAGGGAAGGGTTCCGGACCGTTAAACCATAACATCAAGTTGCCAACACTGGTTATGCAGTCGGGAGAATGGACAGAAAAACTAACCAAATTCTACGACGAAGGCTGGCATTTCGATGTTGTGAAGAAGCTGGTCGAGAACACAAAGAAAGGGTGGTTCATGACGCTGGGCGGTTCGGCTCACCCGTCTTGTACCGACGCGCCATTGATCGTCCCGTGGATTATGAAGCTTGCAACGCATACTACGCTTGATGGAAGAATCGCTTTGAGGGAATACATCTCAACATCAGTTGACTTCTTGGAGTACCTGAGGAACGGACAACAGAAAGGAATGTTGCAGAAAGAGGCCGGAAATCCGGCTGGTCCATTAGGGGAGGCGGAGAAGCGCATGAAGGTGAAGGGTGGTTTTGGAGCTGATTGGGAGATACACGTAGTTCCTTAATCATAAAACCACGGGATCGAAGATTCTGTCGTATACCATTAATTGGCGTACAGCCGCAACTTGTACCGTACAAACGTACTGTCTTGGAGTTCGCAGCATGCTTAAGCCTTCGGCCAGATACCATAATTCCTATTCCGTGAAGTGTCAGTGACTGGTTCTTGTGTGCCCAAGACTTTCTTGCGGGGTGTGATCTCACCTTAAGAATCCAAAGAAATGTCGCGGATGCCCTCAAGGTCACGAAAATGCTCACGGAATTTCAGGCGACCATGCCCAACCGAGTTCGTGTTCACTAAGAAATATCCGGAGATATTCCAATTATTGCGCTCCAACCAAGGCATGAGCAAGAGTGATGTGGAATTCTCAAGATCATGGCTGTGGTAAGATATGTCAGTTTGAATTCCAAGATACTGTTTCAGTTTGCGTACATTGGAGCGATAGCGCAAATGTGGACCTCATTAAGGTGAAGCCTTCGAAGTGTTGCCTGGTGTCTCTCGAGGAAACTTATCAAGACAGGGGTCTCAATGTGCATGTTGTTTATGGCTAGGTAATGCAACTTCGAAAACATTATCGAACGATAGTCCAAGTCTCAGAGAATCCCCAAGTAAGCGTCCTCATATAAAGGATCCCCACAATGAATGCCCAGATTCTTAAGGCTGGTCATGATCGGAAGGAGTTGGTACAACCACTCGAACCTATAACCATCATGCGGATCGGTGGCGTCGCTCCCATGCGCATAATCGAATGTGGCCACATCCAGACCTTGAATACGGGACAAGTACTTCATCTCGGTAATCTGACTCATGGCAAATGTCTGAGATGGCGTAGCAGAAGGTGTAATTTGGCGAGAGTTGGGCGTTTTGGAGAACGACATATCGTACGGCACGCCTTTGAGATGCAGACTGCCGCTGAACGGGATCCCACTACGATGGATGGCTCCCAGTATGACACCAACGCCATGGGCTCCTATTGCTTTGAGCTCGCCCTCCACCTCAAATCGTGATTCGTAGCTATCCTGTTTTGGAGATACCCAAGATCGCATCGAAGCACAGAATGGCTTCATTCCAATATCATTGATAATCTTCTTCAGGCCCCAAACCAGTTGATAATCAGGAATAGAGTCAGCCAACCAGATATCTTTGAGTGCCGGCAGATGCCGGAGAGCTTCAGCAAGTAGCTCAACATCCACGCCCTTTTTTCTAACGTAATTGAGGTCGTGCTGGTAGTGGCCATAGATGCGGCGCCGGGCTCGACGAAGTTGTTTCTGAGGAGGCTTCATACCAGATGGCTTTGCATTACCGTGCTGCAGTTGTGTTATGGAGTCTCCATCCTGCCGGATATTGATCCGTCCTCCCCAGTCTTGAATCACGATTGGTTTGCCGGTCAAACACTGCTTCCCACGGTTTGGGAATGCCACCAAAACCAGTTGTATTCCCTTGACCGAAGGGCTGCTCTTTGGATCTTTTGCGATTTGAACCAGCCTCTCGAGGCCCTCTCTAGTGAGGGTAACAGTGGGGACCTCGAAATGATGATTGAAGAAGCCTATAGGACGAGAATATGTTTAGCTTGTGAAACTCGAATACTGCCGAGTGAGGCAACATACCGCGATAAGTCTTTGCGTGAATTGTCCGCGAAGCCAATCTGAAGTTTTTTAATTCTTTCCCGTCGAGATATTCGCAGATAGACGTTATTGTTTCCGTTGGCAGGTTGCTGAGGAAGTCAGCGTCCCGCAAGGAAGGCGCCAGTGCCGGTCTATTCATGGCCTGTGATTGTTTGCCTGAAGTTACTCTCTGATGGGACGTGAGCGTCATATATATCAGAGCGGACTCGCCTCGCGCAATTGCTTACTTGAGTGTGCCCCTCAACAAAAAAAAAAATAGGTGAACAAAACTGTAGTCGAGCGGCGACAAAACAAAAGAGCTCTAGATACAATGTTTGTAGGCACAGCTTAAGGTGCGCTCGGACCAACCCTACACGCTAGTTTTAGAAGTAGGGAAGGTGCGACTTACAGAAGCAGCGAGCGCAAAGTTGCCGTTCGGGCCTTGACGCCAACCTTAGCGGATACACTTCAGCGTGGGATGCTCTGCTCGCATGTAATGGCCGAGAAATCGGTTCAGTGGCTCCCATTGTATCAGTGCAGGTCGGCTCAGCCGGTGCCTTGGTGCGTTGCTACATGGATGTAAGGCTTTGGTTACACAACATCGGCAGCACGTATAGGAGGGTTACAGGTACTCGAGAGCATATCCAATTCATCATGTAAAATTTTCTTTAGGGTCTGCTCCTAGTAGACGTGTTGAGATATACCAAAGGACATTTGGTTTTGCTTCGATGGCAAATCGGGCACGCCGTACTCCCGTCGTGCCCGCCGAAACGTCCAACAAGAAAGCCATACTCCCGCTGTGAAGGCCATACTCCCGCTGTGAAGAAGGTCAGAGCGGCATAATATTCGGCACGGGTCCAATGGGTACTATGCCATTTCCACCCGTGATAGACGAGTATCCTCGTTTGATCTAGACTGCTTAGTCGAATGCTGACTGACACGTCGTTACACTTACAACATCGAAGTTTGTGGTCCGTTTGAAAACGCCTCCCCCAGTTTTAGGACCTTCGCTCCAGTAAAGGCGTCGAAGCCATGTATGCAGACGCGGGTAGTCGGTTCGGATCATCTTGAGATTGCATTTGAACATGGTGTAGTATGCTACGTCGAAACGAATCAACGTGGTGTAGAGGCGAATATCGGCCTCAGTGATGTGATTACCGAACAGAAACGGCTGATGATTGGACTGCGAAAGGTGCTGCTCCAATCTATCAAAAGCTCGAAATAGTCTTACAACATGCTCGTTGTATGCTGCTTGTGTCATCGCAAACCCGACCTTATAAACACCGTTGTTAATGTCATCGTATACCCAGGAATTGAGTTGATCAATGTCGTTCTTGAGACGGCTTGGGATCAGGGCGGAAGCACCCTTGCTTGCTTCGTGCCTCTCGGGAGGCAAAAATTGGTCAAAACCGTCGATGAGCATACGCATAATTTCACTGCTTTCGTTATTGACCACGGTGTCTGGGTCAAGTCAGCAGACAAGCTACTGAGCATTGCGCTGGTGCAAGTTGCGCTTTATCGAGAATTAATCCTCGTACAAGGAACTTACGATTCTTCTTGTCCCATAGCATCGGTATAGTAACCCTTCCCTTGTATTGGGAATCTGCCTTCAAGTAAAGCTCTTTCAACCATTTGAAACCATGGATCGGATCACGAGAAGGACCCCGGAAGCCGCTGAAAAACCAGCCATGCGTTGGATCTCGCGCGTCTACTTCAACCACTTGCACAATGTCTCCCAAGCCTTTCAAAGCGTGGACGATAAGGGCCCGGTGGCACCAAGGGCAGGTGTGGTTGATGTACAGAACATACCGATCCTTCTCAGCTGGAAACTGTTCCGAAGGGATAGATGAGCGGAATCGTGACATCCGCTGGAACCGGTCGTTGGCGTCAGCAAGATCTCCACACAAGGGAAGTAGAGTTGAAGGTTGCAATTGAAGCTATGGCGTAGGCGTTAGTGTCACCGTACCTCGGCAGGGAAAGGACAGGCATCGAGGACACTCTCGTACTTACCTTGGTAGCAGTCATCTTGCGTAGTACAAAATTTTTAATTTCGAAATAACGAGTTCCGACCCGAAGATATCCAGAAGCGCGATGGGTTTTCCATAGTGCCAGTCCTGGGGATTTTGGCTACATGATTACAAAACAGGATATTATGCCGGCCAAGGATGATTAGTATGCTCGGCTCTAGACGATAGTGTACCGAGTAGTAGAGAGCTTGTGCAGCTTGCTCTATCCAGGGCGTGTGTGCAAAGTATCGTGTGCGCATCTTGATGTTGCCTCGCGTTCCTATTGCAGGTCGCCTCGTATGGACTCACAGCCACTCTTCATCGTTACACGAACGACTTGAGATGGTTGAAGTTGGCCCGCGGAGTTGTCTTCGAACCAGGCGAATGACGGTTGGCGGATATCACCCACGCTAGACCGCTTTAGAAAAAGACGATCTCGGGAGCCCCACGATTCGGCTTTGCCTCACTACTCCCACCGTTGCACGCAACATCAACACCATGCTAAAGATCGAAGACTTCTGCACTCCTTGGTCTGCAGTCAATAGAGTTTGAGACAACACGATGACCTACTCTGACATAAAATCGCAGCCTCCTTTTCTAGCTGTATACCGGATCGCCTCCCACGCGATTTACAATTTGTCGCCTTGTTTGCAGAAGCCCCCCCCCCCCATCATCTGGCCATTACCAAACCTCATATAACGACTCCCAGGATTGGCTCGATTCGTCTCATGCTGTCCGGGACGTGGGCACCGCGGGAACGTGTACGTTCACCCTCCGACCATCCGGACTTGGCCAATAGGCTTGATTAGGATCCTTGGGTCACGACCGTCTAATTTGCTCGCGTACAGCTCACAGCTATCTGAAATCGCACGTCAGTACCGCACGACCGGCACGGCCGGGGCTCCAGCTTAGATAATTGAAGCGAGACAAAAATTGCCTCAGTCTCACAGAATACTTTACAAAGTCATGTCCCCTGCAGCGTGCTACGATACAAGTATTCTGAATTATTGCGCTGTAAATTGTGAACGACTCAATGCTCGAGACATGTGTCACGCTAGACACGGCACCAGAACAAGGTTTGGCCGCATATGCTATTTTACGCCATAACGCCTGTCCTAGGAATCAATGTTGTACTTGCACGTACGCTAGTGGCAGGAATTATAATAGCAACTACAGATCCAATTGCACAAGGCGTGATTGTCAGCATCGATGTCAATGTGTACTTCACTGGACTGCTTTCATCGAACAATACCGATGACGAGGCGGAAAAGCATCATGGGATCAAACGTGGTTGGGCTGGAATGAATCGATCTGTATTGTGCATCCAAAAAAATGCTGTGTCGCGAGCACCGAAGGTTCTCGACGCTGGCTGTGGTCGCGGATACCAGAGCGCGCAGTGCATACCGGTAACTGTTCGACCTACCTTTTCCTAGGCGGAAGAGCATCCCAAGTACTCATTGGTCTACAACGAGTACATCAAGATTATAATGATAATCATCTACTTCCAGATCCAGACCCATCGAGCGTTGCGAGGTTTTCATGCATCAGTGTCCTGCACTGTGTGCGTCCCCCGCAGGCCACCTAGCACAAAGGCTCCCTTCATCGTCGCCGACTACGACAACGCAACGACACACCCACCAATCGCATAATATCTCTATGGGCGTTAATGGCAAGTCCTCGCGATGGGAAGTCGCAGATTGGGTCTGTACGTTGCAGTCTGCCCGTCAGAAACAGTCGCAGCTAACTACTCGCTCTAGCAGCCTCCTTCTGCAGCTTTTCAGCTCGATGACCGAATTCGATATGCGAAGGGGCAGAAATATTTTCCTGGAACGCGGGCAGCTAAGATGTAACCTTGAGCAGTGGGGTATCTACTTGTACTGCATAGCCGAGGAGTGCCACGGTCGAGCAGACTTATGTTAGATCTCAACGGAATTCGCGATGTGGGTCAGGTCCTGCATCCGATTACTTAACAGTGCTCTAGAAGTGAGACCGCGGCTTCTGCACGAACAGTTACCTTGCTACATGGGCATGCCCTCAATCTCTTTCCGACCGGAAGCCAGAGGGCTTGCATGAAACCAGAAAAATCGCATTATCGCATTATTCAATCGATCAGGAGTTGCGCACTGCGGAATCTCGTCACTTACAGCGTCCTCATCTTAATTGGCTCGGCAACATGAGCGGTGTTATACGAGACGAGCAACTTCAGCTTCCAAGGCAGAGAGCTGCATTGATGGGAAACGTCTTTTGGTAAAACCTTTTAAGCCGATGGTCCCAAGTGTGGCTGCAAGATTCTCCCAATGGGTTTCTAGATCATATCCTAGTCGATCTATAACAACGCTGCATGGTATAGCAGTGATGCGTTCTCGTTATTCCGATGCAATAGACTTTCAGAGATGAGGAAGGGTGAGGCTGCAACCAAAAGGTAGAAGAGGCTCTTTGCGCCTTCCCCAGAAAGATTGCATCCACAGCTCTGACCTTACCTAGTTACCATCGTACCTCAAGTCCAAGATCATCCTATGCGCAGTCTCAAAGAGCCAGGCACCAACCACTTACTGACCACTGTATGCTTCTGCGTTCATTCCGGCGTCTTGTCCTCGATTTCCGATCGACACTGCTCACCCGTTATGCGCCAATCTTCACGGTCTATGACTGGACGCAGTAGATTTAGACATACATCGACGATGTCAGTGAGGCTTATTGCTACCAGATCGGAGGTTCCCTCCGCCTGGTTTGTCCAATGCATGTCCTCCATTTACATCGGCGGTCTCCCGACAACTGCTGAGAGCTTCATGAACGCATTGCGCAACCGAAGATCTGCGAACCGCGAGACCAGACTCGGATTTGCATAGTACACCGATCAGTATCCTGTAGATCGCATGTGACCAGGGAAACATGCAACTTACCTGTAACGCACGCTATATCGTCCAATCAACAACATGCTTGGCTCAAGGAAACAACGAAAAAGGCTGCCACCCTTTCCGTTTTACCGTTTACCCGTATACATTCCCCAACGAAATACGGGTGTGTAGCGCCGCAGGGATTTTCTCCTTGAGAAAGACCGTAAGGAGGTCTGATCCCCCAACACACGCTACCTTCTTCCTGGAGGGTGTACACGACAGATTCGATATTTCAAATACAAACCTTATCTGTAGAGCTGTTCTCATAAGACCGGAACGACGATTCTCGAACGAGTACTATTAACTGCCCGCCTTGGATGTAGGTTCCATTGTACATGCAGACTACACAATTATGACGCTCTGTAAAATCGTTTATAGATGAAAACGTCGAGGTGTGGCTGGAATTGACGCGTACACATGCAGGTGGCTGGCTGGAGTTGCGTGAGATGCCTTTCGTGCCACTCCTGTCGACCTACCTACTGGGTCTAGGCACAGACATGTAACCACACATCGTTGTTTGTCGTGTGGTGACAGGTTTCTGAGACAACGTTGGTCGGTCATACTTTCCTTGATGGAGGAGCACCTGCATCCACTCTTTTTTGCTATCTTGGTGTGAGTGCTACTACATGCCTTGATGGATGGAGAGCAAAGTTTTAACACTCGCTTACTCACCATAACGCAAAAGCGGTCTGCTTCCTTGCTCAGACCTTCGGCCAGAGTGCTTCCCCCAGACACTTTACCTGGCCAAATACACCTCGAGAACAAGTGCAGCGTTCATAGGCTACAAAGCACACCGCACATGCGAAGCTTTTGACTCTCGTAGCAAGGAGCTACAATGCACACCTACGGCTGCCCTCCCTGCCATGATGGTTCCACTATTACCGAGTACAAGAACCTCGTTGCCTCAATCCTTGGTCTTCTCGTTGAGCTGCTTTCCTCTCAATCCCCAGCCATTAGAAAATAGTAAGCGAAGGGAGCTTCCATGTAAGTCTTCTCTGGGACTTGCTTCGGTATACACTTTCACCCAAGCAGCCACAACGGGAGTATCTCCACTCTCTTCGTCAGTCTTCTCAGTCACGCTTACATTGCACGTCTCGAGCAGATACGTTTATGCGGATAGTAGATCATGACAAGGCTGCTGATAAGTCATTTCCATATCGAAGTCGCTAAGAGCTCCAGTAGATGGCATGCATGATGTCCAAACGCGAATATGCAGGCTCAAAACAGCACCGCTACAATACGAAACAAACAGTATTAATACCTGCCGCCCATCTACTGCTCTTTCTATGGCCTCCCACTGAAACTATATCCGCTCCCGCCGAACGAGCTATCCCTCTTCGCCCCACCCGGCGCCGGATCCCTCCTATACTCCTCGTAGCCGCCCGGGCTCAGCGCACTATTGTTATCGTCGTTGTAGGCCGCATACGGCATTTGCACATGGCCTTGGCCATGGCTTGGGGCAACATACGGGCCACCAACTCTGTGGTCTTCGCCCCAGCTCAGCGGCCGTCCCGGGTGCCGTCCCTCATCTGTCTCCGTCGAGTGTAGTAGCGCGTACTCGTCTTCCTGCTGGTTGCCCCCGTGCTCGGTGCGGCGGTCTTCATCGTCCGAGTCGCGGCCATCATGCTGCTCAATGTCGGTGGACCACGCGTTGTCCTTGGAGTTGTCGCCGCTAACGTGGTGCGAGTCTTGCTTAGCGGACTGGTAGGGCATAACACCTTCTTTGCGGAACTTGTTGGCGTAGTAGCCGGAGATGGCGGTGGTGAGGATGAATGATATACTGGACTTAGCATTAGCGAGGTACAGCCAGGAAGATACAGGGAAGGAGGCATACAAAATAACTACGCCGAAGCCCACTGTGACTCGACTGAGATTGCACTTTGCTTCGGGCCCGTACGCAAAAATTGTGCAGTTCTTTGGGTCGTCATCACCCAACTTCTTGTCTTTCGCACCTTGATTCACCCCACTGCTGTTCCACGCCATTACGGCAGCAAAGGCTGCGAGCCAGAGAACTGTATGTATTTGTCAGTAGCCGCTCGCTTAGCGTTAAAGATGTGGTATCATACTCGTATACAATGCATCTAGGGCAGCAAAGGCGTAGGCATTCGCAAATCGCTCAGCTCGGCTCCACATTGGTACCATCGTGAGATATATGATTGCAGGCGCAGAAAGGAAGCACTACCCAATCGTCAGATAACCCTCTACATCAATATATCCTCTGCACGTGGACAACGTACCAATGCAAAGTAATATTTCGTCGCACCGCCCGTCTCCCCTCCTTTCGTCAACACGGCGATGGTTATGCATCCAGCAATGAAGATGAGGATGATCTGGAAGATGTGTGCGACGGTCTTGCATTTCTGCACGTAACTTGTGTTTAACTTCATCGTAGCCCCCTCGTGTGCCCAGCGGGCTCGTTCTAGCGTCGTTCGCGCAAGGGAGCAGCGTGCGTCAAGGATCTCGAGAGGAGGTAGCGTGTATTATAAACGGAGAAGCTGCTAGTCACTTCAGGATCGTAGCTGACGGTGCTGCACGCGTAGGGATAGACGTAGAAGAAGGAGGCGCAGAAGAATCCTTCCTGCAGTGTTGCGTCAGTCAAAGTCACAGGAAAACAAACAATCGTCTTGGAAGGATGAACTCACGATGGCTAGCCGTGGCAACGAGCGTATATACAAATGAAGGCGTGTGAAGGTGGCAGTGTCTTGCAAACTCAACGCAGGCAAAGAAACAACATGTTTGAGCTGGCGCTCCACTCACACAGCCATCCGCCTCAGCTCGCCGCGCAACGACTCGCAACGCACAGATCATGCCCGCGGGAGTGCCTGTGCCAGACAGCGAGGCGCTTGGCTGCACCGGGAACCAGGGCTGACATATTTTTGGGGGCGCCTCGCGCTAGCCCATCGCTTGCGCGGCTGTCCCTGGGCTCGCTCCCGCGCCCGATGACTGCAATCCATTTACCGTTTGGGTATACATTTCGCGAATACCATCATCTCGCGCGTGAGGAGCAATCCGTTCGCTGATGATGCGGTAAGGAGGTTGTAGAAGCTGACAGCAAATGGTGCTGCGTGCACATGCGCCCTGAAGCTCAGCCTTGGGGATACGGCTTCTTCGCCGGCGCAATTGAGTAGTCGAGAACAGCCACACTTCACCGGTGCCCTTCGAGATGAATGGAAGAGGCTTATGCCATGGAACGTTCTGATTACGATGCTCATATAATCCTCCGATTCGGTCACGCAATGCCGGACCGTACGTTGACAAATTTGTATACTATAGATTCTCCGTACGGCTCTGTGACATTGACGCATTAGTTTCTCGTCTTCAAACATAGCCTGTTGATTGATAACTGTCCGCGAAAGGTGTTTAGAATGGGAACTTCTAGGGTGTCCCATGATCGAAGGTGTGCCGTCGAAAGAATCGACCTGGCAGAATACACTCCGGCGTCGTACATCAACAGCATTACCACCCCAGACCATCGTAACGCAGATGCATGCACGTAAAGAAGACGCGCACGGATTGTGCTGACTACATATGACCAGCACCTTCTTAATCATCATGACCACATACGAATGTTTCCGTAATCATAGGCTTCACTGTTGCGCCAACCCATAAAGTGGTCCGATATTTCGAGAACGCAAAGGTATGCTTCGTCGAGCAACAGAGTTAAACAACGGCATAATCCAACAACGACTCTAGTAACTCGATCTTAAAGTCATGGGTATTCAACTCACACCAAAGATACACGTTCAAGTCAGCGAATACCTCTGCACTATTGACAGCATCTTCGCGATCGGCGACTGCAGATCGGCCATATTCTACCCACATTGGATCCGATCAGTTCTGCATTATGGGTATTCTCCGACTTGTACAACATTGTGTCCGGCAGTCCCTTAAAGCCAGCTGCGCCATCGGCAGCAGCTCACCCTTCGGCTCAGTGATGCATATCCCAGGATATGCAAGATTCTATGTAGCATTCGTGGTCCTCGTGCGTAGAACCGCAGCCAAAGGGGGCTTCACGAGACGGTACTCAATGCCGGCCCACTAAGCTGAGACCTCGCTGGATCCTACGCGGGCGGGCTCTTGGGAGGTTTAGAGGGTTTAGGAAACATGGCGGTTAGTCGTAGAACGAAAGGGATCTGGCATTTGCGGGGACGTCGTAAATCTGCGAAAGAATCAGTGTATGTTCTCTATGTTACGAAGGTTGATTGTTGCGCATCCGGACAAGAACTGGTTGCTCCATGAAGGGAAGAGTAGCTGCGGAAGTGGCTTCCATAGCGTACATAGTAGTTTTCCATGTACACTCAAGGCTCCATATGCGTATACCATGCTGTAATACCTACAAACCGAAAAGTGCCAATGCAGTGCGGTTGACTGGCGGGTCTTGGGGTGCGGGTGCTTCGGAACGTCGTCCGGAACCAAAGCCGAGGATAACAGCAGGGGCTCACGCTCACGGTCGGCTTGGCATATTCTCGATCTTTCCTCGCCGAATATTTTTTAGGAGCTTTGCGCATCTTCACAACCTCCAATCCCCATTCCATCTCTCCCTACATCCTCATCTCTCTCTCTTTTCCATTGCATTGAGCTGGAGTCTGGGAGCACGGCTTGAGCTTCGTCACATCTCTGTCATATTTCTCTTCCATCACAATGCAGCGCTTCGCAACCAGGGCGCGCTCATCGGCGCTGAAGAGCTCCCGGAGCTTCAACCTCCAGCAACAGAGGTTCGCACACAAGGTACGCAACATGATGTGGTCGACACATATCAACGCCGATTACTCACGATCATGCAGGAGCTCAAATTCGGCGTCGAGGGTCGCGCAGCTCTTCTCAAGGGTGTTGACACCCTCGCAAAGGCCGTTTCCACAACTCTTGGACCTAAGGGCCGAAATGTCTTGATCGAGTCGAGCTACGGCTCTCCCAAGATCACAAAGGGTACGTAGCAAAATGACAGTTGGGCTAGATGATAGCGACTGACACGGGACTAGATGGTGTAACGGTCGCAAAGGCCATCACCCTCCAAGATAAGTTCGAGAACTTGGGCGCTCGCCTTCTTCAAGATGTAGCTTCCAAGACGAACGAGGTTGCTGGCGATGGTACCACCACCGCCACTGTCCTTGCCCGTGCCATCTTCTCCGAGACGGTTAAGAACGTAGCTGCCGGCTGCAACCCCATGGACCTCAGGCGAGGAACCCAGGCTGCTGTTGAGGCTGTTGTCGAGTACCTCCAGGCCAACAAGAAGGACATCACTACTAGCGAAGAGATTTCACAGGTCGCCACCATCTCCGCGAACGGCGATACCCACATTGGAAAGCTCCTTTCTAACGCCATGGAGAAGGTCGGAAAGGAGGGTGTCATCACTGTTAAGGAGGGTAAGACCATCGAAGACGAGTTGGAGGTCACTGAGGGCATGAAGTTCGACCGTGGCTACATTTCTCCCTACTTCATCACCGACACCAAGGCGCAGAAGGTTGAATTCGAGAAGCCTCTGCTCCTTCTCTCGGAGAAGAAGATCTCCGCTGTTCAGGACATCGTTCCCGCCCTTGAGGCCTCCCAGCAGCTCCGCCGACCGCTCGTCATCATCGCTGAGGACATTGACGGTGAGGCTCTTGCTGTCTGCATTCTCAACAAGCTCCGTGGCCAGCTCCAGGTTGCCGCTGTCAAGGCTCCTGGCTTCGGTGACAACAGGAAATCCATCCTCGGTGATCTTGCTGTCCTGAGCAATGGTACCGTCTTCAGCGATGAGCTCGACATCAAGCTCGAGAAGTGCACTCCCGATATGCTCGGCTCCACTGGCTCCATCACCATTACCAAGGAGGACACTGTACTCCTCAATGGTGAGGGTAGCAAGGACGCTGTTACTCAGCGCTGTGAGCAGATCCGTGGTGTCATGAACGACCCCACCACTTCTGAGTACGAGAAGGAGAAGCTCCAGGAGCGTCTTGCTAAGCTTTCCGGTGGTGTTGCCGTTATCAAGGTCGGCGGTGCCTCGGAGGTTGAGGTCGGCGAGAAGAAGGACCGCATCGTTGATGCTCTGAACGCCACTCGTGCCGCCGTTGAGGAGGGTATCCTTCCTGGTGGTGGAACTGGTCTCCTCAAGGCCTCTGTCAACGCCCTCGGTGGCGTCAAGGCGGCCAACTTTGACCAGCAGCTCGGTATCAGCATCGTCAAGAACGCCATCACCCACCCTGCCCGAAAGATCGTCGAGAACGCCGGCTCTGAGGGATCCGTCGTTGTTGGCAAGCTCACCGATGAGTACGCTAGCGACTTCAACAAGGGATACAACAGCGCCCAGGGCGAGTATGTCGACATGATTAAGGCCGGTATTCTCGACCCTTTCAAGGTCGTCAAGACTGCCCTTCGCGACGCCAGCGGTGTTGCATCTCTCCTCGGTACCACCGAGGTCGCCATTGTCGAGGCACCTGAAGAGAAGGGTGCCGCACCGCCTATGGGTATGGGAGGCATGGGCGGCATGGGCGGAATGGGTGGCATGATGTAAGAGCTGCCCGCCACCGACTAATATTCTAATACCCCCGTTCCACTATACCCTCTTTTAGTACTCGAGTCTTTCCCAGCGCTGGTCTGTACATGATATGGGTTTGGTACTCCACTCTTCTTCTCCCCTGTCTTTCTAGTCCTGTTTGAAAAGCGTGGCATTATCTGTATTATTGTGGATTTGTACAATATTGTGTATCTAGAAGGCCTTGGGAAGGACGAGATGTAAAAGCGATCAAGGAATGCGAAGACGTTAACAATTAATCATCCTCCACAACCTTCTGTGAACATTGGTGAAGCAGAAGCCTGAAGCCTGACCTGGTTAGTGTAAGCGTGTTTCGGTTGCTGTGGCAGTGTTCAAGTTTTGCCCCGCTAACCCCCACCACCACGACGCTTCACGCTACCTTTATAGCCCAGCCTCACCGCACCTACACTACGACACCTTACTTGTCCGAAAACCATTAAATAGCTGCCTGCGAGATCCGAAGTAAGCTATCCCTTCCGTTCCTAGGCAGCCATCTGCGCTCCTGCTATTTCTGCGCTTCGAGTCCACCGCTGACGACACGGCTGACCAGTCTCCAGACCACTGATAAAGCGCTGCCTGCTCCTTCGTCGTTCTAGACTTTAACACATCCTTCAACCGACATTATGGTAAGTGCGCTCTCGACGATCAATGTGAACAGTACTGACTCGGGCATTCGCAGGCTCAATCCGGGTACGTTCAACAAGCAAATACCGCCCCGCACCACCGCCGCCGCGTTCCCCTCACTCCACCAGTTTCGCGCTCGTCCTCACCACCGCCTACCTTCACCTCCTCCCTTTACAGATACTAACAAGTCCCAGTGTATCCGTGGCGCCTGAGTGCATCAGCGCCTTCAACGAGCTTAAGCTGGGCAAGGACACCAAGTACATTATCTACAAGATCAGCGACGACTGGAAAGAGATTGTAGTCGAGGAGACGTCCAAGGAGGCCGACTGGTCCGTCTTCCGCGAGAAGCTCATCAACGCCAAGAGCAAGGACAAGAAGGGCAAGGAGGGCATCGGCGGCCGCTACGCCGTCTACGATGTCTCCTACGAGCTTGAGAGCGGCGAGGGCACGCGCTCTAAGATTACGTTCATCTCGTGGTGCCCCGATGATGCGCCACAATATGTGAGTACACAAAATCATGTTGAGGGATATGGAAGAGAACTTTGAAAAGAGTGAGGGCTAACAGTTGATAGCCCCGCATGATGTACTCGTCCTCCAAAGAAGCTATCAAACGCGCTCTGAACGGTCTCGCTGCCGACATCCAAGCCAACGATGCCGACGACATTGAATGGGAGAGCATCCTCAACCGCGTCTCCAAGGGCCGTTAAGCGCATGAACCAACGAACGAGGGGCAAATGACGTGGACACGACCTGATGAATTGTAGCGGACGCTTTGGCTTTCTTCACGTGGCTACTAGCTTTCTACTGCTGGAGATGTGCATTTCAGCATAAGCAAGAATACAATGTATTCAGAATTGATAGCCGTGAACAGCATCATTACCACTTGCGTTCGCAATGGGCAATAGAGTGGTAAAACCGCCATTGGTTGACGAAAGTATTTGGTATCTTCTCGTTAAGCGTGATCTCTGTTCACAGGTCACTCCGGACCGATCCTGACTGTATTAGTGTGCCTGCCGTCGTGTAGTCCCTCTCATGATACACTATCCTCATAACCTCAATTCATACTCTATTTTTCCGGTCCCATCACAGTATATACGACCGCAACGTACCCTCACTTACTGCTCCTTCTCCCAAGCGCTTTTGAATACTCCAACCAACCTCTCCCCCTCCTTCTCATCCCGTATCCTCTGCACCACAAAACCCCTCAGATCCTCCCAGAAACTCTCATTCACGACCTCCTTCCCACTCGGGCCCTGCGCCGCAGGTGCCTCTGCCATACTCTCGTCTTGTGCAGCGCCACTTGCCAACCCCTTTTCTTCTTCCCCTGGTACAACCGTAGGCGGACTTTGTACCGGGGTAGCCACCGCACCGCCCAACACCATCACCCCGAACTCGACTTCGCTGCCTGCATTGTTGCCAACCACCTCCGCGACTGTCTTACTATCTGTTACAGGCTTCTTCTTGTAGAGAATTTTGACCTTTGCGGCGGGGATGCTAGTTTGGGTAGAGTATGCGGTTTTGAGGTCGTATATCGAGGTTGAGGAGGCGGTGATGGAGGAGAGTGGGACCGTGGGGTGGGTGGGTTTCATGGGCTTGAGGATGAGGGAGATTGTTGAGGGAGTTGACGCATCGTTCGAAGTAGTTTTAGGGTTTGGACGCGCCGGGTGTGGCGGGGTAGAGAGCTTGGGAAGAACGAACTGCGAATTTTAGTGCAAGGCCCCGAGGGGACAAATATGGTAGGCGAAGCTTACGACTGCACCATCTGGATATTGTCGGGCATCGGCGATGTGGTCGGAAGAGAGCTTGACGGGGCGCGCGTCGAGCGCGGTGAGGAACGTCTTGCAGAAGGTGAGCTCCGACATGGTGGCCTCGTGGTCGGGGATGAAGTTCGTTCTTGGTGGTTCGGCTGGATGAGTTGGTCTCAGATCTAGGTTGGAGACTTGGTGTGAAATCACTTAGTTGGAAGGTGTTTTTAGAGTTATGTTCAGGAAATCAGCAATGACGCTCGCTCCTGCATTGCGGGACGCCGCGGCGAAACCTCGGTCCCACAACGCCCATGGAAGGCGGTCAGTGCGGCGGTCCCGCTAAATTTTGGGTGAATTTTCCTGCGCGGATTGAGTTGTGGAACTTCCAGTGCACCATCAAGAACCACACCCAAATTCACGCCTCGCGCAATACCCTCAAGATGGGTAAAGGTCGTCGCATGAAAAAGCAAGGTCCTCCACCTCCATTGGACGAATCACTAGTCACAAGAAAGCGCAAAGATGCACCGCCTGCGCCCGTGAGCCAACAGCCTGGCAAGAAGAGGAAGACAGATTTCAAGGCACCGAAGAAGACACCTGCGGTCAATGAAACTATTTCGAAGAGCAAAGCGAAACCAGTGAAGCCAGTGAAGAAATCTGCACCGCCGCCCTCGGACGACGAGGTTTCAGACGAGGATCCGTCCGATGATGAGGATGCGATCGATGACCCAGATGTTATAGAGGATGGCCTGGATGGTCTGAAAGTAACAGGTCTTGATGCGCTGGGAAGTGCTTCAGAATCAGAGGATCTGGACGACCTAGATCTTGAAGATGATGAGTTTGACGAGGATGGATCTGTCATGGACTCAGGTGATGAAGAGCCTGTAACGAAGAAGGGCATGTGGTCGGACGACGAGGACGACGATGACATAGAAGAGAAGCTCACAGCGGCGAACATCGAAGGGCTGTCGCTGAAGCGCGACAGGGAGATCGCGATCCAAGAGGCGGAAGCACAGGCAGAGTTGGAAGAGGCGCAACTGCAAACAAATATTGCAGGAGACAGACCAAAGGTGCTAGAAGATGAAGATGAGGAGGGACGACCCATTACAAATCTTGCGACACAGGACTTGGGGCTTCTGCGAACGCGGTTGAATGATACCATCAGAGTTTTGGACGACTTCAAGAATCTAGCTGAGGAAGGTCGATCTAGAACAGAGTACAGAGCTCAACTGCTGAAGGATATATGTGCGTATTACGGATACTCAGAGTTTCTTGCCGACAAACTTCTCGACCTCTTCCCCGCGCGTGAGGCTTTCGCCTTCTTCGAAGCCAACGAAACACCCCGACCCATCGTCATCCGAACCAATACTTTACGTACGCATAGACGAGAGCTTGCACAATCCCTCATAAACCGCGGTGTTCAACTCGAACCCGTAGGCAAGTGGAGTAAGGTCGGACTGCAGATCTTCGACTCCCAGGTCCCTCTTGGTGCTACGCCGGAATATCTCGCTGGTCACTACATCCTCCAGGCGGCTTCCTCTTTCCTTCCCGTCATGGCTCTTGCACCGCAAGAAGACGAACGAGTTCTCGATATGGCCGCAGCTCCCGGTGGTAAAACGACACACATTGCTGCCCTCATGAAGAACACTGGATGTGTGTTCGCCAACGATGCCAACAAAGACCGTGCGAAGGGTCTTATAGGTAACATACATCGTCTTGGTGTACGGAATACCGTTGTTTGCCACTACTCCGCCCTGGAGTTCCCCAAGGTCATGGGCGGCTTCGACAGAGTACTCCTAGATGCGCCATGCTCCGGCACCGGTGTCATCGCAAAGGACGCAAGCGTCAAGACCAACAAGACAGAAGCCGACTTCATGAAGCTTCCACATCTACAGAAGCAACTTGTCCTCGCGGCCATCGACTCGGTAGACCACCACAGCAAGACGGGCGGCTACATTGTTTACTCGACCTGCTCTGTCACCGTCGAAGAGAACGAGCAAGTTGTCCAATATGCGCTGAACAAGCGGCCAAATGTCAAGCTCGTCGAGACAGGCCTCGTCTTCGGCAGAGAAGGCTTTACCAAGATCGGAGGCAAGATCTTCCACCCGAGCATGAAGATGACAAGAAGATACTACCCACACGCTTATAATGTCGACGGCTTTTTCGTCGCAAAATTCAAGAAGATCGGACCTACGCCGCCCAACGCTGTCCTCGCGAATGGCGTCAGCAAAAAGGGCAAGAGCGCACCCTCTGACAAACCTGTCGAGGAGGAGTACGTTGACAAGACGCCAATCACAGACGACGAGGAGAAAGAAGAGTCTGACTTTGGTGGATGGGATGATGAGGAGGATAAGGTGTACATGGAGCGAGCTGAGCGCGCGCAGATGCGGAGGAAGGGCAAGAATCCCAATGCTAACCCAAAGGCTGCCAAGGAGATCCAGAACGGCACTTCGAAGGTAGTAGAGAAAGAGAGCGGCAAGGAGGTGAATGGTTCAAAAGCCAAGAAGGCGGACGCTGGTGCCAAGGCAAATGGCGCTGGCGGGAAGGTGGGCGGAGCGGATTCGAGACCGAAGAAGAAGAGTCGTGAGCGGAAGTCGATATAGTGTATCTTTTGTACATGCTTGCACTGCCTTTCTTGGCCGTGGCAAGACATCCGAATGAGTCTTCTATCCAAACTTCGTTCTCCGGTTCATCTAGTGCGGAGACGCAAGTACTACGCCCATCAACTCATGGCTCCCACTTTGATGCGAGCCAATTAACGCAACTTTGCCGTACTTGGCCGCTGCTACCCGTAAATGTACAAATCCCCGTATTCATTTCCCCATGGGCTTCGTCGAGCTACCACAGCCCCCTCGAAGTGGAGCTTGGGAGTTCGAGGTGCCTTCGAGAAAGATGGGTGTGGAGACTCTACGATATCGGCGCCGCACAACACGGTCTTGGTGTTGCTTGGGTATGTCAATGTGATCTTTTTTTTTTTTTTCAGACCATGGCATGAACTATGGTGTGTGGAGATCTGGATGGCGAATGCCAAGTCATGGGACCGAGCGGACGTGGCACGACATTTGAGCCTCATGTGGGTCTACGAGTAGTGCAAAGCGAGGTTGCCAGTTGACGTTGCACATGTTCTGTTTTGCTAATGTTAGTTTCGGGGCTTGCGTAGGAAATGCTGTTAGCGCGCACATTGGACTGATTGGAGTGGTAGTCGGATCTGGAGATGATGTACATATCAAAGTGGTGCGATCGCTGCTGGCATCTAACATATGAAACATGTTAATTTCTCATCCCATGGGGTCTCCGGTCCTGGAACCAGCCGGGGCACACGATGGAAAACTCTGCAATTGCTGCGCCGGATTTCTGCATGCAAGTACCGACCCGCTCTCCAACCCAGTCTCACGCCCGCTCAAAGACATCGGGCCGACATGCACCAAGACTGAGGCTCTGCACATGGCTTACGCACGTCCCGCGCGGAACGCACGCGAGTCTGCAGCGTTCGCGTTGAGGCAGGGATCCGTCCATGTTGAGGTCACGCCTGCTCGGGTGATCACCAAGTCAGGAGCCGTGCCGAAGTGTGGTGCGGTCGCTGCGGAGAGGTGATGTTGGAGAAGCCAAGGCGCCGCTGGACGTGGCTAGCCGTGAGGGGTTAAACGGGGGTTGGCAATAACACCTTCTGGTTTGCGGAGCTCCACACCCCAACTTTCCAAGCGATTTGCAGTCGTCGCATGTGACATTCGACGACGGGCGCTCTTCTCTTCCCAGCAACACGGCAAGCAGGGCTGCCATGTCCGGGCCGCGGTAACGACCTCGCCTTCCTGCAGGATCGCGCAATCCTGGAACCCCCCGTGCCGCCCAGAAACTTCGAGAAAGGTGGATTTCTGAACGGCCCTCTCGGACAATACTTCTCGGCACGCTATCAAACTTCTGCAACGGGCTCCTTGGCTACAGCCTCAGCACGCCCAGTCGACTGGCCCGTATGCTGAGGACCCTTCATTGGACTACGCGGCTCTCGGCGACCTTGTCTCAAAGCTCTCTGCATCATGGATCATGCGGCCAGTACGTGGCGTTCTAGTGACAATCGAAACGCTGGTCATCGGTGGCTTGGTCGAGTACACAGTACAGTACTGTCTGCGTTTGGTTTGCTGTTGGGGTTGTGCAACGGATTGCCCGCATATTCATGTCATCGTATTCATGCACTCTGCTCCGTCTCTTCTCTTCCGCGCGTGCCTTTATCGTCACCTTCTCTACCCGTCCGTCTCACTGTCGGGAAGCGTCAGGATATCTCGCGAGCACGTACCGCTCCGAGCAGCGCGCTTGGCCTACGTAAAATCGAAATACGAAAGAAAGCGCGCCGAAGCTTTTGCTCGCTTGGCGCAGCATTACCAGCACTGCTTTGTTTAGCCCAACTTCCGAAAATGCTCCCTATTGGCCATCCGCAACACCCTGGATGCTCGTGCTCTGCCGCTGACCTAGCTGGTCACAGGCTCGCACGCTGACAAGACTCTTGGATCTGGGGTACGGCCATCGGCGAAGGCGAATCGAATCATTGTCTCCCGGTCCGCTGCATCACTAGACTAATCGCGCATCGCATATGGATTGGACGCGAGGTGCACGCCCCCCATGGGCGGCGACTGGGGAGTAGTGTGCTGATGCTTGTCGTTAGCAAGGTTGGCATGTTGCGGGGCCTGCACTATGAGGGGAGGGATAAAGAGCTGGGTCGCGCCATTCCCACGGGGTGTTTCGAGAACGCGACTTTTCGTGGACAACACTTTTAAGAGTCTGCTACTATCACCAAGACGTTCACGATGGGCAAGCTCATGATCTCTCCGCCCGAGGGCACGCCTGGCAAGGCATGGTATGCTTCATTGTTGCTGCGTCGTGTTTATGGGCTGACAATGATAGGCCCGCAATCTGCATTGGCCTTTTCGTCGCCTTCGGAGGTGTTCTGTTCGGGTCAGTGGCTTCAAGAATAACAATTTTCTTCTACGTCTGATTGGGAATTAGATATGATACCGGTACCATCAGTGGTATCTTGGCCATGAAGTTCTGGCTTCAAGGATTCTCTACTACACCCGACCAAACTCTCACAGCCGCTCAAGACTCCCTCATCGTGTCCATCTTGTCTGCTGGAACCTTCTTCGGCGCTCTCACCGCCGCGCCTTTCGGTGACTTGCTCGGTCGTCGATGGGGTCTGATGGCCTCTGCCGGTGTGGTCTTCAATCTCGGTGTCATTCTCCAGACCGCCGCTACCAGGCAGCCCCTCTTCATCGCCGGACGCTTTTTCGCTGGTTATGGTGTCGGTCTTGTTTCTGCTTTGAGTGAGTCTCATCCCTCATCTGAGCTCCCGATGTTTGGCCGGTCGTAGTCGATCGACCCACAATAACGCCGAGAACGCGTGGCTCGCTCGTTCGGGGTTTTGTCCATGGGGTAGAAACTGACAAGGATGTAGTTCCCATGTACCAGTCCGAGACGTCACCAAAGTGGATTCGAGGTACCATTGTCGGCGCGTACCAGCTCGCTATTACCATCGGTCTGTTCTTGGCAGCCATTGTAAACAATTCGACCAAGGACCGCGACGACTCTGGCTCGTACCGTATCCCCATCGCAGTACAGTTTTTGTGGTCCCTCATACTTGTTGTTGGGTAGGTACACTGACAGGTTCACTTTCTTGGTGCTAATACGCGACCAGTCTTTTCTTCCTTCCCGAGACCCCGCGATACCTCATCAAAACAGACCGTTATGATGAAGCTGCTAAGTCATTGGCAAAACTGCGCCGTCTGCCTGTGGATGACCCAGCCATCATCGAAGAGCTCAATGAAGTGCAGGCTAATCACCTCTACGAGATGAGCCTCGGAAAGTCTACCTACGCCGACTGCTTCAAGGGAACGCTCGGAAAGCGTCTTCTTACCGGTTGTGCGCTTCAGGCTCTGCAGCAGCTGACGGGTGTGAACTTCATTTGTAAGTTGATAAAAGAGACAGTGAGATGGTAGCATGTATACTAACGAAACGCAGTCTACTACGGCACGCAGTACTTTGAGAACGCAGGTTTCAACAATCCGTTCATTATTCAGGTCATTACGAACTCGGTCAACGTCGCCTCTACCTTCCCTGGCCTGTACTTGGTCGAGAAGATGGGCCGACGCAACCTCCTCTTGATGGGAGCCATCGGTACGTAAAAGTCGTGAGCATACACGTTCGCTGTGCTAATTTTTCGATAGGAATGTGCGTTTGCCAGTTCATCGTAGGTGCAGTTGGTATGACGGCAGATTCTTCCGTGGACGCTGGCAACGTCAACACTTCCGCCCAAAAGGGCGCTATCGCTTTCGTTTGCATCTACATCTTCTTCTTCGCCAGCTCATGGGGCCCTGTTGCTTGGGTCGTCACCGGCGAGATGTTCCCGCTCAAGGCGCGTGCCAAGTGTCTGTCTATGACTACCGCGAGCAACTGGCTGCTCAACTGGGCCATCGCCTACTCGACGCCCTACATGGTCAACGAGGACCACGCCAATCTGCGCTCTAAGGTGTTCTTCGTCTGGGGTAGCTTCTGCTTCGTGTGTATCGCTTTTGTGTAAGTCCAAACCACCACCCTCGCTCAGATTCAAGGTCTAACATGTGGCATAGCTTCTTCATGATTTACGAGACCAAGGGCCTCACCCTCGAACAAGTCGACGAGCTCTACGGCGTTGTCAGCCAAGCTTGGAAGTCGAAGCAGTTCCGCCCACAAGTTCAATTCTCCGAAATGGATACCTTGGGTCCAGATGGACACAAGCTGAGCTTGGCCGAAGTAGGTGCGAACCAGGAGAGGAAGAGAAGCATTCACGACGAGCCGCAGGTCACGGAGAAGGTTTAGACGTCGAACTTAGAAATATCCGTGTGATCGATGTCAACGGCCGGGAGTATTCTTTGGGGAGGAGAAGGAAGAGGATGGGCGCAGTTGTCGATGATGGTGCGGAAGGCACTGCGGTGGTGACCGTGGAGGGTGTTGTGCTAATATATATTATAATACCATGTTCAGCATCTACAACGAATCTTCCCATCTTGCCAAGATCCATTATACCTGGCTTCTGTATTATTGGGTCACATTGAGCGTGCCTACGCTCCTATCTCTCCTCTTGTTCGAAAAGCGTTTGTCGTGCACGTTTGCGCACCGCCCGCTTCTAAGCGCGGTGTCGATTGCCCTTTCCTCCCCTTAACATTGCTCCAAACGCCCACCTGCTATTCTCTAATACTACGACTCGTCCTGTCCTCCTCTCTTCACTTTGGACATCAACATACACCAACAATTCGGCTCACCGCACACATCTTACCTACCATGAAGCTCATCATCCTCATCTCTACCCTCCTCCTCGTTCTCCTTACTACGCCTTCCCTTGCCTGCAAATGCATCCTCAAGAAAGAGGGCAAGCCGGAACTAAAAGCTACCCGACGCGCCTGCCGAAACAGCGGTGGCCGTATGGTCGGCGACGACTGTGATGCGCATTCAATTTCAGAAGCCCTGAACAACTTCCACTTCATCTGCGAGACTCGTGCGTGCAGGAGTGATTGTAGGTGCTCGGTGGGCTGCGCGTAAGTTTAGAATCAGTCAAAGCGCAATGGGAATGGGGTTGTGCTAATGAAGACTAGTGATGTTGAGGGTGATGACGAAAGTGTGGGTGAGCATGCTGGCGAGGGCAAGGGCGATGAGACTGAGCTCACAGCCAAGGTCGAGGAGGTGCAGAATGTCTAAGGCTTGCAAAGAGGCATCGCGCGTCATGCGTGACCATGTATCTCGTGTGCATCTGGTCAAGTGACTAAGGAGTACACATTCTCAGGACTGACGGTTTCAGCGCGGCAGCGAATCGGTCCTGAGTGATTGACCGAAGCATAACTGGCAACAACTTGCCTTTCTCAACAGCCTCAACCTCACAAGCGTCAAATCTCTCCAGTGTGTGATGCCCTATAAGTGCAAACGCTTAGATAGACTTCGAGTAACCTCACTGTTTGTGCTCCGACCCCAAGCAACCTCCAAACGCTCGTCTGTCTATTCTAGCAATCTAAAGACCGTCTTGCTTCGACTCTATCTTCACGCACAACAGCCCACTCTTCCTGACACGTCTCCCTTCTACCGACGAAGCCAGCACTTTCTGACCTTTATGAAGCTCCTCCCACTCATTTTCGCGCTGCTCCTCACTCTCCTCGCCACCGAGTCCCTCGCTTGCAAGTGCATCAACAAGGATGGCGGAAAGCCGCACAACGAAGCCACACGGCGCGCCTGCCGTTACGCTCGCGGCAGGTTCGTCCAGCAGGGAGAGTATACGGACTGCATTGCACACTCCATCAGCGAGAAGATGAGTGACTTTCACTTCCGCTGTGAGACGTACAACTGCAGGAGTGATTGCAGGTGCCCCCACGGGTGTTGAGGGTGTGGTATGTATGACTTCGTTTCCGATTAACGATGGATACTAATGAGACAAACTCTAGGACCTGTGTGGATGGATGATGATGTAGGCGTCAAAGTCAATGTACCGAATGTCTCTCGAGATAGTTAGGACTTATACAAACCGCGGGTGCCGGCATGTGAATGATCAAGTTGTATAATACTTCACAGTTGCGGAATGCATCGGTGAAAGTGCAGTGAGGTTAAAGTACGTGGATGGAATGGACATTCAACGGAAGGATGGAGCCGAAGATGGTAAGAATGAGCGAGACGGAGCCCATCCAACTAAGCCACTTTCGGAAGCCGGAAAGCATACACTAGTCGGTAGCGGGCCGAGACCGCATTCAGCACGGCCCTAACAGCAATTGACATTCACGCCCTGTCGTCAAGAACATGTCGAAGATTCAAATTTTCGCTGTTAGGTTTTCATAGGTATAAGCTTTAGTAAGTATTTAACTTGAATTCTCCGTCTGTATCCGCCGCTAGATCTATCGCATGAGCTTTGTTTATCGCACATTCCGTAACTTCTATCCCGTCCATCGTCACGTATCATTGAGGACTGGCCTACTCATCACCATGTCAACTCTTGCGAATCCCCAGCAATACCTGGACAATGCCCGCATAGCACCCGAGGTTTTTCAGTTGCGGCCTGATTATCGCGCACTCCTCCTGGTCATCACAAATATTCCGCCTGCACCTAGCGACTCGCAGAGCGAGGCACTCCTGCAAGAAGCTGAAGCGTCCGCCAAAGCGACTCTCGCGAAGACACCTGTCACCGATATCCCTCACGTCAAAGCCTGGCGAGAAGCTTATACCGCATTTGGTGCCAAACCCAAGAAGACTCAGAACAGCCTCGAGGCACTGACGCGACGCGTGGACAAAGGCCTACCGCGGGTCAACCGTTTGACCGATATATACAACGCCATCTCTGTGAAGCATCAGATTCCGCTTGGCGGCGAAGATCTCGACAAGTACTCAGGAGCACCATTCTTGATCCGTACAAAGGGCGATGAGAAGTTTGAGATGAACTCGCGAGGGGAGGTAGTGAACGAGCCTCCGACTCAAGGAGAGGTGGTCTGGTGTGATGATGTCGGTGTCACCTGTCGGAATTGGAACTGGAGGCAGGGCCCCAGGACGGCATTGACGGATGAAACCACGAATGTATTGATCATCATGGATGCGTTACAGCCGTTCAGTGACGGTCAGTTGAACGCTGCAGCGGAGGAACTAAGTCAGGTCTTGAGCGGATTGTCACCGGAGGTCAAGGTTTTGCATCGCCTATTGAAAGCATAGATATGAGGTTTAAACCATGTAGTACAAGCAAGATACCAAAATCATACAGTTCTCAGATCTTTGTCTGCGTCTTGCTTGACAACAGACTTTTAATCGCAGGGTACATAGATCTCCGCGGCGTTCGAACAATCGGGCTCTGTAGAGTTGAGATTTTGCCAGTAGACATAGCAGCCTAGAATGTTTTTGATACAAACAGTCAGTTTACGGGACCGTTCCATGCTCAGCGGATGCGGATGCGGAAGCGGAGTTCACTGCTAGATGCGCCGTGGGGCAACATTTGCCAATCGCAACCTGCTGATTGGCCAGAAGCTTGCAACGTGCTGGCCCTGACAAAACCCACAGACGCTGTACACGCCGCCGCTAATAGCCGTTGTCTGGACTCGTACCACTCATACGTACTTTATTACCTTTCGGGGTTGGTGTTCTGAACACAACAGCTCCAGCTTGCAGCTTGTAACTTCAAAATGTATCTCCGAGACGTTCACGCTGAGAAGCACATTCCTACCTTGTACCAATTCATCAAGGAGAACCCACTTGGTCTCCTAATCACGGCCCTCGATTCAAAGACGTTCCAATTCCTCCAATCCAGTCACATTCCATGGGTCTTGGACACCCCTGAAGATGACAAAACAAAAGGCACTCTTCGCGGCCACATAGCACGAGCAAACCCACAAGCAAAGTCATTCACCGAAGTTGCGAAAGACGCAAGGGAAGGCCAGAACAACGCGGACGGCTCACATTCCCTTACTCGCGATGTGCTTGTCACCTTCAATGGCCCAGCTCATCACTACGTCACACCCAAATTCTACACCGAGACCAAGCCGGCAAGTGGAAAGGTCGTGCCTACCTGGAATTACTCCGCTGTCCAAGTATACGGTCGGGCTACCATCTTCTACGATACGAAAGCGGAATCAACCCATACCTTCCTCAACAAGCAAATTCGTGACCTGACGAACCACAATGAAGTCGAAATCATGGGTAACAAGGAGAAGCCCTGGGTAGTCGAGGATGCACCAGAGTCCTACGTTGAAATATTAAAGAAGGCTATTCTTGGTATTCAGATTGAGATCTCAGACATTGGAGGCAAGTGGAAGATGAGTCAAGAGATGCCTGAAGGAGATCAGCAAGGCGTTATCAACGGGTTCGCGAAGCTGGACACTGACCTTGGAAAGGAGATGTCGGAGACGGTGAAGGCAAGGTGCACAAAGAAGGAAGCGAAGGCTCATGTAGTCCGAGATTAGGTATCTATGGTAGCTAAGATTAAACTTCGTAGTATCTGCAAGGTCCCGTACGGCCACGTTCTAGCATCAACACGCTCACTGCCTACGTCTACGTGCTCGTCGACCATGCGCGCTCTGGCTCTGAGACTCGTTGGGCTCCGTTGCACCAGGACCAAACTGATTCCCTCGCGCGCTTCCATGTCGGTTGCTTCGGTTATAGCCCTGACCTCCGTATCCACCGCCTGACTGTGCGCTTGGCCCACGCGAACCTCTATTGAAAGCGTTGGGATTCAAGCCAGGCATGCCTGCTCCATTCCTCCCGCCTCTTTGGGCAAAGAATTGGGGCGAATCCGTCTCAAAGCCGTTCATGTTTCTTTGCGTGCCCCCTAACCTAGAGCTGCTATGATGGCTCCCCCGCGCATTTTGTGACCGGGGCCTACTCTGTTCTTGCTGTGTTTGGTAACGCTGTGCTTGGGAGTGATATGCTTGGGAGTGATGCGCTTGGGAGTGATGCGCTTGGGAGTGATACGCTTGGGAGTGATGCGCTTGGGAGTGATGCGCTTGGGATTGCTGTGCTTGGGAGTGGTGGGTGTGGGAGAGATTCCCATGCTGTCGGTGAAGCTGCTCTACATAATCTGGATCCCATGGAGAAGCAGTGTAGTTGTAGACGCCGGCCCAGGGTCCATCGTACCGCCCTGCAGGGTCCGGACCCTGGCGAGTCGTCATCTCTAGTTCAGCCTGTGTCGGTCGGTGGCCTGCAGGAACCATTATCACGGACCCGTCCTCGAAGACGAGCATGTCCAGAGGATTCTTGCTGTCCTTCTTTTTTCCGAACCAAGGCATCATGCAGATGTAGCGTTCAATGAATTATGTCAGTGTCAGTATCAGTAATTAGCTTTCTGGACAGGTTTATAGTTTATTGATTATGTTCCGAAGATTTGGATGGGTTATAAACCTAGTACCTATATATTCAATGGCCAATATTCTGGCAGTAGGCAAGCAATTCAACTCCACTTTCGACCAATTGCTTGCGATTTCTAGAGAAGTCACTCCAATAGCCAAGTCGGCTACGCAGGAAGATTGAATAAGTGTCTCAACCATCACAGTTTTATTCAATGGACCTTATCACAGGCGTGTGTGAGTTACGAAGCGGCTTGACATGCATCCTCAACGAGAATTCACAGACTGCATGCTTTCAGTTGAAATCCACTCTGCACATGTACGGTTGTACATCCTTGAAGCTTCAAACGATTTATGACCTGAACAGGAGCTCAGATAGATGAGACATAGAGATTCGATGAGGATAACTATGAGATCTATACTTCGGAGATCCTATATGATTACTTTGCTGTAGGGTAACACGCCCCTCAGTACACGTTGAGATTAAATAGGACTGGAAAAGACATTGACTGCACATCTCCGCCAGATATTCGTAAACAAAGCTCTCCACATTATCCTTGCGGACGATATCGATTTCCTGAAGACCGGCCTCCCTTCGATCCACTTTGCGGAAAAGGCTGCCCGCCTGCTCTGGAGCCACTCTGCATGTTCGATCGCCCACTTTGGGCCCCACTTCCCATCATGATAGTTTGCACTGACCCTCCCTGTGCACTTCTCGGGTGATTGAAGGCGTTTGGATTAAGACCTGGCATACCCGCTCCTCCTGATCGATTGCTCCCCTGCCCGAAAAATTGCGGTTGGTCTGTTTGAAGACCATTAACCGTCCTGTTGCTCACTCCAATTCGGGTGCCAAATTGTGCAGCAGGTTGCTGAGAACCTCCAGCGTTTGGCATGACAGGTTGAGGTTGTCCTGACGCCCCCTTGATGGGTTGAGCTTGTCCCGACGCTCCTGGTACCGGTTTTTGGGTCTGGGTACTAGGCTTTCGCGGTGCATAAGCTACCTTCTTACGTGTCTTCTTATCTCGAATGTAGTCTCCGTCGTGCTCAAACGCGTGCTAGCAAGGTTTCTGGTAGTGGGGATATTGCTCTTTCTCACAGACCTGTGCTTCTTCTTCACATCTCAATCTTGAACTGTCCATGGCTAATTTCAATCTTCTTGCTTTTTGCTCAAGTTATCAAGGTCACGACAACTGTCGTGGTATACGGCACGTCTCCGATTGTCACCCAGGAATGTCTTTCCACAGCCCCTCATCCACAAGGAACAGTTGTCCGAAACTCCCTATCCCAAATTCCTTCATCAAAGTCTCTCCATTCACCACACTACTCGCCAGCAACCCTTCCTCCAGCAAGATAACCGTCGCAGGATTCTTCGTTGTTCTGCCCTCCCACTCCACAGCAACCTCATACGTCGGCCGCGTTTTTCGACCTCCGCTACTCCACCACTGTTGCTCTTCGATCTTATTCGCACTTTCCGCTAACCTCTCCATAAATGGGCTTCCCTCCTCCAGCTGCTCATACTTCCCGATGAAGATGCCAATACGGATACGCTTCGAGGAGAGCAAGTTCAAGTGCATAATCCTCGCCCACATCAGAATGCGCTGGTCCTCCAGACCCTTACCTTCTCGACGCTTCTCGGTAAGTCTGAGCCGTTGCCAATTTTCATCATCTTGCATCCGGCGCAAGAACCGTATATCATGCCTAAATCGCGGGCGCAAAGTCAGTGTAAGTCAAGACAGGCTAAGTGATTATCAGGATTACTCTTTTGTCGTCTAAAAGACACATCCATCATGTACAGGCGACTTTGACTTACGGTATACGGTGGAAATACTCTGCGGCAACGATAAGGCACGGCGGACCAAGTTTCATCGTCTCGATCTAGAGAATGGTTTCTGCTTCCGTGGCGAGTTGGCGGCAGGTTTGCACGATCGCGCGTTCGACGTAGCGTAGGACGAGTATGACAACAGGCTTGTTTTTGTACTTCTGATCGTGGGACTCGCCGCGGTACCCGGAGATGTACTGAATGCGGACGGGGAGTTGCTCATAGATGAGGCGACGGATGTGTATGGGAAGACAGAGGAACGGAGAATTTTGTGCGCGGCTCTTTTGCATAGATGATGACATGATGGTGATGGTGGACTCAGGAGGTAGAGCAGAATTGTATCAGTTTGTGCAGTTCGAGAGAAGATTAGATATCATGCCTGAATCGCGGGCCACCGGGCGTGCAGAACGTAGTAGAAGAGGTCTTTTAACTGCCAAGTGTTTACCTTCGGTTGCCGGGTGATGTCACGTACGATTCACTTATCGGGAAGGGCAGGCTACAGAGCTTGGAAATAAGAAAGCAAATAGGAAAGGAACAAGCATTGCCTTAGAAACACTAGCATCGAGCAATATTAAAAGGAATGCAGTGAAAGCCGTATAACTCATGAACGTGTTTTGTGCACATCTTTAGGTGAGAAAATACGTCAATATTGACGGCCTTCCAACTACATGCCTGCAGACCGCGAGGCAGTACGATACATATGAAATATGTGTATATTTTGATGAGCCTTTACTGATTTAGGGTAAGCCATAGCAACCGAAAGTTATGTGGGCAATGAAAAACAGACCATACATAATATCAAAGAATAACAATGTTTGTCAAAAATCTTACTGTTCTCCCCTAATCGAGTCGAGGGTCCTGTGTGCGCTTACGAACCATGGCATGACGCAACAGAGGAATTCGATGGGATACCAAACACTGATGTCTTACGAAAGGCAGGTATCTGCCGTAAACCTCGCAAGCTTAGATTTATGACTACGAGATCCATATGATTTATTTCTAATCTTCTCCTTCGAGGCCGCATTGCGTGATATATTTCGCTGCCAATATCACTGCTCACATCGAATACTTTTCCTTAGACTTCATGCTGTTGCTCTGTGTCGTGGGTGATGACAGAGACAGCGGAAAACAGTGACTTTTCCACTTATTCGTGTCACTGTAGTACTGGGGCTGAAACGTAGATGAATACGAGTCACTGCTGAAGGTTAGTAAAACACTTCGCGCTAGCTCTCACTTGTTGTAGGTGAGGCAAATATCGACCTAGGTCAATTAGAGCAAAAGAGGACTGAGTCATGGTGGCCGTGGCCATCATGGCCCTCTCGTTGCCACGCCAATCATTGTCCCATGGCGATCACCTTTGACCCGGCAACAAGACTTCCAGCAATCAATCAGGTCGAAGACCCTTACACTTGCTTCCTCACTCTGTGATTCAATACTTCGATTCCATGCACTCAGTCTGATACCTCGCGCATCTTCACGTTCACAGCATCACAATTCGCGCAAAAGCACTCGGTTGTGTCAATATAATGGTCCATTGCATGTCCCTCACCTATGCAGGCAGTACTAGACCAACGCTGGGAAACGCCTTCCAATGCAAAAGAGTTCATCAGATCAAACAGATAATACAAGAAGTGAAGACAAGACAACAACTATTCTGAAGCAACAACCCCACCAAACACGCCGCCGAGTTTTACCATACGCAAACATAACACCGCAACAAACAGCAACGGACAAGAGAATAGCAATCCGCTGCATCAATCGCAAATACGCCGAAGCACCCCAAGGGAGCGCCATACCACCAGAGAGCAAGGATTCGCCCTTGAACACGGATACAAGCGAGGAAACGCCGTAAGCGTGCGCACAGCGCATGTGTACAAAATTAAATCGTATAAACAATGACCCACGGCCGGTTATAGGAGGGAGTCATAAAGTCGGAGACATCGTATCGCGTAAAACATGAGAAGAGTCTAAAGGTTAACGAGGAAGAGTCGATTGCACTTGCACCGAATTCGCACGGACGGTGAATCTTCGAACGACTACAGCATGTGGCACGCCCGCGAAGAGGTTACCGGAAACGCCGGAGGTCTCTGCAAAAGCTCGATTTATGGCAGAAGCTGTAGGTGTTTGATAGTGGACGGCACGGAGTCGAATATTTTAGGCGGGCATCTGAGACACTGGAGGGAACTGCTGCATGGCGGCGGCAAACTTGGCCTCAATACTGTCGTCAAGGTTGATCCCACTATCGTCCAGAGCGGTGTCTTGAGAGAGAGCAAAATCTAAGTCAAACGCTTGTGCAGCAGTCATCTGTCGGTGCTGGCCTAAACGTCGTTGGTGAGTATGAATACGACGAAGGGAAGTGATGGAACACTCACTGTCTGGATGTGACATGCCGCTCGGTCCGTGAATGGAAGCACTACCATTGCCGCCCATGAAGGACGCGCCAGTACCGAACTCTTCACTGCCAAAGCGGCTCTGATTCTGGCTTCCACTGCTGCCAGTGGCCATGCCAGCATTCATCGACTCGCCGAGCATCCCTGGCGAATTGGGATCCGGAATGGGGAATTGATGTGACAGGAAGCCTCCTAAAGATGCCAGCCAGATGGCCATTTCGTCAACAAACACCTTAGTCAACCACCACCCCTGGAAGCTCGGTCCATTCTCAACAGTAATCTCACGTAGTATGGCTGTGCTGATTGCGTTCAGAGTGTGGAGTACTGTGCGTGCTGAAAGATCGGGAAAGCGAGACGGAAGCCTTGTAAGGAACGCAGCAATCCGATCAATGACAGTTTCTTGCAGAATATCGACGGGCGGATCCGGAGTGGAAATTTGATAGAAGGTCCCATCAGGTAACCACATCTCGGACTTGAGTGGAAGAAATATGGCGCGAATCTCTTTAGAAAGAATCTCAGCCACCAGCTCATGATTGCACGAGTGCGGCAGTTCATTCTCCAAGATGCGCTTGATGTTAACATATGCCTGGTAATCGCCCCACATGCGATCACGGTTCTCGTCCACGGTCAGCATGACTGCTGCTGCATGTGCTGTGGAGTTAACGCGGAGCATCTGTCGGAGGAGATGGGAGAAAACAGTCGCAGGTTCCAGCCTGGCCGCCAGCACAGGGGAGGGTAGATTGTGAAAAGCCTTGCTGATGTGGGAATGAAGCAACTTCCAGACATTGTCGAGGAACTTGAGTACCGGTGCAGGTGCCACTTGAAGTGTAAGTTGGGCAACATTGCGGATCATTTTCTGGTACATCATCCAATCACACTCGCGAATCCATGGACTGAGTTTTTCCATGGCGAAGAGCTTTGCGACGGGTACTGTCAAGGTTCCTTGAAAAGAAGTGAAGAGCCGAAAGAACTGCTTCTCCTTGCAGAATCGCACAGCGTCGACAAGCGAAGTGATATGGCTCTTATACAAAGCTACGAGTGCTTCCGAGGCATCTGGATCTGTTCCTTCCGGCAGGTACGGCGATACATCCGGCATAACAATCTCCAAGGGATCTCCCTCGACATTATTCAGAAGCTCTGGAGTCGGAAATCGAAGCTCATACTCGTAGCCAACAGTCTGCGGCGAGTGGATGTCGGCATAGCAGCGGCCCTTCGACGAGTTTTGTGGGTAGTAATTTGTTGCTGAATAAGACTGTTGTTGATGAGCAGGGAATGCGGCAGTATCGGTGGACATGCGAGGCTGGGAAGCGGAGGAATCGTGTCGTTTTAGGGCACCACGCGATGCCGGCACACGGGGCATCTGGCGCGGTTGTTGGGTTTCGTCATCATCTACCATCTCGAGGTCCACGTAGTGGTATTTGGACTCTCCGCGAACACCAAGTCGTCTAGTCTGGATATTGGGGAAAATGACCCGTACCAACTTGCCAAAAGAAGCGGGATTCAAAGGCACCACACGCTCGTTGGCGCAACGGCTTGCATATTTGGAGAAGACACGGTTTCGCGGTACTGATGTCTTTCCGATGGTGCAGGCTTGCTGCAACCAGAGCATAGCGAAAAGCTGTTTCGATTTCTCCGATCTTGATGTTCGATCTGTGGCAAGCACTTCCGCAGCGACCTCCTTCAGCTTGCGGCCCATGTTGTGGCGAAGCATCTCGCGTAGCTCTTTGTCGTTCTGAGCGGTGGGCCCTCCGGTCTTTTTCTTCTTGTCTTCTACCTCCACGGGCGTTGCCACGAAGTGCTGTTGCTCTACCGGAAACTGCTGCGATTGCGATTGTGTGGATTGAAAGGATTGGTGTGCGTTGGGGTCGATGTGTTGTAGGGGCAAGCCGTGTGTCGGGCCCATTCCGTTCTGTGCGTCTCCCACGTAGCCCACGAGCTGGTGGACTGGGTCCATAGCTACGTTTTCTTGCTGGCTGACATGTTGGGCGGCCTGTAGAAGCGGACCTGCAAAAGACGAGTTGTACTGTAGCTGCTGATTGAAGGCGACGGGTGGCGGGGTGGGTTGGTGTTGGGTGCGCTGGAACTGGGCTTGGAGGTCGTGCTGGTCGAACGAATGGCGGCTCGTCGTGGATGCGCTGCTGGTCGGGCGGACACCGACAGCGCTGCGCACCGATACAGAGGCGCTCGATTGCGCGCGATGATTGCGGGCGGTCATGGGAGCTGTCACGCTGTGGTGCTGTGATTTGGCGCGGCTCCTGGTGGGTTAGAGGTCGTGTTTACAAACAATCCTGGTGTGATGGCCGGTGTTGCTGCCAGACATTCGCTGAGGGGCGATCCCAACCTGCTAGAAGGTTCACAAAAACTACGCAGCTGGTGGTGTCTCTTGCTGTATCCACAAATGGCGGTCCACAGTCGATCGAGTACGAGCTTCAATGAGCCCCGTTGCTGGGGAGATTCGCGATGGGGGCGAACACGTCGAAGGTAAATAGGCAGCGGTAGCGATGGACGGAGTAAAGTCAATTATTAGTTATAACATCCCGCGGATCAAAGAAATGAAGCGTCGTGAAGCTGTTCGGGAGGATGCGCACGGCAATGTTTTGGCTTTTGTTGATGCTTTGTTTGGCGAGGAAACGACGGCTAAAACGCTTACCTAAGCCCCGTTCCAACCTTGCGCCCGAGTGCACCCTGCACGCGGACACGCACGTGACCCTTCCCAGACCATGGAACTTCGCATACGAGTAATCATTACATTTGCAAAGCCTTAGTGGATGCTGTTGAAATACTTTGGATCAAATGGAAAGGAAGAGTATGCATATGAATGGTGTTGTGCCCTTATCGTGCACTGGGTCTTACAGTTGCGCACTGCGATCACTTGAACATGTAAACGCAGTATTGAATTGAACTAATCCTATGGCAAACAATACGTCCACTCAAGCGTCTTGGTCGAATTCTACATTCGTGGTGTTGTTCGGGGCGCTTGTCTGCCGGCTTGTGAAAGCTCGGGTGACGTCGTTTCCTGGTTTGCTTAGGCGATGACGCTGTGCCCCTCGCACAAACATCCTCCACTCCGAGTCTCATAAAGACACATTTACACGCGCCTCGTACCACTCCACCTCAGCCCTCACCCGTCGCCGCATAACACCCACATACTTGCTTGCAAGTCCATAAACTCACAACCAACACCATGTCTGTTCAAGAGAAGGCACAGGCTCACCTGTCGCAGCTCGATAAGGAGGTACGTTCCTCTTATCTACTACAACACACCAACGCGCGTGCCTGTCGGTTGTAACATGGTGCATACAGCGCTGAGCTCGCAATATTAATATTCTATGTTCCTGCTCATCCTTCCCGCCTTTCCCGTATGCTAATGGACTATCTGTGCAGCTGTCGAAATATCCCACCCTCAACAACTTCGAGAAGCAGACGTCGGTGCCCAAAGTCTACGCCATCCTTGGTCTCGTCGGCCTGTACTTCTTCCTCGTCTTCTTCAACATTGCGGGTGCCCTCCTCGTTAACCTTGCTGGCTTCGCCATCCCCGCATACTATTCTTTGGGCGCCCTGTTCAGCGCCAGCAAGGTCGATGACACCCAAGTACGTACCTGTAGCACGCGACAGTTGTCGCAGCTTTTGTGATATGTAACATGCTAATAAAACTGCAGTGGCTCACGGTACGCATCCTCGTTGATCCCTCATGTTCTGCCAATTACCCCGCTCGGCTGTAAAGAACATCATGCTAACGCGCCAGGTATAGTACTGGGTGACTTTTGCTTTCCTCACGTAAGTAGCGTATCTCGCCGAATCTGTTTTGTATACTGACTGAATTAGTGTTTTTGAGAGTGCCGTAAACGCTGTTTACTGGTTCCGTAAGTCTTCGAGAGACAAAGTTCGAATTCCGTAGCTAACTAATATAGCCTTCTACTACACCTTCAAGTTTGTCCTTGTCCTCTGGATGGCTCTTCCCCAGACTGCGTACGTTTCATACTTCTGAGTGCGTGAGCAACAACTAATAGCATGCAGTGGTGCTCAGATCATCTTCCGCTCCTTCATCCAGCCCGTCTTCTCTCGCTACTTCTCCGAGTCCGGCTCAACCGCCGCCAACCTCCGTGCTCAGGCCGACTCTGCTGGCAAGCCGCACGTCTCTTAAAGAGCTGTTGGACTTGCAAGTTTCTGACAGCCGCACCAACCAGGGCCCGAAAAGCCGTCTGCTTCGATTAAGGACCCCTTGGTGGCATGTGCGAAGACTGCGGCTGTCGCAGCTTGGTTACGATGTGTTGACGATTCACGGGTTTTACGCACGGATGTGGATATGGGAAAGGTTAGGAATACTGGGAATGGGCGAAGGTTTACGAGTGACATCACTATCGCGTGATGTCTATGATACGAATTGGGTATGTCTTTTGTTTAGGTGGACGTTATGTAGATCGCGCATGGTGGTAATGGTATTGTTGTTCCATACAAACTGAGGAATCTGACGTACTGCCGCTGTGACATTGTCTCGTCCTTACTACATTTGCTGTTTCTGATCATTACTTCGTTCAGCGCCGTCACGTCAAGCATCAACTATATCGGAAGGGTACAGGAAGTCACCACAGAGAGGGTCAACATTCTATAATTAAAGGAGCCCCTGGGGGAACGACGGTGCGTATATCATGGTGTGGACGGACGTGACTACGGCCGTGTCGATGGTCGATGGTCGATGTTAGGGACGACGACCGCCCCTTGGGAAGAACTAAAAGATAGATGGAGTGAGAGCAAAAAGACCCGTGGGCGCCGAAAGGACAATCACGATTGGGAAGCCATTCTCAAACCAACCTGGATCAGTCTGCTGGGCTTGATAGCTGTTCTAGACTGGTAGGAAGACTGCACCCTGACGACGGTCCAAGGGTCCACGGGTCCACGGGTGTTCCATTGCCACGTGATCAAACGATCGAAGGAGGAAGGTACATCAAATATGGCGGCTTGTTGAAGTGGAACTGCTACGCTCAGTACTACTAAGCGGGCCAGCTTACATAAAATTAGACCTTCCATGCATCAAGCCATGCCAGTGGTGGTTTTAGTGTGTAGAGCGGTTGTTCTGAATGTGGAGCAAGAGGCATCAAACGCACTCCATGGTGGAGCGAAGATTGCATGGACAAGAACTTGTCTAGTGTCAGTGGCCTCCTCACTACTAACTCGGTAAAACGAGACTTTTCAAGTTCATGGGCGTCCTGATGTGTGCGCGTGTATGAGACTGAATCGAAGTGTTGCTTACTCTCTTCTCCTAAAGTTGTAATCACCACATCACCCACCTTTCGATGTGCAATTCCTATGCAACATGCAGACTCCCGAAGTAGAATCCCTGATTCGGAGGTATTCTGGCTTCGCTTTGCTCCCTCATGTCGCATCCGGGGCTTCGCTAGGGCGGTACATAGCGGTTCACTATTCATGGTGACGACTCATAGCCTACGGATAGAGGGAATCACCTGTCGATAGGTGGTCAATCCGGTACTCTTAGCCTCACCAAACATGTGCCCACAGCTCATATACCAGTGGGACTACGTGTGACGAGAGCCAAGCCGCTACACGCAATAGGCTAGTGCCTCATTTCACTCCACCTCACCGCGAGCGTCGTGACTGTCCCTCTACGATCATATTTGCGTCGCATTAGCATCACAAGTCCACAATGACCGTATAATCCTGCCCGAGAAGCCCCGATGAACCGCTTCATCGTTTTGTCAGTTCTTGTTTGCGGTATCCTGCCTAATTTCCACGTCGTCGTTCTTTTTCTTCTTCTTCAGTCTCTTTTAGCTACGTGGTTGAGTCCATCCGAATGCGCGCTGGATCCACCAAGTGGCCATCGAAGAATGTGCGGATAGTGTGTTGTGACCGCTTGGGGTCCCCACTGGAGCGCAACTCGCGCGCGCCGGCAACCTCTCAAACCTCACACTTAGCAAAGTCCACCACCCGACATCGCGGGTGCATCACCTCTTATATCAGTTCCAGTCTGTTATTAGTCTTTTCGTTTCTTGGACCCCAGAGTCGTACTTTGACATAGAAAGAGACGGAATTTTGGGATGCAGAGCTCGTCGTATCAACGTGCCGCAAAAGGCTCTCGCAGCAAGTCCGGCTGTGGCACCAGTACACGTTGTATTTGGAGCGTTGTCCCCCCCAAAGTTTTCCGGGTATCCCAAACCCTGGTACTAGCACGGCGGCTCACCCCTCACCGCAGCGAAGCGAAGACTTAGGAAGACAAGCAACAGCCTAGCTGCGAAGGTACGAGCCATTATGGGAGGACATGGCAATCTCCAAATTGGAACTGTCTGCGAAACCTCCCTTGCTGGTCAAAATTTTATCATCGAATCTGGTGCGACTAGCGCGCGACCTGGAGATCATCTCCTCCTCCAAGCCTTTGTTGTGCCTGCGACTCTGAAGGCCTCTGACATGTTGAGAGATGTTGAACGTCAAAATCTGCCTGAAAGTAAGGGCTCTGAGCTAATACTACGCGGGGCGAATTCGCTGTCTAAGTTGCAGCTACCGCCAATCTTTTCAGGAACTATGAATGAGAACCTGCCGTCTGAATAGTTCGAAGGTAGAGCGTGATGCTGCATCATGCTAAAGCGCCGCAGACCGATTGGGCGCATTGTTTGTGCGGAAGTCTGGCCCTATATCATGATCAGCAGTCGAAAGCGCATCCATGTTTTGGCGCTTTGCTGGTGCGAGATCTGATCGGATAGTATGCACGCACCGTGTTGATGAGATAGATTGACACAAAAGCTCATGACTGCGAAAAATATAAATTTGTCCATCTTCCACATCCTCTCCAACTTGCAATCAAGCTTGTGACTGTTCCTGGGCCCCAGACGCACTTACCTGCCGGAAGCTCATTAACCATTAACCGTTGAGCACTAGCGAGAGGGATTACCTCATTTGCTTGTTCGGTCGTTTGTCGCGGGCTCCTGCACCTGCCACACCTTTAACACGACAACCATCCCTTCTGTCAAGATGTCTTCAGACTCAGACCTCTCAACGCCCCCAGCGACCGACGACGAGATGCCCGTCGAAGCTCCGCCCGCGAAGGCGACAAAGGTCACGCAAAAGAAAAAGAAGAAGAATGGCACTATTCTATCGTTCTTCGACAAGAAGCAGCGGTCGCCTACTCCGCCGCCGCGCAAGAAGCGCGCCCCCTCGCCGCCACATGAACCTGTTCCGGAGGACAATCCTGACATTGCTGTACGTTCTCGTCGCGTGTGTCGCGTCGAGTCGCGACGTGATCGCGACCCCGCTGTGTCCTACATCTATCTCGGGTCTCCGCTAACATTTTCATTCTATAGTTCATAGTAATGTTCCGATCACGATTCGCCGATGCATTTCCGACCAAATGCCCTCATCTTGGACCACAGGATCTCGAGCGAGGCGTCACGGGAGACCTACCAACTGCGGAAGTCGAAAGCCTCCTTTGTGCCCTCCTAGGACTGGTCAACAATCGCAAAAAGCCCGTGGAGTTAGTCATTCCTAGCACAGCTTTCATACTTGCGCAATAGAGTCGCGTAGTGCAATCGGAGCGGATCGAGCAATACCATTGCTGACACAATCACAGGAAGGGCCACTATGGTCGCGCTCTTGAGGAAGCTGTTCAGACACAAAAGCTGCAGTGGCCGCGCAAATGGAATCAGCAAAACCCCTTGCACGGCGGTCGCAACTTTAACAATATGTCGTCGACGGATCGTGTGAGTGTCCTACTTCCCATTTCCTGATGGCCCCTACTAAGAGCCTCCAGCTCGATCTCCTCAAGGCACTCGTCTTGTGGAGTCTGAACCAGTCCGAGCTCATCACCAACATTATAAAGGATGGATACAAGTCGCGTACAACCAAAGATCCCCGCGATACGAACATTCCGCTGTCCGTACAGCCGTGGGGTCGAGATGGCGACAAGCGACGATACTGGCTGATCGAGGGCCAGGACGATACATCATTCCGTGTCTACAGGGAGAGCAATCCTGCACTGAAGCACGTCACATGGTGGAGTGTCGCAGGTTCCATTGAAGAGATACGTACACTCGCAACGAAGCTGGAGGAAGAGGACGGCACTCGCGAGGCTAAGGCACTGAGCGAGCGCATGCTCAACGCTATACCTCGCTTTGAAGCCACAGAAGAGGTATCATACTCTTCTCTTTCATCGTTGCTTTCATTGCTAACAGCCTCATAGAAGCGCAAGAAACGCTTGTACCGGGCCGAAAGAAAGGTCAGGTTAACACAAACAGTACCTGGCTTCTCCCTCTACGAAGGCCGCACCCGCGGCAAGCGCACGCGGTATACGTTCGACGAGAACGATGACGAGGATTCTGAGGGTGGCATTAGGCGGTCGACGCGCAATTCTGGCAGAGAATCCTCGACTGGACCCAGCGCCCCCACTGTCACCGCCAGTGGCCGCCAGGTTCGATCCCGTGCGACTGGCATGTACGGCGAGTCCTTACTCAGTGGGCAAACAACGGAGCTCGCCTCGCCCGCTACTGGAGACTATGTACGATCTGATGGGTCAGAGGAGCCGGAGCGACCTGCGCATGACCGATCAACTCGCGCTGCCCATCGTGGTGCAGGTGTAACGCAGACCAAGAAGCGCAACTTCGAATCATACCACGAAGACATGAGCGAAGAGGATGATGCGACATCTTGGAACGGTGATGACGAAGAGGAGGACGAGCCCGACCAGATGGACCTGGATGACGAGGAGGAAGAATCTGACGATGAACCCTCCGACACCGAAGAATTGCCACAGTCCCTTCTCGTACGTCTCAAGATCGGTAAGGAAGCCTCCAGCTCTTTAGGAAAGGTACCCATTCCGATCAAGGAAGACGATGTCAAGGTAGAGGAACCATCGCAGTCTGTCCTCGTAAATTCTGGGCTGCCGCTTACGGGTATGGACGCTGCCCGTACGCAGCCTATCCCCGCTTCAGTCCCTGCGCCAGCAGCGACAGCAGCGCCGCCCTCCAGCCGCTACACCGCCTACTTCTCTGATCGCCCAAATTGCACCACAGGATAACCCTCTGCCTGCGCCAGAGTCCGTTGCAATCCCTTCGATCATTCCTACCGCCCAACCGAACGGTCTCCCTCCGCAGCCTTTCAGGCCCGCCGCTTTCCCTTCCACTGCAGCTCCGCCGAGTTTCCCGTTGCGCCTATCGCCCCTGTCACCAGCGTCCTCTACCACCAGGTGAACCCCACACTCTCCCTCCATTGGGCTCCCTTTACAATGCTCCGACCCCGCCGATATTGCGCAGGAGGCACCTAGACCCCAGGTCCAGCCTCCCTTCCCACCTCCCAATCCCGAGGCACCGCGCTCGCCGAAGCGTATGCGCATACCTTGCCGGCTCCCACGCCGGCCACCAACTGGCAGTAGGCCCACCTGTTGGCGCAAAAGTAAACTTGATTTTGGAATGGCCTCAAGTTGAGGTCACGTTGCCAGTTGCGCATCGCGATGCAGGACAGTGGTCCACTGTGTGTCGTGAAGACTATCTGCAAGATGCGTGTTCGCTGGATGATGGTGCATGACTAGACCGCTCATGTGCGTATCTTCATCCTGTATAATGTCTTTAGTTGTTGGCGTTGGAGGATAATTGTCGTTAGGAGTTTCACACTGTAAAAGTGTATTATAGAGTCACAGCGCACCACTAGGGTGCAGAATTGGCGTTTGAACAGGTTGGTACTTTGGGGGTGCATGATTGGGATACCTCGAGTGTGCTTAGTTGGAGTTCGTACTGCACATTCACCGCGCCGCGTACGAGGCGCGGAATGAGATCGCTTAAAGAGTCGTGATCGTCTATGCATTTTGTTCAGTGACGCCGCTCGCTATGCTACAAACAGGTATACCGCGTCTAATGCTTGCTCCTGTATACCTCCCATCTACATTTACAGTGAATGGGTTGTGTTACCTAGGCAAACCGCCGGGCATCGCGGACGAGACTTCCCGCGCGCTCCATTCCCTGCTTAGACGTCCTGTTGGCCGGCCCTGCTCGCGCATGTGCTCGCCACGCCACCGTAGACCTTCGCCAGGATCGCGACTGCGACTCCGCTCGCCAGCACGTATCTCTGCCTCCCTCAATTTTGCGCCCTCGGCTTCGATCCGCGCTTCCAGCGTCTGCGGCAGCGACGTAGGCCTACCTTCTCGTTCTCGAAGAGCCTCGGGTGCCGGGGACGTCACATCAATACCCTCATCGTCCAGTCCCGTATCCGCGTCTCCCTCCTCGCCGCCCCTCGTGTTCCTTTTGCGAGGCCACAGAGATGGAAGTACGATCTGCTGGAAACGCGGCTCTACCGCACGCTCATCGAACCACGCGTGTACCCTCGATTCGATGAGCTGCGCAATCTTGGGCACGTCTTGCAGGCGGGAGCGGCTGCCTACTAGGGAGCGTACGGAGAGGTCAAGCCGGTAATCGTCTAGAAAGGTAAAAGCTAGTGTTGTAGGGCGCCGTGGTGTGCCGCGTTCTCCAGTGCCGTTCGCGGACTGCGGCCGTTCGGCGTCCTCAGCAGCGGGCGCATTTGCAGAGGTTGAACGTGGAGCGTCTTCTGGCGCGGGCGTATTTGCGGATGTTGATGGAGGTGAAGAAGACGGAATGAAAGACACCGCAAGAGTGCCTGAGAAGCGTACTACGCTGACGGCCAGAGCGACGGGTAGCACAGCGACCCTATCAGTAGGCCAGTTGAGTACCAGCGTCGTCTCAATGCCCAGCGTGATGATATCGCTTAGATCGACGTCCATCCGCGCCTGCAGCCGTCCTTCTTCCGTCCCAGATATGCCTCCACTGCCACCACCTGAGAGGAACCCTTCTTCCGCGGGCATGACACGGCAGTTGCTAAAGATGGGGAATTCGTCGCCCAGAGCGATCTCTGTCACTTTGATCTCTCCCAAGAACGATGGCTTGCTCCCCGTGTTTAGCACTTCGGTGAGGCTCGTTAGGACCGCGCCATCCTGCCGCGCATCAGCTCTCAGCTGCGCAATCGTCTGCGCAATCAGCACGTTGAACCAGTCCAAGCTTTCTGGCTGGTGCCCCTTCACATTATAGTACGTCTTTGCGAGGATAGCACCCACGCTGGGCCCACCTGCGGCGGCAGCTTCTCGTATTACAGCTCGCGAAGCCCTGGGACGGAGAGGATTGGTGGTGCTATTTGAGCGGGTGCGCTGGTGGAGCGAGGATTGGTGAGCGAGGGTGCGTGCGCGCCGGAGTGACGAGAGGTGCAATGCGCGGTCGTCGGCGGAGGGGAGTTCTCCAAAGATGAAGAACTTTATGAAGACAAAGAGGATCAGGGCGATGGATAGTTGGCCGAGGAGGAAGCCTTGTGTGAAGGAGAGTCTGTGCGGTGGTTAGGACCTGGCTGGAGGGGTAGATGGGATGGGACGTACGTGGAGCCCTGGGTTGCGGGCTGCGGCAGGGAGGTAGGCTGTTGGGCCATTATGATGACTGCGCAATTGACGGCTCTGGTAGCTATCTCTGCATGGTAGTGTAGTGCGTTGACGACTGCATACGGATCGTGAATGGACCTCGATGCTTGAATGATGCGGAACGGAGGTGACAGGGGTGCGAACCTTAAAACAAAACAGCCGATATCGATAAGGCTTATACTGTACTTGAGATGTACACAAGACAACTCATCTTCAAAACCACCCCCCTGCCGACATCGTCGACCGCACGCAGGTCCTCGAAACCGATAGACCTGGAGTCTATTGATGCGCCATGGCTCGGGACCCAGGCACTACCAGGGTTATTCGGTCCATACGGAGCAGATATCGGGTACAGGCCTTTCTGATTCTCGGCCATCACTTCTTTCTGCAATCGCCGCTCTTGCTCGACATCTTCGTCGTCTTGTTCATACTGGTCAGCAACTTTATGAATCGACAGCACACCGTCCCTAGCCAGCTTTTCGTCGAAGGCATACGTTTCCTCATCGATCATCGGAGAGAGCTGCTCTTTTGAGACAACAGCACCGAGTCAGAATACAAGGAAAATGCACTACCCCATGCCTCGCAATCACCAGGACGACGGTCTACCTAGGGATATCTTCGTCGTGAATCTGCAAGCTACAGCAATCTTGAGCGGCACGCGTTGAGGCTCTGCGGGACGGCGATGGTGCTCGAACCGGAGCCTCCGATTGGCCCCGCAAGCTCCCCACATCCCCGCCTCCAGGAACGCCTTCGGCCTGCCCCAGTTCTGGCTTCCTTCCGCAATGGACATCGACACGGCCAGCCAAAGCCTTTCGCCAGCTGCTGCGTCGCACCACCCGAATCTGAAGCTTCCTGCTACTTCCGACCCTCCTTCAGAACATAATCCCCCAAAGCAGGCATCATGGATCGTGGGTATGCCGTTTCTGCTAGCGGTGCATGTCGCTGATGGCGCGAATGTAGGTTTTTGGCGCAACAGGCCATATGGGCCGCTCCCTTGTTCGTGCGCTGCTATCGCACGGTGACAAGTGTACGGCGGTGGGGTGGACTCAGGAGAACACTATGGGGCAGATGGAGAAGTGGGAGCAAGAGAAGAATTGTATGGGCATGTTGTGCGACGTGCGGGTGAGGGAGACGGTAGATCATGTCATAAAAGGGAGCATTGAACACTGGGGCCATATTGATGTTATTGCAAAGTATGTTCGATTTCTCGACCTAGCTTTTACTATCAAGCTGATTTTTGCTCCGCAGTTGCACCGGATATGGTATGTCCCCTTTCTTTCATTCGCCATAGCAAACATTAAGCGTCTTAGGCGTGATCGGTGCATGTGAAGATCAAGACGACTACGATCTCCGCAATCAATTCAACACCAACTTCCTCGGCACGCTGCACATCATTCAGCTCTCCCTTCCGCACTTTCGTGCACAAAACTCTGGACGTTACCTTATCTTCTCCTCTACATCCGGCGCCCTTGGCGTCCCAGGTCTTGGGCCGTACTGTGCGACCAAGTACGCTGTGGAAGGCCTTATCGAGTCCATGCTCTACGAGGTTGACTGCTTCAACATAAAAGCTACACTAGTGGAACCTGGACATGTGCGGCTGGATGAGCCAGACGATATCGTAGTGGGCGGCGAGGGCCCTGGCCCAGACGGTCCACCCAAACCAAAACGCTACGGACATTTCTTCGTGAAGGAGAAGTTGAGCGAACCATATAACACTGCGACGAGCCCAGCTGGTCATGCGAAACGGATGATACAATGGCTGAACGATCGGCAGCCTGTTAGCGCAGTGAAGAGCGCAGAGTTGGTATGGCAATTGGGACATTGCAGTTATCCGCCTTTGCGTTTACTACTGGGAAGCTATGCCGTGGAAAGTATTAGGGATAGATTACGAAGCATTATCGAGGAGGTGAGTTGGAATAGCAGCACTCTGGTAAGCAAATACTAACAGCCTGTAAGATCGAAGACTGGAAACATTTATCATTCCCTACAGTTGGGCCGACAGAGGAAGAAAGGGATAGAGGTGGTGATGAAATCGACCAAGATGAGCAGGAGAACGAGTGACTAGCGTATGTGGTATGGTGCTTGTTAGACCTCGGCATTTACCCCAACCACCTTACATCATCTCTTCTGCATCTATGGCGTCTACTTCCACCCGCCTCCAACACGCAATTCCGTATACCTATCTAATGTACCCATCATCTCTATAACGAGCAACACAAAAATTTCATAATGCCACTCTGCACGCTTCACCTCGTCGCTCTTCACCCTACCCATTCCAACGCGCAGCAATCTTTCTTCTCAGCGCTCAAATCTGCAAATCTCTCACCACTCGTCTTGTCCCGCGTGCTCCGGTGGATTATCCTTCCATCGACATTCTCCACGGAGCACCTCCTCGCGCGGAACATTCATTGGGACTTCCTCGTCATACTGCCCGGTGCAGATGCCTTGCCGGCGTCATTACAACCACTCATCCAGCACACATGGAGTATCACAGCCGGCGTGCCCTCCCGTCTGACTCAAGATTTTGAAGTAAAGAACAGCAGACTGCTGCAACCTGAGCCGGTCAGCGTGCCGCAACTCAACAATGACGTACTGGAGGCGAAGCAGACCACGTCGTCCGCACAGAATCTCGAACTCTCCGCTGAGCTAAAAGACTGGATCCGCACCTTTTCCACCACTGACACGCCAGAAGCCAAAGGCGCAGTTTCCATGTTCAACCTCCTCTCCTTCCGCCCTGACAAAAAATCATCCTACCTCGAATATGGCAAGGCCTTCGCTTCCTCTATTGGTTCTTCCCACGGCGGAAACGCAAAGATCGTAGGGGGTGTCACCAACATCAATGGTACCGCACGAGCGAAAGAAGCAGCAAATGGAGAGGGTTGGGATGAGATAGCCCTCGCGCATTATCCTAGTATACTGCATTTCGCGGATATGCTGGTCGATAAGGAGTATCAGAGTGTTAATCATAAGTACCGGGTGCCGGCGCTGAGGGATACGGCGATCTTGATGACAAGTGAGGTGGGACTGGAAGGGTGGGGAGAAGGTGAGAAGGCCAGATTATAGAGAGCCAAGCATACTGAAATCAAGGATCAGGGGTGGTTGACAAGACGAAATGGCCTCGAAATAAAATATAGTTTGGATATGTGCGGCTTGAAATCAGGACTCATATGCTCCATCACGCCCAAATGATGGCGTGGAGAAATGCTCACCCATATCGCAAGATCCAACTCCTCAACACGGTGAAGCCATAAAGTAGTCAAGAAAGCTGGGTATCATCTTTCCAAATAGATCCTAAATTCCCTCCCCTCGGCATCCGCTCTGCCTCCCTCAGACTCTTCCACGCTTCGCGTTCTCATGCCACTCTGCAATTCGCATACGACGGTATGCCAACGGCCCCTTCCCCTCGCCAGGATGCACAATTGCCCTTCTCAAGACGGTGGTCTTCCAGTCCCCCGTGATACCATCGTTGGCTGGCATGACCCAATTGTTGCGCTCCTGTTGCTTGCTCCACACTTTGAGCAGCTTACACACAATTAGCACAAACACATCTTCAATGTATCGAGCCTGGAAGGGAAACGTACATCATCCTGTAGTTTGAATTTCTTGTCGTATGTATCGTTGTCGTCGCCTTCTACCTTTAGTAGAATAGGGTCTGTGTCCACGCTACCATCTTCGTCGAAAACCTCTACGTGAAGCCGCTTGCGCTGTGCGAGGCAAAGCTCACCGTGCCCGTTGCGTATGCAGCGCGAACAGGAGGGCAGAGTGCGGGAGCAGCGTAGGTCGGATAGAACGCACTGGAGACAAGAGGATAGACAGATGAGGTGGTTTGCTTCAGGGTCGAAGTCGAGGACTAGTCTAGGAAGCGAATCCACGTCAGACGTCAGTTCTGGGTAGGCCGATCCATGGAGAGGGTGCTTGAGTGGAGTAGTCAGGTCTTGAGCAGAGGCTCTGGATTGAATTGTGGGCTTGACATCGTTACTGTCGAGCTTTTCCAGGCTGCAGAAGAGCTCCTTTCGCACGCGCGCCTCGTCCTCGTCATCGAGACTGGAAGCCTCCGTATCGGTATCCCAACGAGGGTTCAGTGTAGCGTTGCAGCTTGGGCTGAGTGGGGAGTCGAACACGATATCGGACGAAAAGTTCGTGTCGGTTGGCGAGATCTCTTCGAAAAGCTGTGGTACATTTCGCTGGAGGCACAAAGGCTTCGTTCGCGGGGTTGAAGGTGTTGTAGTCGTCATCTTTTGTCGGGTGCCCTCGTGGTCAGCCTCGATATTCAGGGCCTCCAACCACAACTCCACGCCGTTCTCGCTACCCGCGCCCTCGAGGCTTCGATCACCCATACTGCAATCGCTGTATCGTACCCCTTTGGCGTCGACTCGTGCTGGAAACACGGGTCGGACCTGAGAGGGGAAATCGCGTGCCATATAGACCCAAAGCGCAACGTCGGAGCCTTGGTGAAGGTAACTAGGCAGGAAAACGCAGGTGACGCTTTCTTTCTCTAGAGTGAGAGTGATCGGGTAAAAAGGCGTACAAGCAAGCCGACTCGTGGTGGCGCATGACGAGCGCCGGGATGGGGAGAAATAACGGCAGACATAGGCCTGTGTGGTTGGTTATGTTTAAGGTTTAAAATGATAAGATAGAAGCGGAGAGGGGCAGAAGTTGGTTCGAAGGTTGAAGATGGAAAATCTATGTTGCTCGTGAGGGCGAAATGCTATGAAAGTGTTTCTCTTCGAATCGCAGGTACGACACGGCCGTTTGTTTGGTCAACAAACGGAAGGAACCACACTTTTGATGATTCAATCTTATGTGTCTAGCTGAATCACTGGAGTAACTGCTCCCCGGGTATCAAGGGCTGCTAAATATATAACACTTGCTCAAAGCAAAGCAAAAACGCTACAACACGAATCCACCCAAAGTAACATTGTGCCAGCTTCTCGTAGGATGCGTATCTTCAAGTTCCACACACCACCACAGCACCTCCTTCGTCTTGTCGAGTTGGCCACTTGATTCGTATGCGCGGGCCAGCGCATACCACGCCTCGGAGTAGTCCCACCCCGCACCACGTTTTGTCAAAGTCGAAAGGAGACCGAACGCACGGTCCCGGGCAGCAAGGCGGGTGAGCTCGGGAGGCGAAAGCTGATTTTCAGCAGAGGGCGTATGGGCCGTTAGATGTGCTGTTGGCGAATCTGTAGAGTTCGCGCTTGAAGGGATAGACTGCGGTGCCGAAGGCGCGGGACCTCCCAGATTAGATGCCCGCTCCAAAGAAATTATGTTGCAGTATATGTCAAGCAAGATATTGGAGAGCCCGACAATGGCTTCTGGATGATCGGGGAAATGCTGAACAGCTCGCTCGAATTCGTCGCGCGCATCATGTTTAAGACCTCGAACCGAGAGCAGTTCTCCACGCTAGAGATTTATTAGATACTGAAGAAGAGAAAATGGGTAGAGAGCAGCTTACCGCAGCGTAAACGTCGCCCCAGAGTTCTTCTACGCTCTTACCACCGCCCCATCCCCTTGCTGCGAAAGCTTTACTAGTCGAAGATTCTTGAGCTACCTCACCCTCGAAGGTTTCTACGAGCTTTTGAGCCTCAGCAACAGCATCGTTGGCGTCGTCATACATGCCAGCTCGCGTGTAAAGTCCGCAAATGAAAAGCCATATTGAGACCAGCAAAGACACCTTTTGTCGGCGCTCCTGAATCTTGGAAAAGTGTGGCTCTGGCGGGATGAAACCTGGATTTGGAAAAGGTGCAGGTAACCGTGTATCTTGCTTGGGTGGCTGAGAAATATGACCGGAAGGAGGAGGCTCTTCTGCGGGGGGCATGTTGTGTGCTATTGGTCGCAGCGCGCGGTCGTTGCTTTCAACTGACCTACGATTCGAGCTCGAGACCGAAGAACGCCGGGCGGATCTACTGCGTACAGTGCTGCTCCGAGCAGGCGTACTATCGGCAACACCATCTGGCAGTTGGGGAATTTCGTGTTCTTGCTGTCCATCCAGTTCGGATCTTCTGCGCAAGCTGTTGGCACTCCTTTTCTGCAGCTTGCTTGGACTTCTTTGAACACCTGAATGATCGTCGTGGTGCCTGTGAGGTAGAATATGATGGTGATGGTGTTCTTTTGCAATTCCATTTGAATTCTCGTCAGTAACTTGGATTGTGGGTGCTTGAGACGTTTGAGCAACGGTCGCTGACGCATTGGAGCTTGCGACCGAGGAATGTCGGGCGGTGTGGTTCTTCAATGGGCTTTTGACAGACCCCTTCGATCGAAAGATGCTCCCTCGAATAGTGCCAGCTGAGCTCTTTGGAGGCGCTATTGTGGCCGGTTTCGGCGGAATCTTTTCGGCAGCCGGGTCGCCAAAGAGTCGTGCGTATAGAGCAAGAAGCTCATCACATCCGTCTACGGCGGGGGTAGAGCCATCCACAATCTCTACGAGCGCTAGCTGCGTCATCTTGATCTCAAGAACTGCGGTTTTCTCGAAACGTTCCATCCGGTCAACAATACCGACGGTTCGCTCACTCTTGCCATTGACTTCATTAAGATGCTCGCTGCGATAACCTTCAGTGTCATCCTTTCCAAACAGGATCGTGGGATCCCCAAATTGTTCGAAAGCTGCTTCGCAGGCCTGCTCTGCAGCAGAGAAATCCGATCTCGCAGTCAGGAGGAGCGCTAGTAGATGCCAAAAGGGGATCAACTTCCGCTCGCGTCCGAACTCAGTTGTATGTCCGGCATTCATGACGCCGTCCGCGCTCATGGACGTTTTGTTCTTCGTCGCGGAAGAGAGAGCCAGTTTAACAGCTTTGATCGACCCAGGTATGTCCCTCGTCTCGGCTAAAACCAGAGCTAGCGCATACAGAGACTCCAGGTTGTTGGATTCTTCTAGTTTCGGTGCGAGTGATTTCCTAAGATACGAGACCGCTTTAGCTTGTATACTAGCGCGAGCATCCGCTTCGAATGTGAAGCGTGCCCATTGTGCCAAGCTGATGGCTATTGCAGAGTATGCAATAGCAAGAGCGCGGGGCTCTACAATCGTCTCGATTGATCTTATGGAGCCTGCGTCAGATGCGGACAGGCCGGTATGCTCGCTTTGCTCGAGCCATTTCTCGATTGTTTCGCCAATCTCTAAAGCTTTCTTAGACTCTTCACGTGAGCCAAAGCGGCACAGAACTCTGATAGCTTCGGCGGACGTCCTCAATACAGTGCTATCGTCGTCAATTCCTGCGTCTCGTTCTCCACTTTTTTCCGCGCGGTCTTTGCCACGAGTAACAATCTCGACGTATGAATCGTATGCTTTAAACGCAATGTCAAAATCAGCGAGAGAAGCGTGGACAGCAAAGAGGTGACGGAGGATCTGAGTAGAATGATACGTCTTCGTAGCTGCCCTGTAAAGAATCTGCGCGAAGGTGAGTCCCTCTGCTCGAATTGACTGGCGGGCGGATAACCTACATCCAACATGCACCTGCCCACAGCTTCCTTTCCACCAGCACCTAGGTCAGCATCTGTCCAAGTGGGTCCGCAGAAAACCCGCCAATTGTCGATAGCGGAGTCAACCCATTGTTCAATCTCAACATTACTTTCGCTGGCTTTCGGGAAATGGGTTTCCTTCAGTAGCAAGCTTTCGTAAATCGTCTCAACCTTCTTCAATTCTGCACGCTGCTGGAGCCTGGTTCGTGCTAGTACCGGCGGTTTTTCCGTCGCAGGCTCTGTGGGAACAGATTCGGACTCGTAAGGTACGTCATGGTGAAGGATGGTAGATAGGGTGTCGTAGTATGCCTTCCACGCTTGGCGTCGGTATCTGGCGGCACTTGCACCCTCAGTCCCACCGCTTTTTGCTGTAGTCTCCCAATACTTGGCCCAGAAACGGAAAGCTTGAAGAGCATCTGTTAGATCTGTATAGCTGGCTGCATCTGAAGACTGATTGGACAAGTGACAGAGGCGCACGAGGAGGTGCTCGGTCCACATCTTGAACTGGGGCGTCTCATTGGCGGTGGGCTTCGACAGCCACGGCAGAATTGATGCGAAGGAAGTGACGGCTTCGTCCATGGAGCCAGTCTTCTCGTGCGAGGAGCCTTTGAGGAAGGCGCCCTTGACAATGCACGCCCGTGTCCAGTTGGTCGGCGACGTCTCCTGCATATTGGTCGCGACTGCCGCCATGTCTCTGGGCAGCCGGGCGATGGCTAGTCCGGGCTCCTCCAGTACGTAGTGCAGCCATGCGAGGCAGACGGTGGCCTGGAATGCATCCTGCAGATGGTCTCCCTCCTCCTCGATGGCGGTGAGCAGCGTCGGAATGATGGTTGACAGGCCGGACGATGCGGTCGATGAGGCGGTTGAGGGTCTTTGGGTGCTGTATCTGGCTATCTGGGCTTCGGCGCGCGCTGTTTTGGTGAGACCTGGGCCACTGTTAACTACGGGAAGAGTCGAATGCCGGGCGGGCTGCTGACATTGTCGGTGCGGCGCATGTTTCTCGACCTTCCTGCACAGCTCGGGGACATCGCTCCACCGTCCCGCACAGCGAGCATCGTCGAGCTGGGAGATGTAGCGCAGAGCCTTGTCGCTCTCTGGGTGGTTCTGCTGCAGCGTGAGCGAAATCGCGGAGATGACGTCGCCCGAGGGGGTCCTCGAGTCGCAGTCGAAGGAGGGCCACATACACCCATTGTGGTAGGAATACGCCTATCGCGACAGGCAGAGCAGGAGGATTCGCAAATTCATGTTCGAGGGAGGATACCAGAAAAGGATGACAGCAGCACTGCAAATACCCAAGCCACTCGACACACGTTGTCCCACGCGGCGCTGTGAATGTAGCCGACGCACCCCTGTCGCTTGGCGGCGAACTAGCACGAGCCATCCAAAAAAGTTCACCGTCCATCCAGATGCGCTTCGTACAGTTCGCATCGTCGGAGGTTGCAAAGAGCGGAGTCGGAATGGCGCCCATGGCAACTGAATTGGCGACTTTGCGCGCAGTGACGTTTCGCATCTCGTCGACGACAACATCGCAGCTTCCTCAACATGTGCCTGCCATAGCTGCGTCTCTGGCTAGCTGCAGGACACTGCTCTCTTCGGCACAGGCCTCGTCCTCTAAGACCGCATCCGAGGCCTCAGTAGCAGTTCACAGGTACCGAACACTCCTATCTACATTGCTTCAAGATCGTACCATCCAAGGAAGATGGGCCGCAATTGTCCTCATCAAGTCGACTATTGAGATCGGAGGCTGGGAAACGCTGCAGAAGAGCCTGCCATGGGTCCGTGGGCTTCTAGGAATATTGACCAAGCCGGATCCATTTTCTTCGAAGCAATTGTGCATCATCACTCTGACGCGTATTTTCTTCCTTACCCGGGAATATCCTACCCTCGTCCGCGAGATCACGACACCGTCTTTGTCACCCTTCATACAGTCAGCTCTACAACTTGCGGCATCGAGAACCTCGCCGGCCCTTCTGGAGACCATCTTGGAAAGCTTCAATCAGCTACTCCCACGACACCCAACCACTTTCCGTTCTTATCTCAAGCAAATCCAGCAGCTTCTCTGCCAGACAATCGCGCCAACCCCTTCCAGCAAGCTTGGCCCAGAGCAAGCAACAGGAATCAGAGCTGACGTAACCCATGTGATCTCGGACGCTGCTCGACGTCTCTATACTCAAATACCATGCAGCGCACCGAAGGGAGCCACGGCCGAGGAATGGCAAATGTCCTTCAAAAAGACCATCGATAATGCGCACCGGGTCAGTGACAAAGTGTTTCGCGCCGTCGTGGAAGATTCCAAATCCCTATCACGCGATGCGACAAATGGACATACGCTAGACGATGAGGTTCAAGATGTCAACACGGATCCTATGTCTCTGCCGCCATGGTCGGGTATCTTCGCAGGTGGCGAACGCCTAATCGGTCTACTCAATTTGGTCAAGACTTACATTCTTTGCCCGACCGTGATGCCAGTCAGTCTCAACATTGGAGCAGTGGTGGTCCTTCTTACTCGACTGTTATCCCTCACGATACCGTCAGCCAAGGGCCATGGGATTCTCAACGCCATTAAGTTCAACAACCAGGTCAGCAAGGAAGAGCGCGAGAATCTTTGGCTTATATTACCCAATATTCACGTGGCAGCTATCGATATACTCCTGGCTCTCACGCATCGCAGCGACGCCAGCACTGTTGCGATTGATGCTGCGATGGTTGATCAGATAGTCTGGGTGTTCGCCGCCGAGAGAGGCGCTCCGGAAGTCCGCACGGCTTGTTATTTAGCTGTCACTGAACTGCTTCGGCGATCGGGCGTAGCGCTACCCAAATCATCGATCGATTCACTTGGTGACATAATCCGTAGATGCTGCGATGACATACTCCCGTTAGAACAGAACGGCGCTCAAGCGAAACAATCTGCAGCAAACGTGAAGACGAACGGGAACACGCAAGCAACTACCAACGCCGACGCATTTCTGAAGGCTCCAAAGGCGCAATATATATCTGGCGACTTCGCGGGCCTACATGCTGCCGCTTCTACCCTGCTGCCGGCTTCTTTCACTCACATACGGCCACAGCATTTATCGGACTCCATAAGAGCTCGTATGGATCGTACCGCTATTCTTATGCGAGACAAGGATGCAATGATGGCTAGCGTGCTCAACCCGCCACCCAGCAGGAAGTTCGGGAAGCCAGCCGCCAGTATTCTACCATTCCTAGCGCGAAGCCAATCTGGCGAGAAAGAGGTGGAGGCTTTGATAAGACCCCGAATGTCAGTCATCCGTATGCACACATATGAGCCAGAAGATGTGGATGAGGAGGAGAAGGAAGAGATGCTGGAGGAAATCGAAGGAGACGATGAGTTCGTGGGCAATGAGTTGGACACTTTGTTGGAAACAGTAGCTACATCAGAAGTCAGTGGGGGCGATATTGCGATGGCAGAGGCAGTTGTTATGGACGCCACAACCACGACTGCTGTCAAGTCAAACGACCGCGTAACCGAAATTCTCGAGCGCGCAAACGCGGTCAGTAAGCGACCCCAGGAAGATGGTGCCTCTCTCGCGCCTCCAAAGCGAGTGAAGGTGAGTGAGGAACATGGGGAGCCGCACGATTCAACTTTGCCTGTACAGCCTTCGATAGCGATGCCGACTACTATCGTGGCTCCGGAATTAGACGCCTCCACATTGACATCAGATCTACCAGCTGCATCGAATATTGTGGCCGCTTCGGTGCCAGTTGCGCCGGTAGTCCCACCAACGGCGGCGGACAAACCGGCAGAAGAAGACAGCGAAGATGACGATGACGATAAGATCTCGCTAGTCTTGGGGCAGGACACAGATTCAGAGTCTGAATAAACACTCTTAGGGTAGGTAGAACTCCGATTGTTATTGTTCCGAGTGCACAATAGGTGAACCATAGCGAAAGTAGCGATGAACGCACAGACTGAGGGTGAGGCCTCAACTTCCACCTTCTCACCAGGCATCGCGCAAAATTGGTCCACCGCAAACGAATTTATGATCTCATGCCCGCCCGCGTCGACTAGCTGCTCATCTATAACACCTCTACACCGCACCTGCATTATTCGCTTGACTCTGTTCACCCGCTTTCTACACTTACAAATAGCTCCTTCCGCGTTGTATATCAAAGCGATCGCCTCTGCAAATACAGTCTCTAGAAGTATCGGCGAGTCCATCGCGCTCCTTGCACGGTCCCAGGAGTATTTATCATGTCTGCGCTTAAGCGTACTGCCACCGATCATGACCCTTCCGAAAGGCCCGTCAAGCGCCCTCGACCGCAGGCTCAATCCCAGCGCCGACCTGTCAGCGCTCTACGACCTGCGCAACCCTCCTCGATCCGCGAAGCCATCTACATTTCCTCCGCTTCCCCAGCCACTGGTCGCGATCCGCGTACTGCTGAGCAGAAGACCCCTAGCGGCGGCATAAAGCCCCTCGACTCCTTTCAGGATTGTGTCGTCAATTCCGTCGAGTCTGCTCCAGGAGGTCGCAATTACCGCACTGGGTTGGAGCACTACTTATACTTAACAAAGCGCTACGCCGCCCAGTATAAGAATGTGTCCGTAGAATTCAACACGTACAGACACGCCGCACCGCTCAACGCCCCTCCCGGTGACCCTCTCCCAGACACAGCACCGCAATCGCTTGATCTAGGACTGCCAGATCCGCGGTTCGATTATAAGACGCTTCCCGACCATATCAAGGAGTACACGCAGCCAATCTACAAAGCGCGAACCTACAATCCTCTCATTTCTCTCGCCATTATCCGCCTCGCCGAGAAAAACCTCCCCTTCATGGATTTCAGCTCCAACCTCACACATCTGCCAAACGTAGGTCCTCAAACACTTCCACCAGAATTCCCACCTGTTGAGGAGGAGGAGGAAATGCCGTTCCTGGATATGGCGACAACATGGGCCGTCTTGCCGGGCGACCAGGACATTACTATACTCTTCCTGCCGAACTACCATGTTGATGGGCGGCATGCCATTGGCTACTACACCTGCAAGGTGCCTTCCAAGCGATTCTGCTCCATGCTATTCACGCCGTGTACAACTTCTGAGCTACGCCTCGCTGGACTTCTTGATTTTGTCCCCATTGACTCCGACCTTGGCGTCTCCGAAATTCCGGACGATGAGATTGGCGAGGATGGTGGGGCAGTGCCGTGGGATGTGACTGAGCTTGGGGTGAAGGATGGCAAATGGCTCTATCCTATAGGGGAAGATATAGTGGCTTGGGAGGATGCGGAGGACGTGGCGGGGTGGGAATGGGTCGTTTGGGTTAGGGTTACGCTGAGAAAGACCGCGGAGGATAGCGAAGACGGGACAAACAGGGATGGCGGGAAGTGGGCAGAGGTGAGGTGGGAGTGAGGAGGTGATTGTGAGGTGGTGTTGGTATATCGATTTTGAGATGGTGCCCAGGTGCTGATGGAGTCTTGCGACAGTCGAGCGCGTAACGTATGACGCTGGCGTATACGGAAGAGGGCAAGTCATGTGCATGGATGTTGGTCGATAATTTGTACCTGGATCTCTTTGGTTAAGCATATGACAGCGACTTTTTAAGCTCAAGAACTAGGGACTGCCATGAGATGAGTTAGCAATCTTGTCGACCTATCTGGTGTGGTATGCCATCTGGAGTGGAAACTTGTGAAGATAATGAATGACAAGAACAATTGCAAAAGACACAACTGTTCGGCGTGGCATGATAGATTGGAAAACTTTCGAGCTCTTTTCAATCAAGATTGGATATCACTGAGCTTACGCGACAGGGGTTGCTGGTTGTAATTAAGGATATAGGTTCGTATTAAGGAGACAAACATTGCGCGTGTTGACAGCATCGCGGCAGGGTACCACACAGACACCGCTCTTATGCTAAAGTCTGTGCCATACCAATGCGATGTCTAAAGTGCCGATTATCCTAGGCCGGCTTATGATGCTCTACGATGTGGGTCACCCTATGCTGTTCCCTGTCTAAGATGGTAGAATGAATACTAAAGTGCACTCAAGTTTTCCGGTATGCACGCCAACTGCTAAGACTTATCTACCTTGTCTTCAGACGTGAGCAGCATTCCGTATTCAAATATCTTAGCTGGTCACATTTCGCTTCTCATATTGGTTTTTACCACCAGAGTTTCAGTCACACTTATCTAACTTTTAGCCGCCTCCTTCTTACTTTATTTCCGCCAGATATAGCTAAGAAGTTTAAGTGAACAAGAACAGAATAAACGTGGAGCAGCGACCATGTCTATTTAAGATATTAGAGAGGCAGAATTGTCTGGCGTTTACCGACACTACTACATAAAGTTCTTAACCCCACCTTCGTGCTCTTACAACAGGGTAGTGAGCTTATGGAAAATTACTTTAAGTATATAGGGCACATAACATATATGCCTAAGAGATATGGCTGTACATTGTCACAATATACTACACAAGGGTGTATTAACACCTAGTGACTAACTATGATCCCGATTCGAAAGTTAACGCCTTCTTGGAGACTACACATGTAAGCGTAACTTCCAAGTAGGGCAATTTATACACTATGTTTAGCAATGAACCCTCACCTAAGCTAGGTTGGTGCTCCACAATACCCGGCCTTTGGTCCTTCTTCACTTTACCTAACAGATGTAAGATTGCGTTTGTCACTTACCGCCTTCCTTTGACTATCTGCTTTCCCTCACTTTTACTACGTCATATATAATTAAGCGACGGGTTGCCCACTCTTACATTTGTTAGACTGTAGTAAACTTCTACTCTCTATTACCGACACTCCTGTTTGCCCTGCCCACTGCATCTGCCACTACTGAATACTAAGCAAGCAACAGATACGTGAGCCTACCCACAGCCTTAACTGCACTAAGAGCGCATTATCGCCAACGCTAGATAGATTGCGACGCTTGGAGAGGCCAATGAAACTCCGCGCTTACAAGTGCTCCCAGAAACCGCAATCACTTAACGACCTTTTCAGCTATAAAGGCTGCAACCAGATCAAGCCGACAAAGGAACTGATGGAGTACGACCCAAAGTATCTGCACGAACACGAAGCAATGTTCGAAACATCGAAGACTGGCCAATCGCTGGATTTGGTCCGCAAATCCATGGATGAGTGTCAGACACAATCTGGCGGCCCTTATGAGCCGCGTCCTTCGACGTTTCTCAACCGCATACTTCCCTTGTTCGACAAAGCTGTATTAGTCGTACACCAAGATAATAAGTACATCAAGGAGAAGTGTTATCAATCCCCGAACGGTAATCGTTACAAGATCCCGTTTGCTAAAGACTTCGACGACGATGAGGTTCTGTACGCCTGCTTAATTCAAGAAAAAGGACAAGGAAAGTCCAACGCCAAGTCCAACTTCTCTTTAGTCTGCTACTCTGCCGAGCATGGTCGCTACCCAAAAGAGAATATGAAGGACCTGCTCCTTAAGGACCGTCACACCGCAAATGATAACAACGAAAGCAACAATGTGGAAGACGATAGCCACTACAGTCTTGAAGCATGGATGCCGATTGATGCAATCCGTTCCGGAACTCAACTGGTTAACGTTCTGAAAACTGTTTTCATATATCACGGGCTGGTCGCTGAAGACGACATCAAACTTTCGAAGACATTCGGGGTCGAGTTAACAAGAGTTTGTCGGGCTCTTCCTGCTAAGAAAGAAATCCACATTCAAGATACTCTAGCAGAATCCGCGACGCATATCTCTTCCGCTGAAACGGTTCCTGGCCTAATCCAAGCGCAGCGTAGAACGCTGGGTCTCACTTCTCGTCATCCAGCGAGCGCTCTCGGCGGTCAACGTAGGGTAAGTTTCGATATAATTACCTTGATACTTTCCGCTGACACTCGTTACAAGAACTCCAGAAGTCTCACGCGTAATCGGCAGGGTCTGAACCACTCACAAGTCTTGTCCAACATCCCCCTTAGGGATACAACTTCAGCTGTTCTGCCAGAACGGCTAGACCTTCCGACCCACTCTTCAGCGAGATCATCACCATTCTCGGCTCGTGAAAGGGTAAGCATTGCGACAATGATCCACGATTTACAGCTCTGACTTCAGATAGTGCTCTTCAGTGTCACGCGCCCTACCAGCCCGAAATATTCTTGCAGAAATAGAAGCTGCCGAGATTAGAGAGCGCGATGGAAGAGAGATGCTCCAGCCATTGCGACAGCACCTGCAGAGCCTGAAAAGCGAGATAGATGCCAACGAGCAGAGTTTAGCGCTTCAAAAGATCGAGATGAAGGATTATGAGGCCAAAGTAGAAGAGGTCGAAGAGCAAATCGCAAACGAGGTGGAAATCATCAGGAAGGGAATCAGTACCCTCGATGCGCGCACGGCAAAGCTCCGCAAGCGGCTTGCAGAATCTGTTCCGAACGACGAACCTCATCAGCAGCGTCCGAGACATTGAAGATTATGCCAAGCGCTGTGGATATGCAAGAACATCATGAGTGGCTCGGGATACGTTTTGGCATGTAACATGGCCTCAGAGAGAGAGCATCACATGTGCTCAGCAGGCGCTGGCCATTAGGGTCTGAGTATGTCTGTCATCTCTCTATTGCGATTCAGCAGTAGGCTGAGGTCCAGCGAAGTGTTGGACATACGGTGCGTAGCGATAAGTCGCACAGCATAAGTGCAATTTTGGTGAGGTTATGCACGGATAGAGGCAGACGAATATAGTGGGTTGCGATAACAGCAAAGCTGGAATATTACCTCTCTGGGTGTTATTGAGCAGTCTTATATCTATTTACGTGATTGTCAGCTACGTAAACTTTGTGGCGCAGTTACGTGTGTAAGGATGACGCCCGAGATGTATAAGTCCGGTTACACTCACAGCAGTCATGCGGCCTAATATTAACCCGTAAGAGTCCATCGGCATGAACCTTTTTCACATCACTTTTCACGTTTAGGGTTACTCCGAGTCTCGATTCAATGGTATAATTATTGCAATTGCCTTATGTTCGTATAACTGGTAGATAGCGGCAATTACCTATTGAGCGTGCGTTGGGGTTTGGTAGCATTGCGGCGCAGTCTTTTCCAGCGTCTTCCGATGAGAAAGTTAGATTGCGAACATGAGTGATACGGAGTCTTGGTATCTTGCTAAGCGTACAAATGTGGCACTCCCATACACTGTTTTACTTGTAAGAAGTCTGGCGACTATGCAGGGCGAAAATGCGAAGTCCGCACCTTACATCAAGAGAACTTATAAGCCGCTATACAGAGCCGACACGATAGAGCCTCTTGTAAATACGTCGCTCTTTATTTCGTTCGGTCCTTCGTTCATTCATTCATTCGATTCAATTTTGGTCGCTCATTTGTACAGCCCGCACGAGTGCAGTGTGCATCGCTGTTCATTACTCTTGTTTATTCATCTAACATTCATTTGGTCCTCGTTGAGCTCTCGAGCATGAAGTCTATCCTTCCAACAATCGTCGTTGTGTTCCAAGCGCTGAGCGCTCACGCGATCGTAACCTGCAATCACGAACATCCGGCTGATGTGCATCTTCCTAGACAGGACCCCATCAAGGCTATACAGCCGCTTTTAAATGGTCCGGGGTATGCTTTGTGCAACGATATTCCCTACACGTGCCAGTGAAATCTTGTACTTCGAGTCTCAGCATTACACCTTTCAAATTGACCGTCGAAAACATACTGACACCGTTGAGAATTGCAAAGCTGCACTTGAGTCTATTGTATTTAAGTGCGTTGCTTCTGAGAAGGTGCTTGGAGGTGATGCATTTGTCAATGACATCGGGTACGAGATCTATCATACTGAGCTGAGGGAGAGAAGTGATCCTGAGTTGGAAGACTGGTTGCAGGAGATCGAGCAATGGAGTAAACTAGATGGCGACGACGAGGAAGAATCACAAGAAGAAGCAGGCGATGATATCAACGTCGGCGTTGATGAAGACGAGGATGAGAACGAAGGTGTGGAGTACAACATGGATAAGGGTAGTGATGATGATGAAGAAGACAATGGAGAAGAGTTTGAGGAAGGGCTTGGTCGCCGCGATATGAATCACAACGATGATGTTGACTTTTACAAATATGGTTTAGGAGACCTCGATCTTGATCACCGCAGTCTCCAAGCTCGTCGTGGTGGCAGAGGGGGCGGAAGGCAGACCAGGCCAAGGCCTAGCAAGGAAAGGCCTGCCAGCAAGAAGAAGCCGGTAAAGAAGCCTACAAAGACTCCAAAGAAACCCACCAAGAAGCCTGCAAAGAAGCCTACAAAGAAGCCCACAACAAACCCCACCAAGAAACCGTCGAAGAAGCCCACGAAATGCCCCGGTGACAAAAAGACCAAGCCTGGACAGAAGGCAAAGTCAGGTCAAGTCCAACCCCGCGCACCCGGTGTGAAGACAACAGGCGGCAAGGGCAGAACCGGAAGTGCGGGTGGATCATGCCAGCAGGATCAGAAGCTGAACTGCAGGCTCATCATGAAGAAGGCAAGGGCAAAGAACGCCAAAGAGAATGATGCCAAAAATAGCCTGCTGGCTTGCGATGAGTCCGATAATTTTGTTGACCAGATGGTCAACGCCCTGACTAAGAGGGGTTCGAAAACTGGTACCGCTTGCGGCGGGGTAAAGTTCAATGCCAGATGTTACCCGAATAATCTGCCGGTATGTATCATGTTCGCATGCCCTGGGGGGCTGATAGGAGATTTCTCCAGCTGGGATACTCTCAAGTCCACCTGGCATTACCATACAAGCGCCGCATAATTGAGCTGGTATCATACTGACAAATCGTTAGAGAAATGCACAGGTATACGGCTGGGCGCATCCTCTGCAATGTGAGAATATGCAATGTGGTGGTTCCCATAACAACTTCCAGAAAGTCCCTCGAGCTCAAGGTGGCAAGTATGAGATCGAACACGTCCTAGAATGGCAAACAGTATGTATTTCTCTCAAAAGTCTCTTCTTAGCTACTAACTGGGAAATCAGGTCACAAGATTCTTTGAGTGGCTCAACGACCATCATTTTGCAAAAAAGAGAAAGTTCACCGATCCAGACCCCACGCAGGGCGGCGCGCGAATAGACTTTTGTGAATACTGGAGTAAAGCTTGGGCCACGCAGGCATTTACGATCAATGTCAACGGACGCTCACGAGTTGATGCCAAAAAACATATAGCGCGGCAGTACCCAGGGGTCAATTTCAGAAACGAGTTCGTATGGCTACAAAAGAATATAAACAAACCGGCAAAGCAGAATGTAAGTGAGCAGCGCGTGACGTTGTCCGACAAAAGCTGACAATGACGGATAGATGTGGGCCTATAAAGGCACCAACCAAGTTTATGACCTTCCAAAGGCTCTTAGAGCTATCAGGGCAAACATCAACGATGCAGCTGTTGAGGCCTTCAATGTCAAAGCTCTTCTAGGGGCTCAAAAATATATGAAGAATCCCATTGTGAAGCAGTTCTTCATAGACCAGAAGCAGCGCATCGGGGTCGCACTCGACGAGGTCGACCGAGCACTTCCCAATCATCCACCCGCACCTGGACACGCTCCATGGCAGTTTAGGACTTACTCGCAATCGGGTTTACTCACCCTTTGGAACACATACATGGACCAGATATTTGCGGAAGCAGTATTGAGGACTGACAGAACGATGAATACGATGCTGAATGCGCTGGAAGCTCGGTGGGTCCGAGGTCATCCAGCTCAGAATCCTCTCAAAGCTCAGATTAAGAAACTGAGGACCCAGCATTTGCCACTGCATTTAATTGCTCTTACAAAGGCTCCGCGGGCGGAAACTCAATCTCACGACCAAAAAGGAAGTTCTCGACCCGCTCGAATTCGTCTCGGTGGCAGTAGCCGCTACCATTGTATTCATCTTCCCAATGCTCCAGAAGAGAATCACCGTGTATATCTTTTCCGATCTGTGTGAACATCTCGTGGAGTGCCTTTTCAGGACGCCACTTTGCAACGTGCCACCAGATATGTCGGGTTCCTTTTGTTGTTCAATTACGGCGATCGAACCCGGCTTTTTCATCCTGGCTAGCCTCATACAAGCTTCGAGCCCAAGGATCACGAACAGCAGCTGCGGCGTCTGGGCTAGCATAATATAAGCCCCATGCCAAGGGGGAGCAGCCATCGTCTTGAATATGATTCGTCAAGTCTTTGACCTTCAGCTTCCCATCAAAAGCTAATTCCAGCAGCGCCCACAGCAGTGCGTGCTTCAGCCGTGGCATAGAACTGGCAGCCTTTGCAAAAGACCGAAGTAACGGAATAATCGTGTCCTCGTTAGGCACTACACGATTTTCGCGACCATCTCTGATCTTGGTCCAATTAATTTGGTCGGCATGGTAGGTATTCGCACGGTCTAGTTCTGTTTCCACATACGGAGGATAGTCTGAGTCCTGGATGAAGTACCCATGTTTGCTTCCTTGCTTCTTCAGACAGTCGAAGTACCAATTCCCGGAGGGAGTCATAATGTGAAATGTCACATTCAAGGTCTCCAGGTTTGGCCAGGACGGAGCCTTACCACCATCACTGGGCCAGAACAGCGTATGATCGATTAAAGCAGTAAGACTAAAATGACGTAACTGCTGTGAAAGCACATGCAGACTGGAGCTGAACATGTCGTTTAGGGCGGGAGCGACCAAATTAGGAAACTCTTCAAGCTGGTTGAAATGGTGTGCAAGGCCTAAAGGGGCGATGAAGTTCAGCCGAGCAGTCCTAACGCATGGAAGCGCGGTATGAGCGAGAGTGCGCCCGAAGTCTTGACGCGTATCTCGCCGAGGGCCTGCCCAGTCTTTCGTAATATAGTGCTGTGAGTATTCCTCGTTACAAGTCAACCATTCATCGCCGCCTACGCCACAACATACGGTTGCCAGATTGGAAAGCTTGGATGAAACATCATTCAATACCCGTAGGTTAATCTTCCGCAGAGTTTGGGTGTCCCAATCGTTGCCCGAATGCCAGCTTATACCGTTCTCTATACGTAGTGCGCGTACGGATGCAAGATTAGGAAGAGTGTCGGGACGGAACAAACGGACCCTCCAGCTAACGTACGCACGTTGAATCGCGTAATTTGCTCGGTCAACGTATCGGGTTGGAGTGTAAATCGTCAATTTGATCTTGCCGGGTCCGTATCGTATTTGCAAAGTCTTCTACGTTCCTGATACTCGAAAATAAGAATCCAATTTGCTTTGAGAAGGATTCGTCCGCCGCTCGAAGATATTCTTCGGTGTCGCGAGGTGGGTGACCCTCCAGTTCAGCATCCCAGTCAATCTCTTCCTCCAGCGGAGGAAGGGTCGTTCTAAAGCTCAAGTGCTGAAGATAGCCGAAGCGTCGTCCTCCATAGGTGTCGGCAAATTTGTACCCATTCTGCTGACTGAGCTCGAATTCGTCAAATGCGCCAGAGTATTTTTCAGCTGCGACTTGAAACTCTGGGGAAACAGTGAGAGTGCTTGAGAGATCCTCGAGCTCAAGATAGCTGCTGATGTGATCGACGAGTTCTTGCGGTAGCTTATTGATAGCAGGCGCCCGCGTGATATCTGACAAAAATAAGCGTTTTAGAGAGCTGTTCTGAACTTGTGCGAGAGATATGCCAGTCTCAATTGTAGATCTGGAGACCAAGTCGAATGGAAGGGTAAGAGCTATCGGAGTGAGTTGAATGCCAAGCCGCTAGTTCCGATTACGTTGGAGCGTGCGACACCGAGATTGGGGCGTAAGCTCACTATATAGGCCCCCACCTTGGCTCCATCTTTGAGGTTCAGGCCTGGTCCTTTCAGCCGTCATCACCGTACATACGAGCTAGGGGTTGCCTAGGGCTCAGCCGCTATTTCACGTGGAAGAGCCCGGCAAAGCGCAGAAGCCAAGCGTTCTCGAGCCGTCCTGAGTGTGTCAACCCCAGACTACATTGCTGGGGTATTCCAAGGTTCCCAGGTTGACCCTAGTCACGTGATATTGAGAACCTCTGGAACAAGACGACTGACTTCGAAATTCATGCTGGAGAATTCATTCCGAAAGATACTTGCGGCGATCCGCCTTTACCACGCTAGGATACCTTGCTGGCGTGGGGTGCACGACCAATTGCACAAAATTCCTCCTCATCTCACACCAGGTCTGAGTTTGGAGCTTGGGATGCAGGCCAAAGCTGATGAGCGGCAGCTTTCTCCATCCCCGCATGCGCCAGCACGGCTTCGCGAGCCTTTTCATGTCGGTGAATGACTGGGTTCTTGGTTTGTGAGTGCATATGTCTTGCGAAGATTACCTCCGTTCCGTCTTTTTCCGGGTACCGCTTGCAAGGCTCTTGCCTTCATTTACCACCTGTTTGTATTGGCCTTTAATCTTCTCGAATTATTTTTGCCTTGGGTCCTTGTATTGGACGATCTGATAATACATCTGAGCTCGGGAGGCCGTACTTCATGAGTGGTCAACTGCCAGTCCTTGCTAAAGATGGCTCGTCGTTCGAGCTAATACATACCCTCTGATGTATACCAAATTGCAGGCAGGGCGGGAACAAGCTCGTCTTGCTAGCTGTACAAGGGCTGGTACACTTGATACTTCCGCGAAGTGTAGACAGTACGATCTGCTTAGTCGATGTACTCTCTGCCACGAATGCTATGGTCTTGTTCTATCCACTGTTCTTGATACGTTAGGGCCCTGAGAAGAAAGGGGGCAATATTGTACTTATAATCTAGCCAATTTAGTCGATGCTAGGCCAGAAGGCTTCTTCAGCATCCAATAAATGCTTCCACACCAGTTCCGCCCTCTCCTCAATCTGCTTTCCGACGCCTCCATCGCCGTGCATCGCACCCTGCACACCATCATTCAAGATCTTCTCCAAGGTTTCCACAAAGTTGATGAACTCGTCATTGGTCCAGTTCGGGATGAACTCCTTCCTCATCGCTCCCTTATCTGCATCTGACTCATAGTGATTCTGTGTTGAGCCTTCCGCTTGCTTCTTCGCCCAGCTCCAAGCTTCAAAATAGACCTTTTCAGTGGCCCAGAATAGTACCACCCCTTCCAGCCATGGCAAAACTAATTCGGTTGACTGACCCGTTGTCAAGGTATCAAATAACTTCTCAAATCTCCTTAGTCCCTCAATCTTCTTATCCTCTTTGATACTCTCGTCGTTATTCTCCGTCAGATCAACGTCTAGATCATACCGCTCGGCAACGTCCATGAAGAACCGTTCTTCTCGCCTGATGTTGACGAGCGCATCAACAAGCCAATCGACCAGGCGAACATCCACCGATCCAGCGGAATTGCTTGGCGTCGGCTTTGATGGCATTTTGATAATTCGCAGAAGCTCTCCGGTGAGCCGGATGTAGCCTTGCATATAAAGGCGGTCATTTGCGAGCCAGTGTGAGATAAGTGGTTTGGACAGGGTGCCGGAAGCAGCTTGAGCTAGGAAGCGCGATTGTGTCGCGCGCGTGAATTGGTCTTGATTCAGGGACAAAAGGTGTGAGGTTAGGGATCGCGACGCCATTATGAGACTCTGCCGCAGTGTGGTGGTGGTGTTGCGATTGAGCACTTGCAGGTGGACGGATGTTGAAAAGAAGCCGGTGCCGATGGTATGAAAGCTTAGCTGGCCCCCCACTTAATCCATGGAACGAGCGCGATTGCGCCGCATAAGGTGAACAACTGCATACGCTACTCACCAATCCATCTTCATGTCGGCTGCATCTTGGAACGTCAACGCAACTCATTGTCGTTATGCCCTGTCCGACCAACTGCCATGAGACGCTGCCAATGACGTCATTCATCTCCTGGTTTGATCGTATCATTAAAGAGCGATATTAGGATGGAATAGCATTGTCCAGCTCGTTCAGTTCGCGCTTGGGAACGACCTTCTCATGCGCACCGCGTCCTGGCGCTTTCCCATCCTTCCAACCCCATCGCTCATCCTTCTCGTCCCCATTGCTTATGCCATTCAGTACGTTCACTACGTATTTTCCGATGGTAGGTAAGAACTTCCAGCTATGGAAACTGCCGCCTACAGCTAGATAAAGATTGTTGAGCTGAGGGTGTGGATGTCGTGTGATGAGCTGGTCCTGCGAAGGAGTGATGGCGTCCCAGCACAGACGCCAGTAATCTGGGTCTCGCGATGCAAAATTTGGCATGGTTTTAGACACGATAAATTCCAAAGTCTCGGATTGCAGATGACGTGAGACCTTGTTCTGTGCCATCTCAGGAGGTATCGAGAGCCGATGTCGGTCAGCGGTCCTCGTCGTATTCGTGAACGATCGCGCATTGGTAAACTTCAACAGGCGGCTTCCATTTGGAGGCGGTAGCACCTCTCCTCTATCCCCATATACGATCACTGGCATATCCTTCAGTCGCTCGTACTCGTCGTCAGTCAACTTATAATGCACGACACAGACTCCAGCAGCCATGACTTGCTTCTCCATCGTATCGCGATCTTTGATGTTCAGAACACCCTCAATTTCAGACAGCAGTTGAGACGTCCAAGCACCGGTAGCGAGTAATATCTTGTCCGCCTCGTAGATCTTCCCGTCTTGGGTTTGTACACCTTTGACGCCATTCTCACCTAACAACAGCATTTCGACATCGCCGCATTCGTATTTGACACCTTTACGTACTGCATCCTCCATCATCATTGCCAGAGCATCTCCAGCGTCTGCCCATCCAGCGTCAGGGTTCCAATAAGCCTTCTCAATCTTAGGGTCATCAAAGTTTGTCTCACGTAGCAAATCACCCCACCTCTCCCTCATATCGCCGTCAATGTCTACGTCGCTTGTCGAATCGCTTCCCCGCGCTCGAAGATTCGCCCGTATTCGCTCCGCAAGATCGCTTCCCTCGTTACTCAACATCACCCACCCGCTCTCGTGAAAGAAGCGCTGACCGTCCTTTCCCTGGAGGACAGGCCAAGTTTTCCATGCGTGGATGGCCTCGTATGCGAGGTCCATATAGAAGGGTGTGCTGTAGTCTGCGCGCACGATCTTGTTGATGTCGGTGGATGCGGCATGGTGAGGTGGGAAGGGCGAGCGATCGAGGACAGTTATCGAACGGGTGCCGGCGTTTTCGAGGGAGAGATGATACGCTGTACTAGTGCCAAATATGCCAGCGCCGACGATGAGAATATCAGATCGAGCGGCAGCGTGAGGGGGAGCCATAGCAGGGTGTTTTTGAGCCTAAATACGTCTACATCAGAACAGTAACATGTTACGATTGCAGCTCAGTGCGAATTGATCGAGAGTCGAAACACGGAAGCCTAGGAAACGCGATAGTATTGACTTGTGGTCGCGTCAGTATTGCTTGCCAGTCGTCGCGGTGAGCGATCGTAGTCGAGGTGGATGTTGTTGCTGCTGAGTCATGGGCCGTCCCTCCCAACGGGAACTCGATCGACGTTCATGACACCAGACCTCCCACGACCACGGGAACCATTGAGGTCGTTGCACGATACATTTGAAACTGTTGTAATGGCCTCACGACATGCAATCACATGAGTAGATTGTACATAATGAACTGCGCAAGATTTCGGCTCTCCCTTAACACGATCAGACTTGAGGAAAGTTGAATGTCCAACTGTGTGTTGAGATGGCTATACTTTACACGAAATTCCATCTGAAGTAAGGCGGGAGGCCAAGAATGTGCATTAGAAAGTCACGAATCGTCCACTAAGTCTAGGGTTAGTGTCAGGGTTTATATTGGTGTTCGGAATGGTTCACCTCTTTGCGGCGCTACGCCCACCACAATACACTTTATGGAGTATAAGACCTCCATGCGGGATGGATCCTCGTGTGGGCGCAATGGCTTTGGCGTATCTGTATCTCTATCATCCTGTCTTCGAGTGGCGTCGTCGCTGAGTCCAAAGAGTTAGCTGTTGCGGCTTACGAGTCTGGAAGATTGTCACGATATTCTTCAGCAAAGACAGCGGGCTCCGGCGTCATGAGAATCTCGCAAGCCAACTATAGTCACGTCGTCATTTATTTCATTCTTTGGTCCTAATCATCCTCGCATGATACGGGTATCAACGCTCCAATGCACTCTCGTGTGGATATAGAAGAGTCATACGTTCGATGGTTTGTATAAAAAACAATATACTACAACGTCTTTACAACAGACAGTTCCTTCGTCCCCGCCGGCCACAGCGCCCCACCTGGCGTCGTGTAATTCGTTGGTACAGGATAATAAATATTGATCAGAACACCTGGCTCTTTCCCCGTTACGTATCCCGGAATCTTCACGCTATTGCCAGGAGTCGCACTCCCACCACCAGTGACTTTTATCTGCGCACAACCGAGATACCATTGCGCGCCGCCCTGCGTGCTGGCGCCGTGCAATGCCAGACCTTCCGCTCTCACTAAGTACTCGCCCGCAGGAATAGTGGATGGGATATTGAAGAGGAAGCTGCCGATGTTGTCTGTGGACCATTGCAGCCCTTGATCGGTAATCGCCTTGGTTGTAGCGGCGTATATCTTAGTCCAGGATCCGGAACCATCATAGTCCTTCGCGAGACCGGGAGCTTTCGAGATGTACACTTGCTGCGGGCCAGGATGCCCAAAATTCGTGTCGATCATGAAACCAATCTCGTCTCCTGCCGCTACGGTGTATGTTGAAGTGGAAGCACCTGAGGCTCCGCCGGCATTACACCGCATATCTGTCGAGGTCACATCTGTGATGGGGGAGTTCGAATTCGTGGTGCGTCGGATGTAGGTGTAATAGTCACCCACGATCGCTCCCTTGTGGATAAGTCGGTCATAGTTCCAATGAGCAAGTGCGGAAGGGAGCGTCGCGCAAACGGCGAGGAGCAATGTGGACCTCATGATGAAGACGGAACACAGACTGACGGATGAACAGAGAGATAATAGGGTGTGAGTTCAAATGTGGCAAATGAGAGAGACCTTGATCGAAAAACTCGCCTTACTTTATATGCGCGCCTCAGCGCTGGAAAGTACGATCGTGAAACAGCATCAACGAATCTCGATATTAAGATATATCGATGGTCATCTGGAAACGAATAGTCCTGTCAGGGATCCATCCCCGGTTTCGAAAAACTCCGCGAATAGGCGACCTCGCGCGTGCAACTTTGAAACGACTTGCACCTCTCAATCTTAATTCTTTTCGGAAAATCCAATGCTAACATCTACTCAAAGCCCAGAGATGCAACCCAGCGCAAATGGTGGATAAAGTACAAGACTGTAGGAAAGATCGTGAACGCACCAGTTCTAGCAAAAGTAACAATATCTTCTCTCAGGGACCTTTAAACGATATAGCAATAATGTGTGACATTTGCAAATACCATGGAGACCTTAAATCGGATCACTTAGTTAATCCAGATGCGATTGGAGTTCCCGCACTTTTGGATCATTGTTTCGAGGCATCGGACCAATACAAAGGTTTGGAGCTTCGTTCAGCTTCCCATGAACATGGACCGTTTCTCAATCCTGTACGTCTAACGCTATTTATAAAGGTCCAAACGATCGTGCACTTACAAAACAGTGTCAGAGAGATGTAGAGTAGAAATCGTATCTTTGAAGCAGTGTGGCAGTGTTCGTTGCTTCAGCCTCGCAGTCCCCACTTCCTGGCCCCTTCCCCTATACCCTTCCAGTGGCTTCGCGCGATCTAGCATTGGTGGCGCGTGCCCTTGGCCATCTAAATTGCCCGATTTGGAACACCAGCCGAACCCTCAGCTCTATCGTCGTGGTGAGCATTATTGTCAGTCTGCGATTGTCATCGTACGTGAGATAATTTGCGAAATATAAAAGCGCTGAGTGCCGCAAGAACGGAGCTTACTTTCGCGACATCGACAGACTTTCCCATACCCTCGTCGCCATATCTGACCCGTCTTGACCATATCCTTCTCTCTCGAATCCAAAACATGTCACCACCACTACCAACTTCACTCCCGCCCCTCCCCGCTCCTGGCCTTGTCTTTCACAACGCCAACTACCTTGCGCAAACCCCAATACTATTGCTCACGAAAGAATCTCCGTCAAATTGGTCCGGCAGATATGCACTTACGATTACGCACCAAGGCGCACCCTACCTTGAGGCACGCGAGGAGCAGCGCCGTGAAATGGTGTTTCGGACACCCACTGGCGAGGAGGTGCTACGTGTGGTGAAGCAGGTGCATAAGTGGAGTGGAAGAGGCGAGGAGTACCATGGCATGCGACCAGATGGAAGCGAGGCATGGCATGTCAAGCTACATCGTGGAATGAAGGGGACAGATTACCGTATGATGATCGCTTGAAGCCGCGGGGAAGATTCTCCATACTAACATCTGAACAGGCTTGACGGTTTTGCGCACGCCGTATGATGAAGAGACGATGCTGGTGCAGAACAAGGTCCTGGAGCAAGACAAGGGGATTCTGTGGAATGGATTTGTCGTAGCAACAATGTCGATGCACGAAAAGTGGAAGCACGTGCACAGAGAAGACCTGGTCAATGTCGCACCTGGCATGGATATCCTACTCGCTCTTGGGGTTTGCTTCGTGCGATATGATAAGCAGAAAACGGATGCGAAGACTGCCGCCGCAAACGCGAGTGCAGCGAATGCTGGCTCATCTGCAGCTGCGGCTGCAGCTTCGGGATAAGTTAAGAAGACCCATGTGGATGTATTGTTCAGACGAGCGTAGCTTGTTGGCGAAATCAGGTTTAGTTTAGGCTTAGGAATCTCATTGTACAGTACTAATGTTGAGCGACCCCCATGCCCCTTACAGCACATTTATGCCATTTGCTTTCGCCCGTCGTGGGACGACTGAGATCAGTGCTGGAGAAGTGTTCATCCGGTAAGCACCCTAAGCTCGGCAGAGCGGTAAGATACCCGTTCTCGGATCTGCAACTCAAACATACGTCAGTCTTGGATGGAGCTTCCGGTACGATCCCCATTTCTAGATCGTGTACGAACTGCATGGTTTTGTTTGGAATTGGCGGTGTACATGTCCGCACATGCGAGAAGTCGCATACCGACCCCTGATCGCTGCCCAACCTTCGATGACTCCTGGTTGGCGTTCGCTGTGGACCAGACCAAGGACGGGGACTCCAGTCTGCGGGCCATGCCACTGCTGCTGCTGAACCAGAGCTTTGCCAGTAAGCTGCGGTCGAAAGGCGCATCCAAGTAGTATATCTCTTGCTTTTTATTGGCGTAGGTACGGCTTTAGGCATTGGTTTAGGATCCAAGTTCTGCGGGATCTTCGGGTCGGTGTTGTTTCGCGAACGACTCAGAGAGGAGATCATGTTTGTGTGAAATATGCGGCCTGCGAGTACACGGATGGCGGGGAGTGAGACACAAACGTAACCGCAAGCAAGCTCAATCTCGGTCCATATGGTCACTGGGGCGTAGTCCCACGTCGGGTCGAGTGTGGCGTCGAATGTAAATAGCGATTGGAGGCGGATAATTGTTGCAATGCACCCACTGTTGCCTTCAGATTAGTATCTAATCGTGAGTATGGTGGTGTAACATACAATGTACCGATGCTAAACATCAGGCCGACTGCAAACTTTCGAGCACGTTCCATTTTCAGCTGTCGTATGCAAGCTAAGGGAAATACAAGTAAAGCAATGTCTTGTGCGATCGCTGACCCAGAGTTTGCGAAAGCGAGAGCGTTGATGTCTATGCATCGTCCCTTGATGTCCCTGTTCCAAAAGGCATTGACTGGCCAGCAGTTAAAGATTGTGAGCAAGAATAGAATAAGGGAGTTGACGGTGATCCATCCCAGGATAATGTAAGCTACAATGCGAACTTTCTTCGCTGGGAAGATCTCCAGGTAAAACATGACCAATGAGGCTTTCATCATACCCAACACAACGACATATGTTGACCATGCGATGTAAACTACCAGTGTTAGAACGACTGGCCTTTCATCAGCGTGAGAAACTCCCTACAATACCGGAGACTGTGAAGTAATTCACCTGGCTTCAGGTTCCATAGATGCTCGCCAAAACCGATTGTGGTCACTAGCAACTGTCAGTGCGATGTGCGCAAGTAACCACGACAACTCACTCTTCAATACGCATGCGATGGGCATAGCCGCTAAGATGAGGGAGCTCAAAATGATCCAATCCTCCTTTCGAACTCTCTTCGACATTATCTTGCCGGTGAGCCTCAGAATGACAAAAAAGACAGCGATTGGATAACAAATGCATGTGCAAACGAAGATCCCATTCGATCTTGAATCCTCCGAGAGATTGCAAATGTCGTTTTGTACTTGAGAGAACCCTTTTCACACGAGCATAAGCCATTTTCCACCATGAAATATCCGGTTACATACCCAAGGCGTCCTCCATCGTGCAATTTGCAAGCATGCACGATGATATGTGTTTTGCAAGGACAGTGCTACTGCATTGGCACTCGGCATCGGATAGTTCACAGCCGCTATCGGCCATGTTGAGAAGAAGACATTTAAGCTACAGTTAGGTTAGTATTCGTGAGCCCCGATCCCTAAAAGCAGAACACTCACGCCGCAAGGAGGGATGTCTGCGATACTTAGTTGGCGCGATTGCACCCCGACCCCTCTGACGCCTTCCAACATCACAAAGCACAACAAAGCGAAAACCAGCGCACGCATACCCATGTTGACGAAAACGCATCTCGAGTTATAGGGCACAGCGGAGGACCGTACCTTTTATTCCGTCAGCAAAGTATCTAGTACATGCAGACGACTTCAAAGTTTGGCAGAGAGTGGCGCCGGAGGTTAGACGGACTGCCGCATACGTCGATTCTCCGGTAGACTTTGCGCCATCCAAATCATTCCACTGAAACAGCGAGTAGCTACGGCTGAGCGACACCCAACGCCACTTCCAGCGAAGCAGCGTAGAGGCCTGACTCGAGTAGCTCGTACGAACTGCATGACTGCGCCATTGGACTCAGAAAACGGTCAGAAGTCAGCGTTGTTGTATGTTCGAGGCGCTGCAGACAAGCGAGTGCACGACATCGCGGTGGTGCAGTACCTAGCGGACCACGTTAGGTACAACTTTCCCACGATAGGTAACGCTAAGATCAGAAGGTTTGGCGGACACATAAACAAATCGAACCTGGGCGTCCCTCGTACCAATAATCAAATACGCAAACGCTGGGATGAGCTGATAAAGATAATTGCTCTGCCCCTGGGCATGATTGCTGCTGCAACGGTCAATCGTCCTCTGCACATGTGCCATCTTTCCTTACTGCGAGTGCGAACGGTCTTCGTACCGAGGTAGTGTAATCAACTGGACATCCCCAATTAGAGTAGACCGGGCGTAATATGCGTCTAGGTTCAGCAACTTTTGCTGCCTTATTGTCGCTTTGTTGATTGAACATGGCACGAAGGTGGCAGACGAGCAAAGCTACTGCGAATCGCGGTCACAATGAGGTGAAATACCGGGTCCACGATGAAGGACTTATCACGAACAAAGGCGCAGGCAAGAACAAAACGTCTAACAACGTTCACAAGACACACATTCCAGTACGACCTGCATCTCGTCGTAGGGTAGGAGGCGGAAGTCGCTCAAGGAGATTCATAAGTGGGGCACGGATCTAGCGATCTGCAGCTCCGTTCCCGTTCACTAGCGTCAAACCCTAGAAGATCGAAGGATGAGCTGGTGTGAGATCTTGTCAAGGATGGCACGTGGAAGTCCGTTACGCGTCTTTTATATGCGCCGGTCTGGCTGATGCCACGAGAATTCCGTGAAGGGATTGTGCAAAATACTGCAGGTACGACGGGATAGATCGGAGCATTAACCCAATGTAGTCTGTCGATGCTATATTCGAGCAAGTGCTTACCTAGTTTAAACCTTGGTTGATCTTTGACGCGCTCCAAGCCGATCGGGTTCTTGGGCATTCTGCGTTGAGTTTCATTCGAAACCTGCATGAGATGCGCGATGAAGTCATTCGATCAGCAGATCTCGTGGGATAGTAGAGAACAGAACACTGGGTAGGACAGCAGGCTAACTACCACCTGTGTGATCCATGAGGAAAAATTAGAGGTCGGACTGTCGATTTGTGGGTCAACGGGAGGCCATGTCGGCTGCCGCACGCGAAGAGCACTCCGGGTTGACCGAGCGTCATGAATCGCAAGCGACAGATCCTCTTCGCAATAAAGATTCTAGCTTACCATGCCTCGGCTTTGCCTGAAATTAACACACAACACCGCATCTGTGTGATGCTAGAGGTAACAATATAACATACAACGGAGAGATTAGACGCTACGAATAAGAACGCAAACAAGAGTGCGACGCGAATGCCTGGGTGATCACGGCGTACACATGCAGCAAGCCTTGCCGAGTGACTCCTTCTCTACCAAGTCTTGGGCCCAAAGGTCTGGCCCACGGGCACTGGACTTTGGACCGCTGTGTTCTGTGTATCCATTGTCGTAGCCATGACTGTGTTACCCCTAGCGCACCAACTAATCAGCTAATGTGTCACAAATCAGGAACACTGAACTTACCACCATTGCGGTGCATCAATCTTGTTGATTGTAAAGATAAAGAAAATTGTCAACGTGCTGATAGCCAACCCAGTGTCGAGCCCCACAGCCGTAAGATAATTCAGTCTCGACCACCATCTGAAGTACCTGGTCTTTATGTATTTCTGAAAGATGAAGCCCACAATGCCCCAAGTGAGGAAGTTGAGGGGGCTAGCTGGCGGGATTGCCTGGCCGCCGCCGAAGATTAGAGGTGTCATCGCAAATCGGAGTGGTCTAATCCTCTTGCTAGCATAGTGTAGAACGATCGTGACAAATGCACCGGCTGGGAAGAAGAACAAGAGCGCCGAGTAGATTTGACCAGGACTAAACATGCGTTGTGGACCCAGCAGGCCCCAGATCACGGAGGCGGAAAAGAATACCCGACCACCCGGGCAGGAGAAGCGCTGCTTCTGAGTGAGTTCGCATACATCTTCAATGTTACCCAACGCAAAGTTCAGAACGGCTAAGGAGCGAGTCAGCCGGCGCACAAACGAAGATGATCTGTACTTTCTTACCGACTTGTACGAAGCACGAGAAAGTTGTTGCAACGACTTGTGCGGCAAACATGGTTCGCGGTGGAATCTTCATGTAGTGGCCGCTGGTGACAGTCAAATTAGCGCGATCACGATGTTCCAAATAGGTTACCTACAATTTGAGATCGCCCACGAAGCCCAACGCGCTGCTCGCTGTAATATATCCATAAGTCTTGAACATCATTAAAGCGAGCGGCTTCCCAGGTTGCATGTACCCCATGATGAACTCGGTGATAACGTTCAGCCCGATTTGCAGATTAGTGATTGCTTGGATGATGCCGATAGGAAGCGCCATTACGGTGGAGAAAGCGATCGCAATGAGAAACGCCCACCAGGTGAACTCCTCATGATTAGATAATTGACAACACTTCTGACGATATGAGACTCACCTCAGTCGGGTATGCCAACACAGTGACCAGCGAGAGTATGAACATCAGCAAAAACAGCGCCCCGTACCACCACTCTGGTGCTTCCTTATACTTATGCATGAGCTTCATGTGGATGTCTGGCTTTTCGTGCTGCGAGGTCTTGAACTGACCAACTATCAGAGCCTTGTAATTCAGATATGTATATACGATAACGGATGCAATAGTGGCAAATGACAAACCATAGCTCATAGCGAATGTGGTGGATATGAACAAAGGTGAATATTCCTTGTACGCTTGCTCATTCAATGTCAGTTGAGGGGTTGTAACCCGGGATGTATTGTAACTTAATCCTCTGTTATCGTAGGTAGTGGAATCACTGATGTGTTCAGTATTGGGGAATTGTGGATCGAGAGTGGTGCTGCTCACCTCATTGGCAGGTGCTGTGCGAACCAAGTACCACTGTAATGTAGACCTAGAGACCCAAATATGTAAAATATGAAAACCCCAAGAAGGATGTTTGCGATGGCGTGCCATGGAGGAATCATAGGGTTGCCGGTAAAGCCTGTGATTGTGGTCCAGTCGAGTGTCAAAGGAAGAAGGCCCAAGCCGGAAGTCGCACCAAATAGCTGGTTAACAACAGGCTTTTGTGGGAATATCCAAGTGATGAATACAAAGATGCTAAGGAACTGAAACAGGTGAGTATCAGGTGCGACAAAGAGGTGGCTTACGTACCTGCGCAAAGAAGCCAGGTATCCAATAGTATACATATGAAGCCAGAAACACTATCCCGAACCATTTATACCTAGTCATATTACCGCCAAAGACCGTTGGGTCTAGGTCTTCTTGCTTCTCATGCATGGCATGCAGAAGTGTGACGCTGACTAGATTGCTAGGCCAGATCATGGCAGCCTGCGTTATCAATCAGCACGAGGAGGCGGAGCAGTCGAATCGCTATAGCACAAACCGGATAGACAAGGAAACGCCTGAGTATGCCTGCAATACCATAGCCGACACTTGATGTGGTGATTGTGAGGAGTAGTTGAAAGGCAATGCCAAAGTCCTGTTTGTAGAAAATCTTCTGCGCAAGTATGATGTCGGTCGCATATGCAGTGCCGAACGATACGTTGGCCATGACGACGATAAGTGCATGCTCTTTGACGTTGAAAGGCCCTGGATTGAGATTCCACTGCACGCCGAGGATTATGCGTTGCTTAAAAGGCACGAATCGTGCCCAAGCGTTGCCCAGCACATAGGCAGCAAGCTGTCAGCAGTTTGTTAGCAGCCAGCTTCTTGCCGAAGATAGGTCGCGCACCTGTGCGACGATGATACCGATGCCAATAACAGGATTTCTTAGTGAGAAAATGGTATTGACTGCAGCTCCCATGAACGAAAGCGTGAGCCCGATGACCCAAGCACGGATGGTGTTGACCGGTACGTCTTCGTCGTAATTCGGGACCGCAGCACGAACCTCTTCGTACGGGGAGTTCTCGTCCTCGTCCTCATTTTTGGACAAATCAATGTCCTTGGTGAGGGACTCGACTGAATGTATAGAAGGGTTATTTTTCGATACGGAGAGGTCGCCTTTCTCGCTGCTGTATAGAGACGCCCAGTCCTTTTCGGGCAGGTGAAGGTCCCAGGTTGTGAGCCGTTTCTCTAGTGCTGCTAATGGAGTCGAATCCTTCGAGAGTATGCTAGATGATGTAGAGGATCTCTTTTCCCCCTTATTAGGCATTATAGTACTGGGGAATAGTGGAGAGTGAGCCCAGCCCACTACTCCTAACGTGAAATAAGGCAAATTGGATGCAAAACAAAAGGAGTCCAGCTCACTGAACAAAACGACAAAAACTTGGGGGGCATAACAATGAGGGTTGAGCATTATAAGACAAAGAGGACAATAGTTGGTCGGTACCCAGGGTTCCCGTATCAGGCGCGTTCACTCATTGCTCCAGCCTTATCAGTGATCTCCTGTCGAGAAAGAGAGGCCCAGCGCCGATAGCTATGCATAAAACTTCGTCGAAGGTGCGACGACATAGCAAGCCAGGCTATCGCATGGAAACGAATCAATCGAGAACGATCAGCCTGGAGCAGACCTCTCCGGTTTGTGGCGTCGTGGCGCCTTTGCACACGCAAGCTATCTGTTTCACTCGTCAAAATGGTGAGGATGGCATTTTTGCCGTTGGGGATGATGGCACACAAGATCTTAATCCCGGTGTTCTCGAAGATAGCCCTAACATGAATTACCCACAGTATCGTAGCAAGCTTTAGTTCGATCGAAGCATTTTAAAAGGCTGGGGTAGATTGTTTAGGGATGTGGAGTACGAGGCTGGACGAGCTGGACGAGGCTGGAACAGTCGGAGGTGTAGCTTGCTAGCTGCCTCAGATAGCGATGTTCCGATAGAGCTAGCTGTGCATACCAGAGATATCTATGAAGAAAGGCATGTTCACATCTATGAGTTAGTGAAGTATAAGGGCGACCCACTGTTACTTGCGAATCAGCAACTTTGCTCTCCTTTGAGAAATGGATGAGTTTGCAACGCAGACACATGCCGAGCGAGCGAGGTCGCCATCCGATGATGGCGTTCGTAGCGCGTGTGATTGACAGACGCGCTAGCCGACACCCTCGACGGTCTGGACCAAACGTCGCATGTAGGTCGCAGCTGTTTCATTATTTGTGTTGACCTTGTTTTCTGATAAAATATTGTAGTCGCCTAGATAACGGCTTCGAGAGCGATGGAGATGCAAAGTTCTGGGAGAAAACTGTGGCGGGGACGAAAGATTATGCTGTTGGACTTAACGGCACGCTATCACGTGTACTTATCGATACGATCTCATCGACTTCAAATGGTGCAGCTGTCTCCATAACTCGCACCTTGCGTCTACCCAGGAACATTAATTTGCATCAAAGCCAGCAATCTCTACGCAGGCTGCAACCATATCCTCAGGACTCGACAGCATAGTGATATGTTCGGCGTCGGCCAGGACAACCTTCCTCAACCCTTTGACGCCTGTTTTCTGTGCATTCTCGAAACTCTAAAGTACAATCAGATGAATCAGTGTACTTGCATGTTACATTGAAGAGCGTGTTGACATGGCTTACCTCTGACTGCGTCTGTGGCTTCAGAGCAAGATCTTTGCCGGCAACCACCATTGTTGTCGGCACGGTTTCCCATGCAGCAAACGTCAACGGCTCGATCAATGCCCGAGTACTCTGCTCACGGAGCATGTTTCCGTACTTTACTCCCTCATCCTCCGATAAGCTACCAAAGAAGGCTTTGTACGCCACCTCCCCAGGTGGAGCCTCGATCCATTCATTCTCCTCGGGAATGGGTACCTGACCATCAACAAGATCCTTCATCGTCTGGCCCTCTCGAGGGAAAAATGAAGCGATGATTAAAGTATGAACGATATGGGGCCGCTCCGGTCGGGAGGCCTTCGTGAGGCCTTTACACGCTTCTTGGGCCACGAAAGCGCCGTAAGAGTTGCCTGCGATAACGAGATTGCTCCCGGAATCTAGTATCGCCGCAGCATGAGCCCGGACGTGGGATGCATCTTCTTGGAGACCCGGTGCGACATTCTTTTTTCCAGATGAGGGTAAATCCAGGTATACGGCGTGGTAGCCAAGAGCTTGAAGCTTATCGGTGAGTTTGTGGTTGTAGAATCCCGGGCACCAGGCGCCAGGGAGGAACAAGAAAGCGGGCTTCGTCATGATGGAGATGACAGAACAATTTAGGTATCCAACATGCGATGCCCTTTCGGTATTGTTCGCTTTTTATAGAGCACAAATCCATCGGCATACCGGCGAAGCAGACACCGCGCGACTGATGATCATTCCCGAATTCTCCCGGACGCACTGTCCCATTGCTGATGCCTTTTGCCACAAGACCCCTTACGGCTGAAGCGAAAAACTTGGCTGCATGTTGCCGAGCATACCTAGGTATTGTTTTGCTGGTGACCTAGCCTGGACAAGCGTTGATTACAGAGCATCCCTTCGCGCATGAGCTACGCAAATATTAGACCCTATACCCTCACAATTGAAAACTTAGCCTACTAGTATATATTTTTCTTAATACCGATCTATTAGAAGCTATCTTGCACGTACAGCTACCAAGTCAACCTCACACAGCGCAGCTTAGAGCAACTGTCCTACACATCCTCAGCGCTATTCTAACGAACCACGTTCGATCATCTATCTTCTACATCACTGCCACTTTCCCATAGACTACAACCTCCGATTCTTCGAAAACGTAGTGTCGTACACCAGAAAGAACACCGCATTCGCGGCGGAAGACACGCTATGATTCAAGAGCCTGCTGTGTTACGAATTTTTTTGAGAGTTGCACCGTCGAGCTTTGCCCCAAGATATAACATAATAGCTTGCACATTCGAACGAGATAGTTGGTTCATCCATGTACGTGTAACATGAGAGCTACTAAACAATATGAGCAGCATTTCCAGTTTGCCACTCCAGGAAACCAATCATGAGCGTCTGTCTGTTTTGAATCGCGTAACATAGCGGAGTCTTGCCAGATTTGTCTTTCGAGGTCGCGTTGACCTTGCCAGTAACAATCAATAGCCTAGCCACCTCAAGGAATCCGCTTTCTGCAGCCCAGGACAACGGAGTCCGTCCGCAATCATCTGCCATATCAGGCTCAATAGTTTCTATCTGAAGCATGTACTTAACCGCCACACATCTATTTTTTTCTGAGTAGTCGGTATCTGGATAAAACATGCAGGCCCGCAGCAAGGCCGACTGTCCATCTTCATCTTGCGAGTTGATATCGTACCTGCGGCATTCGTGAAAGAGGTAGAGCAACCGGAGGTGATCTTGAAAGTTTGCTGGGTCAAATTTGCTTGTGGCAGGAAAATCAACATTCTGTATCCCAAGCTCTGATGTTGGCGCGACCGAAAACAGATCACGACCAAAGAAAGTCTTGGGATTGGCACCAATCGAGCTCAGCGTGGCCATCGAACTGACGATGATGTACCACTCAGGAATCAACAAAGCGCAGCCCAACGGAGTAAGACCAGACTTGTCTCGAGCACTCAAGTCGACCGCTTCCATCTGTAGAAGAAGCTCCACAGCTTCAACATTACCAAATGAAGCAGCCAACATCAGCGGAGTCCGACCTTGCTCATCCCGACAGTTGATATCGATGTCATTCTGTTCGAGTAGAAGATCGACAACGCCACCCATCTCCCAAGATGATTTCCCTATCGAGGAGTAGATATCACCGTTACCTTTCCACATGGCACCTATGGAGAGCAGCTTCTCTTTCATTAGTTTGTTCAATTGTCCTTTGCGGAGCATCTTTATCAACATCTCCTTGTTTTCGATGAGGTCTGCGTCGGAAATCAGCACCTTAGGCGCCTCTGAATCGTCGTTGAAGAAAGCGTGAAAGTCAAAATCTTCATTGTCGAGAACAAGGTGTACTGCCCGAGCCTGGGCGGTAGGAACAGCCCGAGAGAGCAGCCACCGGAATAGACTTTGATCGATGGCATCTTGCTCGAGCATGAACTCGATGAAACTCCAGCCTTTGTTGTTTATTGCGTAATTAAGTAGCCCTTTCCCCTGATCTTTGGTCTGCTGTTGAAACAGCTGCTGCCCTAACGCGTTCTGGCCGCATTCCAATGCAAATTTGAACAAGTGGTGGCCGCTGCCATCACGAATCTCATTGTTGAGCTGACCTGTAAGAAGTTATAAGTCTGTGATAGTTTGAATACAATGGCGACTTGTCGACCAATCGAGCATGCAACTCTCACATGCATTCAAGAAAAAACAGAGCTCTCGATGTGGCTGATGGAATGGGAACGTATCCAAAACATACTTACCTGTCTTAATCAAGAATTGAACCACGAGGTATTCATTAGCCTTAGCAAGGTTGGCAAGAATACTCGCATCCTGAGAGTACACAAAATCTCTTTTCAAATTACCACACCTAAACCCGTCGTGGAAGTACTCATTATAGTGTCGGCGAAGGCATTCGTTCTGTTCTTGGTGATTCACCTGCTTTTGCAAGAATAGCTTCACAACATCCAGACCCTCGGTCGCTAGAGCTGCCACCAGAGGAGTCCCATAACGCTGCTTTTCCACTTGGAGATACGCAGGAACACAGTCAAGGATCTGACAAAGATGTATAGCATTTCGTTCTGCAAGAATATACAGGAGAGTAGGGTAGCTACGAAGGTTGTAGCGGCGGATCCGGGCTCTCTCGAAGAAATTGGCATAATTCGCCCAAGTTTCAAGCGGAAAGGTAGCGAGAAAGGAGGTTTGTTCAAACCCGTTGGATTGAGCAGTGTTGGCATAATGTAGAACATGTTGAACAGAGTGTTCCAGAAAAGGCCAATCAGTCGCGATAGTCTTTGGGTACCAGTCTTCCCCTTGCTGTACGGGCTTGGCGTGCGTTAAGAAGTCGCGACAGACAACGTCATCGGAACCTTGTCTGTCGCGACTTTCCAAGGTCGCCATCCAGGAGGGAGGTATTTGCGTCGATGCGGTCTTCAAGTAAGCCAGACAGCAATTCTTTAAAGCCTCATGGCTTTGCGCATCAAAATTTTCTCCAAGGCAAGCACTGATAGCAGCCAGCCCGTTCTCCTTCAGCATAAAATCCCTGACGGACTCATGAATAAACTGGACAGTCTTGGCTGATCTAGATCTGGTGACCTCGACCAGGCCTTTCGAGCAATTGAGCAAGAATCTGCATATATCATCCATTGATATCTCTTCTGGATCCCATGATGTAGGGTTCGTCTTGTTCCCCGCAAGAATAGCAAAGTACAACTCCTCCGGGCTCAGTGGTTTCGTTGCATATAGAACCCATTGTAGACACAACACAAGTTCTGGGATGTCGTGGGTGTCTCGCATCAAAATATTGCGAAATAATGTGTGTAGATCTCTTGGTAGTTCGTGGAGCTTCTGACGCAGGGCATGTATACGACCTCTTTGAAATTCCCGGTTCAGTATGTCCACAACAAGAACAACCCACATGAAAACTCCAGAAGCTTTCTCTTGGACTTCTTTTCGTATGCACTCCGCTAGCTTTGAACGTCCAATATCCAATTGTTTGCCCAAATAGCTTGTAATATCTTGCTCGTGACCTTCGTGACCTTCCAATACCAAGCTTAGGCCACGTCTTATATTGATGTGCGGATAGTGTCTACTTGCTAAACACACACGGAAATTCTTTCCTCTTGATATAGTCTCACTGATGTGCTCGAAATAGAGTACCATGTCGCGGACCTGATCCTCTTCACATTCGTCTAACGCATCTATGAAGCAAATGACTGACGAGTTGCCAAGCTTCTCAATTGCAATGCTAAACAGATGTTCCAGTGTCGCGATAGTCCACGGAGATGCGGGACTGAATGTTCGAATTGAGACATGTAAGGCGTCAAATACGACATGAAGCCTAGGAATCTGTTGAATTAGTTGCAGCAGCAGTGACCGATATGCACCGAGAATCGATTTCTCCAGGTCCCCTCCCCTTGCATTGAAGAAGTGGGAGATGACCGTCGTATCTGTTAGCCTTTTACGAGTTGTAAGTGTAGCGAACTTCATCAGGGTCGATTTTCCGGCTCCAGGCTTTCCTTTGATCCAAAAGAAACCATTGTGCTCTTCCGCTCCTTTGAGGGCGAGCCAATCCTGGTATTCTCGAGTATCCAGCAGCCATCGACAAGTCTTCGCGTGGGCCGACTTAATGCTCAATTGCCGAGAGTCGAGTTGATCAAAGTTCAGAGAGTCCAAAAGGGACATCTTTTGTTCGTCTGACAGGAGCCGTGGGAATAGAATCGCTGATTCTTTGGGCTCGAGTTCCGTTTGCGTCATCCTCAGAAGTGCCCACGCCACCTTTCTATATTCCGCGTCGTCGGGTCCCACGAACCGGCACATCTCCATGTGGTTGCGTTCGATATGTTCTGTTATCTCTCTTGCTGGCAAATTAAGATATGAAGAAGTATCTTCGACAACCTTTGCACCACCTAGTGCTGCAACTCCTTGTTGCTCTTGAAACGAATGTATGATCCATCCATGTTCTTCCACAAGGGGTTCAAATTCGTCTCGTAGTTCCTTAAGACGCTCACTGGACGGTAGTAGTGCAGTGACAACTTGTTTATTGAACGTGAAACCAATGGTCTTGACGAGTCTTTCCGCAACACGGTGAAGGAACCCACGAGGGTCAGCACCGCCATGTGGTGTCCCGAAGAAGATGATGCCTTTGATGCGAGCGAAAACTTGATAGAGGTGGGGCTGTCCTCTTGAGCAGCCATTCGATCGGCGAAGCATTTCTTTCACTACGATACCACCTAGGCTATGAACGATGAAGATCATTGGTCTCGACGGATCTACCCTGCGTTCACCCTCTAAGGCAACGAGGAAGTCCCAGGCAATGTCGTACACGGTGCTCTGAGGTACTGGAACGTCTAGCCTGGTTTATATGAAGATTCAGTATCAAGCTTCACGGACGTGTGCAATGCAATGCCTAGAGACACGAGAGACACTGCACAATCCTAGCATGAGTCTAGCGGAAGGATGCTTACCTGTGCCTAATATGAGTGTCGTATCCGTAGGTTAAAATCCGTGCATCAGTTACTGTGGATGGCAAGATGTCGCGGGGCCAGAAGACCGAGGAAGTACATTCTCCCTCGCTGCTACCGGTGAGTGTTTGAAATGTTTGATTAAGTTTCTGCCTCTTTGAAGGGCGTTCCGTCGCATGTCCCGTGTCGCCACGGTTGACCTTGGTGGACCAGGTTCTCTCGGGGTGGCCTGTGAATCCATGGACAAAAACGATGTCCCAGCAGGGCTCTTCAGGTGTTGTAATGACAGACAACCCTGTAGAAGAGATATGTGTCCGTCCAGTCTGATCTGCCATAATATCCCGTACTTCAAACTCTCTATGTAAGGTCGGCGCTTGTACCCTGCATCCTAGTACGACTCACACGAACGTGGAGCCAGCCTTGTAACGAGTATGGCGGCGGCGACCTTTCCGATGTACGTAGCATGCGCATAGAGCTGTTCACTGACCGTGATGGTTTGCGAAAACGGAGGGGAAGCACATTAGTTTGGAAGAGATGGAGGGCAGCAGAGATTGAGAAGCCCGAGAGGTGTTGATCGTGTAGAGCGTTCAGCCGAAGGCAGCTGCAGCCCTCGAGAGCAGGGTGGCTGAGCTCCATGCCGTAAAGAGCGGCATGCAGCCTCGCGTATGGGGCAAGGCCGTCCACCAATTGACCTCGATGCTGCATGTGTTCTCAGAGATGTTACATTACAATTGCCGCTTTCTGCACTGTCGCTTTAGATACGTTCGATTTTCACGAATTGGAGGCTTCCTTTGGCATACTACGAGTATATACAATGAAGTCGCCTTCAGTGGTGCATTTGGAGGCATTAAATTGCCTAGCGAGTCACGCTACGCGTAATGACGGGAGTAAGCCGCATGGAACACGAAATAATGCAAAGATGTCTGGACCGCAGCACGTGGAGAGATTGAAGCTGGAGAATCGCAGGTATGCATTACTAGGTCATAAACCCATCGCTGCGTGCCTGGGGCTTCCCTTCAAACCCAGGAGCCAATGTCATATTCATTATATTCCATGCAGCGTAATGTATCCGTCTATTCGTAGCGCCATCGCTTATGCTAGGTTGCATCTACTGGGTCTTGACCTCCGAGTCCGCCTCTACAGTGAGGTGCTCGTTCGTCTCAAGGGCGCCAACCTTGTCCTCGGGAAACTCGGCACTAGGTGGTCGTTAGCATCTCAACAGCAGAAGAGGGAAGTGCATGGCATACGTGAAACCCTTGATGAGGGTGAATTCGTTCGTAATCTTGCCTCCCTGGTCCTTAACCTTCTGCTTCGCCTTTTCGAGCTCCTCAGGGGAAGCACCAGACTTAAGGGTGACCTTGTAAAGTATACGGTTAGATGCGGCTTTTTAGTGCAACATGGGAGACTCACGTTGACAGCAGGCATGTTGAAGATTCGGGCTTGGAGTGAGAGGGTGGAGGGATGTTGGTATGATTTACAGTCAAGTGGAGTACCGTAGGGTGTTTATATAGATAACCACAACCTTGGTCCAGCGCACGCACGTCATCGCGGCAGGCATCACGCGTACCCATCGGTGCCTCACTGCAACACGCCTCAGCCCCTCCAGCCCACTTCGCGCCTGCCCTTATCGATAGCATGTGGCTTATCGATAACATATCCCTGCTCTGGAAATCTTGGCGCAGCCGCTAGCACGAAATTTTGGAAACGCGACACCGACGGGCCCGTGGCTCGCCTCTGCGCATTTCTCTGGTGATTCTGTGCTCATTCTTTTGGTGAGGCGCCAACATGTCGGAGCAGGCGAACCGACCGCATAGGAAACAAAAGGAGAAGAAGGCGCCGACTAGCGGAGAGAGAAATCCAAAGGCGTTTGCGTATTCTGCGCCCGGTCGACTGGCAAAGCAGGCGGCGCGATCGCATGATGTAGGACAATTCGAACGGTCCAAAAGCCGCTTCGCTAACACGAGCTTATAGGTCAAAGAGAAGCGCCTCCATGTTCCTCTCGTTGACCGCCTTCCCGAGGAGGCGCCTCCCATTGTCGTGGGTGTCGTCGGGCCTCCAGGCGTGGGAAAGACTACACTGATAAAATCTCTCATTCGACGATACACGAAACAAACACTATCTACGCCGACTGGACCCCTAACGGTCGTTACCTCGAAGCGCCGACGCCTCACATTCATGGAATGCCCTGCCGACTCGCTGGCAAGCATGATCGACATTGCCAAAGTGGTTGACATATGCCTGCTTATGATTGACGGCAACTATGGCTTCGAGATGGAGACAATGGAGTTCTTGAATGTACTGTCTGCGAGCGGTATGCCGGGCAACGTATTTGGCATCCTGACGCATCTGGATCTTTTCCGCAAACAAGAAACACTGAAGCTACAGAAAAAGAGGTTAAAACACAGGTTCTGGAGCGAACTTTACCAGGGCGCAAAGCTTTTCTACCTCTCCGGCGTAGCTAACGGACGATACCCGGACAGAGAAATCATGAACTTGTCGCGCTTTTTGAGCGTTATGAAGAACCCGAGACCCTTGGTCTGGAGAAACTCCCATCCTTACTGTCTAGCGGACAGATTCCTCGACATCACGCCGCCGACCGACATCGAAGCGAATCCTAAGTGCGATCGAACGATAGCGCTGTACGGATACCTACGTGGGACAAACTTTCCGGCACAGGGTTCGCGGGTACATGTGCCAGGTGTTGGTGATTTAAGCGTTTCCTCAACAGAAGCGCTGCCCGATCCATGCCCGACACCCTATTTCGAGAAACAAATGGAGAAGGTGACAGGCAAAAAGAAGAGGACACGACTTGGTGAAAAGCAGAAGATTTTGTTTGCGCCCATGTCAGACGTTGGTGGTGTATTGGTTGACAAGGATGCCGTCTACATTGATGTGAAGACGGCAACATTCGATGCGGATGCAGATCCAGACCAAGAACGTGGGCTCGGCGAACAGATGATGTTGGGGCTACAAGGGGGCAGGAGGTTATTGGGCGAAGACAACGCTGGAATGAGACTTTTCAGCGGAGGCAAGACCGTGAACGGGACGACAGATGACGTTGCAGACTCTGGCCGCAAAGCGCAGCGTCAAGCGAGAATGGCAGATGATCAGAACGTTGACGAAGTCGACCTGGAAGGAATTGACAGCGACGACGAAGAACTTCAGCAAGACTACGAGTCGGGAGACGAAGAGGACGACAACGGGTTCTTGGATGGTGACTCAACACCTAACGGCAAGCCCGCTTTTGCTCGCCGAAGGGACTCTGAGCGTAAGGACACGTCGGCCGATGACATAGCATTCGCAGATAGTGATTCTGATCTCGGATCGATATCGGGTGAAGAGCCAGATCTAGAAGAGCTTGAGGATGGCGGCGTCAGCTCGGAAGATTTCGAAGAAGACGATGAGGATGGTGCTCTTAGATGGAAAGAAAAGCTTCGGGAAAATGCAGCAAAGATGCACGGTCGGAAGCGATCCTACCAACCTGCAGACCTCGCAAAGCTGATGGAGAACCTGGACCTATCGCCTGCTGAGGTTCTGAAACAGTGGCGAGGTGAAGAAAACGAGGAAGAGGAAGCCGAGGACGAAGACGAGGACGATTTCTTTAACAAATCAAAAGTCGATGATGCTGCTAATGCCGAGGATCGTTATATACCCATTTTTGATTACGCTGCGTTGGAAGAAAAGTGGGAAGATGAGGAGAACGTTGAGGAGCTAAAGAGTCGATTTGCCGTGGGCCACATGGATGGCAAAGGCGGTAGCGGAGACGAGGACGAGGGCTTCGAGGGCTTCGATGAAGAGGATGATGAAGGCGATGGCGAGTTTGAAGATTTGGAGACTGGAGAGAAATTCGGCGGAAAACAGGCCGCTGAAGAGGACGGTGATGAAGCGGCTGCGATCGAAGATGAGCGAGAAAAGAACGCTCGCCGGAAAGAGGAGCTCAAACTTCGGTTCGAAGAAGAGGACCGAGAAGGTTTCATGAACGACAAAGCGAACGCTCGCAAAGACTCTGGACAGGAAGAAGAGTTCGGTGAAGACGACTGGTACGACGCCCAGAAGGCCATGATCCAGAAACAGCTTGACATCAACCGCGCCGAATTCGACCAACTAGACACCGCGTCACGCATCCGCGTCGAAGGCCACAAAGCCGGGACCTACGCCCGCATAGTCCTTGAGCAAGTCCCCTACGAGTTCTCCGCGAACTTCAATCCTCGCTTCCCTGTCCTTATCGGTGGCCTCACACCAACAGAAGAGCGCTTTGGCTTCGTTCAGGTCCGCATCAAACGCCATCGCTGGCACAAGAAGATCCTGAAGACCAGCGACCCCCTCATCTTCTCCCTTGGCTGGCGCCGCTTCCAAGTTACGCCCATCTATAGCATCCACGAGAACAGACAACGACATCGTATGCTCAAGTACACACCCGAGCACATGCATTGTCACGGCACGTTCTACGGTCCGCTCGTGGCGCCAAACACGGGATTCTGTTGCGTCCAGTCGTTCAGCAACAAGACGCCTGGCTTCCGCATCGCGGCCACAGGCGTCGTCCTCGCCGTCGACGAGTCATTCGAGATCGTCAAGAAACTCAAGCTCACCGGACACCCCTACAAGATCTTCAAGAACACGGCTTTCATCAAGGACATGTTCCAGTCTGCACTCGAAGTCGCAAAATTCGAGGGCGCCTCCATCCGAACCGTGTCTGGCGTGCGCGGACAGATCAAGCGCGCACTTTCAAAACCAGAGGGCAACTTCCGTGCGACGTTCGAAGACAAGATTCTCATGAGCGACATCGTCTTCCTGCGCGCCTGGTACCCCATCAAGCCGCATCGCTTCTACAACCCCGTCACCAACCTGCTAGACGCTGTGCTGTCTCCCGAAGCCGGCGAATCCACCGCCTGGACCGGCATGCGACTGACGGGCCAAGTCCGCCACGAGCTCAGTCTTCCCACGCCGTCGCTCAAGAACAGCGCCTACCGCCCTGTCGAGCGCCAGGAGCGGCATTTCAACCCACTCCGCGTCCCGCGCAAGCTCGCCGCCGATCTACCCTTCAAATCTCAGATTGCGCAGATGAAGCCGCAGAAGAACAAGACATATCTGCAGAAACGCGCTGTGGTTGTTGGCGGCGAGGAGAAGAAGGCGAGAAGGCTTTTGGACCAGGTGATGACGCTGCGGAACGAGAAGGTGGAGAAGCGGCGGAAGGCGCAGGAGCAGAGGAAGGAGGGGTACAAGAAGAAGATTGCGGAGAATATGGAAAAGAAGGCGGAGAGGGAGAAGAGGGAGAAGCAGGAGTTCTGGGAGAGGGAGGGCAAGAAGAGGAGGTATCAGGAGCAAGACGGTGGTGGTGGCGGTGGGAAGAGGCGCAAATAGCGTTGTGCTCCCCCTTTAGAGCCACGTTCGACTTAGATATATGTAAATTTGTGCAGTCATATTCACGATTGCCGGTTAACTCTCTACGCGCATGTTGTATGTATTCTTATTCCGGCTATGCTCATGTTCTATTCCGCCCCAGCACCAGTAGCCTTCGTAGATCTATAGGACCAGCTTTCTTCTTCCACCTTGCCGACGCCCCTAAGGCTCAAGTACACATCCGTGCCCCACCCCCAAAGACTCTGTATTGCTATTCCACCGCCAAAGTATTCCGCATATGCTCTCCCCAGCGGTAACCCATAGCCCAGTCCCGCAAGACTGTTCGCGCCGTCGCCACCAGGGCCCGATATAGCGCTCAAAGCATCCATATTGCTGCTCCTTCCCGACAGGGTCGAAGACGCCTTATCATCATTAAAGGTTGTAAAGCTATAGTCCCAGATATGGGGTAACGTCTCGGGCGAAATCCCACCACCTCGATCGCGAATACGTATTGTGACGCCGGGGGTGCTGTGCGCCAGGGGCAGGATCTGGGAAGATGAAGGTGCGGTAGGCGTTTTGCCTGTCCAACGGTTGCTCGCTACATCCGTAGTTCCTTGGTCGACATTCTTGACTTGCGGTCGGACATCCACACCATCAGCATCTCTGCCCTCGGGTAGTTCCTCTGGCAGAGGCGCAATGGTGACCTCGATAGGCTCTTTTTCCTTACCGCTTTCTACAGTCGCGCGGAATGCGTTCTTCAGAAGCTCCGTAATAATGTACTCCAGGTGCACGGGGACGTGCGCGAATGTGTAATCGGGTTCTCCGTTGACGACAACGTGCGGACGAACGCCATATTTGAGCTCGCAGATCTCGCCAACGACGTTTGCACAGTGTTCCACGATCTTTGCAGGTCTGAGCGTAGTGTCAATAACGCCGTTCCAGCCCTCGCTGTCGGAGCTCTCGTGCATGATCTCGGCGTGCGGCTGCGATGAAAAATGCAAAGCGAGATGCTGTTCCGCGATCAGCCTTGTGCCTATCCGCGCCCGCAGATGCTCGTCCAGAAACCGCGTGACGTCTTTAGGAGAGATGTATTTTCGCGCTTCGAGGAAACCGCGGGCCAGTATACTGATAGTGTTGCTGTGCGTATTGACGAGATCCGCCATGACCTCTGTAAACTTGACTTCATCTTCTAGTGTGGTGATCTCGTGCTCTGCCCATGGGAGGAGAGTTGACAGACTGTGGATGTAATTCGAGTGTATTTTGGATATGTGTGGATTAGAAACAACGATAAAGGGCAGGTTCCTTAACGATTGGATGCGATGCGCGAGACGGGCCGGCAAAATCGAAAGCGTGAAGTTCGCGGAGGTGAGGAGCTGTGGGGTTGTGAGCGGCGGCCGGCCATGTCTGCACACGCGCACAGTGTCAGGATGGAGCTCAAGAAGATACACGGGTGTACTGACTTTACAAGATCGGCAAGGGTGAGCGGGTGTAATGGGAGGCTTGCGAGCCGCGAAATGTCGTGGTCTGTTACAGCGGCCGTCGATAGTTGGCGCTGCTGCCGGGTTCTCGAGAAGAGCGAGGCTCCATGTCGGCGCGCATTCTGCGGACAGAATTGGCGAACGAACTGCGATTGAATCACAAGCGGGCGCTGTATTTGTGCCATGGTGCTGAGCGCTCCGGGGTCTGCTCTACCAAAGACTTTGGATGCTATCCCAGGCGCGTCCGACTGGACTAGAAAGTAGGCACGAACGATGCGAATATGTGAAGTCTATCGTCTCATGGTGATTGAACGTATAGGGATCATCGCACCGTGGGGCGCATTGGTGGGTAACGCGGGTAGTGGATCGTGGGGTGAACGTTCACTGTGGTACGCGAAAGCGGTGTGTCGTCAGAGGAGGCCCAAGCTCGGCCTCGACCTTCGAAAACTATTTGGTCACACGATAACATTAGAAGGTCATCTTGCTTTTTCCTTCCACGCGATGTTCTCAATGTCCTCCAATACGTCCCAGGCCATTGTTATCATGTCATTATCATGACTCACTGTTTGGGCGGCCTCTAGGAATCACGTGTCAGGCAAGTTGCAGGTGCGCAGAGGGAGCAAGAAACGGCATCCAAGCTGGCATCGACATCTCGAATTCGAACATCAGGCCTAATATGATTCGTGGGAAAATGTTGCATGAGCATGATACCGCTTCGTCTATTGTATAGAAATGGGAAGCAGTCTAACGTGCACCTCGCTACCAAGTACCGATCCCTACATTCCACGAAAAAAGTGCTCTGCTATACTACCTCACACCAAGCCCGGCTTGGAAAGCACAAGAATTGGAACCATTCATATATAGGTGTGGCAAATTCTGTTCCTTCCAGCCAATGCCAACGATGAGACTCCGGCATACGACCACATTTGCCGGCTTTGTGCCATATTGCCCGGTACGAACAGCACCACAACACCTCAATGTGGGGTCTATAGATGCTCATACAAGATGAGAAGGCGGTTGCATTTGCTCATGGCACCACGCACCCAAATTTCAAGCCATCATGGAGTTCTTTGCATTAGTTACTTTGATCTGCTTCTTCCTTGGCGGCACCATAGCGATCGGACAACCGGCAAGCATCGCCTTCTCTGAAACGGAAGGTGCCCTCAACCTCGGTGGGGCTGGTCAAGCACCGACTATAGTCATCGACAGCAAAGATTGGGCAGGCGTGACACGTGCGGGCAATGATCTTGCGAATGACTTCGGCCTTGTGACTGGAACGAAGGGGAAGGTCGCCTCAAGCACTTTGGGGATCTCAAACGGGGCTGTCATTATTGCGGGTACGTGGACTTTATACACCTTTTACGACTTGATGTGGCCATTATATCAAGCTCTTACTGACACGTATTGGATGATTAGGTACGATCGGGAAGTCCCCTCTTATCGACAGTCTGGTATCTGCTGGAAAAATTGATATCTCCAACATTAAAGGGAAGTGGGAGTCTTTCTCATCCGCTCTAGTAGAGAAGCCAGTAGAAGGTGTCGACCGAGCTTTAGTTCTCGCTGGAAGTGACAAACGCGGCACCATCTACGCCATTTACGACGTTTCTGAGCAGATCGGTGTATCACCCTGGTATTGGTGGGCAGACGTTCCCCCGAAGAAGCATACTGCTCTCTACGCCCTTCCCGCAACGAAGACTCAAGGTCCACCATCCATTAAATACAGAGGTTTCTTCATCAATGATGAACAGCCTGCGCTTACCAACTGGGTCAAATCCAATTATGGCGGAGTGTACAACAGCCAATTCCATGCAAAGGTATTCGAGCTTCTGCTGCGTTTGCGCGCAAATTACTTCTGGCCAGCCATGTGGGCCTCGAAATTCCACGTAGACGACAGTAAGAATGGACCACTAGCAGATGAGATGGGCATCGTGATGGGCACGAGCCATACCGAGCCAATGGCACGCGCAGATAAAGAGAAAGTCAAGCCCTGGGATTGGAAGAGCAACCAAAACAACCTGAAGAAGTACATGCAAGATGGGGCAACACGAAGTAAGAATTGGGAGGTTGTCTGGACGTTAGGTATGCGCGGCGACGGCGACACTGGCAGCCCAACCCTGGACGCGAAGACCCTGGTCGATGTGTTCACAGCGCAACAAAGTATACTAAAGAGCACGCTTGATGTGTCGAGTCTTAATGCTGTCCCGCAGATGTGGTGCGTATACAAGGAGGTCGGAGGGTACTACCAGGCTGGGATGAAAGTACCAGAAGACATCACGATTCTCTGGAGTGACGATAATAGCGGGAATATTCAACGCCTACCCATTTCAAGTGAAGCGAATAGGATCGGTAATGCGGGAATCTATCTACACTTTGACTACGTGGGCAAGTATTGCCCGGGTACGAAGTCGATATGGCTGAGACATAAACACTTCGTACTATCCCCACTTTTCCGACTTGACTGACTTCGTACCTGTGCATTTAGGCGACCCGCGCAACTATAAATGGATCAACACGATTCAACTCTCGAAGACATGGCAGCAGATGCATCTTGCGCACCAGAAGAACGCGACACAGATTTGGATCGTAAATGTTGGCGATCTGAAGCCTCTGGAGATCCCAATTTCTCATTTCCTGGACATGGCGTACGACATCTCCAAGTTTATGACGCCCGACAGTACCGACAGATGGCTCATATCGTGGGCCACACGTGAATTTGGTGAGACTGTTGCGCGAGGCACGGCAGAGGTCATAGCTACGTATGGGAAGCTCATTGTACGGAGAAAGTACGAGTTACTCAACATGTCTCCATTCCTCTATTCCACGAGCAACTACGACGAAGCGGAAAACGTGTTGCATGAGTGGGAGGATCTGCAGAGCAAGACGCAGGCTCTATACGACCAGCTTGATTCTACTACTCAGATTTCATTCTTCGAGATGGTGTTGCATCCAGTCATGGCAGGACGAATCGTGCAGCAAGTGTACATCAATGCTGGGAGGAACAAGGCACATGCAGCGCAAAAGCGTATGAGCACGAATGAGCTTGCCGCGGACGTGAAAGCGGCGTACGCTCAAGATAGTGTGATCCAAAAGAGGTATCATGGATTGCTAAACGGGAAATGGAACCATATGATGGACCAGATACACTTTGGCTACAATAACTGGTATGCTATGCTTCTCTTCGGTTCCTTCTTCAATAACCGCGTTAACACATCAAATAGGCAAGACCCCGGCTCGAACACCATGCCTTCTGTTTCTACCATTGGTACAACGGCGCCTTCTTCGGGTCTGATGGGAGTCTCAATCCAAGGTAGCGCAGCTTCTGCCCCTGATTCTGCACTATCTCTCCTCGCTCTCGACCCTTACACGCCCGAAAACCGCACAGTAGACATCTATGCCCGGGGTTCCGGAACTGTAGATTTCACTATCACGCCCACTTCTTCCTACGTCCGTATTTCTCCCTCTCAAGGCACCATCAGCTACCCATCCGGCACGTCAACCATCCGGGCTACCATTTCTGTGGATTGGGCATCGGCCCAGAACGGCAGCAGTACCTCCAGTATCACGATTACGCCTAAGTCTGGGACTGCTGTCAAATTGACGCTGCCACTGAACAATGTGGCCATCCCAGCAAGCTTCAAAGGCTATGTGGAGTCCAATGGCGTTGTTGCAATGGAAATGGCACATTTCACTGACCGTACCTCTTCATCGTCCGGTGCGTCGCTCGAGGCAATCCCAAATTATGGTCGCACGCATTCTGGCCTCACCCTCCCCCCTGTCACTGCTGGCACCCAGACCACCGCCACAGGGCCCAGTGCAATATACGCATTCTACTCTTTTACCTCAGCTTCCAGCGCAAAGCTCATCGCCTATCTCCCGCCATCTTTCAATGTAAATCCCTCTTCTCCCTTGAAGTTCGCAGTCTCGTTGGACGAGGGGACAGCGATAAGTTCAACTCCTGTGCCAAGCAGCGCGCTAGGCAGTATGCCTTCAGGGTGGAGTGAGAGTGTAATCAACGGCGCTAGAGTTGTTAAAATTGACCTGGGTAAGGTTGATAAAGGGGCGCATAAGCTGAAGGTATGGCTACTGGAGCCCGGCACTGTGCTTCATAGGCTTGTCGTTGATCTGGGAGGTGTTAAGGATAGTTATTTGGGGCCACCGGAGAGTTCAAAGGTGGGGTATTGAAGGGCTATGGTGGACTGAGCGATAGTAGTCTCCGATGTTATTGGACGATACATCAGTTCTGAGTGGAACTCTCGTCGCTATTCCGGCTCTTTGTCAACATCCAGCTCACTATATATAATCTCTCGTTGCGCTTGTCGTAGTGCATGACGGACACAATTGGGTGAATTTGTTCCCAGATCTATATCAAAATCAGCTTGCTCACCTATCGTATCGTCTATTTTTCATCTGCTAATCCAATGTGACTAGATGGACCAAGTAATGAGGTTCGCCATCTCCTGCCCTACAAAGTAAGCGGACCACGCTAATTCCTTCGCCCCCGACACCCATCTCCGGACCCCAAAACGCTCACCCGCCTACCTCATTCCGACGTTTCACAACAAGAAATGTCCGCAAGCGTATCCTGTAGGAGCGTCGGTTCGACAGATTTGGCGAAAAGCCGACTCTCACAGCCACGAACTCTCGTTCGCGCATACGAATTGTGGCGAGGGTTTGTACAAAGTAAGGTATTCAGGAATTAGGCCAATGCCGGTGTAAACGGGTTGAGTGTCTGGAAAACTTACGGAGATTTGGTCATGGGGTGGTATATAGAAGGAGACTGTGCGATAAAGTAGTTGCGTCCGCCTTGCGTGTTAGCACGCCCATATACGTTTCTGGTCTTCTGTTTGCATTCCTTATTTCCTTACATCTTTCCTTACACCTTCGTGATTCATTCTACTTAATACCAAAGCTATGAAATCTCTCCTTCCAATCATCTTCCTCCCCTCTCTCGCCCTCTCAACTCCCCTTCGCCGCGATGCATCCGACACATCCACCGACATGGACGCCGTCATTGCCGGCACCACCAGCTGCGCCTCCAACGCCGTAATCTTCGGCCGCGGCACATTCGACTCTGGGAACATGGGTGTATGGGTTGGCTCTTTCCTCAAAGACAGCTTACTATCGACCTTCGATGGCGACGTGCACGTCCAGGGCGTCAATCCGGAAGACTACCCCGCTAACCTCGCAGACTACGTCAAAGAAGGCGGGAGTGAAAGCTGTGGTGACGCTTGCGCAAGGACGGTGGATGCGTATGTTGAGAAGTGCCCTGAAGCCAATATCTTTGTGTCGGGGTGGAGGTAGGCATGCTTACTCCGTGATGTAGAGGAAACGGACTAACGACATGATCATGAAGTCAGGGTGCTCTTTGTGCGCATAAATGCGTTAATCGCGTCAACGACGTAGCTCGCAAGCAACTCAAAGGCCTCGCTACTTTTGGAGACGAGAATGCGCTGATGGAAGAACCTTCGACTGTCCCGGCTGGTCTGTCCGTCAAGGCATACTGTAACGAGGACAATGCATCTCCGGATCTTTTGTGCACGGAAAGCGCGCTGTCGGGCATCAACCTGCCGTCCAGCATTTCGGAGTGGAAAGCCACGGTATACGACAATCTCTCGCTACTAAAGGATGTCGCAACGAACTCCGCGCAATTGAAGGCTGCGGCTTCGGTACCTGTGAGCATCCTTAGTGGCTTCTTTGGTGTGTCAAAGTACTTTTTGCTTGATGTTGCGACGGGGCATGTTAGGAGATGGCTTGTGGTAAGTTGGCACAGTGAAATGTGATTTCAGGGGATTATGCTAAAGAAAACAGCTTCCCCCACACTTTGTGTATGGAAATAACGGTATGGCGGATCAAGCGGCGAGGTGGATGGCAAGCTTAGTGTGATGTTACTATGAGTCGCGTTTCTCGGGCCAGCCAAAGAGAAGGCAGTCCGTGGGACAATGAAAGGTGGCGAAGAACTCGTGGCTTTGAGTGCTAAGTAATTGACGCATAAATATATAATACGACCACCGTTCATATGATTCTTCAGTCATATACAGTGGTAGTACGCGTCTAGTCTTAAGCAACCACAAGACACCAAAGTATCTCAACAGATTGTCCTACCACGTCGTCTCCATGTTACTCCAAAATAATTAATGCAACCTATATCCACACCCGTAACTCCTCGACCCCATCACATCATCAACACACCATACCCTCTCCTCTCTCAATGTGCCGTCTTATCCACAACCTCAATATTATTCCTATCGCCCATTAGCAATACCCCTACTTCGCTCCCCTCGCCTGCTCCTCCAACTCACCCAAGCGGATCCAACACAAAAGCCCCATAATAATGCGGCCCATACATCTCCCTCGGTCCTGGCTTCCCATTATCCTTTCCCCCGGCCTTAATCGCAGCCTCATAGAACCTATCCACCGACTCGTGGTCGTTCCCTTTGAAAGCGAGATGAAAGCCATGCGCCGACGTCTCGTCACTAGCGCCGATCCAGAAGGCTGCTTGAGACTTGTCGGGACCGAGACCACATGCTTTTCCGGGGAAGTCGAATTGCTTGGTGTAGTTGAGCGGGGCAAGGGCTGCGAGGTACCATTTCACAATCTCTTCATACTGGGCGGTCGGGACGTTGAAGGTGAAGTGGTCGAGCATGGTAAGATCTTTTGGGACCGATTCAACTAACGAACATATGATCAATGTTTGAAATTACTTCAGTGCACATTATAGTCGGGCTATTCGGGGATTATATGTTGGGGTAGTGTTGGCGTTGCGCCTTCCAGACTAATTGGGGACTGCGCGGGGTTGTAGCAGCCAACGAATCGCGGCCGGCGAGCGACAGACAGGCGACGCGCTACCACGTGTTTTCGTGAGCCACATTTGGATGCCTGAAGATCGCTCTTCGGTGTCGGTGGACGTTCTCGGACCGAGAATCGATTGACGGATCATTTCAAAAGCTGTCCCCTGTTTTACCCACGAAGAACATGAGTTTCAGAAGAATGTTAACTCCATTGGCAGCGTTGGCCAAATGCAAGTCATCTTCTGGTCGTCCCAATTCGCTGGCTCTCCACATATCCCGTGATCAAGTCATAGCTCACAATGTATCCGCCCAAAATGATCGATACGTATATATGTAATACTGGTACAGCTACTGGAACAACATGGAGTAGCGGGTATATACAAAACCAGACGCAGACCAGAGAAAACTCACCCTACCATTACCCATCCGTATCGAGAGGGAACGCCACGGGTGTTTTGATAAAAGAGATAGCAGCATATGTATGCTTAGTCGGAATAAGCCGGAGTGGGATGTGGTCGTAATATAGTCTAGGAAATGAAGTCATCGTCTGGCTCAACGTCGAGCCCTCGGAGTCGTCTGGCTAACAACCCTGCGCCGGGAGACATGGGTGAAGCTCCGACGCCGCAAAATGCGTTGCCTCCGTAGCCTACTTCACCCCTGTTTAGCTTTTCGAAAGCTGTGTTATCATTGGCTGGATTCGAAGATTCTAAAGCCGGCGAAGTGCATCGACTTCGCGATCGGAAGGGGCTCGCCACGTCAACATCCATAAAGTCTCGAGACACCGGCCGAGATGGTATTGAAGGAATGCGGGTCAAATTAAATGGGATCGGTCCCATGTCAGGCATGGGAGAGCTAAGATCTGCGTTAGGAGAAGGGCCACCTGTAAACTTTACGGCCGGTGGAGGAAGTTGTGGACAGTGTCTCGAAGCAGTATCATCTGCTTTGGCGTAGGCATGTTGCGACAACGACAGCCCAGCACTGGCCCGACGTAGGGCTTTGTCGGACGCAAGCTGCGCTGCAGCAGATGAAGGCCCCTGAGATGCGAGAGAATCTCTTGTTGGTTTGTACACGCTGTACCGGGGCTCCGGCATCTGAACCTCGTTGCGCAGCCTCTCCTTGCCGTCCGGTACACGGTTGGCAAACACAACACGGATGCTTTTGTAAAGGTAAAAGCGACCCTTGGATGGACAACATATGTGCAAGTGAATCAAATAGCGCAAGATAGGTCGATCGTTAGGATCGTCGGAGTTGCTCAAAGAAGCCTCTGGACGGTCTGTACCCAGGTTCTTGCGAGAAGAGAGTGGCATGTCTATAATTGGACCTGCCGAATAGCTGCGCTGGCGAATAAAGGTCTTCTGACCCGGCTCCATGTCAGAAAGATCGTATGGAACTAAGAAGAGTTTGACAGCGGTCTTGTTGGGGTTCTTGATGACCATCTGAAGCTGGCCTTGCTGCGGGATGCGATAGCTGCCTCCTGGTGGAGCTTTAGGTGACGTTGATTTCCTTTTCTTTTTCTCCTTACGTCGGAGGTCTTTCGTGGATCTGTAATTCAGATCGTCATCATTCTCTATCCGGGTATCAAGCTCATCATAAACCGGATCTGGAACAGTGTGACGTCGCTTGCGTCTACCCATTTCAGAAACTTCATCCGGAGGAGGTATCGAGTTTTCCAGATCTACGAGGCCCACATAAGGGCTAGGAGAGTCGTTGGAGATTCGGCCATTCCCGGTGCTGTAGCTATAAAAAACGGCAGGGAACGGTACGGCTACGTGAGGTGGACACTTCAAGTTGGATCTGCACTGACCCCTACCCAATACACCGATCTTAGCAATAAAGTTGAGTGGCTTTGATGGGGTCGTAGACATTCTTCCGCGAAGTATTGATTCTTCGTAAGAGCCCACCATTGGCGCGTGATGCAGTGGCGATGCTTCGGATGAAAACGATGGCCTGTGTGATCGTGATAACGGTGTTTGAGGACTCGAGTGTGGTTGGAATTGATTTAGAGAAGTGAGCGACCGCCTCGGCTGATGTGCCTGATACGGCATAGCTGTCGCCTTTCTGATATGGCGAGCTGCTGGGGTATTTGAAGCGGATGCTGCTATCTCGCTCGAGTGAAGAGCTCTGAACGACCGGGGAGAGAAAGTGTGACGTCTGCTGCTTCGCTCTGGGCTCCTTGACGACTGTCGCGAACCAGGTCGTGAGGAAAAGTCGAGATCAGTATTGTTGGATTGCTGCACAAGCGGGCTCGTTGGTGGCAAGAAAGCAAACGACGACAAGGATGATTGAGAGATCGCTCGTGCACGGGAGGCAGAGCGTGGCTCGTAGCTCGAGGCTTGGTCAAAGACTGATGGGGACTCCGCACGGCTTGGAGGCCGCCCAGCTGCTGGAAACGAGAGATGCCATGGGACCACCGGTGATGTAGCAAGTGGTATCGTAGAAGATACTTGGTCCTGCCCACTCCGACGTTCTTTATCCTCCCTGAAATCTCCCGAGTGTAAAGCGGATCGTGGACGTTCTATCTCCAGGCCTGCTGAAGCATTATCTCGGAGCGGGTCTGGCGTACAGGGACGAGAGGTTTTGTAGCGAGTAGGCGAAAGGAGCGGTGTCTTGGGTCGGTCCTGCGAAGTCGGTCTGGAGTCGGTGGCACTGTCACGGTGGCCATCCTGAGGAGCAAAGTCAGCAGCTGCAAGCCTACCACGACTCTCATGCTGCCAGGGCGGGCTATTCACTCTTTTCAAACGTTCTATCAACTCAACACGATCCAGCAGAGACGTGCTACGCAGATGAGTCGCAGAAGCAGCTTCGACATCTAGGCCGAAAACAGAAGGGACAGAAGGTCCGGGGCTCATGCGACCCAGGCGTGTTCTCTCAGAGCCATTGCCGGGTTTCCAAGCTCTTTCACCATGATGCAATGACGACGGCGCCTGCGCGGCCAGCGGTTGCGGGCCGTGTTCGTCTGGTTCATGAAATATCGGCATAGTTCCGACGGCTTCCTGTGCACAGCAACATGGGATCGGATAAGGGTGGAAGCAGCCGCAGAGGCGAGGAGGTCTATGGAGTAGGTGCGGTGAAGAACAGGCTTGAGACGCCGGTTGGCGGGGACTTGGATGAGACGTTGGCAGGAGGGAGCGACAGGCAGTCTCTGCGCAAATAAGTGGTGCGCTGGCTCCACCCGCAGCTTCACAAAGGCTGTTGCAGCGTGTGCCCGGTTTTGAGGTGTGAGTACAAGCGGGGAGGCTCTCTGTACCTTTAGGAAGGATGCGGAGACGGCAGCCGGGACGACGATGACGCTCGACGAAGGCTAGCTAATGACCGCGCGACGACAAAGCAACACAAGCGCCACACTCCTGCACCTTGCTGGTCACACGACGCAGGAGTGACAACTGACCTCGCTTTGATTGCCACTGCTGGCCGGCAGAGCCCAGCCGGTTGTGTGCGTTTGCATGCACGGAAGATACGCGGCCTGAGTCACGCCCGCCAGCGAGGCCATCCGTCCCACCGCCTTCCTTGCGCCGCGCCAAGCATTCACGCCTCGGCAGAAACTTTCCCTGCGCTGCACAGCCAAACACATTCACGACAGCATTTGCAACATGGCTCCCAAACGGCCACACGACGATGCCGACGGAGGCAGGCCGGCTAAGAAACCCAACAAGGGCTTTTCCGTGGGGCCTGCCAATCTCCCCGACGGCACCTACAGGCGCAAAGGTTAGCATGACCCGCTGCTTGCATCACGCAACTGACCTAGCTGACAAAGTGACCGCGCAGTGCAAAAGATCAAGAAAGGTCTCATACACAAGGCAAAATTGAAGAAGGATTACGCGAAGTTGAAAGCCCGAGATGACGCTCCCGCCCAGAACCCCGCCTACTATGAGAACAGCGAGGAGGAGCCCGCTGCAGAGGTTCCCGAACCCAGTCTGGAGCCTCATCCGGACCGGGTCAAGATGCTAGAGGAAAAGTCTCCCGAAACCGAACCAGCGAACACACCAGGACTGCGGAGAAACAGGCGACCTCGACCTCAGCCATTCGAAAGAGAGGCAGAGATCGGACGGCAGAAGAGAGAGAAGGCAGCAGCCCAGCAGAAAGCGCGCGAGGAGGCGGAGAAAGAGCGCGAAAAGAAACTAGCAGAGAGGGAGCGGTTCCGTAAGGCCATGGCCAAGGCGCGGCATGGTGGTCCCAATGGCCAGAGGAAGCTCGGTCGCGAGAGCACTGTCCTGCTAGAAAAGGCACGACGCCTGGTCGGAAAGCCTTGAACGTATCCTGGAACCCTCGAACCGTCGTTTGATTGATTGTACGATGACACTGCGGTACCACGCCACACTCCACCAACTATACGATTGCGCGCCACCTTTTTAAAAATAAATCATCGCTTCGACTTTGGTGGGTAAGACACTGTAGTACATCTACGGACCATGGCTCCGCGTGGGATACGTGATCCGGGGATACGCGAAGCACATCATCCAGTCACTGAGCCTGGACCTGTGCATGAGGCTGTTGGCAGCGATGCGACCACGAGGACCTCGTTTTCCGCGGTATGCGAAAGCAATGACTGTCATCTTGGGGCCGTTCAGGATTTTGACCATCTGCGTGATGCATGCACCAACGCCGTGTTCGAGGCTATGCCATGCAATTACATGCCAACCCCGTAAGACTCAACGGCGACGGAACGACTTGTGTGATTCGGAGACTGCAATACGCGGCGCCAGATGCTTGATAGATGCATGTATCATATCAAAGCGGTCTGCGACAGGCGTGGTTCGTTACACAGCGACGGGTACTCGTAGCATCTCGGCATATGCGAGGATTGGCGGTGGGATGTGTACCTTCTCAAGTAGCAGTGTGCCTTTGTCAAGCTCTGGTCCTCGTGCGGGCCATAGAGTTTGTAGCATATACCGGCCTGGCCTATTAACCACCTCATCTTTCATTGTATGCATACCGTGTTTTCTCTGTTAAACGGCAAAATACATGCGCTAAGCGTTGGAACAGCAGTTGCGCAGTTCTCGTTGTCTTTTTGTGCAGTCGCACACCGGTCAAACCTTTCTATTTCACGGTGAACCCAAGAGTAGACGTCCATTCTGATTGCTTGACCCTGACCGCTTCCCCCTCGTCTTCTCGGTGACTCGGTGATCCGCTCCTCAGCGCTGCGCCCTTTGGTTTGTTCCCTCAGCTCGAAGCACCGCTGCAAGCCAGCGTCACGAAGGTTCAGCGCATCGCCATGACGTCGGCGCCTGCTCCAGCTCGATGAGGTCCCAATAGCCCATGGCCACCGTGCGGCTGGCTGGGCACTATTGGAATGATGTTGCAGGCAGCTGTGATGGCTCTGCGAGAAGAAAACAGTCGCCGATATGACGTTGCAGTATAGTTTGGCAGAGTCGTTTCAGAGCACCAAATGCAGCCATCCAACCGAGGCATGGACTAGAGAGCTGAACGCTATGATCTCAACGATCTATTTTCCACCCACTGCCGATAGTCACGTTGCATCGCCTCGGTACTATCTCGGCCCGCAGGGGCAAGTCCAGCCGACAGTCTCTCCACCGCCCTCTGGCATTTCCAAAATGCGTGCAGCAACCAACACTTGCGGGCAACAGCTGTGTGGTATAGACGTCTGTTTTGACTTCTCGGCTGGGGTCATTTCGACGACCGACCCCTTGCAGCAACTAGGCGGAAACCTCCCGCAATATGGGGGCGAAACGACTGCCACGATTATCAAACATGGCGCATCAGCCAATGAGGCCGTTCGTCAGTCACATACCCTGTATAACCGAGAAGCTGAGGGCGAAATGGAGCAATAAGCTTATCATGTATAGAGCCATGCTAAGCTCGACAAGGTCCGACATCTAGCGGTGTATAGACCATGCAGCCCTACCATGGAAGAGCACAATGGCTTGCCGCTTGGCCGTCCCTCATGGGGCCGCGACCTGGCCGCCGTTGCAGGGTCCTAGCCTTACCAACCGCTATTACCGCACAGTGCAAAGCCTCAATGCATGCGCACAGTCCCTTCGCCTACTTGGGGAATATGCAGGTGCGGCCTGCTGGGCCAGTTCTAGTGAGCCCATTGATAGGCCACTAATTGAAACAGTCGGGTCAAGGCACTCTTGTCGCTCACTTGATCAGTGCAATCCTACACCTCTGCAGCTATCGACCTGACTCCGACAACCTACACAACCATTGATCCCAAAATGGATTTAGTCTAGTCCTTAAAGCTTCCCTGTCCTGCCATCCTCCTACAGTCTTCACATTTGACCCAACTCACGCTCGTTACACATCCACGCTCGCTCTCATACATCCTCGCGCAATCATCCACTTTTCGTCGGCCCTTCTTCTCGCCTTCGCGGTCGTACAAATTACACCAGCACTTGCAGAAACGATTCGACCACCGACACCTTTGTAGCACACACGTTCCTCGATCAGACAACTCCGCCGAGTCCAAAAGCGCTCCCCGTCCGAACTTCAGCATGTTATCGTCCTCGGCAAGGTCTAGCGGGCGGCTACCTCGCAAATGGACGGTAGCAGAAGACCAGAGATTGAAGGAGGAAGTTGAGACCCAAAGTATGTCGCTCAATCCTCCCACAAGCGCAGTCATTAGTTCTATTGCCCTCCGCACGGCTTGAAGCCCACAGCTTCATGCGCGTACGTCGGGACGTTTGAGGCTTTCAGATTGGCAACAATGTTTGAGAAAGCCAAGTTGACGTCATATTCCCATTCAACATATCAAAATACACAGCTGACAAATATCTGCAGTGGTTGAAGGCGAAGTCAAAGACTGGTGGGTAGTAGCGGAATCCCGCACAATTCCGGCACTGATTCCACATTAGGTGTCGTATCGCAGCGAAACTGCCCGGCAGAACGAACAAAGACTGCAGAAAAAGATGGCACAACTCAGTAGCTGGAGGTCTGAAAAAGGGACAATGGTCAAAGAGCGAAGATGTTCAACTTGCCAGAGGAGTCGAGCAGTACGGCCAAAGGTGAATTGCCCACCGGCCCTACGCTGCATACGCTGACTAGGCTTCAGATGGACATTGGTAGCCAATGTAGTCGGATCAAGAAGCGCAGACCGTGAGTTGGATGCCTCACCACACAGGCGGAACACTCTAACCGAAGATCAGAATGTGCGAAAAGATGGCAGCAATCGCTCGACCCTGATCTTGATCGTAGCGAATGGCGCGATACAGATGTAAGAGTCTTGTAACCGTAAAAAGGCAACCGTTTGCCTGTTGTCCGCAGCTTGCTGATACTCGAACTTAGGACAAGGTCCTCATTGATGCAGTTCAAAAACTTGGTCGACACTGGAAAGACATCCAACGGCATCATTTTCAAGGACGATCCAAGAACTGCATCAAGAACCGGTATGTATGGCATCTTCGCATCACGAAATTTCTAATGTTCTCCAGCTACACTGTTCTCGTCCGCCGATACCAGAATCAAGGCATCACATTACCCCAGCCAGCGGGCACACCCGAACCGAGCACATACTCAGCCACAGATGACGACGATATGTCTTACGGTTCGAGCGCATACGAGGATCTGCTACCAGCGCACACCATGACCCAGGTCTCTACCCCTGAAACACAGCACTCTTGGCCAACGGACGGCACGTACTCTGGTTGGACGTCGCAAGAATCGTTCAACGTTATTACTTCCACAGCCTCCAACTACCCCCACAGCCATCAACCCCTGACTGTGAATGTTAGTCAAGCATCACAGTGGGATCCATGGGCCACAACTTGTATGAACACCCATTCACCGATGATGGCATTGGCATCACCGCATGTATATACAGGCGTTTCCGACCACGCTACGCTCTCACCTTACGATCACTACGCGGCCAGCCCTTCGATGCTCAATCCGACGACGATGAACTACGGTGGACATGTAGCGCGAGGGCCCACAAGCTCGCCCATCTCGAGCACTGCTACGCCATACCAGGATCCGCAGGCTATGGCTGAATTCATGAGATACGAGATGCGCCGTGATCCTCCTTACCAATATTAATATGGGGATGCTGATGGATTTCGTTAGCGTTGAGGCTGTGCATCATGAAGCTCAAGAGAAACGATACGATACCCACTGGAAGTGGCATAGATGATTCCCCAGCCGTCGGAATCGGGAAAGTCACTACAGTCTATTTCCCATTAGATACGAAGACGTCGAACTCAATAATTGACGAACCAGTTCTTTTTCCACTTTCCCATGCTTGACAACAAAGTTTGGCATTTGACAGGTGCCCGAAGCGGTAAGCCCGACGTGGCTGCCTGCTGGGGCCAGCCCTGCTCGCTACCACCATATCGGTGACTGCACCGCCGATGCATAGCACGCTGGCCTGCAGTTCGATCCCAGTCATTCTCATCACAAGAGCGTTTCTCGAACCATGGGTGAGAACACCCGCAAGCCGCAACGGTCAGCCTCCGTTACCCGCGGGATGCGGTCGTGTTTCGCCGGGCAGAAACCTCATACGATTTTGCGAGACGATCTACGCACGTAGCTCCTCCACGGCTCACACTGGGCCGACTCGTCGCTACTGAATCTTGAGCGAGATCAGACGCCTCAACCGTTCGTTTGGTCCGAGGGATCGGGCATCGCCCACCATTCCGTAGACTATATGACATATGTCACGTTCGATATTCTCTCAATTCTGCCTCGTATGCGCGAAGTATTTTCCACTTGCCTCGTTGAGGAACAGGCAGAGAGGCGGATGGCACGCACACTGCAGCGTGGCCCAATTGCGGCCTGCGAACGTAGCACTTGCGTAACACTCTTGAGGCTTTTCGCAGCGTGCGCAGTTCGGCAGGATTGACCGCTTCTTGGTCGCCAACGGCTTCCATCCGGACGACACCGCGGCATGGAGGTGACGGTCAGCGCTCGGCGATCTTAATCGGCCAGCTCATCGCGAGCGGGACGACGAGAATAGCAGCTTGCCCCGGGCAGCGGAAAATCCACTGCCATGCCGCCTCCATCCAATAGCCTCGCTTCCTGCGTATGGGGGACAGCTCCACTAGCGGAACGTGTCGAAGATCAGAACCCGCTGCCCTATCACGACATTCTCCGCTGGCCTTCCACAATTCTCAAGCGCAGGGATGAGCAACACGCACATGGATAGTCTGCTCGGCTGCTGGGCAGGGGTTCGGACCGTTGGCAGGGATTACGCTCGCAAGTTCTCCCTAAAAGGTATTCGGAACGAAAGCTTGACCCGCGGCTAATGGGCTGCTGCTAACGCCGTTGGGCAGTCAATACACGAACATGGAGGCGGTATCCGCGACGGCATGAGCATCCTGGTGTCATCCATGGGGGAACGCACATGGCGTACCCTACGCCCTACAAAGGCGACGTCCAGCACTGCTGTAGGAGGTACCGTAGGTGGTGCCACCTCCGGAGTTCTTTTAGCCCACCCGACTATGACTGATGCTCCGGTGGGGGCGTGCTAAGGTTGACTCGCCGTGGATGTATGCGGTCATTTTCACTGCGGAGCAGATATTGCCTCTACGGGGAATACTGGGATTATGGCCTGACTTTGACGTGCTTACTACTGCATACCGAGGCATGTCTTCCCGAACGGAGAGTTTGGTGGATGCGCTGTATACGAGATGGCCAAGTGGTCGTGAAGGCCATGCTTTTGGACATCCAACGGTAGGAGCGGGGCGGGCTTCACTCGGCTAGTAACGAACTACACCGCAAGAGGCATAGCCGCACAGGGATGTGAAATCGCTATCGATTACGCTAGCGAGGCGGAAGGAAGTTTTCTAGACTATCGAGAGGCGTATAATTGGAATTTTAATGCCCTTGACAAGCTGTAGCCCTGGAGCTTCGGATGTCATATGACCCATCTGGATAAACGAGGTGTATCTTTAGAAAGTCACGATGTATGAGGCAATAGCTCACCCATGATATTGATTTTCTGGGGTGGAGAGATGTCATGCACCACGACCTCCACTTCACGCTTGATGAAACTGTCGGCGATTTCCACCCCCAGCAATTCCACCGTGCCGAGGACTTGTGCCGATCGCAAGGCTACCGCCCGTCGGTGGGCAGCAGCCGTGGTCCACCTGAAGCATCTTCAAACGCATAGCAGCCAAGGTCATGCCCAAGCGCACTAGGGTCAATTGCTCCGAACTCTTATGTAAAACCGTCGGCACTAATGACGTCGGGTGGATCGTGTATCCTCGAATTCCTTTGCTTTCCGTGCCGCGATACGTGCTCGAAGTTTTCTATGGCTCTTCCTTCCCCCAAAGAATTTTCCTGCAGCTCCTTCTGTGACTTGGCGATTACAAAGAGGTACACGCGGAAGGCGCGATCCTGCAAGGCAGAAATGCATTCAAGGGCTCACCTGGAGTGCAGAGGTACGGTGACTCAACATGTAGAAAGTTACTGCAAGAACATCCTTGCATGCACTCTGGCATACGTTGGAAGTTGGAAGCCACAGGCGTAGGGTACGCAAGGTTGATCGTATTCCCTCACGGGTATTATATACAGTCAGGCTCAATCCCCGGGTCTAAAGGCGATTGCCGTACCCTGCTCGCCGTGTCCTGTTCTCACCTCAGCTTCTATGTTTTCTAAGATCTGGCTTGGGGATCGGAGTTGCGCGCGGAGAGTAGTTGCGATGCGGGGGCTTCTTCTAGCCATGTCCTTGGACACTGACATGCAATCGTACGCGAATAAGCACGCCCCCACGAACGTACTGAGGTTCTGCATGTCTACGCCTAAATTCCACTTCGGGAGATGTTTACGAGCGGACTTGTCGTCCTTATGTGTAACAGTCCTGCAGTAGTTAACATGGCAGCCTCCAGATGGCTAGTCAAACACAATCGGTGTACAATGATCGCCTGTCGGTATACAGAGTTGGTGTGCGGAGTAGTGTGTATATGTAAGTGTCTGCGGGCCCTAGATCCAGAATGGTAAAGGTTAAGCTCTATCGTAGTGCTGACATAGGGAAGCGGTCCGTAGAGGCAGCGCCCGCGGACCATACCTACGGAAGTTGGGGTTGCGTAGCAGGGTGTAGCGACAGGGTCACGCAGGGTCCAGAGCACTCGGTGCCTTCGTGGGTGCCTTGCAAGGTATGTGAGCTGTGCCTGCCGCGTAGGATGCCGGGGTGTCGACCCCATGCCTGACGAGTGTGGAGGGCTTGCGGATAAATGATTACTCTGGTGCTTATTAGACACACGCTTGCGGAAGTGGCGTCGTTTGGACTTGGACGTGGAAAAGGTGCAAATTAAGTCGCTTTGTAGGGAGTTGAAGCGGGCCGTAGACTGCGTACTCAACCCTTGCATTAGCGAGTCTGTCCTACATAACCGCAACGAAGACCCTACGTTTACAGCAGCTAGAAACGTTCATGAGACAGAGTACTCCCTACTGGTGAAAGAACGGACGTCGAACCGTGTACCATGAAGTTGATCGGCTGCAACTGCGATATCTAATTATGGAATGATCTACTGAGAAAAGACAAACGGTGACAGTGCCTGCTTCAGGGATGTGCAACTCGCCTTTCAACTTGGAAAGTGGTACGAACGATGTTAGGCGATGTGACCCCATGATCCGATATCCCATTGGAGGCGAATCGGTAGTTGGATGCGTGGCACTGCCACCGTTGATATTGGTAATGCTCACATGGCGCCCACCGAAGCACTGTCAACCATAGGAATTATCTTCATGTCCACGAACAAGTCTAGAAAATACCCTAAAGAATCCTAGTACGCACGACCCCTGTACGCCTGCATGGCATCTTCGTAATTCTTTGCATAGACTAGCCGCTCCTAGCACAGATGTATCGCGCGTGGTCTTGCTTCCAAGATCCTGCGTCATTTTTACGAAGCTGACAGAGGGACGAGTTACCCGCGGTCGGACCGTCATTTTGGATTGCTGCACTGAGGATGCAATTGGTATGATAGCAGTTGATGACCGCGACGATCTCAAAGCGGATAAGCGCGGTGATAAAGCGGACAGCACAGCCCCAGAGAGTACGCCTCCTATCCGCAGGAAGTACCGAAGGATTTCCGTTTGCGTCTACTCGCCGACCAGTTCAAGGCCTTGTTCTCCGAGCCCTGGGGTGATCTGACCTCTTGTACTTGGTCTTAGCACATTCACGGTAGTACTTAGCGAACGGCGGATTGCCATATCCTTGGACAAAGAATGTTCCCTGTTGCACTCATCAGGCGCAGCACCTCTTTTCCAGCAAAATTCCATAGTCCACGGCGAGTATTCACTTGTTAGTAAATAGCTGTACTCACGTTGTACTCCTCTCGTTGTTCGCAACCTAAGTAGACTCAGTACGCGATTGCTTCAAATTCCCATTCCCGAGGCTGGTTTGGTATTCTTCCCATAGCTCCTCGACACTCTTGCCGCAACACGCACGCCATAACTCATCGGACTCGTACTTGCAGCCCCTCAGTCCCTCATTGATCTTGCGGACAACATCCGCACCATGAGCAGCTTCTAGCCAGTCCAGGAAGAACCCCGTACGTTCGTAACCCGCATCCCAGTCTCCATCGGCGTTTCTCTTCCAATGCGGAGGTGCAAACCCGGCTTTCAGGCGTACCCAATCTGCGATGCCTTCGATCAAGCCGCCTGGAGCTGTACCCAGTGCGTTGTGTTGCCAGCAGTGCACCATCTCGTGAACAATTACACCTTGTATCTCTTCTCTCTGTCTGCTATCCGGAACGTGATTAATGTAGTCGGTGCTGAGGTGAATCTCCTTGTGGTCCTCGTCAATGTCGCGACCGGTGGTGTAGGCGACACCATTCTGCCAGACCCGAAGGTACAAAGTCAGTGTATGTATCAAAGAAATTGGGGTAAAATGTTTGCTTGTGTCTTAGTTTCACAAAGGAGAGACGATCTCCTTGTGTCTCGAATACACATTTCTGCTTATTGCTGGAAGAACACTTCCACTTTGTACCCGGGAGACTTGCCATGGAGCGTAACACTAGGGTGATTGATCGCGTAGGCGGTATACAGTGCGTCTTTAGACCAGTATATAGATGCTTGAGGACGACATCTACGGCGTTTTCGAGGGCAGTGGAGGCATGGAGAAGGCGAAGGAAGGCACGCGTGCCGTCGTCAGACAGATCACGGAGCTCCAAGCGGAGAAGAGGCTTCCGGGCTGGTTTCACTTTGGGCGCTGGATTGACATCCGACACTGTGTTCTCGCGATGAGGTAGGTTCGACGTCTCGGAAGAAGGTGGGAGGGCTGACGGCTGCGGAGCCGAGGCAGCATGGGGAGGTGCGGGCGACATGGTCTGGAAATACGTAGGTGTTGAAGAGGACGTCATTTCAGAGAGCGCAGGACATTGCAAAAGTGCAGGACACACAAGTACAGGGATCGTAGACTGATGCCCAGGTGACGTTGAGGGTGTGAGTTATCGATAACACACCCCTCCGCCCACCGCCAAGAAATGTGGGGTTAGTCACAGCTTCCCGATTTTATAGACATCTTCGAGAAGTAGACAGGACATGTATCGTGTTACTGAGTGTAGTATCTCAAATTTAGATATCTCATGAGTACTCCTAGCTTGTTCATGCATGCGTCTAATATGGATATAGATTTTTACATACAACTCTTCTTCTATACCTTCATGCCGCCTAATAGGTTGCATCATTACTTCAAAGATGAACAAGGTTGCTTATGCAGACCCATTTGCCACCAACTTGCTCTTGAATAGGTGGGGAAAGACGGTACGCAACTCCTCTAGGCTCCTGATCTGGTGCTTCGCAGCACGTGCGGACGGTTCAGGATCCTCTGGATCGAGGAGATGTGCTGTGTGCCAGCCCCGTTCTTGTGCGGCTCTTGTGTTGATGTATGAGTCGTCTAGAACATCTTAGCGAGTGTCATACGGGCACTCGAGATATACGTACCGACGAAGTAACAGTTGTCGTTCGACGTCACTCCCGCTTGAGCCATCGCTTTATCGTACATCTCCACGTGCGGCTTGCAGTAGAATTTTTCGGACCCATAATCACAGTACGTAATGCCCTCGAACAGATCATCGATTCCTAACAATTTCACCACCCGCTTGCCGTGGGTGATGTACGCATTCGTGAACAACCACATCTTGACTTTGTTCTTGTCAATGTCTTCAAGAAGCTTCCGTAATTCTGGATTGGGCTTGATGATGTCCTCTAAAGGTAGCGCATCGTCCACCTTAGTATTGTACTCCAAAGCGTCGACCTTGTGATGGCGAACAAGACCTTCGATGGCAAGGCCATACTCGCGGTAATACTTGAGGTGCAGATCATTTGCCTCTTCCTGTGACAGTGATAGATGATCTTGGAAGTACTTGTCTGCACCGTGTGAGCTTCTATCATAGAGTCAAACGAGGGTACCACATAAGGCGAAAGCTGAGTCGTCAGTGGAGATACGATGTCCCCGGAGACGCTGGCTTGGAGCAGTTGTCGCATCGTAATGAACGAGGTAAACAAAATCTTACCTATAAGGTCCGACATCAGATGTTGCACCTTGTAGCCTATATATGGGTGAGCCATTGTGACAAGTTCAATAAGCCCGACGATTCGTACTCTTTGGATAGAGCTAGTCGACAAAATTAGTACCAAATCAGAGTTTGAGAGAGGTGCTGCGACGTACACAATTGTCTATATCGAAGAAGAAAACTATTTTCTCCTGTTGCGCCATCTTCTCAGAAGATTTAGGAAGCCCAATGATGAGGGTTGGATCTAGAAGTTGTGCTTCTTTGGTTGTGTACGGCACGTGGGATGACTCGTACAGGTGAGCCAATAGTGTGCCTACAGGTGAACATTTAAACTCGCTACGATACGTCAAGACTTTCTTGGGGCGAAAGTTTCTAATTACTCTTCGAGAAGGCACTTGTGCAAGCCAAGAGCTGAGAAGCTGTTGAGCCGCAGTGCAGGCAGATGACGATCCAGATTAGGAGGGAATTGATTTATGGCGTGAATTCGGTGAACCCACGCGCGACAACATGTTCCAGCCAGGCGCAAGGCAGAGGCCGCAACGGGCATAGCGCCTTGGCACCATGCGGCCGCTTTCCTTAACCGCGTGGATCTCAAGTTCACAGCGCCGATTTCTCCCCAACCACCCCTTCACTTTCGCTTCCACGCGCCATCACCATGTACCCTTCTGTATTTGTATACAAATCGCTTTCTTACTGACCTGCTCAAACCATCCCTTGTAGCTTGGTTTTGGCGCGCCGTGAGGTTAGCAAACATTCGGCTGCCACGCAGTCATGTCGACAAGCGCAGCATCTCCGCTCGCAAACGGGACCAGCGTGGTACCCGCTGAGGATTGGCGCGAGGCCGATTTCCTCAAGAACCTGTTGCATATTCGGGATGAAGTATTTGCGGGCAAACATCCGCGCATCCGTCTCCCACCCAAAGTCCTAGAACAGGTTGCACCGCGTCCACCGCATATCGCTCCAGCGGCGAGAAACGCGATCAACGGGATCTCCAACGGCATATCTAACCAGCAGTTGTTTCCGCCCCGCCCCGAAATCTCTCTGTCACAGATTCCTGCGCCAAACGATTTTGCCTCGCCCGTCGCACATGTCTCGCGGCCCTTCTCGGCCAAGTCTGCGTCGTCTGGCATCGACCCAGTACTGCTCACCAAGTCTGATCATCTCATCAGGGCTGAACTACAACTGAAGCGGCAGCAGCTTGAGCGGGCATTGAAAGACCAGTTGGATAAGCGCGGTCGTACAAACGACGATGAGCGAGATGTGTTGGACGTGGATGACCTGCTTGCCCAGGCCCACAGACTTGTAAAGCCAGTCTCCGGCTTGCCACCTCCTACTGCTGATAGTGATGGAGAGTCTTTCGACAACTCATATTACTCTAGCAAAGCTGACAGTTGGTCATCGGATGAGGTTGATCGCAATCACAACTCGAATGCTGATGCCGTAGGGTCACTCACACAACAGGGCAAACGTGCTGTCAATGCGGCGCCACAGGCTGCCGGGCCCTCTCAATTAGGCGCGGCCGGTGCTCCAGTCATAGATCTAGATGACGAGCCGTACGAACCTGGCGATGATATTCTAGAAATCTATGAACCTGAGCCTATTGGTGTGAACGAAGACCTAGACGAGTCTGACTACTCACCTCCACCGGCCGATGCCGGCCCCAGTGAGCCTAGAAGGCAGCATGGACGTTATAACAATGGCCTGAACGGGTACGGTAGCGATCGGCTTTCTTTTCACTCCCATCTCTTTCCACCACGCTCCCTTCACACTTAACATTTGTGTTTCATCGCTCGGCAAGAGGGGAAACAACTTATTCCACCCTAGAAGTCTGAGTACTGATTTGTACCCAGTTCATCTCGACGTCAAAGCCCCACTGGCCCAGTACCACCGATCCAGAATAACCGCAAGCGAAAGCGAGAGGGGAAAAGGAATAACAATAACAACAAGCGCACTGCACAGTCACCTGAACCGTACATCAAAGAGGAGCCGCAGTCACCTCCTCCTTTCACGCCATATTCGGACCCACCCTCGAGCAAGCGACGAGCCTTGCAGGTCATTCCCAACGATGTGGAGATTGTTGATAGGGTGCAGCCTGTCTACTACCGTGATCCGGAGTCTTCTGCTCGACCAACACGACTCTATGAGGAGCCCCTGACTCCTAGTATGGCTCATCTACCTCAACGTCGTCTGGAACGTGACGACCAGAATCTGCGTCGCGTGGCAAGCGTCCAATATGCTCGACGGCCCTACTCACCGACCAACACCGATGTATATGCCGGTCCTTCACCTCGACACGGTCGCGCGGCATCTCACGTCTTTGCGGAGCGTCCCATTGAACAACCCATTTACCGAGAAGCATCGGCCCGTCCCTCCGCAGCACCTAGATACGTGCCTGACCACCCTCAGGAGCTAGATTTTGTACCTCGAGCTCAGTCGACTATGGATGATCCTATGGCTATGGCACCGCCTCGTCGCATTGTCGTGGACCAGTACGGTAATAAATACTACGCGGCTCCGGTGGACACAAGGGACTCGGTTGCCCCACCTGCTAGGAGAATCGAGGTTGACCCGTACTATGAACGTGCAGTGACCCGAGAACCAGCACTACGGGCGCCTCCGCGTGCTGAGCTGTACGAAGAAGACGACGTGCAGAGGATGCCCCCGCCGCCTCGCCGTTATATTGAAGCTTCGGAAGCCGACCTGATGGATCCGCGTACATATCGACGGGAAGCCTCGCATCGCCCACTGGAGGTGGAATATCGACCACACGAGGTGGTCGAACGGCGACCGGTAGCTCAATACGAGGAAATGGGCCCTCCGCGCGAATATTTGCCAAGTCGCGCGTACAGTGTTCGTCCTGAGGTGATTCGGCGCGAAATTCCAGAGGGCTATGTTCGTCACGAAAGCGTCCAACCTGGTCATGTCCGCGTAGCCGCACCGCGCTTGCGTGAGGTGAGCGTTGTTCGCCATGAACCTACGGATGACCGCCGATTTGCGTTTGCACCCCCTCAGAGGCGCTATGCAGATGAGGGCGGTCTGGAGCGTCCCGTTGAGGTTGTGCAGGAACGCTATGCGACAGAAGCTCCTCGACGACCGACATATCGATACTAGGCAGATCATGATGGAAGAGGATTCCAACACAATGTGCTTCAAATGCGCAACACAGTCTAGTCTAACTACCTTCAGCTGTATGGCTATTGGACGGCATGGGCCAGGTTGCAGCCTCGAACTCTATCATAGTTTATTGGAGCCATTGTAGATGGATTGTAATCATTTGGGTGGATGGACTGTTGGTTAGCATATGGTAATGAAGCTTTTCTGTATAGGTGCCGAGTGCGCGGAGTTGTTGATAGAGAAGGCGAACGAGTAACTCGATAGCGTATGCAAAGCAAAGTGTTCGAAAACCCAAGCGTCTTGCCGATTATTGCAACCCATGCATTCCATCGGAGGGTAATCTCTGTGGATCTACGAATAGCGCATTGTCCAATGTTCAATCGAGGGGAGCAGTGCCGTCTGGCCCAGCTCGTCGGGAATGTAGGAAGCCGGCAGCCGGGGAGATATCGATACAAGTAGGACCGGCGTGTTTTCCGGGCCGGCCATACATAGTCGCGGGCTTAGACGGTTGACGTTGGGCTAAGGACTAGCCGCAGGGGCTTGTGCGAAGTCGTCGTCATTGTTTGGAGCCGTGCAAGCTTTGCTGCTGCGAGTGAAGGAGCAATTGTGCCTTGTGGGGGGTGGAATCGATGAGCGCAACACAGTAAGATGTGTTAAGATGGAGTAGCTATCCCTGGCTTTATCGCTGGAGCTGGGGCTTGTCGCACGGACAGCATGTGTAAACGTCACCTGTAGGTTCGTGCCCTAACTTATAGCAGAACGGAGTGTATAGGTTACAAGTTTGTACATTGTAGAACCTACAGCTGCACAAGTCCGAGCGACGCATAGAGACGACTATCACTCGATGCAAACAAGTGCCGTGTGCAAGACTCACGCAGGAGAAAGGTGTGAACTACTCGCTTACGGCACAGCCTGCCTAGCCAGGCCTTGTACCCTGGGCTGCAGCTTCATTGTCAGCACAGCTGTCTCGCCGCTTTCGGGAGAAGAGTGACACTGCCATGGGCCCGAGGACGGAAGGGCCGGTTCGTGATGCACAACGGCGAAGGAAACGGGAAGAGGCGCAGGAGACTGTTGGCATGCACAAGCGACAACGTGACCTCGAACGCCCGGGCATGTGTGCGTGTGTGAGGGCTGCAGCTGTCGCATAAATGTTTTCGGGATGTGCAGGTGAAACGTCGCGGCAGCAGGACGATCTGGACCGAGGCCACATGTCGTTTCTGCTGGCGAGCACAGCCATCAGCGGGCGCGTGAAGTGTTGGGCCAGCGTGCACCGCGACGGCAACGGCAACGGAACTGGGAAGAAGCTCATGTCATCGACGCACGATGCGCCTAAGCCGCTTTGGGCGTCCAGGTCTCCTCAGCGGGCGGGCGCCACAGGCCGCCTCTGCGCACATCGCCAGTCTCGCAGCCCCGAAACAACGCTGCTTGCGGGCGGGGGGCGCGTTCGCTCGACGTCTTGCGGCATCTGAGGCAGCGCGCAGAGACGCATTGAGACTGGCTGCTGGCCCGCTGCTGCGACGCTGCGCGCCCGGAGCCTGCTTTTGTGTGGGCGCTCTATCGGCGGAGGACCGTGCTGCGAGCCTGCTAGTTTAGCGGCCATCAGCCTCTGGGCTGGGACAGACCTCGACCTCTCGTGTCTCCCTCGCTCTCCTCCCATCACCCTCCGCCCGAACCTCCCCCAGGGCGCTTCTCCCCCCCGCTATGCACAAGATATCTAACTTTACGGGCCAAGCTCGACACGGCTGGGAAAAGATGGCTCCGTCCGCCGGCTTCCCGTTCTCGAGATCCAACCACGAAATGCCCGTCACAGCGCCCATCAAGCGCCCGTCCACCGCGACCTCGGCGCCACCTGTTATCCCGCCAGGCACCCAGGTCAATCTGTCCTTCAACGTGCCCTTCGCCTCCAACTTGGCGGGGCCCGACGTCGACGACATCATGTACGCCAGCCCGGGAGCAAAGGCCCGGTGGACCTTCCCGGAAGCCACGGCTGAGGGCACCCCGGTCCACAAGCTGCCCGTACACGCACAGAACGTCGAGAACCTGCGCATCATGTGCCGAGAGGTACAGGAGCAGACAGAAGGCCGCGTTGCCGCCGTCGTCGTATCGGCCGAGTCGAAGCCGCTACCCGGCTTGCAGCGGGGGCCGCTGCGGGCTCTCGTCACGAACGTGTGCCTGTCCGGGGAGCTTGAGATAGTGAACCAGATGCGGTGCAAGGTGCTCAACTCGACGCCCATCTCGCTGGTAGGCTGCATTGGAAACGGTACATGATGCCAAGTCTGACAGAGTGCATAGCGGTCGTCCTTCGTCGACATCGACTCCGATCTCATCATTGACCGGACCTCGCAGCATGTCAAAGGCCCTGTGCTCAACCAGCTGGACCTCATTGCAAAGACGACCAAAGCTGACATCTTCGTGCTGATGCCCAAGCAGCCTGACATTGAGTCTGCGAGCTTCAACGGTAACCTCGAGACGGGCATGGACTCGCGTCTCCGCTGCGCCATTTACGGCGACATGGAGACAATGGAGCACGCGAAGACGCGCGTGCTCATCATGATCGACCAAATCGTGAGTTTTGATGCCCCGCAGTTTGTGCCGACTAGCGCACAGAGCTAATTTGATATCGTCACAGCTCAAGCGATATGTGGATACGATGAAGTTGGAACTGACCATGCATACCCTCATCTGCGGGCGCGGACGCAAGAACATCAAGTTGATTGAGTCTGCTACAGGAACCGCCATTTACTTTCCGCCGCCTTTTCCCCGCCTTTTTGGCTACACCCCGGCCGGCGCACAGCGACGTCCTGATGACTTGATTTACATCACTGGTGAGAACTCGGAATGCATCCTGAGGGCCAAACAGCGTCTTCATGACTTGGTCATGTCGACCAAGGTCTTTGTAAAGCCCGTCATGGTCACGGACACGAAGCTGGATGCTATCCTGCTTGAGCGCCTCGACAAGGTGCGCAAGATCATTGAGAACAACGGTTCCTACATTCTCTTGCCCCCTCTGGGCATGCAACGCGGTGTTGTCCGTGTGCAAGGCACCGACGTTCTCCATGTCGAGCGCACTGTGCGCGAGTTGATGGCTCTCGTAAGATGCTTAGCCCACCTCTGCGTGATGCATTGCTTACCTCGAACAGGCTGGTCAATTCTACAGCGCCTCATGGTTCATCACCCATCCTGACCCTTCGCAGCGTCCTCCCACGGCTGCTGACGTGCGTGCTATGCTCTCAGATATCTGCATCAATTCAGGGGCAGAGATCAGCTTCGAAAAGCTGAACTTTCACATCTACGGCTCCGACGATGCTGTCAAGGCTGCAATGATGGTGATCAACAACATTCCGTTCGTAAAGAAATCTCAATATAACATGAGTGTCAAAATCGAGCTCGCCAACGAACATAAAGAGTTTGTCAGCGGTAAAAAGAACGGTAAGATCAATAAGATCATGAGCCACAGCAGCGTACAGATTGTGTTCGATGGCTTCAACGAGTACAACTTCTATATCGTCGTTCGCGGCGCTCAGTATGACGCTACTAAGAACGGGCTTGATCTTGTCGAGCAGGAGATGCCTGCCGCAATCTCCTTCCATGTGCCTGATCAGTATCATAAGCGTATCATTGGCATCGGTGGCCAGCATATCCAGCGCATCATGAAGAAGTACTCCGTATTCGTGAAGTTCTCCAATGCCATGGACCGTGGCGGCTTTGGAAAGGAAGAAGACGACATCAAGGTTGACAACGTCATCTGTCGTACTCCCGCACGTAATGCTCAGAATCTCGATCTGGTCAAGCAAGAAATTATGGACATGGTGGAGAAGGCTGATGCTGAGTTCGTCTCCGAGACCATCAACATCAACCGTCTGTACCATCGTGAGTTGATTGCCCGCTTGGACAAGATCGATGAGCTGGAGAAGAAGTTCAACTGCAAGATCACGTTTCCAAGCACCGAAGAAGCAAGCGACACTGTAACTGTCTCTGGTCCTGAATATCAGGTGCCATTGGCGGTTGATGAGTTCCTGGTAAGATTAACATGCACAACAAAGCGGCAATCAGCTAACTTCCCCTAGGGTATGGTTCCCGAGACACATGATCTCGCCTTCCCTGCCTCGAAAGAGCTTGGTGAACATCTCCGTTCTGCAGACTTCAAGACGGACGTTCTCGATAAGCTCAGGGATCAACATGTCGTTGATGCTCACGTCAAGGAAGCCCAGACTGAAACTGCTGAAGACGGAAAGGAGCTGCAAATCGAGACCCTTCACCTCAGTTTCACCAGGAACAATGCTGGTGGGCTCAAGGATGCCCTTGACTTTTTGATTAACAACCTCGTTATGCACGGTCTCGATACCAACACGATCCGTGGAGCTCTTCCCCGGCCCAAGTCCGATTCTTTCGAGGAGTCTCTGCCCTTTTTCGAATCCAAGCTACTTCAGCGTGCCGAGCCACCTGTTGATAGCACTGATTCGCCCACTCGTTCTCACTTCGGTGACGAGGAGCGCCCAGGCATGTTGGATCGACTCCGCAAGCCAGGCAGCATGTCGTCTTTCACTTCCTTGTTCAACTCGCGCAGGAATGGCACCAACTCCCCCGGCTCTCTCTTCAAGCATGCTTCTAGCAACGCTTCCAAGGCTTCTCTGGCTAGTCTTGAGTCCCAGGGCAGCGGTTACCGCAACCCTTGGAACGATAGTGGCATCAATCTCACGGACGACGAACACCACACTAACAGTTGGCCGATGCCAACGCCGCGATTTGAAAGCAAGTTTCCCTTCGGGGCCTCTTCGGCGGTGCCTGGTGATGTGACTCCCAGGTACGACCCGCGAGCGTCGGTCGACAGCGGGCGCCCCTCTACTTCTCATTCTGCATCTGGATACCCGGGCCCTATTGGCCCTCCTCGTTAAACGATACACCATTTTCCAACTTTGTACCGGGCTTTATGACAAACAAATACCCCAGCTCCGAACTTGTATCAAAGCTCAACCAAAAGAATTATACCCCCTGTGGCGAATTACAAAAGCCTTCGGTTGGTTTGCTCGCGCTGTTCTATTATATATGCGTGTTTCTGCAATCTTGTTATGTCTTTACTCTGCTGTTGTTTCAGGCGTTTCGTGGATGCGCAAGCAATGATTCCCCCAGGTCGGCGCCAAAAGAAATATACCAATTTGCTGCTCTTTGCTGCTTTTGCCTTGGATTTCATGTTTTCGCTTTGGTGGAGGAAATGGATGATACCCGGATCCGTGGTGAGACGGATTCCTGGCGATGGTGTACGGGAATGGATGGTATACTTGGGACAATTAAAGCGGTAAGACTTGGTGCGGCTTCTCTCCTCTCTACAAAGGGCACGCATCACGCATCACGTCGAGGGTGGTTGGGTGGTGCCGTGGGAATGAATCAAATGGTCTTGTCAGGATAGGAGGGAGGTTCGCAAAACATAAGCACAAGTTATACCCACACTGCAATGACCTCCTGCATATTCCTCGGTGATGGTGAGTGAATGCAGCTCCGAGCTCCGAGCTCGGCGGCTAACTCCGAAAAGCCCAGGACCACGTGCGTTAGGTTACCAAAGGTGACGTTTGCGCGCGCGGGCCCGAGGCCGTTGCGAATTCCGGTGCGGGCGGAGCTCCATAACTCCACAACTCCACAACCAGAGCTGATTGCATTCTTGTCTCCCAGTTGAGCCCTTGTGCCTAGCCTGCTACAGTTCCCTAATTTAGTACTATCATAATGGCATCAAGGCGAGCAGTTCAATTGCTCGCTCTGCGCGCCCCGCAGGCTGTCGCGACCAGGGCTGCTGCCACCCGGTTCACCACGCAGAACGCCGCTTCGCAGCGGGCAATCGCAAGAAATGTTTCTAGAGTTCAGGTCGGCTTTGCGCAGCAGAGACAGCACTCCGGATTCCCATCTGATAAGCGCAGCAAGGTGTACGAATTCAAAGATGTGCGTTCCCCGCTGTTACTGCGTTCCTTCAACTGCACCCCCTCACTGTCCTTATCTACGGAGATTGACACGAACAGGTCCTCTCCATAGTCGAAAACCCCAGCGACAGCACCCTCCTCGTCGATGTCCGCGAGCCCGCCGAATATGCCGCCAACAGCATTCCCACGAGCCTCAACGTACCCATCACATCCCAGCCGGACGCGCTACTACTGAGCGAAGAGGACTTCCTGGATAGGTTCGGGTTCCAGAAGCCGCCGCGGGAGAAGATGGTTGTGTTCTTCTGCAAGGCGGGCGTGAGGAGTAGCGCAGCGGCGCAATTGGCGAAGCAGGCGGGGTACGAGAATGTGGGTGAATATCGAGGGTCGTGGATTGACTGGGAAAGGAATGGGGGACCGGGGACGAAGGGTCCCCAGCAGCCGTGAGGGGGAGTGGAGGCACGTTTTTCCATGACCACAAGCGTGGTGGGTGGTGACGCGGAACAGTGATGGCTAAGCGACGGCGTCACAAAGAGTGTTCTCATGGCACTAGATATGGTAGACAAGGTATTTTCCCCGTAGAGTTATGATGGCAAAGCTTCAGTAGCGCTAGTATGTACATATTGACCCAGAAGGTAGATGTAGACTGTCAGAGGTGCACTTATGAGTCGTCATAAGTCGAAGAAGCATTCTGTTATTGCATGCTAATCGACGGCCGGATGTTGAATGTGTGATATGCATAGGCTTGCCGTTCGTCCCGCCGTCTTTCGCCTACAGTGTGTAAAGATATGTTAGTAAAAGTAAATCGCCCAATAGGAGAATAGGACTACTGGAACATATCGGTGCTTTTTATAAGTTTCGCGGCCACCTTACCATGGAATAAGATGTGGAACATCAACTTGCAGCAGGGTATATGACCATCGGCCTATAGGTGGTTGGCTTAATGGTTTCGGTAGAGGTATCACGGTTATAGAAAACCTGATAACTAAAGCACGAGGCGATCGACCAAGTTGGACGCAAGCGAAGAAGAATGCTCAACACCTGACAAAAGAGGAAAGATTCCCAGTTCGAAGGAAAAGAAAAGCTCCTGAATGGATTGCGGAACGCTACACAGAGTGGGATTCATGAGGTGCACCAGACACGATCGGGGATGGAGCGGACGTCAACTATATGGACATAACCAAGTTGACGCCTCAGGTGTGGAAGGATGCGCACAAGGAAGAATACGCCGCGGCCCTACAAGCAGCCGTTGATGCGAGAGAATCCTATCGTGGGACACAAACAGAAGCGTACCGAAAGACCAGTCTTGAAATTGTGCAGCTGCTGCTCGATCACGGCACTGATGTCAATGCCCCATGCGCTGACGAGGGCGACACCCTTCAGGCGCTAGACATGGACGCCCGCCGGTCGCTAAGATGCTGGTTGAGGCTGATGCACAGATCGCCGCAATTCCGGAGCAGTAGCAAAAGCTTGTTCGCAAAGGTCTCAAAGACGATGATGATGTGTGTTGTGTGCAGTGACTTAGGTGGCAGTGTTTACGTCTTGGTCATTGCCGTGTCGCCATATCTCCCCTGCTCTATCTACGGCCTCTTTGCTAAGTTCCTGTCTTCACTTCTATTCAACTCCTTCGACTGATCGTCACGAATAAAGTGAGTACAAAACGGCGAATTCGCAGTTTGGCCGTTGACGAACCACATCAGCAGACTGTCTACGCTTCATAATGAGCGTCGCTTGCGTGCGTAATCCCTGATATGATATTCCTTATCCTGAAGTGAGAGGACCCTTTGTTTTGATCATTCCTTCAGATCTACTGCTAGAAATTCTCGGTTGGCCTAGTTCATGTGCTGTATCAACTACATGAGTCCAAGTGCAATTTTACATAGTAAAGAATGACACAATGAAAATACGAGCGGAGCAAAGTAACTCAGAAGCGCTTCGGAACACTTATCTCGCACCCTTCGTCCACGTTCACTGTCGAATCCCATGCTATGTTGAAAGAGTTGTAGGATCCCTTTGTGAATCACGGTGCCACGTTGCAATCTAGCGAACTGAGCCCGCACGAGCATGCGGCTGACCTGGAATTCCTTTTGCGCGTCGGCGTCGAGCTGTTGCAGGGATAAATGAGCGAGAGGGCACCTTGTCCCAATCAAATTTCAGCTAGGTGCCCTCTCCTGCAAGCCACCAGACGCGGGCCCCGCATGATTTGTGCCCTGTGGGACAATTCATCGCTGGGGACTGAGAACGGAATCGATACAGTGTGCCTTCATTCGAAGAAAAGTCAGGACCTTGAAAGGGTGAGCATCAGTGATTAGACTGGCACGACTGATGAGAGTGAACACTTGTGAAGGGGCAAGGGACGCTAGTGCGCGACTATACTCCATCACGTTTAGCCTAGAACTGTAGGGCAACGTCCATTGAACTGCGAGTGCGAGAGCGCAGCACACAAACCCAAGATTTTTGGCAGCCTAGGCCTGTTTTCCGTCCAAAACAGGGTAAAAGGTGTGGTTGGGAAAATTGCGTTCTCTCGTGAGATTGGTGCGTCGTGGCAGGGTTGGACGCAAGGCTGCGGAAGGACTGGTCATCGCAGCACCTCAGCCTGACATCGCCGAGGCGCACGCCACCCAGTGACGTGGGCAACGCCTGCAAACTTGGACATGGCTAGGGAAGAGTTGACGAAGTGGGACCTGTCGGACGCTGAGAAGACAATGGTTTACTAGCTACCTAAGGAGCGGACGTCTGGGAGACAATCTGTAGAGACTGGAAGAGACAGGTTACAGAAGAAAAAGTCAAAGAGCGAAGCGCGATCGATCATACAAGTAGGAAATCCTCAAGCTTTCTCCATTTGGATGCGGATCCCATGCATCCTCCTCATGTGCTCACGCACTTTGTCGAGACGAGGGTACGTGTAGCTGCAAGATTGTATCATGCACTGAAATTCCGGAGCCCCAAGTTGCTTATGCATAGTGCGCTTATGGCGACGGAATTCAGCCGGACGGCCGAAGGTTGCGGTGCATCCAGGGATGTCGCACTCGTGGACTGCCGGGCGACAGGCAGTTGGTTGGGGCGCCACGCCAACGTGAGAGGGCGCAACGTCAGCCAATAACGGCTGTGGGGCGAGCTGCCTCAAATCACGCACCTTCGAATTCCCTAATTCGTTGTTGTATTCCAGATCCAGCAAGTCGAAACCTGGCTGTGCGTGTGCGATCTGCCCTGGCGCATACATCGAAGATTGAAATTCGTTGTCGACAAGATGCAGCCCAACATCAGATAATACTGGTATCGCGGTATTGTTCGGCGCGTGGTGACGTTTTCCGGCGTGTGTTGTATCATCGAAAAAAGGAAGATTGTTATCGTCACAAAGCACACTCGACCCAGCATTTACTCCGTAGGGCTGGGCAACACTTGAGGCTAACACTTGTCCACTGAAGATGTGCTGTGTGTCTCCGAAAGATACAGCTGCCGTATTCGGTAGGATGTCCTGGCCAAGACTGGCAAGAGTATCTTCGACAGGATAGAAACCCCGAGTGAGCCCGGATTGGGAACCCTTGAAAATGTTGAACAGAGGGACAGTGGTGAGAAGAGCTTGGTCAAGTCTAAACTCCGCCCCAGTGGATGTTGGAAAGGGGGGATTGGCGTTGGTGCAATAGCCTCCCTGCACGGCATGCTGCTGGGGGTCCCGTGTGCTTACATCATTGAACAGGTAATAAGGACTATCGGGAGCTTTATGTGGCGTCCTTGGCGTCTTCACCACGGGGCGAAGCCGCAGCTTCTTGGAGGGTTTTTGAGAAAAGGCATAACTGCATGATGTTAAAAAAAAAACTCACGTGTTCTCCTTCCGAGAGTTTGCGAGGTTCACAAGCGACATGTTCTCCGCCGGCTTGAAGCGATATGTGCTGGCGTATTAGAGAATAAACAAGTTTGTTGGTAGTTCGATTCTTCAGGACGAGAGCCGATCTTATCGTGATTGCTATGGATCAGACGAAGCAGGTGCCGAGGAAGGTGTGAAAGCGTCGAGGGGTGCTTGCAGAACAGCTACACGTCTTTCAAGATGCAAATTTGCGCAGAAACGAAGGTTGCTGTCGGCCTGGGGGCTTCTCAGCTACTTAACAGAGCGACTCGAGCGGAAAATGGTGACGGAGACGTGCGCCGGCATGTCATTGGTCGCTCTCCTACCCCATGAAGCAGCCAATCACTCAACAGGATGGTGCCCTCTGTTCTCTCATTGGGCAGGTCCAAATCACCAAACAGACTCCTTGGCTGTGACCGGTCTTCACATACGGGCATTGCTTGTCCAACGGTAAAACGCACCATCAATGCTTACGACGCGGCGCTTTTGGCACTCTACCTATCCAACGAAACTAGAATACCACATCTATGGAGGCGGCGGCCACTCCTTTGTTCATCGCGAGCGGTGAGGTTTTCGGATGTCAATCCTGCTCAAAAACCTTCAGCGAGCGACGACGCTACAAGTAAGAGGCACTCGACTGTTCGATGCTGTTACGTTGACATAGATTCAAGCCAGCACCAGAAAACGCACTTGAAGCCTTACAGATGCGAACAATGCTATAGAGGCTTTGCGCTCCGAAGAGATCTAGCCCGCCACCAAACATCACGTCACCGTGTTGCACAGCAAAAGTTTCCTTGCACGGTAGCTGGTTGCAGCTATAAAGCGACGCGTAAAGACAATCTACCCCAGCATATGCGAAAAATTCATAACCTTGGTATCGAACTTTCCCGTGCGTCTAAGAAGGCCCCAATTTGCACCCCAAAAGAGGTACAACCGACGTACAACGCCATCCATGAGTTCCAACCGATCTCCCTATTCAGCGCAGCTGCGGCTGGAAATGTTGCCATGCTGGAAAGATTGCGTACAAATGGCACAGACATGTTCTCCATCGCAGACGATGGCTCCAGTGCACTACATGCTGCGGCAAGGGCTGGCAGCGTGCAGGCGATAGTGTATCTGTCTTCGCTGGGCTTACCACCCGACAGGAGGAACGAAAGGGGTAGAATGCCCGTACACGAAGCGGCACTAGCTGGAAGTTGGGAAATCATAGAGATTCTCATGCGAGGTACTGACGAATCGGACGATATAAACTTTCATCCTGGAGACGTAGGCCGCTACTTAATAGAGTCTGAAAACATCGAAGCCATTACGGCTTTCATCCACCAACATGGCCAGCACCTCATCGACCAAGGTAGCCGGCCATTGCTGCATACGGCTGCGAGACTGAAGAGTGCGGCAGTCATGAGTCTACTTCTCAGTTATGAAGGACTCGATATCAACCAGAGAGACTGTGGGAAAAGATCAGCATTACACATCGCGGTCATGAGTGGATGTCCGGAAGTGGTTCGCTTACTTCTTGCGCAACCCTTGACCGATGTTAATGCAGAGATATTCTATGGAAGGCCTTTGGACATCGCGATACGATTAGGTCATGAGGAGGTGGTTAGGATCCTACTTGCCCAGGAAAGCACCCAGTTCTGCTCCGAATCCTCCTGGCCTAAGGAGGAAATTAGTAACAGCATCTGGCACCGCCAGTATCGTGTGGGCAAAGTACTCCTACAGGATGAAAGGACGCAGCAAAGTAATGAAATTTGCCCCCTCCTCCAAAGCATTGCCGCGGGTGATGAGGACAGGGCCATGAACCTGATCTGCAAAGATGTCTCAGTTCTGGGAGCCCATCGCGGTGGCGCTTGGCGAAATCCTCTTAACTGGGCGATCGCTTTGGGTTACAACACTCTCGCAAAGAGGCTTATGGATAGTCCTGTCACCAATATCAATGCCGGGTCGGAAAGTCATTTTCTTCCTACGGAAATTGCCGCGGGAAACGGTGATCAAACTGCCCTGCAGCTACTGTTGGACCATCCCCGTGTTTGGCAAGGTGAAGGAAGACCCCTCTATGAGGCCGTCAAGCACAGCCATCTTCTGACAGTGGAGCTACTGCTCTCGTACCCTAAGATCAATCACAACAAATCGGAACCCCTCGTCGAGGCCGCAAGGCAGGGTAATCTTGACATTATAAACGTGTTGCTTGGTTCTACTAAAACGGACGTGAATCAGAGTCAGATTCCGAGAGGTCTTAGATACGAAACAGCCTTGAGTATTGCCGTGCGGCGCCGGGACCTGGAGATGACGTTGTCGTTGCTCAGACACGAATCGAAGATCGATGTCAACGGTGTACTTGGAATTTACCCCACATACACTGCCCTTGATATCGCTATCTCCAAAAACGCTACGAATTTTGTTGAAATTCTCCGAAGCTACGGGGCAAAGACTGGGGCTGAACTGAGAACGTCTTACTCTTGATATTATCCAACAATTACAAAACGCGGCAAATGAAAAGGTTCGGACACTTCGCAACCATGCAAGGGTCGTACTGCGGGAAACTTTACAGCACCTCTGTAGCTTTACGCATACAGTTACAGAATCAAACCGTCATAGATTGGCCGCTATACTATTCATCTTGGGGCGGCACAGTGCAACAGCTATGCTAAGGAGTATGGTTGGAAGTCATAACGATTTCATCTGTCATGTTCTTATGCGTTCGCTTGTAGAATATGTTCTATTATGAGCAGCAGACCTAGCATTCGGGATGAATGATTTGCACATATTACTTTACACCCTTCTCTAACTGGACTCTTATGACGAACATTAAACTCTTAATCAGCGCACAGCCCACTACATGAATTAGTAACCTATGTTCGTAGCTCCGCCGATACAAACCCTCGTCCCCTTCGTCGGCGGAACTTCCAAACACCGCAACGAGCGCATTAGAGCCCCCTAAACGTCTCCCCCTCAATGTCCTCCCAGCGCCCCAGTCCCGTCCCATCAACACCCCAATCTTCAGCGTCCACCCATCAATGGTTCTCTACCAACTCGGCGCCCGTTCCAACCGCCCAACATTCATATCCAATCACCTTACAAAACTCGCCACATACCGCTGCATCAGCGGCACGACATCCGCATCTACACTACCTGGGAAGCAAGACTTTGGCAAATTCCCATCCGTATTGTTAGTACCCCAGAAAGCGAGCAAATCGAAGATGTGAAACACATCGCTATCGCTCGCTTCATCCTCTAGATCTGTGACCATCCAGTCGTCCACCGAGAGTGAATTGACTCGATGGAAATCGCAAGCCGCGGTGCGGAGCCTGATCCAAAATCAGGAGCATTGCACATTCTCCAAGCTCTGACAGTCTTTGTTCACACGTACAGCCTAGTAGATTCTTCCCGTTCTTGTTGTGATGACTATGGCTGATAACTAGCCAGCAGGCTATTCGTCTTCGGTCAAGTTAATTGCACCAACCGCTTGGCTCGCATCCCCTGCTACTTTGCCTCTTGCTTTGACCCTACATGGTCCTGAGTAGCTTGAAATGCACACTGGAGTCATGTGTGGATCCAAGTCCGCTGCCTGCAAGTAGCGAGACCACAATCACAGGCACGGGCAAACGCACTGCAAAGCAGAGCTCAATACTGACGTTACAGCGTATCCCATTCACTAATCCACTTTAACTTTTGGAAGCCATCTCATGCCTCGTATGAAGATTCAACCGCCATTTCAGCTCTGCCCATCCTTCTGCAGGAGCAATCCAAGCATCGACACATCCACAATCCCCGGAAGCCCTGAGGCTTGACACAAAACGAAAAGGAAGAAAAGTATTAAGAGTACAGGAACCGTGGGCACGGTTCGGTAGTGGTATTGAAACATTAAGTGGTCGAGACGACCTAAGGCGAGCTTTTGAGCGTCGACGCAAAGCCCTTTAACAGAGTATAAAAAAGGTGATATTGGGTCAATGAGCTCCTCCTGCTGTCCACTTCCGGCTGGAAGCTGGCAACCAATGCTCATGGGCCGCAAGACCAGCGATGATACTCCCAAATAAGCGTGCATAACATGTCGTTAAAATTGCGGATAAGCGAAACCAAGTCATTGAGGGATTTCACTCCGTCAAAGAGCTGATCGGGGAGCCTGCACGGCTCTCGTCAACGAGGTCGCTCAGCCGCATTTTCTTGTGCCGTGGGCCTTCGGCTTCTAACTCCTCCAACCGCCTCTTTAGGTCTGCTTCCCGCTGCTTGACCTCTTCCAGCTCAGCCCTGATTTGCGATTCCCGTCCTCTTGCGGCTTGCTCGCTGGTCTCCAGCTCAGTGACACGCCCTCGGAATAGGTCGTTAACCAGTTCTAGCTCGGATACGCGGGTCTTCAAGGCAGTATTTTGCGCGGCTAGCGTGTCGTATGGCGGTGGAGCTTCCATGTGGGAGCCGTTGGACAAGGACATTGCGCCGGGTGAGTGTTGCCGGAAGCCAAAGTTGGGCAGAGAGGGGGAGTGGAAATCATTATGTAGAGCACCATCGAACATGTGCTGGGGGGCGATGTTGGATGGGTGAGGGAAGCCGGGGGTGCCAGTGCGTGAGATTGGCGACTGTGATCGATCAGAAAGACCGGAGGAGATCTTGCCAGATGCACGACGATGCTGTGCAAGACCCTGGAAAGCGTCGGCATCGGGGTGAGCGGCGGGAAGACCGTTCATCTCGCCAGGCTGGCCAGAAATCAGCATTTGCAGTCAGCACATAGAGAGTTGCATACCTTCTTGCGAGCACCAGGCCCGCCCGTCTTCACCCGGTTACGACTCTTGATGACATCGGTCTTGAGGGAGATGGGCCGCGGACGGCCGTGCAGCTTCAGGAAGAGGCCGCAGGCGTTGCACAGCACGGAGCCGGACTCATCGCGTCGCCAGAGCGGCGTGGTGCTCGTGGTGCAGTTCTGGCAGACGGGCTGATAACAGTCAGTACGCAATCGATAAGAGTCGATAAGACATATTTTGGCGAGACCAGCGCGAGAGGTGCACGGTCATGGTAACGTCAGCAAGGAGAGCGTACCGGAGAATTCGCATTTCCGCCAGCAGTGGCGGGCGCGGCGGTTGCGTAAGTCATGCTGTGGCCAGGAAGTCTGCACAGCGGTCAGCGAGTGTCGAAAGGAAAAGTTCGAGGCGGCGCCAAGACCGATAAGAAGGGAAGGCGCTACTGGCGGGCAGCTCCAAGCTTCAGGGAAGGCACCGCTGCACGTCTCCCCACGGCATCAATTGCACGCACCTTTGCGGAGGCGACACGTTGATCGGCGGCGTGCGTGCACTCATGTTACTGTCATTATAATCATTACTGTCTTTGCCGAGGGCGGGCCCGGGCGCCGCGGCCGACGCGAGCGCGGACAGGGCGGGCAGCTGGATGGAGGCGTGGCTGCCGTGCCGCTGGTTCTGGGTCGAGAAGGAAGCTATGGTCGACGTCGAGGATGGGCGCGAGATCTCATGGCCGATCGACGGCAGAGAGGGCTTGTCGTTGTCGAACGTGGGCGCCGTTTTGAAGGCGGGCAGGTCGAACACCTGCAGGATCGAGGGGCGGCGGAACGTCTCGCTGGCCTGAGGCCGCGGGAGGACTGATGTAGCCAGCGTTGCGGAAGACGTGCTGTATTAGAGCGAGAAACGCAGGACGTCTCTCGCGGATGTGCTGAATGTAAAGACGTGCTTCTGGGGCTGCTGAGAGGCCAGGGTCAACACAGGGCGGGCAGTGCGGACAAGGAGCGACTGGATGGGATCAAATGAGCGGTTGTAAAGAACGACAGGTGCTCGAGCGAGCGTATGTGCAAAGGAGCGTGGGAGGACTCGGGCAACAAAGCAGAAGTGAGGGACAGGTGCATTTCTTCGCGTCTGCGGGATAAGCTTAAGGGGTCAAAGCCCGTATGCTAGGGGTGTCGATAGCACTATCGCGCACCCACCCATCGCAATTAGAACTAATTTGGTGGCCTGCATGACCTCACAAGACCTCGTAGCGCCTCCAGTCTTCTTTGAGAATGCCCGTTTTACGTTTGTCGTGCAGAGATCGCCGCGTCCGCGATCCCCGTCAATCCCGCGAGCACACCCAGGCTACCCCTTTGGTGTAAGCTTTCGTTGCAGCAGCTGCCATCCATCGAGACAGGACCAGTCGGCGCCTTGCGATCCAGCCATATCGCCAGCCCGCAACGACCCAGCGCCCTCCAGGCTGACGACTGTTCGTCGTTTCTATGAGACAGGTTCCCAGCTCCATCCCCGAAGGCGCCTAGGTACCATAGCTTCGGCGCTTATCCGATCGAGTTCAGGGGCATGCAAACAATTTCGCGCGCTAGAACCAACCCCACAACAAGCAACGGCCGCCATTCCATGCCCGTGCGTCACGCGTCGTGTCCAATGAGCTGCATATCGAATGCCATCTGTCCATGCTCACACGAGCTACCGTGAACCTTGAACGAACAACCACATGTGCACATATATAATGGAGCTGAAGTTTCCAAGCCGATGCTTGATCTTTGGCCGAATTCTGATCTGCCTACCGACGTGGCCCCGCGCAGCCTCACCAATGCGGGCGTAGAGTTCCAATAAAACCCGTCCAGGATCACGAGATTTGACTCTGCGCAGCCCCTGCGGCGTGCCTACGTGTACCTCGACTACCTCCCAAACGAGAACCAACCCTTCTTCGCTGGTTTCGCCTCCTCCACCTGTATGGCTTCTGCCTGTGTTTCTTCTGCACGCTTTTCTTGGACATTCCTTTGCTGTCCAGGGTATTCAACATAGTTCCATGCCACATCCAAGAATAGAGGTTTCACAGGCACTGGTTTGAGCTTGGGCGGCCATGTAACCAGGTTCTTGAGGTCGACGCTTCCAGACGTGGGGTATTCGTTCAACCTTTCTACAACCGGAGCAGCATTCGTGAGGTTTGCCTTGGAAGCAACGTCCGAATTGGAGGACAATTGCGTCAGAGCCACTAGGCCACGGTAATGTAGAGTGAGGTTTTCGAGGTTCTGCTTGAGCGTCTGCGCCTGGCTGTCAGAGACAGTGAGTTTCGGTGCGTCTGACGCTGAGGCGGTGGGTTTCGGAGAGCTGACAGCTTGTAAAGCAAGCGACAAGGCGCGGTTGCAGAGCGCAAGCGCCTGTCTCGGGGCGGAAAGAAATGCGTGCGAGTGTGAGAGATTCAGACATTTCAAAGCTTGGTAATACGCCCTCTGACCATCCAGCTCAGCCACGAAGCCGGCATCGCGCGTAGCACCTCTCAGGTCCTTGACAGAATCGATGCTCTGAAGGATTGCGTTGTACAAGGCAACGCGTTCCCGCAGCCGGGCCAGTTTCCGACCAGTTGGCTCCTCTCGGTCCACCCACTCTTTGCCATCTTTGCGCGCTCGCTTTGGCCTCTGTGGAGGATTTGGAGGGAACGTGAGGCCATCATCCGTGCCCATCAGCACCCTGTAGCGGCCAACACGCCAGGCAATGAGATCGTAGTTCACTGCAAGGCTTGTAACACGTAGATCCTGCATCCGTGAGTCACCCTCCTCTACACCTTCTTTTTCAAGCTCCTCGATCGCTCTTCGTGTTGCATCAGCAGCGTCCTGTGTGTATATTGCGACATCATCGTAGGAATTGGCTCGATCCTTCGTCGAAGTCGATGCGGGCAGGACCTCAGCCAGCTTCGAAGTCGCAGATTCGAGCGACACAAGGGCCTGGCCGATCGCGGCATCGACGATATTTGCAGTCCGCCCTCTCCATGTGATTGTTGAACCTGCATTGAACATTAGCGAGGAGATAGTCATTTGGCCGTAGTGCTCACCAGAGGCTGCGGTCTCCTCATCTTGCAAAGCTGCAGGATCGAGCTTTTCTACTGCCTGGACCAGATCCGCATCATCCTTCGGAAAGAACTTCTTCGTAACTGACGGTACGCCAACAGTACGGGGTATCCGGTGCTGGTATGCAGCATAGCGTATGCTGGGATCTGTTGTTCCAGCAAGCACCTCCTTGAATAGATCCTTCTTCGTTGCCTTGAGAAGCGAGCTGTATATGACACGGGCAGCGGAGTAGTTGTTCAGACATGGTATCCAGCGCTTCGTTGATGAGTCTTTGGATCTGGTGCCCTCTGCCTGCTTCTCAAACTCTTGCGCTCCTGCTAAAGCATACGCATATGCCCGCGCCTCCAACACATCTATGTCTGATGCTCCGCTTACCGCTCGATCGGACAGCAACTTTGCCGTGTCATTTGCGTATCGTACAGCCTTATCCAATCGCGAGATTATGTGCTGCCGGGTGGATCCACTGATGTTCTGGTCCGCGTTGTCTTCGGAGTGGGAGTTTTTCATGGACATGGCATGAGCCCATGCCCGTTCGGAGGTGAGGAGCAACAGGTGGAGGAATCTGGGGAATTTAGCAGCTGAACCTGAATCTGCGCGACTTGTGCTCATACTCTACGTTCTTGCCTACTTCCTCCGCCGTCACTGGAGCTTTCGCTGTGTATTTCGCATTTTTGGCGGTCGCGCGACCAAGCTTCTTGCGCACAATTCGGAGGCGCCGTGATAGCTGGGCACGATAAGTGCCATAGTCGCCTACCAGGAAGGCAGCCTCCCGGTAATCGGCGACGAATTTAGTGATGTCCATGGCCGCGAATTGCTCGTTGGTGGCATGTGGAGGGGCACCGTGGGTTGCGGTCGTGGACCTGCGCTAGTCCGCTCTAGTCATCTCGTGATCCGTCTTCGAAAAAGTTCCATGTTATCGAACGACGCCATCGCCTCTCCGTGCCCACGTTCTCTCCTTGACCGCCATTTTGCCGCTGTATAATACTTCCTTTTCTTGCACTGTGCATTTTCGGAGTTTGTGCTTTCCCAATCGCCCCCCGTTCCCTGTTGCCTCTCACCAGGAGGCATGCGAAGCTGCGAGCTACTCTCGCGTGTATTGAGCTCCCCATTGCAGCACTCTTCCGCAATCATCGCGCGCACACATCGCCACATACCCCAGCAATCCTAGCGGCGTCATCTGCTGCGCTCCTGACGCGGCGGGTGATGCTTGAGCGGGCTTCGACATGCCTCGAATCCGGCGGCCGACAGCTCCTCCGAGCTCCCAATTCATCTTTGCGCACCCGACGCATGCTCCACTCTCCCTTTTGGCACCACGGCACGAGCGACCTGGCATTGCCCGCATGGTGGGCTGCTTCCACATCTTCGGGTCACACTATCGGTGACGTTGACGATTCCGGGCGGAGCAGATCGACTGCAAGGTCTTCCGACGGACCGCTCCTTGAGTTCCTGTACCCTGCAAAAACACTCGCTTTCATCCGAAGGTTATCTAAATATGGGGCGGACGTGGCTGAATCACGCCGGAGGGGCATGTTGTGTGGCGGAATACGACAGTATTCCACATCCCAGTGGCAATCATCGAGCGAGGAGCCTGTGGATGATTTAGAAGCGATACAGGCTAAGGAAGAGATGCGGGAGCTTCTTCTCCGGAGCACACCTGATGAAGCACTGCGGAAGCTTCTATGGTCCGGCGAACCTGGGAGACAAGAGCTTGCCTGGCTCTTGTACTGCGCGCTGGTCGAACCCAAGCCGTCTGTGGACTTCCTGCTCAACATTCTTGACTATCTGGGCGAGGCCGATCTTTCCCGTACGGCAAGCCGGACACTCCAAGTATTTGACCGAATTCCTGTGGAGAGTCGTCGGGCATCGTCCTATCGTACAGCTGTCAATGCATATGTTGCTCTCAAGATGATTGGACCGGCAATACAGCTATTAGAGGAATCTTCTGAGCGCTTCGATCCGACATATACCGGCATCGATGCCGTGCTGAAAAAGACTATCGAGGACGATCAGTGGGATCTCAGTATCCGCGTTTTCAAGGCATTTTTGAAATCGGCAGATCGTAAGCACGTCAAGGTTGATGGGTGGAAGGGCTACGGTCAAAGACATGTTGATAACTGGGGCCCAATATTTGGTCAGGCGGAACATGTTCTCGAGCCTGTTGAGCATCTACGCAATTTCCTCAGCCATGTGGACCAATTTCACCACGAACTCCACTCCACGGAGGAGAACAAAAGAGCTCTACATCTATTCGTCCATGGCTATGTTCCCGGTGTCATGTGGAAAGTGGTGAACACGCCCGAGCCGGACGAAGACTACATTTACAATTTCTTTACTGGTCTCTTCAAGGACCTTCACGGTCTAAACCTTCCCATTTGGGCACTTTACGAGTTTATCATTCCTACCTTCCTGGACATGCCACGGTACCAACGGTACACGAACGAGCGGAAGATATTCCTCGATTTGTACATGACTTGGCGCCAGCAGCATTTAGACGGGCACTGTAGAGCGCCGTCGCGTTCTCTCATCAACAAGGTTATCATACAGCATGGGAGACATCTTAGCTACGATCGAGTCGATGCCATGGTAGAAGATCTACGAGCGTTCCACTCAAGCCAGCCTTTCAACGTGGCAGTATTGTACACCCTCATACGTTTTTATGCCAGGGGTGGTTCGACCGATCGAGTTCATGAGTTTTTCGAGATTCTCCGGACGCAATTCGCATCTGCAGTTGATTTGCGCATTCTTGTCGCTTTGCCCTACGCTTACGCCCGACGGATCGATGTGCCGGGCGCGATTCAACAATTCAGACGAATTACCGATGAATTCAGCTTGGTGCCGGACACGGCATGTTGGAATGCGCTGTTACTTGCGTTCACCCGCGCGGATGACCTTGATGGAGCTCTGGAATGTTTCAACAATTGTCTAGACTCTGGTGCCAAGCCTGACAAATGGACGTTTGGTCCCATGCTAGACTTATGTGCTGCTAGGGGTGATGTTGAAGCTTTTGAAGCTCTTTTCTCTAGAGCAAAACAGCTCAACATCCCTGTCGAAACCGATCGTCGCGCCAGATCAGGATATGTCCAAGCGTTCTTGAACGCTGGCGACCCAGACGGTGCTGAGCAGATCGCCGTAGGCATACTCAACAGTTGGAAAGCTGGTACCTTGGGCGATGTTGAAATCACCCACGTGTGGAACATGCTCATTACTCATCATGCGTTAGCCGGGCGCTTGTCCGACAGTCGACGTCTTTACCAGGAAATGGTAGCCAACAACATACCTCTAGATTCTTGGACATATGGAGCCCTCATGCGCTCATTGGTAGAGGCCAAGCAGACAAACGCGGCGTTCAAGATCTTGAGAGTTACGATGCCAAAAGAAAATGTCCGGGCCTATGCTTTTCACTACGCACTTTGCATTAGCGGTTACCTACGGGAGAACCAACCTGTCCGAGCGAAGGCGGTCTACAACAGGATGAAGAATGTGCGTATCAATCATACTCCAAGCTTGCGCCAGATGGAATTGCTCTATACGGGTACCAAGGATCTTTTAGAGTTGCGGGCGAAGAATCAGATGGATAAACGAGCTCGGTTGGTCCGCGTGGAAGAAGAACTACGACAGAGCCTCATGTCTGACTACGGTCACGAGATCGCTAACGACGAACCAACGCTCAAACGCTACATCGATGCGCCCGAATTGAGTAATATTCCCCAAAGCTACTTCGCCGTACTCATTATGCTTTACACAGCCCGCGGTGCATTAGACATAGCAAAGGAGCTTTTCGAAAAGGCATCCAAAGCACCATTGGACGAGCAAAATTATTCCGCCCCCATCGCATTGCTCACTGCCATCATGGAAACGCATTATAAAGCCGGCGAATACGCCGACGTAGAGCAATGCTGGGAGCTCGCCCACAAGGAAGCCAGTCGTCTTGTCAAAACATTCAACCAGGTCATGAATCCTTCACCACCAACACCAGAGTTCGATTCCATCACCGATCCTAGTGTTATGACACGCTTTAATTCGGCGCGCATTGCGATGAACCGGCGCCAGATATTGTTCCGCGCTTCGCGGTTCTACATTCGTTCGCTACTTGCACAAGACGTACCAGAGACCCTGCAGCAAGCCCAACGCACTGTCAACAATCTACTGTCCAGCGGCTTCATCATCGACAATCTCACTTGGAACGAACTTATCCAGCACCTCGCAACCCGCGACCGCGTCGTCGATGCCTTCTCCGCCAGCGAAATATACCTCATGCCGCAGTTTCCTGGTTGGGCAGCTCTTTCCCCTGTCTACATCCGGCACTTCCGGCCTGGTTACTCGCTGATGGAATTGCGACACTACGACCTAAAGAGAACGAGCGTGTTGCCACGATATAAGACATTGGTCGTACTGGCAGCTGCGTTCGCCCGAGTTAGAAGAGAGGAGGCGAACGGCGTGGGGTTCAATCCCGATATGGGCGGTTGGGTGAGAGAAGTTCTTGAGCAGATTGCTCCAGAAACAGTCAGGGCTATCGAGACGATGCCCAGAACAGGAGATGATTTGCAGAGAATGTACTTGTCCGAGTTGTAAGATATGTACGATGAAGAAAAGACGCGTAACGTACGACTGTTGTAATCGTGTATGTATATAAGAAATTCTGTACTGGACATGCATAGTTTGAGGTATACATAAATATATGGAGACAAGTCCAATTTCCGAAACGTATCTCTACTTCGTGTTTTTTAACTTGTTGTTCCAGCGATGACGCGATGAAATAGCTAGAATTGAGATTGAAGCGGACATACGATGCAATTTTCTCTGACTTCGTGCACCGGTGTAATGGAAGTATGCTCTGTTGCTGCCAGCAATACCTTACCGGCTTCGTGAATCTACAGCGGTTTCGTGAGAGCCACCGCTCTTCAAATAATCTTAAAATCCATATCCTCGTATCGCGTCTCTTGCATAGCTTCTCCATCCATCTTGCCATGTATGAAAGATTCACCCACCAGCTCATACGTTCTCTTTGTAGAATCAACCGGTCGCAGGACCACAGGAACACTGCAACCGTACAAGATAGCAATGATGTCATCCTCCATTGCTTTAGGCGGTCCTAGCCCAACGAGGTTCTCTGCCATCTCTGGCTGCGAATGTGATGATTTGTGTAATGACTCTGCCTGGATGATGGATCGATTCCATGTTACCACGAGAACACGCTCGAGATAATCTTTGACAATGCTTGGGTCCTTCTTATCCACAGCCTTGGACAATTGTTTGTCGACGTTGAGATGTCCATTGACTGTTTGATTCACCAAACAATTGAGACAGGCTCTATGGTAGTATGTCGGGGCGTAATCACCCTTTGGCCCCCGATCCGCGACAAGAGTTCGCCATAGCTTATCTGGGACCTCGTCGATTGCTGTAAGATTAGAATGCTCTTCTGTCCAACCCAGGTACGCAAGACAAGACTGTGGAATGACTCCATCCGGTATTGATATCGTCGGAGCATTTATTCGCCCAATTTTTCGACCACGTGCAGTTAAAGACGTGTCTTGCGGGATTGGCGTCTTGGGTGCGAGAGAAGACGGCGTTCCTTTTCTTGGCTTTCGCCCTGTTACGTATTCACCAAACGTCACTTCTGGTGGCTTCCGGCCGCAGGCGGCGTAGATGTTTTTGCCAGGAAGGCCAACGAAACTTTCGCCAGCTCGCCGTCCCCTATACTGATCTGCACCTCGTCCAAACGCGGCCTTGTCTACAGTGTTGATCCATGACGGGAGGCTCTCGATAAGGTATGGTGTAATTGGACCTGCTTCTTTCCGCTCTGGTAACGCCCAGTGGCGACAAATGATATCTAGAGAACCTGACGTCTTTATAGTCCATTTGACAAATTTTTGATACACCTCAAAGAGATCTTGGCTATAGTCCGTTTCAGGCATTGGGTGTTCGACATGGCTGCGACGGCCGTCAAATCCATAGCCCTCCCGCGAAATGTTTCGAAGGGCATGGATGGTGTCACGCGGATCCGCCGTATCGAATCCAGCAAGCTGAGACACTAGCATCTCTAGAGACTTGGTCGATTGAAAGGTGCCATCATCATTTGTACGAAACACATTACTCGAGAGATCGACAAGTAGTTGAGCACCAAGAAATTCGAGTTCCGAGATAGGTTTTCCGTGAGGGTCGTGATTCCTCATTCTGTATTTAAGCTCGTCAAAGTATCGATAGAATATACCGATGGCATCCCGAAAATCATTCCAATGGGCGTGTTTTTCTCCACAGTGTACGGATGCTTGCCGCGCTAATGCAAGCTCTTGTATAACCCAACGGCGTGTGAACCAGCTCCATTCCAGCAGCCTGTATAGGCAGATCCATTGGGGGATAAATTTGGCTTTTGAGAGAAGTTCCGGAAGGGCCTCTTCGTCTATGACTTTTTTGATGAAATCCATGGCTCGGTGCGACTCAACGTCACCTAGTCCTAACCAAATACATACTCTTTCGGCTTTGTGATAGATGAGTCCCATCTTCCTTACTTGCTTCGTCTTTTCGACCTCGTCGTTCTGGTTGATGCACAGAGCATCTACCCATAGCGGCGTTGGATTTTCAGGGTGTCTCAGATTTCTAAGCGCTTCATAGAGATTCTCGCGTATGTAGTGTTTCCGTGCCTTTATGTCTTCTTTTTTGTTTCCCCTTCTCGTGGATGTTTTCAGTAAAAAGTCTACAGTTTCGACTATGTTGTTGATCGGCTTCGATGACCATTTATCCACAAAGATGACTTTGTCCGCTTCGCCTTCACCCCAGTGGTAGGAAAGGGCCTCGTATTGGTATTCGACTCCGAGATCTCTATCTGCAATCGGCATTAAAGTAACGTTGATTTCGTCATGCGGGTCGCCCGGTCTGATGACGAGCAACCTGACCTGATCGTCCGCGATTGGCATATGGATCTGACTATTGATGGCTTCAAGAATTCTGTCCCTCCAGCTGATTGTCTTCTTGTCATTCCCAACTGGTACGCGCATGATTTTATTCCTGTTTTGAACAGCTGTCGGTCCGTCTCGCTGTGGCACAGCCAATCGCGGTGGCCCAGAAGATCCCGGATCCTCCTCGCTGTTTCCAGATCGCATGATCTTCTTCGCTTGCTTTTCCAAAGGGGCTCCAGGACGTTTCGGCGCTCTTCCCGCTATTTCGGGCATAGCCGTGCCCGAGGATGCTTCATACGAGACGGGTAACGTATCTTGCGCACCCGCAGAGGCTTGTGACTCGGATTCCGACAAGCTGGCCTGGCCATTGTCTGTGTGGGTTGGGGGTGAGGAGGACATTTCTCTGGATCGACAAGTAGAGGAACGTGACCTCGAAGGCTGTCTCTTCTCCGAGGCCAAAGCGGGAGTGCAGGATGAGTATATATACGTACACTGTGCTTGGTGAGGCTGAAGATCGGATTCCCTCTTGAGGAAGATAGCCCGCTCATGCTGTGCGCCACCAGGGAGACAGGCTTGCATTCATCCATGTTGTGTTGACCTGGACCACCTTGTTGCAAATGCCAAGTGGAGACATCCTTGTGTGCGCAACGGCTACATCAGACCTTGGGCCCCGCTGGAAGTCCGGTGCATCGGAGTACTTCCCATTGTACCTCCCATGCGTTCTACCACAGATTCTGTACGATTCCCATAACGTCTAAGTGCAACTAAGACCGGCGAAAGCTGCGAGACCGCGCCTCTGTGAACAACCAGCTTTTCCCAGGTTCGCTTCGGTTTCGGTTTCGGATAACTCAGCCGCCACTGCACTGATCATAGGTACAGTCGGTCTTTGTTGACCTATCAATCCGTAAATTTCCTGGCAAATCCCGGGCTATCGTGCTCGTGTTCAGTGTAGCTTGACCAAAGCGTCCCGTTGCATGATCCGAGATGGTTCGGTAAGCTGCATGGGCAGAACTATGCCGCCACAATGTAAAGACTCGAGTTCGCACATGGATCCTAGCTTTACGAGATCGAACGCTGTGGGCTTTCCGTGGTTTATGCGCCATTGGATCATTGCCAGGAAACATCCTACGCGTAATTACCCAACAATCCGTGCGATCCAATCGGCAACGAGAGCTGAGAAAGCCTCCAAGTATGGTGGAGGGTGACCGGCCGCAAATGTTGTTCTTCGAAGCCCTGCGAGTGGTCTCATAAGCGAGTGGCCTTGTAAGTTGCAGAAGCACGGCTTCGTCCTTCTCGCTAGGGTAAGCGAGTGTTTGCATTGCAGGCTGCAAAGTGATCACAGGACTTTTGGTTCGAACCCCTCAGCAGGTTGCGGCGAAGCAGCGAGCAGCACTTACGCTTCGCATCTCAAAAACACTTCCTGCTTTCGTAACGCCACTCTTGATCCACTTTGAAAACTACGTCTCTATTATACCATGATTAGTAGCTCTTGCGTAAATTGGGTACATCAGTGCTGAGGCCTAGGCTGTGGAGAATGCGTGGAATCATGATGGACTCGAGAGCGCCTAGATAAGGTGCGGTCGATGGGTGTTCGGATGCCCCACATGCATGCATCTTTTTGCGCACAGATCATGCGTCCGCAGCTCAGCCCAGCCTTGCCAGGTGGCAGGTGGCAGGTGGCAGTCTCCCGGCAGCCCACATTTGATCGTCTTTAGTGCCCCGCTCTTATATAACACACTCACTGGGTAGGTTCTCTACGCGTTTGATCTTCAAATAGCATATCTTCTAACGTGAGCTTCGATTGCAAGAGGCAGTGTCAAGTTGTGCCCCAGGCAACTTATCACGACGGACTGCTGGCTTTCGAGTGCAGCAGTGTGAGTATGGAAGTGCCTGTTTTAATGTAGTGCAATCGGACGGTGCAGACATTGTAGTTTATAAGGTGCACAAGGGCCACACCCCACTTTCGTGCCTGAATGAGCCTACCGATGCCTTTAAAACCATGTGCAAGGCGTATCCAACGTTCCTTAAGCCTGAAGAATGTTGCACACCTGTCTTACGGCCTGTTAGCCTGTTAGCCTGCGGCACGTATGCACAGCTCCGCCTCATCTGCGCCGATCGTGTTGTTGCAAGGCTAAATGAGAGCATCATATAAAATGCGCTTCGCAGTACTGGTCCCAAATTGTAAAACTTTTTTCATTCAAATGGATCCTTTGAGTCTCACAGCGAACTTGATCACTGTGCTTCAGTTGGCAAACTCTATCCTTGCAGTATGCTACGAATTCCGCGCTGCTGTCCAGAAAGCACCATGGTCACTGACGCGGGTGCTTGACGAGATTAAAGATCTAAGAAACCTTCTGGAGAATGTTGAGCGTTCAGTGGAACTGCTGGAAGAAGGTAGCCTTGAAGATTCTAAGCGGTTAAATACTTTCGCAATACTTTGTGAGCCAGAGTCCGGCCCGCTTATTCGCTGTCAGCAAGAGCTTGCGCTTCTCGAAAAAAAGATCGTATCGGCTTACGGGTCTGGTAAATCATTGTCAAAGATACGAACGTTTGTACAGGTAATGGGGTGGCAACTCAAGGACAGCGAAGCAAAGACGTCTCTCGAACGAATCGACCGTTGTAAGAATACTATCGTGCTTGCGATGACTGCCGAAAGCAGTTATGCTGAAGGAAATACGAGACATGAACAGGTCGCTGAATCAGAACGTTCAGTCCCTGGGTGCCGATATTTCAGAACTTGTGTCCGATATCAAGAGCAGAGAACATAGTACGCTTTCACAAGATCGCTATTACCTCTGAGCTTTATTTACATTGAACCAGATGAAGAAGACAAAGCTATCACACAATGGCTTGCCCCTATTGATTGTTTCGACAATCACGAGGGGGTAACAAATGCTCACCATACTGGCACCGGTACTTGGTTCCTCCAAACGAAAGCGTTTGAGCGCTGGCGCACTGATGAGAATGCGTTCATGTGGCTCAGTGGTTTTTGTGAGTACCAATGTGCAGTACTTTGTGGCATGACTAACAAAACGCAGCTGGTTGCGGGAAGACATTCTTATTGTACGTGAACTTGCTGAACATGGTTGAGAGATTCATTCGAAGCTGATGGTGGTGAAAGTTCCAATGTCATCATGTCACTGACTAGTGACTCTTTCATCAATACCGATCCAGAAAATCGCCGACTCGCCTCTTACTTCTATTGCGACTTTCGCGACAAAGATACCCAGAACGCGACGAATGTGCTAGGCTCCCTTGTCGCTCAGCTATGCTCGCAGATGCGATCTTGTCCCACTGAACTGCAGACCGCGTTCAAAGGAAGCCTGCAAACAAGTGGAACTCGGAAGTCGCCGTCATTCCCTGTGCTACGAGAGGCCTTGCAGTCTATATCCCGACTCGAGAAAGTCGTTCTGCTAATTGATGCCGTTGACGAATGCGAGAGTCGGCAAGACCTTCTGGATTTCGTGGCTGACCTACAATATTCCGCGAGACGTATAAGTGTTCTGGTCACAAGCCGTGACGAAGTTGACATCAAGAATACGCTAGCGTCCTTTGAAAGGGTCCAGGTAGAGCACTATGTGGAAGATGTTGACCGCGACATCAGATCATACATCGAGTGCCGTTTGAGGTCCGAAACACGACTCAGAAAACTTCAAGCGTCAGTCAAAAGTGACATACAGCAGTCACTCAACTCAAAATCCGCGGGAATGTGAGTTCTTGGTAGCTTGATCTTGACTTAAACTCATCAATGCAGGTTTCGCCTTGTGCAATGCACGATAGATGAAATTGCGACGCTGCGAACAATTCGAAGCATTCACGACTCGTTAAAGAATGTACCTCAGGGCCTTAGCGAAATTTACGAAAGCATACTTACCAAAGTATCCGAGCCCGATGCACCCATTGTCCGAAAAATCTTGCTCTGGTTGTCGTTCACCGTATTGCCACTAACCCTAGAAGAGCTCCAGAGTGCCATTGCAATCGAAGAAAATGCAACCGAGCTAGACACTGATCTCTGTCTGGCTAATACCGAAGACATATTGGAGATGTGTGGCAGTTTGATCAACGTCTCCGGCGAGGGCTATGTGGAGCTCGCCCATCTCTCTGTGAAAGACTACCTTCTGTCCAAAGATATACGGACTGGGCCAGCTTCAAACTTTGCGCTATGCCATGCAATGGGAAAGAGTGAGCTCGCTGTTGACTGTTTCACCTATCTATCTTTCCGCGACTTTCAAACAGGACCGAGCGATAGCGCGGATTCATTCGCTCATCGACTGGCCACGCACCCATTTCTCAGACATGCCTCAACAGCTTGGACCTACTATCTTCGAGGATCTAGTGCTGAGGCCCAGCTGAACGAGAGAATTACGACATTTTTCTCGACTGAAAACCGTGCAGCGTTCCTCTCTTGGGTCCAGGTGCTCAACGCCGATGCACCTTTCAAGTGGAGTCTCTATCCTCGTCACGCTACTCCTCTATACTATGCCGCATCATTTGGCTTACTTCACATTGTTCAACATATCATAAAACAGGGTGTTGCCCTCAATGCACCTGGAAGCCGTTTCGGAGGCACTGCGCTGCATGGTGCTATCTACCGGTACCATAGTTCCGTCAGTGCTGCTTTGCTCCAGGCTGGCGCAAATCCAAATCAGGCCGATTTTGATCGAATAACGCCTTTGCATACAGCTTCGGGTCAGGGTCATGTGGAGAGTATGAAGTTATTGTTGGAACACGGCGCTGAGAAAGAAGCTCGAGACCGGGGTGGACAGACGCCATTAGATTGGGCAATCCGAGCAGGTCAGGAAGATGCTTCGAGAATACTAATGAGTGGAACGGTTTCCATGCAAACAAAACAGAATTCTCTTGCTACTCAGGTCTGGAAGCCTCGTGCGAGCTATGTACCGAATTGGTACGACAAGCGATCTGGGTTGGACTCCTCAATCGTCCTAGCGGTCACTATAGGCGACAGGCCCAAGACGTGATAATAGCACCAGCTTCGGAAGCACTGGATCAAATAACCAAGTATGCAGTACGACATAGCATGGGAACATTGAAATTGAGGATCCAGTCGATAGCAACTGGTAGCCAGACAAGCGGGCCGACGGGAGTAGAGATACCGAGATCAAATAAGCCTACGACAGATGGGTTAGAATAATTGTAATAATCAACCTTCCAAGGAGAACAGTATCACCACAGTGAGCGAAATATATAGGCCGCGATGCAACTCACACAACAGCACGGAACCAGTCTGTGAGATTCGAGACCATGCACGAAGCATAGTACAAGGCTGGAGAAGGTGGAGGGTGGTGCAGTTGTTTTATTCCAGTTTGACTGCTCGGAGCATGACATGTTTCAATTATATTTTCCGGAGTCATGTATAGTGAGTCGGGGTATTTGGCCCCTCACGAGAGGATAGAAATCGAATCCACGAACACCCGCTTCTCTCAGGCCCGACCTTAGGTTGAAATGCCCAAGTGGAAATGCATAATTATATATTCCGGGGGACTATGATTCACGTTTTACGGAATTTGTGTTCAATGATAATCATGTATCGTTTGTATAGTCAACTGTCATCAATTCCATTGAAGCGGCTGCACAAACTGTACTCGTTCTCTGGCTTAGATATGATAACAGGACCACCTTGCGTGATCTCAGCTTTGCTTATGATCTTTCCTATATCAAGTATATAGCTCCCCATAGCAGTCAGGAAATCATGTTCTGTAGAGCGACGCTGTGCTTTCTGCGCTGAAGTCAACCGGGAGGATGGCCACCTGACCCCTCGGAAACAATGCAAGGGCCTGGGCGAGCGGCGTCGAAGAACACATCGAGTGTGAGAATTCCCTCAGTGCGTACAGTTCTAGGAGAGATTAGCAACGTCAGCAGGTGCATTAGCGGTTCGACTGGAGGCCGTTTCAGCTTTTTCTCAAGAGACACAAGATAATCATATATACCCTGGTGCGCCTTCTGAAAGCGCCCAGTTGATATAGATTGAGACATCGGAAAATCCCAGCGCCTTGAGATTTTGGAAGATACTGGACCATAACCCCGGTAACAGCAGATGCTATGGGTGGTACTCAGTGATAAGAACATGATCCGCTCGCCACGAACTATAATGGATGAGGGACCCTAAGTGACAATGTCATGCCACTACGCTGATAGAGAACATCAGTGCCGTTATTCACATATTCTAGGTAGCCTTGAATGTGAACGTATCCGACACATCGAGAAAAATTTTCCCACTACCACCCTTCCACCTCTCCTTCTTCTCTTCTAGTCCACCAGCCAACAACTCTTCCTTGCTCCCTCTTCTCCACTTTGAAAACGCTCCAAGTAAATCCTCACTAGGCTGAGCTTTGTACTCTCTCCCAGATTCAAGGGCCTCAAGCTCACCTCCCTGGGCAGTCGCTGGATCTTCCTTATCTAGCCAAAATGTCCTCTCATAAGCCACACCGGACTTGAATTCCTCGAAGTAATAATCATCAGGAAACGGGTCGTCGCACTCCCAGCATCCAATGCCGTACGGCCACTCCACTTCTTCGCCTTCTTCGTTGGTAACATGGAGTATTTCTTCCAGGCCATGGATTTCCTTGAGTGGGGTCTGGTGCAGACACACAGTGATGACTTCATCTTCATTCGAAAGGATCTCGAGCTTGAATCCGAATCTCGGTTCGCCATTCAGATGGCAGACATCCGCTGTTGGTGTCAAAGATAAGGAAAACCGTGGCTGCGCGGCAGCAGGGCTAGGGTTCGCCATCGTGCAAATTGGAGGCTTGACCACGCTGAAGTTCGAGCTCTTCGTGTTGGTGAGTGCGGTTCAGGCTGGCGCAACCGAGAGTCTCGAGCCCATACGATTGTTAGGTGCGTGAGGTGGCTGTCCGAGATCGTCAGTCTGAAGAGGGCGGGGAGGTGGTGTGATATCTTGAATGGGTTAACTACGCTTGCGACTCACTGGGCTACTCGACTTACTCACCTCCGAAGTATAGAACTCCCAAGAAGTAACAAAATTGCACGTCGTGAAAGAAGTTGCGAGAAGAAGTGAAACCCTATTGAGCCGATCAGATAACCTAATCCTCCAGCCAAGGACACAGGCAGGACGAGCAAATACCCAGTGATAAGCAGATTACGTCACACCTTTCACGATTATTTACCTTGTGCGCGTCACCGCTGTTGTCTTAGGCTGAAACAACGCCCGAGGCTGACTTCTCGTCTGTGGTGAGTTGCTTGCGAGGTTTCCAATGGTTGTTGTGTCAGCAGTGACGTAACCGAAGTTGGTGTCAGGTGGACCTCAGGCGTAATCAAAGCCATGCGACGTATCGACTGTTTTGCAGGGAGACCCCACGTTCTATGTAGGTCTTCAGGTCGGCTGTACAGCGTTGTTGTTGTTTCAACCGTGGATGCGGGGAAACTTTGCTGTGGCAGGCGCCAATCGCTCTACATGTGGATGTGGCTTGGCTTGCTTTCGTACGCGGTTGAGGAACCTTATTCATGCTCATCATTATACTTCACTTTTGTACTCTTTTAACGCTGAGTCCGCAATACAGATGTAATGCTAATCTAAGAAGCACGTATAGAGAGCGAAGATATGAGAACATGATGTCGTCTTACTACAAGCTGTCAAGCTGTGCCACTTTGCGAAAGCATGGCGAGGTCACCATGAAACTTCGTGCTTTCGCTTTCTTCATTGAAATCCTCTACACCATATCCGCGGATCCAACATCACTCTTTACAACCTCTCCACAAGCATCCTGCGGCACATGTTTACGATCTAGAGTGTGCCCTGTCTGCTGAAAATGACCCTTGTGTCTCGGACATGAGGCCATCTGTTGTGACAAGGCGAAATGCCTTGAAACGATGACTGGACGTGGATATGGGAGACTGAAGTCATGGCGGCCTGTTCAGAATCTCTCATCGTGTATATAACGGGGTTATACCCGTTATTATTGTCTAAATCAGCACATCCTCAACTCCACAATCCACTTCAAAAAGCTCGATTACATCTCTTCTTTCCAAAGATCTCCACCTTTACATTATGGTAATAATCAGTCAACAGGTCTTAGCGACTACAGCTGTGCTAGCAATTGTTGGCGCTCATCCTCAGGGGTATGTAATCTCCAACGGCACTTGTCCGAGCCCTGGAACACTAAACATGCGTTCAGAAGTTTTCAATTCAGCAGTATCAACTCAGCATGGGCGGTGAAGCGAACCCTCTACAACCTTGACGACATCTCCGACCAGGACCGCAAAGACAAACTGACCCAAGGACATAAAGACGCTGTTACCATTGCAGATAAGGCCCTAAAGAAGATGGACGATGATAAATATAAGCCTACCCTTGAGTATTGGTTTGGTAAAGAACACACCAACGACGATAGTGTTAAGAAAATTAAGGGCGTTTTCAAAAACTTTGTGGGCGACAACACAGACGGCACCGGCTCTGAAACCAACGGCAAAACCACCATCTACAAGGATGACTACTGGGTTCCTACAGAGAAAGAGATCAAGGATGCAGACGGGAAAACACCCTTCTGTAGCCTTAAGAACAAGGACGGCAAGACGGGTGCTGCTTATTTCAAAAGGTTCAAGGACGGAGCCGCCATACATTTCTGCGACAAGGTCTTTGACCGAGCGAACTTAGACACTCTGAAAGCCGATAATTGTGCCAAAATTGGAGACCAAGTCAGTACCAAGAAGTGGACAAAGAACTTCATTGGTGCAAACGTTCTGCACGAGTTCATGTGAGTCGGTAGAGTTATGGTAGTGTATCTGGGCGCTATTAACTTCGTTGCTTATAGGCACAATCCTCGTATTGGTAGGGATGGGGTCCTGAAGAGTATTAGAGATTTCGCTTATGATGCCTACCGTAAGTAACTTCGCCGTATTCGCCTTGTGCACTATCTGCTGACCCATCTGACTGCGACCAGAGTGCCATCAACTAGCCATCGACAGCGACGTCGAGAAGCGCAAGACCACAATAATCAACGCGGACACCTATGTATGGTACGCTCTGGTAGGCAATCCCACGCGAAACTTTTCAAAGTTGCCTACTAATGTAAAATACTTCTAGGACATCTCGTTCCAGGAGATATGCTCAAAGCAATTCTCCGAGCCTCGTGACGAAAGGGGGGACGACGATAGCGCGAGCGATAGCGACTCGCCGGACTCAAGCCCTGAGACTGATGATCCGACCAACGGAGCTTGCAACTGCACCGAGAGCAGCTGCACTCCTGATTCCCGGGCTTGTTGTGCGAACAACTCTTGCGAACCATTCGAAGATTAGTGATGAGCGTATGTAGGCTTGCAGCAACCGTTAGAGGTGACAAAAGAAAGCCACAATTAGAGACGTTGATAGTTAGGTCATAATACACATTCGATCATCATACGCAACTAAGTGCATGATCATGGAGATCATTTCGAACGTCCATTTTGAAAATTCCCGTAAACTTAGGATACGAAACCCGCGCCATTCGCTTACCCGCCGCATGACCGCAACGTCGCCGCCACCTAGCATTCCGGGCCTTCAAGTCTTTTCAGAGGTGTCAGTACCCCCGGCTACCAACCGAATTATCATGGGTCTCGTTCTACTCAAAGGATGGTAAGATCTTATGAGCGTAAAGCTCTTTGTACTTACATGTTCATAAAAAAAACGACAAGTCCAATGCGGTCAAGCTCCCAGAGATGTAATGCTAAGTAGACCTAAGCATCTGATAGTAATTGATACTATGTCCTGATATGTAGTGTAATATTACAGAGACTGGAGACCCGTTGATCTATTTTCTAAGAACAGCAATTTAGCGGTCTACATGGCGAGTCATGTGTAGAAAAGATCATCTCGTCTAATATTTGGGCTTTATTCTTTCCCTGCGGGTAAAAACTTTTGAAATACGACTATAGGACACTGAGACTATTTTCTGTTGTCACCTCGTCAAATCCTACGAGACCGTAAGCGGGGAACCGAGTGTTAGTCACATAGTGAACAAGAACTCAACTCATCATCTAAACCAGGCAGCGGACCGAAACCCGTCTTTTCGGCGTTCAGCCTTATGTCTCATTGATCGTAGGAGTTAGCCTAACTACTAGTAACACGCCTCGCCGGAGCAGCGTCATTTGGAAGGGTGCAGATTAGTGGCAAATATCCTGCCCCCAATCTACATATATAGCCCCGCATGCATGATAGGGTGGGGCGGGTACGGCGTAGGTATTCTTCTCCTTCGCACGTTTCCTTCTACCACCTTACTTTATCTGGTTAAAATGCGACGCAGGAAGTTCTCGATTTATGCTAAGGCGCGCATGATACGCCACTTCGCATCATGCGCTAATCATGTTTCAAATATTGACCTGGCACAATACAGGATAGTCGCCACGCTGATCTTAGTGCCCCATACTGACTGAATGACCCAATGAGCCCAATATTCTCGTACATTCTCTTGCTTTCGGTCAACAATAATCTATGGTGGTCAGTCGCTGTATTATCAATTTGTTTTCAACGGCTTACATGGCCTCCGCGTGCTTGCCAGTGAGATCCATCAAGACCGCCGTCCTATAGCAAGAACTTGCTGTTTGCACATGATCACCTAGGACCTTCTTGAGAATCTCGAGGCCAATGAAAAGCTCTTTCAGAGCCTCGTCGAACTCTCCTCGAGCGCAGAGAATCTTCCCTCGGTTGTAGTGAATGCTAGAAGACTGTTAGAGTAGGCGTTGAGCTGCGAATAGACTGTCAAGCCTTTCATCCTTAGAGGCGCTTAATGATATCGACAAGCTCGGTCTTAGGCAGAACCACGGGCTTCTTCTGTGTCGAGATGCGGGTCAATTGTTCGAATGCATATGCCAGACCGATCAACTTTTGCTCAGAATATGCTCGCCCGATAAAACAGAGGCCAAAACTGCTCCATTTAGCACATGTTTTCGAGCAGGAGAGAATAAGGAATTATAGCAAATAGACGTACGGGACGTTCGGGGCTTCGTCAATCAAGTCACCCCGAGGATTCTTTGTTATTGGGGTGTCATTTAGAAGGTAGCCCATAGGCACGGTGATGGTTGGATATCCCACTAAACCCGGTATATCAGAGCAGATGATCGATGGCAGAATTAAAGCGTCGGCTTTGGTGGCATCAAGGGCGCCGTCAATACCGCCTTCTGCGCCTAAGTACTTCATACGTTCCACGCCGCCAAGACTTCTGTGGAATCAAAGGCTGGGGCTTTTAGAGCGGCTTCGAAGTTGGCAACATTACGGGACTGATACTCCTCCATGGGCAATTTCTTTGTGCAAGAGATCATATCTTCGACGCCGTGAAGATTGTGTGGATTGTCAGACAGCTCGTGGAAATAGGCCGCCATGTCTCGGGCATATTCGGAGGGGCCGACGATACTCTGGGGACTCTTTTCGTATACTTCATCCCAGTTGGGATAATTGGCGTTGTCAATCAGAGTAGCTCCGTGGCTCTGCATTAGACTAATAGCTTTTTGAAAGGCTTTCATCATTGGCTTCGTGTTGATGTTAGTACCAATTGGATTCTTGAGACCGTTGCGAGGAATGCCGATCCGAGCACCGTTGAGACTGCTGCTGTTGCAAGATTCGACATAGTCCGGTATCCGATCGAAGGGGATTCCTTTCGTCAGCGAATCATTTTCGCTTTTGCCCGCCATGAACCCAAGCAGTGTCGCGGCGTCCTTGACAGTCGAGGCCATTGGGCCAACAGCGCCACGGAACTTTGCGACGATAACATTGTCCTTCGCCACAAGGGCCGCTGTTGGCTTAATGCTCACTATGTTGCTGTTCATCGCCGGACACGTAATGCTGCCGACTGTCTATGGCCCGTGAGTTTAGGATAATAACGCCCGAGAGCCAAACTTACTTCAACACCAACAGCCGCCGCAGCTAGACCCATTGCCATCGAAGATGCAGAGCCGCTTGAGCTACCGCAAGGATCCCGTCCCTTCACGTACACACCGTATGTCTGCCCGCCCCACGAACTCCAGCCATTTGAGGCATTGTCGCCTGAAGATCGTCCATTGCCCCATTGAGACATGTTGGCTTTGCCCAATATGATAGCACCAGCCTTCCGAAGCCGTGCTATGACTGACGCCTCCACCTTTGTCTTGGGTCCTACCAAGCAGTATGAGCCAGCCGTGTTGTTCATGCCTTCCGCACTTATCGAGTCTTTGACGAGGATCGGGATTCCATGGAGGATACTGCGATGCGGTTGGTTTAACATCGAACTTGTAGGACGGAACATGTTCCTGGGGGGCTCACCTCCTTGGACCAGTCGTAGTTCTTTCTAAGTCGAGCTCTCGCGCGATGTGGATAGCGTTGGGATTGACCTCAGCAACAGCGTGTGTGACTTGGTTGACTTCATCAATCCTAGCGAGGAAAGTGCGAACCAGATCCACCGAAGTGTAAAGGCCGTCTTTCAATCCACTCACCTGAGGCGTGTTCAATCCAATTGGTAAGCCAAACATGTAAGTCGTGATCGACCCGCTCTGTAGCCTAGTGAACAAAGTGAGCTAATGAGCTGCGCGCGCGTTTCTATTAACAAAAGGTCGCTTCAGTCGTTTTCGACCTTTAGGCAACGCAACAACTTCCATACGGTTTTGCCTGCCCACTTCGCTGCTCGCGCGCGCCTCAGATTTACTGCTCATTCAATCCAATCCAAGTACTCTTCTGGATCTGTTCGCTGATTCCGGCAATCTGCTAACGATTTTTGTAGCTCCCAAAGAAGTCACCTGCCAACAAGTCCGCTCCACGCGCTGCGAAGCGCGGTCGCACAACTCTAGAGAGCTTGCCTCGACGCCTAGGAAGCGCGGGCGCGGTCGTCCGCGCAAGAATCCGATCCCTGTTCTTGAGCCTAAGAGCGAGAGCGAGCCCGAGTTCGAAGTCGAAGCTCTGCCTCAGCCTCCGACTCCCTCTCGTGGAGAGGCTGGTAAGATCATGTATGTCAATAGTGTAACAGGCTATGCCTAGTCTATGAACTTCGGCTATTAAATAGAGCCTTATAGCCCCAAAAGCCTCACCTCCTAAAGTTAGCTTCAGTAGTAGAAGCTTAACTTCTACCTTTTATAAAATTATTAGTATTCTTTCTACCACCTTTAGCTCACTAAGTATCTCGCCCCTTACAGATAAGTCTCTGTTGCCATGCGCTCACTGTAGCCTGTAGGCGATGAGCGCGAAGAGCTGCCTTGGCTGTGTCAACAGCGCTTTGGAGGGCAAGTCAAATGGTGCCTGCCATGATCGCGTCAATGGTGGCGGCGCGCTGCTGGCGCTACAGCTCTAGCCACATCTGCGGTACTGTGTAGATGCAAGTTAGACTGCAAGTATTTCTTGGGGTTCCTGCAAGATGAGAACTCTACAGTAGGTAATCCTGTGCTTCTGATGATCTTTGCTAACTGTTTTGCAGGGCAATGAGATCAAGAAGGCGCGTACTGCTATAAGGGTGATGCTGAAGCTTTATAAGGATATAGGTGTGGATGAGGATCTTGGTGATAATGATTTGGCTGCTCTGTCTATTGCTAAGCGCCGTGTGCGCGCTGCAACGTTGTTCTCCCAGGTGTCCCAGCTAATGATTGAGTAGCTGCTTGATCTGGTGCGCTCTCTGTACAGATTTTCTGTAGATTATTCAAATAGTTACTCAATCCCCATGCTCTGTGAACAAATCCTTTATGTTCTTCAGGTTTAGAAGCTCTTTGAGGTGGCTGAACTGCTGCTCAGAGAGCGCTTTTTGTGAGTCCATCTGCCGGCACAGAGCTCGTGTTTAGGTACTGAACTTCGAAAGAGCCCTTTGAGTGCTCCTGGCGCAGCCACGTGTTCTTGATGTCCACTTGGCACAGCGAAGTAGTAATTCTTTTGTTTTGCCCTACTACCGCTCTGATCGTCTGCAAGTTATCGCAGTAGATCTTCTAGACGTCACTCAGGTTGAGCATGAGCTCTGCGAAAAACCTTTCCAGAGCCATGGTTTCCTTGCATACATGCTCGAGTGCGATCAGCTCAGCTTCTATGGTTAAGGTGGTGACTGTGGCCTGGCGAGCGGCCTGCCATACGATAGCACCCCAAAGAGCATGAGCCAAGTGTCGCGAGGATCGTTAGCTTGGAGCCCGTGCCTGAGGTGTGCACGCTAAGGTGTGCTGAGAAGATCCTACTTATCTCCTTCAGAGTGAGTGTACGCATACCCAGAACCTGTTGCCGCTCGATTTCGGCGTACTGGATCTGAGCCCACTTAGGTGCCATCTTGTTCGCTATCGCTCCCAGAAAGCCAAGTACAGCGATCTCTCCTTCAAGTTCCGGGATCCTGTACTGGGCGGCCAGCATGTACAGAGCACGCGGTGGTTAAAGCCGACGTTGGTGTCACCATAGCCTTCTTTTGGTGTGCTGTGGAAGCAACCTTCAACCCCCATCGAATCACCTCATCTTGCACGAGCGCTACCTGAAAGCACATGCAGAACAAGCCGCAAAGGGTGTTGTGGAAGCGAACATGATAGCCCGTGGATCGATGACACGGGAGACCACGCCCTTAGTATGACTTTGTGAGTTCTATGGGAACAGTACGAGTAGTACTAGGGGGTGCCAGATAAGTGATGAGTGAAGCGGGGGTGCAACAATTCGTGCGCGCTACTGGTACCTCAACACAAGCTGCTGAGCGAACAAAAGAAGTCACTAAGATTGAAAAGTCAAGGTAGATTATTGAAAAGGGTGTATCTATGCTCTTTATGTGCGATACCTTCACATACGACCATAGGACACTGAAAACTAGGCTTCCCGTCCGCTCAGCCATATATAAGCAGTGTACCGGCGGATTAGTAGTTGCGTGGGTGACCAGCAGCGAATACCCGCTGTTGTATGTTTTTCTTGTTGCAGATTTTTGCGGGTGGGTGGGTCCCGAGGATTAGCGCAACAGTCCTTGACTACCGAGCGAACCATGGTGACGATGGGTGATACCGACTATGATATAATTTTATTGACCTCTGGTTTAATTGTTTCGGGAAGCAAGGGTAAATTTGACCACTCCGTGATGAATCTTCACCCTATGCTACCTTCCTGTTCTGCCGCTCCTTACAAACAGACTATCCACCCCTTTCCAACAAGGTACGCTGAAGTCCGCTGATTGGCCTGTTGTACACAATTGCACCTTGACGATATCTAAGCAGAGTATATTTATCAACTTCATACATACGTACTATGCCAGCCCAAAAGGGAGAGGAAACAATAGTCCCCGAAGCCCGAAGTAGTCCTAGTCGATCCCACACTTCTGGATAATTCCCTCCTTCAGAAATTAATAATGGCCAATACCCTAAATCATTGAGCTTTTCAATATCTTATGCCAGGTGATTTCACTCGCTCTACCAATAGGTCTCTCCTACCTAGCATAAGAATCCTAATGTAGTCAGACTCATATCATCCTTTTCAGATCTTCGTCATGGAGTTCATATAGCCTGATAAGGCCTTGAAGGCTGAGGGCAAAGTATTACCCCTTGTGTGCTTGCCGAACTAGGTGTTGAATCTGAAAATATGTGCCCAACTGGCTAGGTCGCCTAGACGTCATAGTCATGCGGACGCCGAACTGAACTTGGATTCTGTTATTCAAGTCACTAAAGATATCGATGACGAAGTTATATTCGAGGGCGTTCAGAGAGGCCATGGCTGACGTTACTGCGGGGCGAATCGAGACAGAGAAACGCATAGTGAGGATTACAACTTTGTATGGTCTGCATCGTCCAAGAGCAAGGCAGATGGGAAGAAGTAAACTATATGAGGTCATGGCTGATATCCTGTTTATTCAGAGAGACGGAGAATAAGTGTATGTACTTGAGCTTAGTGAAATCCATGTGCGATTGACTTATGTGTCTATAAGTTGCCTTCTGTGACTGTGATCTACACATGCTGACCTCACCACCCGTCCCCCCCCCCTTGTGCACGGGTTTTGGGAAGGATCAAGTCATGTTCGGGCTGTAACATAACTGGCTTGTACTAAACCTCTGCCCTGTACACAACTCAGCGAGCATACGTGGTCAGGATTGTAGTACTCCTCTATCACTCACCTATAGGATGTTGATGCTGACGAGGCCTACACCGCACGATGCACAATTTACTAAGTAGGGAAGAGATTTTCACTTACATAAATGACACTTCGACATCGATGGAAAAAACATTAGTGTCCGAATTTGGCCTCTTACAGTGCGTTATCTATATAGCACTTGCGCACACATAAATGGGTGCAAAGACCTGTCTGCAAAACTGTAAATTCAGTACATTGGGAATTCAAGACTCGAGGTCTTGCATTACTCAACTTAGAAGGTCTCCGACTGTTGATCGAGCATTTTTGATTTTCGTTGCTGTTGTGGAAGCTAGTGAAGGTGCGTTTTATTAGATCAGATTCACGAGAAGTACGCATGATTTTTAACATAGAGAGTGACATGTACTATTGTGCCATTTTAACATTTGTGGTTCTCATGTCAGATCGTGCGTGGCAAAATTCTATTCAGAAGAGTGAAATAGTGTAATGTGATTGTGATACACGATGTTTATTCCATACAAAGATGCGCAAACCCTGATAAAAGGCACCCATCTCAACCATAAGTGTGCAATGATTTCCTGGAAGTGAACATTTGCACAGTGAGCTGAATGAGACGGCCAGATGCTCAAATCCAGATCCACTTCACCTGAAGAGGTCGCCATTGTAGCCGCTTGATTCTTGCTCACATTATGCTTACGAACCTGTCAAATGTCGAAGCTCCCGTTCGTTTGTGAGTGTTCTTCCACTCCCGTTTTAAACATTGCAGCAGGATCCTCAGATTCCATCAAACCCCTACACCTGAACGAACTCCCACACTAGTCCATGCTTGACCGGAGCATCCGCCTTGCACAACTTCTGCAATCCATTCTCGTGCTTGATCTTAACCGGCCACAGCTTCTCCCAATGTGTCATAAGCAGCACATAACCCCCCTCCGGCGTCATCCTCACACAGAAGTTCTCCCAGCCCTGATGACGCGCGACCGTGGCGTGCAAGGTGCCTGCGAGGTCATGACCAAGAAATTTGCCTGCTGCGACGTTCTTGAATCCGAGCCAACCGTGCTTCTCATGGCAGGTCCAGTGATGGGCGGAGCCACGGGTACCAGCGGGGCGGAGGCACGCGTTTCCATTGAGAAGGGTGAGTAGGTGACCTGACTTAGTCTCACGGATGATGAAGGTCTTGCCTGGCTGCGGAACCGAAGATGTAAGATGATTGACGACTTGTTCCTTTTTGGCCGTACTCGTCCGCGGTGTAAAGATTGTGGTATCGTCGGTCGAGGTAGCGGTCATCGCCTCAAGCGGATGCCGAACCTTTCTCGCGACTGGCTGGCTTAAGGATGCGTAGAAACATCGCGTGGACTGCGAATTAGCCGATAGTCCACACTGACTCGGAGGGAGACTATGAACAAGAACAGACCACCGCTAGAATTGAGCAGACGGTGAGGTGAAGGTGGGTGGACAGCAAGCGTTGGGTTTCACGATAACGAACTGTCCATGGTTGCGGGTGGCGCGCGAGCACGTGACTGTTTCACGCATTTGTTGACAGTGTACTCCTGAATGTCCCACGACAGGACGGCGCGCGTCAAGGTATTGAGTCGAAGCTCCGCTACCTCAAATATATGTCAATCATCGATCTCTAAATCAGGTCAATGTGTGATTGGTTGAAGGATGAAGATTGTGCTCACGGTAAGAAAGTCGTACAGAATGTTATGGATGCTAAGATGCATCTTGGGGCGGGGGATGATTCATGAAAGTTGGTGAGAGCGGCGGCCGATAGAGGCCTGTAAGCCACCTTAGCTGGTTGTACGGTGGGAAGGTTGACGCGTATTTACCCTTGCAAAAGTGGCTTCACAAGCTCGCCGGTAGATCACCATTCTTTGTCACGTAGTAAGAAAGCTTGATCGCAATATAGTTTCGATTATCTATCAACACTACATCACAAATGAGAACATGCTAGGAAACGAGGGTCATTATCCATGTCGGGCGTGGAAACCCCAAAAGACATCCGCGATCAAGAGCCATCTGCTCGAACCGACATTTTCTTGCTCTGGTTGCCTGCTTGAGGAACTTTTGTCGTGATGGTATACAGCGACCAGCGATCATGAGCAGACCCGAAACCGCTCTTTGCCCACAAGCCGCGAATAAAGGAAATCTAGTGCTTTTATCACTTTTCCTCTATAGCTTGTCATAGTACTACAAAGAGAATTAGCATACTGATTTCCATCAAAGGAAGGAGCAAAACTTACGTTGTCAACACCCGGTACCTCAACCTTGATACCCTTCCTCTTACGCATGTCGGCAACAATCTTACCGGGCATGGTGGTGTTGTCAAGTGGCGAGCCACCCTGGAGAACCTGCCAATGGTCGAAAACCATTTGAGGGAAGGCCTGTCCGGCAGTGTTTGATCGGAGATCGGCAGTGAAACCGAAAGACTCGTTGACGGGAAGGTATGCCTTGACGTTGAAGAGAGGAGTACCAACACGCTGGTTCTCCTCGAAGACGTGACCACGTCTCCGGGTAAGCACACCGTAGATACCACCCATGGCCTGCTCGGGCACCTGGATCTCGACGAGGTAGACGGGTTCCTGCAGAGCAGGCTCGGCAAGGAGAGCAGCGGCGTACAGGACACGACGAGCAGTAGGGATGATCTGACCACCACCACGGTGAATGGCATCAGCGTGGAGGGTAACATCCTGGATGTTGAAGCGGATGGAACGCATGGGCTCCTCAGCAACAGGACCTTCCTTGGTGGCCCACTGGAAACCAGAGACAACAGAATCCTTGATTTCGTTCAAGTACTGCACAGCCTTGGTCTGGTCAACGAGCAAGTTGGCACCAGTGGTATCAGGACCGAAGCACCAAATCTTACGGGCATCGGTGACATCCCAGCCGTGCTCATCGGCAAGGATACGGGCACGAGCCTTGAAATCGTCACGGGGGCCGATCTTGCCTTGCTCAATGGCCTGGGAGACCTCCTCGTCCAAAGGCTCCGCAATGACGTAGAGACGGTTGTGCTTGTTCGGCGACTTGGACAGGGCAGTGATGCTGGACTTGCCATTGACAGTCTCACGGTACTGGACGACGGGGTCGGAGATACGGAGAGGAACACCGGCGTGATCCTCCTCAAGATCCTTCAAGCAAATCTCCAAGTGGAGCTCACCAGCACCAGCAACGACGTGCTCACCGGAGTCGGAGATGTAGGTCAGGACGCAAGGGTCGGACTTGGACAGACGCTTAAGACCTTCGACAAGCTTGGGAAGATCCTGGGCATTCTTGACCTCGACGGAACGCTGGACGACGGGGGAGACAGAGAACTTCATAACCTTGAGGTTGTGAGCAGTCTCATTGGTGGTAAGAGTACCAGACTTAAGCAAGAACTGGTCAACACCGACAAGACCAAGAATGTTACCGGCGGGCACATCCTCAATGGGCTCGATGAAACGACCCATCATGAGAATGGTACGCTGGATAGCCTTGATAAACAGGTCCTCCTTCTTTCCGGGGACGTAGTTAGGACCCTGGATGCGGACCTTAAGACCGGACTTGACGGTACCGGAGAAGACACGACCGAAGGCGTAGAAACGACCCTTATCAGAGGTCGGCACCATCTTGGAGACGTACAACATGAGGGGACCCTTGGGATCACAGTCGCGGATACCAATGGCGTTGACGTCGTCGTGAGGACCCTCGTAGAGAGTCTCCATGCGGTACTTCTGGGCAGTGACGGGAGAAGGAAGGTGGAGAATCATCATCTCGAGAAGAGCGTCAGCAGCCGGAAGGAACTTGCGCATGACAACCTTGAGGAGCTGCTTGCCCTCGAGGTCCTTCTCGTCGGCGGTGAGCTTGATCTCAAGCTTCTCGAGGAGAGTGGGGATCTCATCGGTCTTGAAGTTCATGACAGCGTTGAAGATACGGAAAATGGGGTCCAAGATGAACTGGTTGAAGGCACGCTCAAGGGTCTTGCCCTCGTGAGTGCCGGTCTTGGTCCACTTCTTGGTCTTAGGGTTGAAGTAGTTGTCGCCCTGAATTTGTTAGATCGTTCCCAAGTCACCTTCATTTGCAAGAACTTACCCAGAGACGCTCCATCATCTTGTTCTTGTCGACACCGAACTTCTTGGCATATCGCGAAGCGAATTGGCGGACGGTGAAGGCCCAGCCGTGGAGACCGGAACCGAAAGCGATAGTACCCTTGTCGGGGTACACCTGGACGTCACCGAGAGTCTTGTCGAAGTAAGTGGCGATAACGACGTTGACGGATTCGATGACACGGGAGAAGTTCTGGTACAGATCCTCCTTGGTAACCTGAAGCTCGAGAAGAGCACGGTCGACCTTGTTGATGATGACGACGGGCTTGATACGCTCACCAAGAGCCTGGCGAAGCACAGTCTCGGTCTGGACGCAGACACCTTCTACAGTGTCGACGACGACAAGGGCACCATCAGTGACACGGAGGGCAGCGGTGACCTCAGACGAGAAGTCAACGTGACCGGGCGAGTCGATCAAGTTGATCAAGAAGTCGTTCTTCTCGACCTTGACGGGGATATCCTTGAGGTCCTCCTCGTCCTGGAGTTGGGCGTACAGGGAGATAGCGGTGGACTTGATCGTCACACCACGCTCCTGTTCGTCCGCTCGCGTGTCCGTAAACCGCGCTTCTCCAGCTTTCGCTGCGGAGATAATACCGGCACGCTGGACGAGGGAGTCGGTGAGGGTAGACTTGCCGTGATCGACTGGGGTGAATTATTAGACGCATTTTCCACAGTGCGGGGCGACCGGGAGCACTTACCGTGAGCAATAACGGACATGTTACGGATGTTGGCCGCTTTGTCCATGAGCTCACGGATCTGCCATGCTAGTTAGCCTTCATCCTTCTCTCCTTGCCTTCAGATATGTATTTTCGATTCGTTGCATGCGGGGCGCTACGTACCTCCTCGACGGTGAAGCTGGATGGCTGTTAGAATCATCCTCAAATAGGTGCCACAAGGGCGAAATGGTATCTCCTGCGCTCGCAAAGGCAAGCAGCAGCGATGGAGGTAGACTTACTTGACCATGATGGCGGTGTTGTGGGTGGTTCTACTCGAAAATTCTCGTGTAAGAAATGCTCAAGTACCCCGCACCTGCGCTGGGGACTGTTGGAGTTGAAGAGGCGCTGGAATTGAAATCGAGAGCTCTGTTGGTGCAGACCAAAGGCAGGCACGCTTTAAGAACCCCCGGGCGCAAAGTTGGCGGGCGAAGTGGTGGGCGAGAGCGAAGGTGGGCGGGCAGAGAGGAGTTTTGCAGGTGGTGCGGGCAAGGTGGGGCGTCGAGTGCGAGAGACTATCGCTTAATTCGAGATAGCGCGCGGTGTCAGTCGCCCGTACAGTGCCACCAAGGAGTCATCGTGGGATATTTGGTGAGGTTCAGTAACCATTAACCAGACAAAATGTCGCCCTTGAACTCCTTGGATGATTCGTTCTGTGACTCACAATAGTTCCTCCGTTCACACAGCGACTGTGCTTTCTCTCATGACGCAGGAGCCCGAACTGCTCGATTGGGCAGCGCCGGACCGCCAGGGTCGCCATCATCATCCGACTCAGCAGCAGCTTATTGAGGCGCTCATTCCAAGAGTCATAAACTCATATGGGCCCGTGGGAACAGTCCCGAATCCACGCCAGTTCTATGGCAATTAACCATGACCTGAAGCCTTGACTGGCAGTTTTCTTGTGTCCGCTAGTCGCGGTACGAGTTATTCTCCAACTTGCGCCCCAATCTCCGCCCTTTTTCCCTGCCAGTTGTGTCGATCGAATTTTAGATCAAGCGAATAGACGGTCAACTTACTTGCTATGTATTTGTACATATCCTGGGTAAAGACTGAGTAGTTCCCAGTCCACTTAACACCTTACACTTTCTAATCCATTGTGCATATGCGCCTGCAACTGCGTGGAAAATACACGGAAGCGGTATAGTGTACTAGGTAGACTGAGATTACAAATGAGGAAAGTGCCTCGGAGATAAGTCGCGGATAGCGGAGGCTTTGCAGGTGGCGCTCTGAGAAGCATAATGGAGTCGAAGAACGATACTCCGAGGCGCTACTTTGCTGTGCACTGTACGCTCGATTTACAAAGTGTAGTACACGTTTACCGACATTACCTTTGTGTGACACAGGATACCTCCCTACTATGGTAGAAGCAATAAACCCGTAGTCTGCGTAGTGGCAAAAGCTATCAACATGAAACGTTCACCTAAGTACAGCAGGTCGAGAAAGATCGTGTTTTTTTGAACTCATCCACCCTCACATATATGAGATCGTGAGCTATCATACAGTGCCGTAGAAATACCGACATGCCATGAAACATGGAAAAAATAATTCATCCGCCCCGAAGAAGATGGTATCTTATAGACAACCATAGATGTGCATGCCACCAACGCCACTTTTTGTGTCCAGTATGCAAAGAAATACACCGTCCCATATTCGGAGCCGCTCTTAAGCAGATGCCTGGGATGATGTCAAGTCGTACCGAAGCGAGAACAAGTTCTTCGTCGGTAGGATGAGTCGGGAAGGCGCGGCCTCGTATGATGTGAATGTCCTTAGAACACATGTTGTACTTCTACGCGTCCTCCTTGACCTCGAGCTTGGAGCGCTTGGGGCTTCCAGTGCGCTCAGAGGCCTCGTTGTCGTCGCGGCTGCGCTTCTTAGAATCACGATCGCGGTCCTGGAAGTTATCCCGGCGTTTCTTCCAATCATCATTGTCGGCAGAGCCGTCGCGGTCGTGGCGGTCGCGACGATCCCGGCGGTCGTCACGACGGTCATCACGGCCACGACCTCCTCGTCCACCGCGGCCTCGTCCCCGGCCTCCCCGACCTCCCCGACCACCGCGGTCGCCACGGAACCCGCCGCGGCCTCGTCCACGACCGCTGTTGTTGCGCTCTTCCTCCGTCTTGAGCCACTCTGGAGTAATACCCTTCTCCTTGCACTTCATCTCGCTGTAGTCTTTCTTGGACATGATGGTGAGCTCGTTGTCGTTGTACTTGGGCTTGGGCTCAAGAGCAAGGAACTGGGTCGCGGACTCTTCGTTGTCGAATTCGACAAAGACGCTACCCTTCCACGTGCCATCTTCTTCGCGGCGCTTGCGGACCATGACAGAGCCGTAAGGTCGGAAGAATTGCTCAAGCGGGATCTGTCCGACATCTTCACCCTCGGCAGCGAAACCCTTCACGTAGACGCAATTCTCCAGCTTGTTGAGACTCTTCTTGTAGATGCGGCTGAAAAGCTCTTCGACGGTGGGCGGGTACTCAGCGTCGCCGTCGTGCTTGGGCACAGCCAAAGGCTCCTTGCGCTTGACGGCTTCTTTGCCATTGCCGGCGAACTCTCCGTCGTCCACCACCACAAGGTCCTCGCTCTCACGAAGCGCGTTCACAATTGCAGAGTAGGGCACAAAGCGACGCATGCGCTTGAACTGGCTAATGTGCTTAATTGAGACGGGCGCGTTGCGAGGGCCTTCGATTTGTTTGAAGAGATGCTCGTCAGTCGACAAATTGGCAATAGAGAAGTAGAATTCAACCTGCGCATGTTAGGAGAAATACTCCATCAATTGAGCCGGTGACTCACTTGTTGCCTGATCTCGTTTGGGTCATCCGACTCGGGCAGGTTCTCGAACTCGTCGTTGCGCCTGTGCAAATGTGAGTAGATATTATCTCGGTTAACGACGCGAAGACAACGCACTTGCGGAACTGCCTGTTGCCTCCGAAACCTCCTCGACCGCGCCCGCGCCTGTTCTCGGAGTTGCGACCATTTGAGCGGTCATCCTTCTCTTTAGTGGACGACTCGCCCTCGTTACCCGCCTCAGCAGTTCCATTGGTAGTCTTCTTGTCGCCAGAATCTACGCTCTCGGTAGCATCGGGTTTTGCGACAGCATGAACATCAGTGGACTCGGTGCTCTTGGTGACCTCGGCGGGGTTGGTCGCGGGCGCCTCGGCGGCGGGCTGAGTGTCGGCCATTTTTCGCTGCGGTGCAGCTGTAGATATGTGATTGGGGTGTAATCAACGGGTGTTTGAAGCTACAAGCAGGAAGAAGCTCTAAGATTGTGCAGATATATCACAACTTTATGTGAGTGGTGGGAGGAAAAAGTGAGTTCGCGCAGCGCTAGCGGGGGGCATGGGTAGCTCCTGCCTTTATTTTTTAAGATGGTCCGTGCTCTGAGCCAGCGTCCGTGTCCGTACTGTCGAAGGTGAACATAACGCACTCGATCCTTTCTATTGTTCATCGATCGCCCGTCGCCCACCATGAGGAAGAAGCCGAGATTTCATTCGCTAAAGAAGCTAGTTAGTCACAATGGACCTCAGATGAATCCACGCCCGGATATCACTGACATAGCAATAGAAAGTCAGACAGGACTGGTCACGTTGGTCGCTCTACAGCATATCGCAATTGAGGCCTCCTAATACGACGTCGAAGACATACTTTCAGCAGAAATGGACAGCCAAGTCAGACACGCGCGCGTACCACGGCGAGCAGATTCGGGAGAAGAAGTGGAAGCGTCTCTTCAGGAGAAATCTACCCGCGGTGGTTCCGATGGATCACAGATACTTGGCTAGATACGATGGTTCGGAACAAGCTGCTGGACGAGGTGCTGGCGCAGATTCGCAAGATAAGACGCGCACACCGCCGCAGACGCCGTACATGCAGATGACATACTATCCAATCGAGCGACGACTGGATTCAGCTATCTTCAGGGCACTGTTCGCAAGTAGCGTACGCCAGGCGAGACAATTCGTCGTACACGGGCTGGTCAGGGTCAACGGCAAGAAGGTACGCATGTTCCATAATTCTTCAGACTCGTGTCAGAATGAGCAGGCTTGAGATACGCGCGGCCATTGCAAGAGCTAATACAACAATCAGATGCCATACCCCGGATATATGCTCAACCCAGGCGACATGTTTCAAGTCGAGCCCTCATCCGTCATGTTCGCCACCGGCGCCCAGAAATCCCGCTCCTCCACCGCCCGCAAAGTCGCCAAAGAAAAAGCCGCTCAGCGTGCCCAAGCCCGCGAAGAGCACCCAGCGCCTGCACACAATCCCAATCAAAAAGCCGAGCCCATCGCTACCCGCGAAGAGCCTACACCTAAAGAGCTTAAAGAGCACATGCAATCCCTCATGGTGGATGTCGAAAACGTCCTCAACGAAGATGTCGGTGCAAAAGACAAGCAGAAGTTCCGCGCCTTCCGTCAGACCGTGCGCAAGGCTGTGAGTCTCTGGAGCAAAGCCACACCCGACACCGTTGCCACGCTAGACACTCAGTTCACGTTCCTCAAAGACGCGCTGAATGCCCGTCGGGCAGCGCAGACGTCCGAGCCGGCCGAGGAAGAAGCCACACCGATGATGTCCCCTGAAGACCAAAAGAAGCTAAAGGATGCGTTCGAGAAGCTGAAGCTGGAGCACGAACACACTTCCACGTGGAACAAGCGCGATGCTTCCGCCCCGTATGCTACCCCCTGGCGGCCACGAGATTACATGGCCGCGTTTGCATTCATACCACGGTACTTGGAGGTCAACCAGAATATTTGTGCGGCGGTGTACCTGAGACATCCGGTTGCGCGTCCGGGTCTATCGGAGGTGCCGACGCCGTTCTCTATCGAGACGGGACAGCTGGCGTTTAACTGGTACTTGAGGAGGCGGTAAAGAGAACTTTTTGCAGGGAGAGATGCTGGTGTGGCGAATTGTAGCATATGTGTAGATATCGCATGGAGCAAACATTTTGTACATTACGTTGTATCGGACACAATAGACAGAGCATCTGGAGGCACGTTTTTGTTGTTCGAAGGCTCCGCGTTCTTAACCCGCGGCCTGTATTCATATGCATGTCTACTCTACTTCGACATAGATATATATACTACATCACATCACAGTGATTATTATTAGTGGGGGAGCCCAAGTCTCGCCCGTTCCTTCTCGCTCGTTGCTTTTGCGAGATGCATGAGAGGAATCATGCTACAGGCATCGTACAATGCATGAAATGTCAACAGGAAACGACAGCATGTGGGAATCTGTACGCCAAACCAACACCGAGCCGGATAAAACATATGAACGAGCCAAAAATGAGAACAGTGCGGCGGCGCATCCGTTTAAAAACACCTCAAGCATAAAGACAAGACGAAGACAGCCTGCGATTAGCTCTTCTGATCAAAATTCGTCTCAGTTGTCTCGGCGAACTCTGAGGCTTCGGCGATCTCTGGGTATCTCAGTGTCTCTGCGCTTGGTCGCGGGCTCACATCGATGATGCTGGAGTCTGGCGTCCATCGTGAGCTTGAACTTGTGGTCGAATCAGTAGAAGAGTAGTGCCTGAAGCCGTTGGCGACCGAATCGGATACATCCTCATCTTCTTCGTAAGCTGGCGGTGAGCTTGATGCGTACCCCGGAAGGCTGTCTGTTCGCGATAGGGGACGTGATGGGAGTTCGGGGATAGAAGTTGGTGGATAGGTTGACGCCGTTGACAACGGGGAGTACGGTGCTTGGGGAACAGAGTGTGAGCGTGAGCAAGGACAGTAGTTGTGTGGATAGGTGACAACGCGGCCTTCTTCAGCGGAGCTGACGAGATCATTTACGACGCCATGTGCTGCGCGCAATTGTCTGATCTCCTCTTGCATGGCTTCCTCAAGCACACCCTCCTGATGCTGTATGAGACTGCGTTTCTCCTCATAGTCCTCCATGCGCTCCTGGTCGCGCCAGTTTCCGCGCCACCACTTTCTGAAAGCATGCCTTCGGGCAGCACGGCGGTATTCACGTCGAGTCAGACGTTCTTCGCGCGCGGCAGCACGTTCTGTGCGAGTGCGGAGGCTACTGCACCGGTGACGAATAACAGTGAAGATACAACCACAGCACAGGATGCCCAAAACAATCTCTAGAGCGATCACGAATGGCGATTCAGGTGGTGGCATACGTGGTGCACCATGGTGAGAATGAGGCGGCGGTGGGTGGCCAGGGCCATCGTGGTGTGGCGGAGGTGGTGGTGGAGGTGGGTGGCCAAGGCCGTCATGGTGCGGTGGAGGTGGAGGCGGGGGTGGGTGACCAGGGCCGTCATGGTGCGGTGGAGGTGGAGGCGGAGGGGCGCCATCAGACTCGATCTTGATGTTGCCTTGCTTGTTGTTCCCTGGTCGCCATACTCGGTGGAAACCATCATCCTTGGGATGGCCCATGGGTGGCGGGCCGTGGTGATGATGTTGGCGATTGGGTTGAAAACGGACGTAGAGGATTCTCCACGCACCTCGAGCTCCACTTGCGATAGTCTTCGCAACGCAGCTCAAGTTGTCACACTTCTGTAACTCCTCCTTGAAGCTTTGTGCCTCCTTTCTGACCTGTGAATCGATGTACTTCTTCTTCTCCGCGATAGCTTTGTGAAGCTTCTTTGCATCCTTTTCGAGGGCTTTTAGTTCTTGAATGTGGTTTTCGAGCTCTGAGTGACCCAAGGTTTCGAAGCCTTCTACACCCTTGAGACTGGGAAGGGCAAGGCGTAGATGAATAGGAGGGTTGCGCCAAGACTCGGCGTGTTCCCTAGAGCTGGCAATAAGATCGGGCGTAGACTGGAGACGAAGAAGCTCTGGCGGGGAAGACTGCTTGAAAGAGAGGGTAAAACCAGGGTACGGTAGGCTCAATGACTTTCCGTCGATGGATTTGATGTTGACTGTCAAGACTTGAGCAGTGTCATCGACCTCTTCTTCGCCGTGTAGACATGCGCTTTCCCATTCTAGATCAAGGTCGTGTTGGAGGAACCAAGCATTCTCCTGGATGTCGGTAACACCGGTGTAGGATCCGGAGCCAGATGCGAAGTCACCTTTCCATTCTTGAGGAAGGTAGGCTCCGTTCAAAGTGATGTTAGAGACACCACAAGCTTCTCCATTGGCGTGGGTTTTCACACTCAAGATCTGGAGAAGAAGTAAGCAGTGGGGACAATTTTTGTTGCCTGAAGTGGAGCCTCACGATGGACTCGTCATCATGGCTCGTGCCTAGACAACCAGCGCAAGGAACGGTAAAGGTCGCTTGTGCATAGTCTTCCTGTGAATCTTGGTAGTATTAGCAGCTGCCTAGAGATGGCGAAAGTGGTAAGACATAAAGACGTACCCAACTCCAGAAGCTTTCTTCCTTCCGGACGTGCAACATCTCCATGGGCAACCTCGCGAGGAAGGACAGCGGCGAGTGCAGGAAGGGCCCGGGCGCAGGCTACCAAGAGCTTCTTTTTGGAGAACCTCATGGTTGGAGAATGAAAGAAAAGCGAACGGAAGAAAGGAACGTCGGTCAAATCTACACCTAGCAACTCAGTAAAGCAACAGCTGTCGAGCGAAGAACGACAAAGCTGGCCTCTGAACGGAGATCAGGCACCAGCCAGCTCGGGGAGGCGTGATGTTTAATGGGGGGCGCAGGCGCGCCAGCATCAGCGCTTGACTGGACGCGTGTCGTTTGGAGCCAGGACCCGAAAGAGTCAGCGGCAGCGGGGCGCAGCACACCCGCTCGCCGTTCAGCCCTGCGCGTGGGGATGCAAACACGAAGACGTTGTCGATGAAAGGCGAGGAAGGTTGCTTTTGTAGAAAGGTGAGCAGGATGTAGTGTTGTACTGATATGCTCGCTCGTGTGAGACCAAAAGGCACGAATGAACACCTTCCGTGAGGTGCTCCTTCATCCGGTTGCGTCGGATCACACAGCACACGCCTACCAACACCCGAAGACGAGACTAATCCATTCGACTCGGCGAACTTGCGGGCAAAGTCAATTTTCCCCTTATAGATCGACCATTCCGACAAAGGAAACAGACGAATAGTGAAAGTTGCTTCCAACAACCCCGTCGGATAGAGGCATTCGTCCCAAACGCACATCGGTAGAAAAGCTCTGCCCGCTATGGTGATCACACCCACAGCTTGCGTATACAACTTGTTGCGAGCATAGGACAATGTTTCAGGTTCGCATGGTTGTTGTTCTAGACTACCAGCCTCGGGATGCGTTGCAAGGTTGGAGAGCGAGGCGCAGACCACCCGTAGGTATCGATAGGACGCGTGCTCTACGAAGTATGGGTGGTCTGAGGTCTTGAGGAGCAAGAAGCGAGCTCTGTAGTAGCTCCCTACGGTGCTACCATACCACCATGAGGACGGAACTGCAATACCTAGACCAATGCTCTTGTACATTTGGACTGCGCGTAGCAATTGCAGTCGTAACGCGAAGTGCCAAGATATGGCCCGAGCTCTTTCCCCCAATCTGCAATCCAAACAGCCCACTTGAATGCAACCGCATCTCGGGCCATACCCATTTTATGAGCTTAACCTCAATTCTCGACTTGGATCACCTGAGACACGATCGTATAGATCTTTCCCATCCTTTTACAACAGCTGGGAGAATCCCTTCGCCATGGTACGTCACAATAACCACTTTGGCGCAAAGAACCTCAACTAACATACAGACCACAGCTTCCCCTCGGGCTCCTAACGGCCGCCGTAGGGCACCCCATGCTAGTCGAGCTGAAGAGTGGCGAAACCCTGAATGGCCTTCTTGTCAACTGCGACACGTGGATGAACCTCACCCTCAAAGAGGTGGTGCAGACTAGTGCGGACGGCGACAAGTTTTGGCGGTTAGCAGAGATATATGTGAGGGGCAGCACGGTTGGTCTCAGATGAATCAATGGAGAAGGAGAAGAAGAATTGGCGCTGATATAAGGCAGATAAAATACCTACGGGTCCCCGATGAGATTGTGGATGTAGTAAAGGAGCAGCAGGCGAGGGAGCAGGCCTCGAGAGGTGGCCGTGGCGGCCATGCCGGGCGCGGAGACGGACACCGTGGGGACAGGGGAGGAAGAGGCATGCGCGGTCGAGGAAGGGGCCGCGGGAGAGGTGGAGGTGGAGGTGGCGGTGGTGGCAATGCTTGAGGTGGGCATGAGATACAGGGTGCCATACAGGCGGAGAACACGCGCTTGACGATTCGGATATACCCCCGCGCGCTCTCGCATAATGTTTGCGCAGAGTTGCTTTTGGGCGACGGAGATGTACCTGCGGAGTCGAAGAGTGGGAAGAACGAGTGGAAGTTCGAAGAACCAGCGACAGCGTCAAATCAAAACAACTCAAGCCGTCATTATGTACGGTTACGGGAAATCCCGCCGAACGAGCCCACGGCCAAACGAACGTCCCAATTCTTCGTGGTGTCAATCCCATTCTCAAGCCACTGCGTTAGCTGCCAAACAGTGTTGGGGACGATTGTTCTGTCATGATTCGCTGTGCGAATCGACCGAAAACTCAAATGTATCTCTCACTATGTCACGGTATTGGCAGAAGACTTGGCGGTACCAAGGTAACAAAAATCCTTGCCGGCTTTGATAGCTTACAATTTCAGGCAACACAGCAAAGGATCAGGACTCTGGCGTAGCGCAGCAGTATGCAATTTTAGTAGGATTGATTTTGCTTGCGCTAATTCATTCGCCCAACACTCTCCTGGGCAGCTTCAGTTTTACCAGGCTTCAAACTTACAGAACTGCTCGACCCTGCATCCGCAGCACCATTATGCCTCTGATCATGCCTGGCCAACTCCCCATCACCCACCCATCCATCGACCCAGTCATCTGCATCCACACCTCCATCCTCCCTGGTCCCACCCCGCTCCAGCTCCTGCTCTCCTACAGGTACATACGACTTCTTTGCCAGCCTAACCAAGCTCTCACACAGTCTTTGCAATAACCACTCGCTCTCACTCAGCCCACTCATAAGCGGGCTGTCTGGACCGATCCAATCCCATCCCACCAAACCTTCTTCATCTTCCACATCGGAGTCGCCCTGATTCCCGGTTTTGTCGCCGGTAAGGCGAATTAGCCGGGCGAAGTCGACCCATTCTTCGAAGGTATAGCGTTTAGGTTTGGGGAGGTGCCTTACTAGGTCAGCGAAACTTGACCTTTTGAAGCTGGTGTTATGTTTTGAGAAAACTTACATGTCCGCAGCAACGCGCTTGATACAGAGCGCAATATGGTGCGCAATAGCCTTGGGGCCGGGGACCTCCCCCAGCGCATCTTTGTCTGCCTCGGCCGCCAGCACAGGCAGCGTCGGTGCAATAGCGTCATTGTCCGCATCATCAGGTGGTTCCTCGATTTGCGCCTCAGCAGCAGCTACATCTCTGACCTGCGCATCCCAGTTGGGATCCTCCACCGGCTTATCTGGGTTATCTAGTTCGAAACCCCGTGCTACTCGTTTCCTCGCTTTTCTTTCTGCAACCCGCTTCTCCACCCAATTCACTAGTCTGAGGAGTGAGGGGTGCTTATCGAGGAAGGTACGCCATATACCATGTTTGGGAAGGACGGTGAAATCGGCGAACTTGTCGCTCCAGCGGCGGAACTTTTCGACGACGGTGTCGCCGAGGTCGGACACCAGAATGGTCATTGTAGGCACGGCGATGAGGGACCAGATGACAAAGAAACAGCGGCCTGCGCTGGATTTGGGGGCTAAATCTCCTATGGAGGTATGAGGAAGAATACTGTGCGCTTCGCGCGAAGAGGGAACTCACCATAGCCAATCGTCAAGAGCGATATATAGCAGAAGTAGAGCGCTTTGAAATAGGTCATGCCTTGGGCTTTCTTCTCGGCCTGGGCGCGAATTAGCGTGTAGGATAGAAATCAAGGGTATATCAGGCTTCTGTCCAAACGGGTCAAAGGCACGCAAAACGAAATTGTGACTTACCTGCCAGAACACAACGGCACCAACAAGCCACAAGATACCGAAGGCAAACATCGAAAATGACAATGCCAGCCACTGCCTATACTTCCTCGACTTATGTTGGATGTTCCGCATCGCTTCAAAGCGATCCCTTTCTTCTTTCAACAGGATCAATCGCTGCTTCTTATTCTTCCCGGGAGTAAGTGCATTCGGCAGCGGCCCAAACGTTGCCTTTCTCACTCTCTCCCCCATAGGTGTCCGCATCACCCTCGGCTCTGTGGGAGCACTGATCCTCAAACGTCTTCTTTCCTTGAACGAGCGTCTTCGAATGAGGTGATGCTCAGCGTGTTCGCGTTGACGGAGGTCGAAGGAGGTGGTAACGGTGCGCTCAGCGGTCCTCTGCCGAATGCGATCGGTGTGCTTCATAACTATATTCTCCTCGCCGAGTTCACGCATGAACTTGTAAATCGAGCTCACGATCAAAGCTAGCGTTATGATGCCACCGACGGAGAAAGGAAACACGATGCCCCTCCCGAGATTGGTTGTAGGGTAGAAGTCTCCAAAACCGACCGTGAGGACGGTCACATCGCAGAAATACAATGAATCCGCGTACTGCCAGCCTTGCCCGGCGTTATCTTCAATCCTCATGAAGACTGCCGCGCCGCCGCCGAGCCAAATGAAGAACACCATTGTCTGCAGGATGAGTGTGCGCTGGGAGTCAGACAGTGCAAAATTGTCAGGGTAATGGCCGAGGAAGTAGCCGAGCATGTTGATCATGAGGAGCATAGAGCAGAGTAGGTAGAACGAAGCTGCAGCGATGGCGTACCAGAAGCCTTGCGTATAGGTTTGGTAAGGACGATTGGGTGGGGCATAGATCTCCATACTTGCTGTGATGCCGATGAGGAAGCCGGTGGCGACGTACCAAAGAATGATGGTGGCTGGCAGTGCGATAATGTATCGGATGCGCTGCGTAAAGTTGAAGAGGAGGAAGACGTTTCCCAGGAAGCCGCAGATGAGGGAGGCTACGTTGAAGTAATAGCACCTATACACATTAACATCTCATTCAAAGGCGGATGGATACACACATGGGTAAGCAAGGTCCAAGCGACTTATGCTTGATATGTATAAGCAATACAGCGGCCAGCTTTCCTTAAAGCTTCGGCCTATAGTGTCTCTCGACTTACCATCTCGGATCCGCGAAAGGCTCCCCTTCGAGCTCCGGCACAAGTTGACCGTCGATATAGATGTTCATACGCCATGAAGTGACAAGAGCAACAAGAGATGAGATGTTCGCTAGTGGACCAAGAGTCGCGGCGAGTAATGGTATTCCAGTAGAGGCAAACCACCAGTCACTGCAATAAAATCAGCACATCGTGGAGGATCGCAATAACGCGAGAAATTAAAGTCAGTAAACAGACAGAATTTGACTACAAATCGGAAAACGCGATAATCCTAACACGATCAGATCTGATTATTGCACCCAAGGTTCATCCATGAGCACCGCCTTGTACATGATCGTAAGGCACTGAAGCTTAGATTCGCGTCGCGCTTACCCCAACCTGTCCAATACGAAGCCCCACCCGTACTCTACCGCGTCTTCTAGCTATATCTTTTGGCCTGAAAAACCATACAAAGAACGATCGATCTGCGTTCGACTTCTGGAAAACAACATACCTCTTCTCCCCTTGATCATACTTCTTCCAGAACATCAACCGGCTCCCCCTTTTCGTGAGCTGTTCTTGAACCTCCCCTTCAACCTTCTCTACATTCTCTTCATTGCGGCGAGCATTTCCGCTTTCAGAGATTTGCGGTTGCTCGGTTGGACTATTAGGCGTATCATGTGGACGGCTCCAACATTCGGATGTCATTGTCGGAACCTAAGGAAGCGGCCCTCTCTCGTCACCGATGTCCAGAGGCCATGTTACAGTGTTGGAAGGTTCCTTGGAGATAGGGGCTCGAAGGGTGGACGAAGCCGATCAAGGTAATGCGTATATGTCAAATACACTGGCCCGGTAGGACGTGTAGGCAGTCGCAAGATGCTGTGCCGAGTAACGGCGCTAGAGAGGTAACAAAGGATACTGTGAAAGGTGGAAGCGGATACGAACTCCTCTAGAAACCAGGTTTGAGTTTGGAGATACTGTCGCAAAACGCCAATAGATGTTGGAATCGGAAGTTACCGCAGGCGCGGGACGTACGATCGGCGTAGTCGGCAGATCTGGGAGCGGATCGTTGCGCGACTGTGAAATGCTAGCGTCGTGCGTCACCTCGGAACAAGCTTCTACAAGCTTTTGTCTAATTGGACGCAGATACACATTGCTCATCATGGAGCGGCATGACTGATCACAAGCTACCAAAGTACAACGCGTGTCGAATCGCTAATCCGCGTGTGCGCTTGAAGCGTTTACATCTTAACATCTAGGAGTATATACAAGAACTACTCTATAAGTAGATTGCAGGATCCTGGACACCATCGCAAACAATCGATGCCGTGCCGCAAGATACCTGCTGTACGCGTAGATCGCAGAGTGACCTACGCAGCACATGATCATCGATCTTCGCTTGCCCCTGTCTCGGTGAGGCTTATGTTGGTGTGACACCCAGCAACTTGCGTCTAGGCGTGTTCAAGGTGTTTTCCATTATCACCCAGTGCGCGCTCTTCGTCATCAAAAGCGAGCTTATTGCGACTTGAGCTTCTCAGTGAGCTCCGGTACCTTCTCGAACAGATCGCCAACCAGACCAACGTCTGCGACCTGAAAGATAGGCGCATCACCGTCCTTGTTGATGGCGGCAATGACCTTACTGTCCTTCATACCAGCCAAATGCTGGATAGCGCCTGAGATACCGGCACAGAGGTAGAGCTTCGGCGCAACGTTCTTGCCCGTCTGTCCGACCTGCAGACTGTTGTCGGCAAAGCCACTGTCAACGGCAGCGCGGGAGGCTCCAATGGCAGCGCCAAGCGCATCTGCCAGCGGAGGCATCAGGCGGTCGAACTCCTCCTTTGACTTAAGACCACGGCCTCCTGACACGACCTTCTCTGCCGAACCAAGATCAGGCCTGTCCGACTTGGCCAGATCTTCGGATATCCATTCCGAAATGCTCTCGGCTTTGGGGTCTACACCTTCTTCTACCGCGGCTGATCCACCTTGGGTCTCTGGAGCGGGGAACGCTGTGCCGCGGACGGTGATGACTTTCTGTTGGTCGGATGACTGTACGGTAAGAATGGCATTGCCTGCGTAGATGGGTCGCACGAATGCTGCGACAATAAATTAGACGACGTTGTGTTCTAGTAATTGCCCCAACTTACTGTCTTCACTTTCAATCGCGGTGATGTCCGAGACGGCCTGCACATCTAAAAGTGCAGCAACACGAGGCAGAAGATTCTTGCCGAACGCTGAGTGTCCAGCCAAGATGTGTGTATATCCTCCCTTCTTGATGTTCTCCACGAGCAGCGGAGCGTAGTTCTCGGGCAAGCCCTGAAGCAACAATAAGTAACGGCGCGCATGCAATCATGTGCGCACATACCTTCTCGTACGCGCCGTTCTCGACGTATATAACCTTCTCAATGCCTTTGACCTTGGCTGCGTCGTCGGCCACTGACTTCACCCCACTTCCGGCAACAAAGGCTGTTATCGAGCCACCGAGCTTGGTACCGGCGGTAATGGCAGAGAGCGACGCAGGATTGAGCTTTCCGTCTCTTTGCTCGAGGACTGCCAACGTCGATAGTAAACGGGCGAGGGCAGAGTACTGGGGAACGGTAACGGGTTGCGACAACCGGAGCTGATTTCGCGCCTGCCGGAGGGCGGTTTGACGGGCAGTCGAGAACATGGCGGGCTTCAATTGCAGTTAATGCACAACAATATCAACGATTCCGACTCCAAAGTGGTGTTGTGGATGTAGGCTCAGTAAAGAAGCAAGAAGCTGGCCAGCGTCGGAAGCTTGAGGCGAACACCTCGGCTTGCAAACCATCCCCGGTCGCTCCAGATAACTGCATAGGGCGGCGCTGCAGCCAAGAGAATTCACGTGACGAGAACGGCGGGCGCAGGGCGCATCCACCTGCTAAGCGGAAAAGTATCGCGTCAACTCGCGACGGCCACCATCAGAGCGCATCATCCCAAGCAACCCCACATTCATTACCAGATCACCCGTCGTCGCGCTCTTGACAGCTTTCGCATCCGGTGCGCAGCTTCCGCGTCTCCTGTTGCGACTTGCGCCCTCCCTTGTCATTCCTATCGAGCTGCCCGAACTTGCAAGTCAAAGAAGCTATGGCTGACGACGCGACTGCCACGCCGGCTGCGGCCCCAGATGTTGCAGGTGAGAGTGCCGCACAGGCGCAATCGCACGCCCAAGATGACCAAGGTAAGTCTTCGTGACACCGTACTCTACTTGCACTTCTTATCACCGCGCTCGGCGTCCCTGAACGCCAGCCATGGATCTTGACGGCTGGGACTTCCTCAATATCGACACCCCACATGACACCCCACACGACGGCTTTGAGCTTGGAGATGGCAGATCTTCACCCGTGAGTTTGGCACGACTAAGCGACTTTGTAGACACTTCGATGCTAGACGACCCGGCCATCAAGGAGACATCGCGCGAACCCTCGACGACCACGCCTGCACCCGTGTCCGACAACCCGCTTGATGCGCCAGATGGCCCCAGACCCGAGGCCGAAGATGCAGACGGTCAGGACGACGAAGAGATGGGTGGCGTTGAGGATGCAAAGAAAGAGAAGGACGCAGACGCTGCAGACCCAGATGCGCAGGCAAAAGCAAGCCTTCAAGCCACTGCGCGCTCCCATCTCGTTGCCCAGACATACGCGACCATTATCCCCAGCTATGCGACATGGTTCGACATGCGCTATATTGACCGTCGCGAGAGCAAGGCCCTGCCAGAGTTCTTCAACGGCCGCAATCGCAGCAAGACACCTGCTGTGTACCGCGACTATCGCGACTTCATGATCAACACATACCGCTTGAACCCTGACGAGTACCTTACTGTCACCGCATGCCGCCGCAATCTGGCAGGCGATGTGTGCGCCATTATGCGCGTGCATGCTTTCTTGGAACAGTGGGGTTTGATCAACTACCAGGTAATATGCAAGCATTCGTTGTCATGTGCGTTGTCTAATATAGCATAGGTTGACCCTCAAGAGCGCCCATCAAATATCGGCCCCCCAACAACTAGCCATTTCCGTCTCACCGTCGACACTCCACGAGGACTGCAAGCCTTCCAGCCTGCGCCAAACTCAAAGGTCACCGAGGGAAAGCCGCATGCCGGAACCGAGCGAGCTGCTAGCCAGCAGCCAATCGCAAAGGCTGAGACCAAAACCCTAGTGGGCCGGAACATCTACGAGTCGAACGGAAAGGAAGTTTCCGCCGAACCTGATAAGGCAGCGAACGGTGAGGGTGCGAGTAACGGTGCTAGTGGCTCGGTCGACTTGGAAAAGCTCGAGAAAGAGACCAGGGAGCCAGCGAAGAAGGTCATCTGCCACTTCTGCGGAATCGACTGCAGCCGCCTTTATTACCACCACACGAAGACCTCGGATGTGCCCGGCCGCCAGAATAGAGAAGAGCTTTGCCCGCGATGCGTGGTCGACAAGCACTACTCTCGAGGCTTGAACTCGGAAGACTTCGTGAAGGTTGACCGAGGAGATTACCCACCCACACCCGACGTTGAGGATAACTGGACCCAGGAGGAGTTGCTGTTGTTGCTGGAAGGGCTGGAGATGTGTGATGATGACTGGAACGGTGTCGCCGATCACGTCATGACAAAGACACGCGAACAGTGTGTGATGAAGTTCCTGCAGCTTGAAATCGACAGCAAGTATGCCGAACCAGAAGGCACGCAATCAGAAGGCGGTGCACCATCAACCAAGTTCCTCCGCGATTTGGAATATCTTAAGGAGGGCCGTCTGCCAATCTTCCACGGCGATAATCCTATCCTGAGTGTCGTCGGTTTCCTCGCAGGACTGGCACCAGCCAGTGTATCAGAAGCCGCCGTGGCTGCCAATCGAAGCGTTGCACAGATGAGGAAAGATCTCAACGATAAGATAAACAACGTCCAACCTGGTACAAGCGACAAGGGCAAGGAAAAAGAGAAGGCAGCAGAGGGTGAAGTCAAGAGTGAAGATGCTATGGAAGTCGATACCGCACAGTCTGCCGATGCAGAGCGGGGCGTTGTCAGTGCCGACCCTCAAGAAAGCAACCCCCTCGCTACGCTTCCGTTCGCCCTCTCAGCAGCCCGTTCTGCAGCACTCGCCTCGCATGAGGAACGCCATATCACGCGCCTTGTCTCTGGCGCAGTGAACTTGCAGTCACAAAAATTGCAGCTCAAGATGCAGCACTTCAACGACTTCGAAAAGCTTCATGCTGCTGAGCGTCGCGATTTGCAGCGCCGCCGTCAGCAGCTCTTTATGGATAGGTTGAACTTCCAGCGACGGGTGCGCGCGCTAGAGGAAACGACTAAGAAGATCAGCAGCAACCTTGGTGGGCCTGCTGGTCTTCCCGGTTCCGTGAGCCCCGAAGATGCTGTCAAGGCGCTGACCGATGCCATTGCATTGTTCGGTGTTGGCAAGGGTGAGGAGGGTGTTGGTGTGAAGAGGGACAGTGTGGATGGCAGCGTACAGCCTATTGCCGAAGGCGCCGAAGGATTTGGCAAACAGGAGTTGTAGGCTCGGCTCGTCGAGAGTTTAGCATGCGGGGAGTTTATGTGGCGTTGAGGCAGTTAATGCTCGATTCATGTCACGACGTACTTGGTGGCGTCGAGGGCGTTTTTGGAAAGTCTGGTCTGGGTCTTGCAGTATAAGATAGTTAAGCGGGCAAACCTTGGCCGTTTGGGAGCCAGAGGTCCTGCTGTATAGTATGTTGAACGATGATACAGTTTTATTTTACGTTTGTTTTATTGAGTACTCAGCTGGTGTTGCCTTTACATGCTACCTAAAAGCAAGACATTCTGCTTCTGCTCGTCGCCTTGGTACACTAATACAGAAGCGGTAGGAGGTGTGTCCGGGTTCTCCCGTCTTCCATTGAAAGCTGGCAGCAATTCCCCCACGTCTATGTCAGGATGAAGCTGTCTTTATTCGGCTCGAAGCGACGTGATTTTATATAATACATGCAATATGGATTTGCCACAGAACCCGCGTAGCTTCACGTGTCGGTCGTGTTGTTCTCGCAAGCTCGACGCGTTGTGCCTTGGCAAGCTGGCGTTAATGCGCTTCAGATGACGTATGCGGAGCCCTCACATGCTTTGCTTCGCTTCCAGCTTTGACCCTGCTGTCCTTGTCACTCCTCCATCACACGATCTCCTTAATACCCGCAGCTGCATCTCCCTTTCCCCCAAAACCTCAATCTCTCTGCGCTGCGCCTAAGAAAAACCTTCTCAAGCTCTACCCGCAACAAGAGCTTAGCTACCATTATGTCGTACGCCGACATTGCTGCCAAGGGCCCAAAGCAGAGCCCTGAAGAAGTATGTTCACATTGGTAGAAGCTGGTAATAGTGTTGCGAGGCTAACAGTGTCGCAGGCGTAAGTTGTTTCTACTTTCGTGGGCATAGATCGATGGCGCGTCGCTGGAGAGCTCGCTGAGCTCTTATCTCACGCCAGCAGAATCGCACCAATCCTTCCTTTGCACTTCATCTAACAATCACAATACAGTCGCGCGCCTGCTCCTACCACTGTCGAGCGTTCCGATGACTCCGTCTCCTCCCTCATCGACGTCGACTCCCCCCATGTCTCCTCCGTTCCCTCCGACTTTGAGCAGCAATCCGTAAAGACGGATACGCAAGCTGACCGCATTGAGTTCGAGGAGAAGGCTAAGGAGGCTACCAAGGAGGCCGAGGCCGCGAAAGACAGGGCGAAAGAGCGCGCGAAGAAGGATGCCCACATCGCCAAGAAGAACGCAGACAACCCTGTTGTCCTAGGCAATGCTGTGACCGTCGGTATTTTGGGTACTGTCCTGGGTGTTGGTGCATACAGGAAGTACGTTAGGGATGAGCTAAGCTGGAAAGTCGTCGGCGCTTGGGCGGGTGTTGTTGGGCTCTTCGCAGTTGGCGACTACTACGTTTCCAAGTGAGTACCCAGCAGTTTTTCCAAGCAAGGCTCTGATTGCTAACGAATCATTAGCTACTTCTTCAAGAAGTACCCCCCGAAGAAGTAGAGGAAGGCTTTTTTCTGCGCCATTTTCTTCAGTCCCCCCTTTCCTTCCGAAAGATTCCCCCGATTCCCAATTGGAGTTCTTGACGGTAGTTTGAAGTTTACAACGGACGGAAGTTTGCTTCCCTAGTATTTCCGCGTTACCAGTATGCGAATACACATCTCTCAGCTCTTCTCGAACGCATGATTGAAATGGACTATTTTGGCACGTGTGAGCATGGGCGCTAGGGTCTAGTTCTGTGTACATATCGAGTCTACACTTTTTGAATCTTCCTTAGCATCTAAGTGACTGTGAGCTTGACCCAAAGTGATTACCTTTCAGGAAGACGGAATGTCTCTGTAGGTACAGCCGGATCGGACGGATAGTAAAGCAAGCCTCCGTCCCCTACAGAGCTTTTCGGAAGAAGATCTGGTGACGAATTGTCTGAAAATGATCGAAGATGTGAGGGGGCGGAATCGCCGTAACAGAGTGGCATCGCGGATGGATTGAACAAGATATTGGAAAGCAACAAAAAGGTAGAGATGAAGGTTTGCGGGTTCAAAGATAATGTAGGCGAGTCTCATTAGTGCGGAGAAAAGGAAGGTATTCGACAAGCCGATCAGGTGTTTTGTGCTGTAGTTGCCTTGTGAATTTAGCCAAATACGATGCCTGAGCTCAGTCTAAGTCTGTTACTGATTCACTTACACATAATAGGTATCACATTGCAGGGACCGTGTTTAGACCTGTACCTTTCTTGGGCCTGCGTGCTTCAACCCTCAGTTGCGCCCCTACGTCTAATGCTCTCGCTCATAGGGGATGCCCTAACTACCGAATGGAGTATTCAAGCTGAGAGAATGAATGATCCACTTCCAGGAATGTGGTTTGATGAGGGTGTCTTGTGGGCGTAGAATTTAGAGCGATAACATCGCGAAGATATGAATATTCGTGGAAATTTGCCATCGCTCTCATTACCTGACCTGAAAAAATTGTGACTGGATGAACCGGGGTGGTATTCACGTCAAGAGAGCGAATGCATTTGACTATCGAACGTACGTGAGAGTACGAAAAGTGACTGAGGTGATGAATTTCATCAACCACTTAGTGATCTTACTGGAGGATCCAGGGGAGCACATTTATCTGCTACATCTATACACAAATATCAACGACTTGGAAATAAAATGGTAACAATACGGACAAGTAATTACAGCGCTGAGAGCCACCAAGGCCCGACCAGTCACCCTCCTACACTTTCTGAGCAGCGTGGACGATGGGCCCAACGCCTCCATATGCAGCAATATCAGCCGGTGATCGCAGAAGTACTAGAGCGAGAGCTGCCCAAATATACCGGAAGCAACATATTATCGCCCTCTATTTCATCGATAACGCGCGAGTGTGTCTTGATACTTGCGTCCGCCCCTTCAGTCCTCCTTGCAGCAGTAGACGGAACACTCACGCAGCGCATCCTCACTGATACCTCGTTACAGCACGAGTATGCCATGATCCAGGAGCGAGCCCATTCCCAACCATCAATCTACATACATCACCTAGTTGACGAGCAAGGCATTGCCCCAACCGCTAACCAATACGCAGTCACAAGAGAAATAGTGCTGAAATATCTCAGCTCAGGGACCGAGTATCAAGAACTGTCATGGTTGATTGATAATATTAGCCCACCATCAGTCCGCCGCTCTGCAACCGCCACGGGCCACCGCAAATACCTGTGGACATCGCACCGCTCACCTTCACATGTTGAGACGCTCCTGCGCTTCTGCGAAGGCGTTGCAAAGCGTGTAGCTGAAGTCTCTCCTGTAGCCCTCGACCAGCCTCTGCCATACCCACCTAGCGAATGCGGCTATTCCGTCAACTCACACATCCGAATATCTCAGCACCGCCACCGCCAATCCTCAAACTATGTTATGAACCTTGTAGAAGACATCTGCACCTATCTTCACGAGGCCGGCACCTTTCCCCGACTCTTCCGAATGCAGCCTTTCATCGTCTACCTCATCTTTCGCCCACAGCAAGCAGCCATCGCAGAGATTTTCTGCTCTGGGTTATTGCAAGTCTGGATCGAGGAAGGTGGGGGAGTCAACGCGTATCCAGCGGGCAGGAGTGTAGCCAGTGCGCGAAGGGTCAGTGCGGCGCAGTGGGCGGACCATGAGCGATGGGTAGTTGATAATACTGAGATGGTGAAGAATGTGAGGATCCAAAAGGAGAGGCTGGAAGAAGATGTATGCAGGTTAGGTATGAAGATGGAGGAGGTGTGGCAGGAGGCGTTGGAGAGTGAGGACGAAGGGGATGGGGATGATCCGAGAGATTTGGATTATGTACCCGATGATTTAGCGGAGGAGTTTGAGGGGCTGAGGCTGGAGCCAAAGCTCTAGAAGACCTGATACAAAGCATCGGGTGTAGCTGTGTGATGAAGCAAATGTTATCGGCCAACCTGGTAGTCTAGGCCCGCCAATAATTGTGCATGTTGCCAACATAGATTCTCGAGTGCTTTTAAGAATTGACACCTCGATAGGCCTAGCATATCTCTTATCTTTATATACATACGATGGTGAATAAACCGATGCATCATACGACGTCAAATGAGTGCATATATGGTGGTGCGGACGGAAGTCATATTTCGCTTGATGTAGACCAAACACTATTACAAAATGGTGTAATCACCTCTCGAGAATAAATAAGGTGGTCAATTCGTATCAAGATTTCAGTGAAACTGATGTGATGCATGATGCAGTCTGAGGTTGGAGCGGAAAGGGTGTCCCGCCAGATGTGGCGGTGCAATGTGGCGTATGAGTCAATCATAGCTGCCCCTCCAAAAAGCTCCAGACGCGTCCTCCACTCACGTTTCTCAAACCAGAACAGTTTGGCAACTTCTCTTCTGCACAGAAAGGACGTAGGAAGTGAGTTCTTTCTCTTTTAAATGTCACCAGCTCTGGAGGATGTTCCAATGCAATTACCCACTCCGTGCTCTGCTGACAATCCCTAGAGATGGCAGAACCTACCGAATCAACTGCGCCCGTACCTCCTGCCGAGGCCGAGGAAAAAGGACCCTCCAAACGCGCCCTCGAAAAGGCGGCAAAGAAGGCCGCTGCGAAAGCTAAGAAGGCACAGCACACGGCCGAGGCCGCCCTACGTCCCAAGGAATCTTCAAAGGCTGCGGACAAGAAGCCCGCAAACACCGAACCCACCAGCGTCTTCTCTGAAGGCTGGTTGAAGCGGGTTTATGAAGAGAAGCCCGTCAAAGATGTTCGATCGCGATTCCCACCAGAGCCCAATGGCTACCTCCATATTGGTCACTGCAAAGCTATCGCGGTCAACTTTGGGTTTGCGCGACATCACAAGGGCGTTTGTTTTCTGAGATACGACGATACGAACCCGGAGAAAGAGGAAGAGAAGTACTTCACGAGCATCCTGGACATAATCAAGTGGCTGGGATTTGAACCGTACAAGATCACGTACAGCAGCGACAACTTCGACAAGTTGTACGAATTGGCGGAGCAGCTGATCGAGAAGGACGGAGCATATGTCTGCCATTGCTCGCGCGAAGAAGTGAACATGCAGCGCGGAGGACCGGACAACCGCGGGCCTCGATATGCATGCGAGCACCGCACGCGACCAATTGCCGAAAGCATTGCTGAATTCCGAGCTATGCGCGATGGCAAATACAAGGCTGGAGAGGCATACCTGCGTATGAAGCAGAGCCTGACAGACCCCAATGAGGGTAACCCTCAGATGTGGGATCTACCGGCTTATCGAGTGGTCGAGAAGAACCACCATCACCGGACCGGAGCAAAATGGAGGATCTACCCAACCTACGACTTCACGCACTGCATTTGCGATGCCCTAGAGGGTATCACACACTCATTATGCACGACCGAGTTTCAGCAATCACGAATCTCGTACGACTGGTTGTTGGAGCAATTAGACATGAAGGTGCCGAAGTCGGAAGAGAAAGGTCCCATGCAGCGAGAGTAAGCTTTTTGTTCTGGAAGTTTTCATGCAGCACTGACGTTTCTAGGTATGGACGACTCAATCTTGGAGGCACAATCCTGTCCAAGCGCCGCATCCTCATGCTCGTTGAAGGTGCAGTTGCGGAGAAGAAAAATGCGGACGGAACGGTCGAGAAGAGGACGATACCACCCTCAGTACGGGGTTGGGATGACCCTCGGCTGTATACACTCGTCGCTCTCCGTCGTCGAGGCATACCGGCCAAGGCGTTGTTGAACTTTGTTGAGGAGCTCGGCGTGAACGATGCACTCACTGAGATCCAACCACCTCGTCTGGAGTCTTCTATCCGAAAGCATCTCGAACGCACCGTTGCCCGCCAGATGCTTGTGCTAGATCCAATCAAGGTCGTCATCGAAGACTTCGTAGCCGAAGACGACCAGGAGATCACAGTACCATATGACCCCAAGGGAGCTATTCCTGGAGAGCGAAAGGTAAAGCTTGGCAAGCAGGTGTACATTGACCGCACCGACTTCCGCGAGGAGGATGATCCAAATTACTTCCGTCTCGCACCCAACAAGGTTGTTGGCCTTTACAACGTGCCCTTCCCTGTTCGCGCCACATCGTACTCGAAAGACGAAAATGGCAAAGTCACCGAAATTAAAGCTGTCAAAGCTACGGGAGAGAAGCCTAAGACATATATCCAGTGGGTAGATGCCGCTACCGCCGTCCCTGTCAAGGCTCGTCAGTACAACTCACTCTTTAAGTCGGAGTCACCAAATGCGCTCAATTGGAAGGATGGCAGCTGGGCCGATGACTTGAATCCGGAATCAGAAGTCATTTTCGAGTATGCTGTTATTGAAGCGGGTATTAAAGGTCTTCTCAAGGAGCACACTTTGAACCCTAGCGGATCATCGGACGACCTTATTCGCTTCCAGGCTCTGCGCACTGCCTACTTCTGTGTTGACGTAGAATCCACAGAGGACAAGATTGTTCTCAACCAGATTGTCACTTTGAGGGAAGACAAGGCCAAATAGAAAGTCTTTACGAATCTTTCATCAGGCGGCGTTAACTTGGAATGGTTGGTCAATGGAGCAGTGGTCAGAAAACTATGGCGTAGATATCCCGAGTAGTATTCAAGATCCCCTTTGCATCGCACGTAGAGAACATGAGGCTCTCCTACGAACCTTAACCACACAAGTGACTATTATGCGTTGGGAAACTTCTTTAATGACTTCGGTGGAATGTGACAAGGGTTGATGGACTACTATGATTGACTTTGTGGGGGAGCTTAGTGCGAGGGACTTAGGGGATTTCCAGAGGGCGCCAAATGTCTTCTTTCGCCCGGCACTTTGATCACGTGCTGTTAGGCCAACGTGCGTGGGAAAAGCTTTGGTGTTGACTTGTTGGTGTTCTGTTGAGTGTTGAGTGGTGATGCGGAACCATGGTGAGCGATGTAGCTGATCGATAGCACTGAGCTGCGGTCACTCAGAGGGCGCCAGAGAAGGTGTTATTATGGATCTGTTCCCTGCGAATATGCTGAACAATGTGTATCGGAGAGTGGACAAGCACGCGAATGCAAATCAAGTTGGATAGGTTTACTCAATGCAGGATGCTTGTAGTGGCTACAGTCTGCGATGAGATATGGGACGATGCGGTAGATGAAGGGATCAGTGCTGAACGGGGAGGCTAGGTGATAAACAACTGTCACATACCTGTGGTATGTGACGATTATAATATCTCAACGTAGGATAACACAGTGTCTTCTCGATATTAGTTAATCTGCTTACTTCCATGGATTTCTCCCGCCACGAATACCTACCCCCTGGCCCGTGCGCTGCAGCGATGTGGCCAATCGGTGGAACCCTGGCAGCGGCGAGTGGCATTTTAACATTGCGCAACGGGCTGCGTTCGACGACAACGAGCAGTTGACGATCGCCTCACCCACGATGCCGCTCGTCGACAACCCGCAGATCAAGCAGGCGAGCTTGCATAGCCCGCTGCCTCTGCAGCTACACGCCTACATCTGGCCCTTCCTTATCATCTGGCCTGCCTTCCTCTCCTTCTACCTCTCACCCACTCGCTATGAGAAGCACATCCAATCCTCCGAGTGGACTTTCGTTTGGGTCGGCGCAATCACCACGATCCAGTCGCTAATATGGCTTACCACTCATTGGAATGTTAACCTCAAGAGCGCCTTTACGACGACTAAGGCGCGCGACGTGCGCACCGCCCAGCTCATCAAAGTCCTCCCCATCGCGAACGCCGGCACCGCCGAAATCTGCAAGCTCAAGCGCGAGAACGTGGCCGGGAAGCCGACCGTGTCCTTTTTGTTCCAGAAGCGCAGGTTCCTCTACGATGCGGAGAAGGGCTCGTTTGCCCCACTCTCCTACCCCCTCGACGCCGAACCGAAGCCGCAGATCAAGACTTTCCAGGACACAAAGGGCTTGACAACGGCAGAGGAAGTTGAAAAACTTCAGCATCATTATGGCGATAACAGCTTCGACATCCCCGTCCCGACGTTCACGGAGCTCTTCAAGGAGCACGCTGTTGCACCGTTCTTCGTGTTCCAGGTCTTCTGCGTGGGATTGTGGATGCTAGATGACTACTGGTACTACTCGCTGTTCACTCTGTTTATGCTGGTGGCCTTCGAGTGTACCGTGGTGTGGCAGAGACAGAGGACATTAAACGAGTTCCGCGGCATGAGCATCAAGCCATACGATTTATTGGTATACAGACAGAAGAAGTGGCAAGAGATCCAGAGCGACAAACTGTTGCCCGGTGATGTGGTTAGCGTTGGTAGGACTAAGGAAGACTCCGGCGTCGCTTGCGACATGATCCTCCTCGAGGGATCTGCCATTGTCAACGAAGCTATGCTTTCCGGCGAGAGCACTCCAGTGCTCAAGGAATCAATTCAGTTGCGACCGGGAGATGCGAGGATCGAACAAGAGGGCCTTGACAAGAACGCATTCCTGTACGGTGGTACCAAGGTCCTGCAGGTTTCTCACGGCAACAACGTGGAAGAAGATGGCAGCGCGGTATCGAGGCTTTCTTCTGGACTCCCGCCACCACCGGATAAGGGCGCTGTTGCAGTTGTGGTTAAGACTGGATTTGAAACTAGCCAGGGAAGCTTGGTCAGGACTATGATCTACTCGACCGAGCGTGTTTCTGCGAACAACGTTGAAGCGCTTCTCTTCATTTTATTCCTCTGCATTTTCGCCATTGCCGCTTCGTGGTATGTCTGGCAGGAGGGTGTCAAGCAGGACCGCAAGCGATCCAAGCTCATGCTTGACTGCGTTTTGATCATTACAAGTGTCGTACCTCCGGAGCTGCCTATGGAACTTTCGTTGGCGGTCAACACCAGTCTGGCTGCGCTCAGCAAGTACGCCATCTTCTGCACCGAACCCTTCCGCATCCCATATGCCGGACGAGTTGACGTTGCCTGCTTCGACAAGACCGGAACTCTGACTGGCGAGGATCTTGTGGTAGACGGTATCGCTGGTCTCACCCTCGGCACCAATGGAGGCAAGCTTGGTCCTGACGGTGCTCACATCAACGTCAGTGCCGTCTCTGAAATTGGCACGGAAAGCACCCTGGTCCTTGCTACCGCACATGCCTTGGTGAAGCTAGACGAAGGAGAAATCGTCGGCGAGCCGATGGAAAAGGCTACTTTGGCATCTCTAGGCTGGAACCTGGGCGGCAAAGACACTTTGACACCCAAGACCGTCTCCGCAAAATCGCATGCCGAACTTGTACACATCCGCCGACGCTTCCAGTTCTCCTCCGCACTAAAGCGCCAAAGTTCCGTCGCCTCCGTCCTCGTCAACGACAGGAAGACCAAGCGCAAAATCAAGAGTACCTTTGTTGGTGTCAAGGGAGCGCCTGAAACGATCCGTAAGATGTTGGTTGATGTTCCGCCGCAATACGAGGAGACATTTAAGCACTTCACAAGGAACGGTGGGCGTGTACTTGCGCTTGCTTATAAATTCCTTGCCCAGGACGCCGAGTGGGGCATGAACCGCATCAATGATCTCAAGCGTGAACAGGTCGAGTGCGATTTGCACTTTGCCGGTTTCTTGGTCCTTCAATGCCCTCTTAAGGATGACGCTGTTCAAGCCGTCCGCATGCTGAACGAGTCTAGCCACCGTGTGGTCATGATCACGGGTGACAACCCTTTGACTGCTGTACATGTTGCCCGTCAAGTCGAAATTGTGGATCGCGAATGCCTGATTCTGGACGCTCCTGAGAACGATGATTCTGGCGAGAAACTTGTCTGGCGTAGCGTTGACGACAAGGTCAACATTCCTGTGGATCCAACAAAGCCTCTTGACTCTGAGATTTTGAAGAGCAAAGACATTTGCGTGACTGGATACGCTCTTAGCAAGTTCTCAGGTCAACAGGCATGGCTACAGCTTCTTCGGTACACCTGGGTCTACGCTCGTGTCTCACCGAAACAGAAGGAAGAGATTCTCCTTGGGTTGAAGGACTGCGGTTACACCACGCTCATGTGCGGTGACGGAACAAATGACGTCGGTGCTCTCAAGCAAGCTCACATTGGCGTCGCTTTACTTAATGGTACCCGGGAAGACTTGGAGAAGATTGGCGAACATTTCCGTAACACCAAGATGAAGGAGGTCTACCAAAAGCAGGTGGAATTGATGAAGCGATTCAACCAGCCTGCGCCGCCTGTCCCTGTCATGATCGCTCATCTATACCCACCCGGTCCTGGCAACCCACACTACGAGAAAGCCATGGAAGCACAGGCGAAGAGAAAGGGGCTCATGCTTCCAGTACCAACGGATGCTACAAACGGCGCCGCGACCAATGGAGCCGTCGAGAAGCAGACGCCTTCCGCACAGCAAGGTGCCGCCGGCCTTATGAGCCAGTTCACGGACAAGATGATGGAATCGGAGCTCTCCGATCTAGACAGCGAACCACCCACCATCAAGCTCGGCGATGCTTCGGTGGCTGCACCTTTCACGTCCAAACTTGCTAATGTCGTCGCTATCCCTAACATCATCCGCCAAGGAAGATGCACGCTTGTGGCTACTATTCAGATGTACAAGATCCTTGCCCTGAACTGTTTGATTTCGGCGTACAGTTTATCTGTCCTCTACCTCGACGGAATTAAGTTCGGTGATGGTCAGGTCACGATTTCCGGAATGATGATGAGCGTGTGTTTCCTGTCTATTTCTCGAGCCAAGGTAAGTTGAAATGTACCTTGTTAGCATGGTCGTGCAAATACTGACTTTATACAGCCCGTCGAAGCTTTGAGCAAGGAACGACCCCAACACAACATCTTCAACATCTACATCGTCGGATCCGTCCTTGGCCAGTTCGCCATCCACATCGCCACCCTCATCTACGTCTCGCAATACGTCCAGCGCACCGAGCCCAAGACCCCGAACCCGGATCTTGAGAAGGAGTTCGAGCCCTCTCTCCTCAACTCTGCAATTTACCTGCTGCAGCTCATCCAACAAATCTCTACCTTCGCTATTAATTACCAAGGTCGCCCGTTCCGCGAGTCCATCCGCGAAAATCGTGGTATGTACTGGGGTCTCGTCGGCGTTGCCTGCGTTGCTTTCTCCTGCGCTACGGAATTCGTACCCGAGATCAACGAGAAATTGCGCCTCGTTCCTTTCACATACGAGTTCAAGGTCATGATCACGAGTGTTATGGTCATCGACTATGCCGGCTGCTGGATCATTGAGAAGGGGCTGAAGGTGCTGTTCAGCGACTACAAGCCCAAAGATATTGCGATTCGGCGACCGGATCAACTTAAGAGGGAAGAAGAGCGCAAGAGGCTGGAGGAGGCGGAGGCGCAAGCCAAGAAGAATGCGGAGTTGGAGGAGGCCGCTAGGAAGGCGGGGTTGGTGAGATAATGGGAGCGGAGTAGACAGGAGGGTGAATAGGCATTTTGAGCATAGCATTGGTTTTGGGACCGCTGAGCAATAGATGCGGGCGGTGTGTGTATCATATGGATCGCAATAGACTCCCTTCTTTTGACGATGATATTCGTGTCGCTTGCGAGTGCAGAACAGGTGATGTTGCGGGCCATGTGACTAGCATTGAGCTGGGGGAGTGATGTTGTCCACCGTCGCCCGTCCATGATTCCTTGGTCCCATTCTACGCCGCTAAGGCTCGTCTATATAAAGCCGGCCTTCTCGCGCTTTGTTCTGGCCCCTACACTTCTACCTTACTCTGGAGAGGACCAAAAGTTTCAAGATGATCTTGACATGGACTTCGCGAGTGAGGATCAAACAGCGTTCATCCAAGGTTATGGAGTACTGGACGGGAGACTAAAATCCGGGAGCTACTTTAAAGGGTGTCGTGGGAGGCGAGCAAAAAGCATTGCGCAAACAACATGTGTCCGCGAGTCTGCCTGAGATGTCAACCACAGATACATCGATGGAGTTCCATGCGTGTTTGGAGAAGAGGTTTAAAAATTCGCATGTGCTTGCGTGCCTGTCTCAAACTCCAGATGATGGGCGCAACATCACATGTGCGTAGGCGAGGAGGAGGACCAGAAGAATCCCAGCCAAGCGGCATGAGTCTGTGTGTCTGTCTGCGAGACAATGAAAAGTTACGGGTGAAGACGACATGTGCGCGTGGGAGGAGTACTAAAATCTACAAAAATATCTCATGTGGTTCTCTGCCCTGCAGTCCCAGAACTACAGATCCCTGAACTCAAGGAGAATGTGTTCGTGCGTGTGGAACCCCAGTTTTTACAATGGTCGGAAAATGTGGTACGGCGGTTCCAAAAGCAAAGCGGCTTACTTGATGCGCCGCTCTACGCGGCGAGCAAAAAAGACTGCGCTGATAACGATGTGCGTGCTCCTGAACCGGTGCTGAAATCAACCATTAGACAGCCCCGCGCGTCTCAAAACACTATCGGTATCGCAAGTGCGAACTAGACTCATTATGAGGTTTTCTTCGTCTTGCCTTGGGAAAAGGCTGTGGCATTGGGGAATGAGTGGGTTGTGGAGTAAGATCAAAATGGCGATCACAAGTCATATTTTCCCCGGCTTCAGGAGACAAAAGGCACGCCCAACTTCTCCATATGTGCTTGCGGAACAATCTCCAAAGTGAGAGGTCCAGCACGGTATGTCTGTTCTTTCAGGAGCGTAACATAAAGAGATTATGATCTCGATGACTCTTTGGCTCACCAAATGAGCAAGAAGCGGTCCCATGCGTGGACCAGTGGCTATGACTAAAAACAGCTGGTGGTCATCTCATGTGTTTGAGGAGTCTACAGGACAGGAAACATACCACAGCGAAGTATGATGTGCTTGTGGACTAGAAATAAAACAAGAACTCGAATTGGCATGTCTGGTAGAGAAATTATGGCAAGGGAAGGGCTGGACTTCCAGACAACGGCGGTTACTTCCCATATTGGAGGAGCACTGAAGCTTCGAAGGGATGCATGAATCAGTAGAGCGAGAAAAGAACCCAATTATGCTCTAGAAACGTGTTACTGGGAGTACATATATCAAGATCAAGGCGAAACGTTTCAAATTATAAGACAAATCGAAAGATGCATGTGAAGTGGACTAATGTCGGAAACAACGAACACTCCCATCAGTCATTCGTTCTTTTAACTCCTATCCGCACTCGCACCCATATTCGCCAAACAAAACTCCACCGCCGCTCTTACAAGCGTCTTCCAAACCTCAAACTCCATCTCGTTTCTCGGAGCGTATGCAAAAGTGTAACCCCAAGGGAGCCTCCCGCCACCACTCAACCTATGCCTCCTCCCCCATCCCGTCTCGATGACACTCTTCTGATCTCCGAGGCTCATGATCAAGTGCGTGCTACCATCTGGGGGATGAATGTGAATGATCTCTCCCCGCGTCGAACGATACACAACCGGCTTCTCGGCATCAGAAAGCGAAGCAAAGCTCTTAATGCCAACGGCGGGCACAGGGCCCTCTAGGACCGATTTCTGGGTCTGTAGGACAGTGTTATGCGACGCAACCAGAGTATCGAGATACGTATACATAGCCTGCTTCATCTTTTCGCTAGCAATGTCGCTCGTCTGTCGCTGAGGAGCCACGAAGTTCGGAATTTGCGGTGCTTTGTTTCCGGGTCGCCACTTCAAGGCGCGTGCAGCATCCTGCGGGAGGAAATGCTCTTTGTCATGGGGACCTGCCACGATGTCGATGTTGTATGGTGCAGGTACTGTAACGTCCTTGCGAGATATGCGAGTCATTTTGAGTTGTGTGTACCAGCCCCAGAAGGTTGGGGGGAGACCGTGCGGTCCTAAAGAAACGTAGTTCCGGTAGTCTTGGTATGCAATGGTGGCGAAGATGAGGGCCAAAGCTCCGGCAGTTGCCAGAAGTGGACGCTCGGTGATAGCTGTTTGAATCTGTGCTGCCATCTTGGGGGTCACTCTTTGTGATACTTGAGTTTGGTGTATAATCGAAAAATGAATAGTGGATGCTGGATGATCAACACATGTGCACTTGGAAGGAATGGTCGTCATTAAATACCTAGGTATACGTTAATGATGAAGGTCGTGCAGATAGTCCTTTCCTCCGACGGAGATATCTTCTCCGAGTGATTTGCTCATGTCTGACAGTAAAGTAGTGTTCATAGGATAGAGGTGTGGCTGAACGACGACACTAGAGACGATCGCATCGGAGATCGCATCGGATCCGATATCGGAAGCCGAGCATGTTACAAACTTCGTGAAATCAACTGCGTTTCCCAGCCTTCTCCTCAAAACGCTGACTGCATCTTGACATGAAGTTCTGTAACATCTATGTACATCGGGAGAACTGGGTACCGTTACATACCCCGCCTAACCGACCTTCTCCGAATCTAATTGCCTGATAGGAAAGTTCACGCTCTCAAGGTTAGTCTTTCTAACTTCGTGGCCGTGCGCAGCCTGCACAAGTCCATCTAACCAATCTTGATGCCCTAATAGCATCACATTTGGTGCGTCCCTCGCCCATTGTTTGAATATCGGCCCGTTTTGAACCTCTTGCGTCAAGATCCTAACCCTATTCTTCTCGAGTTCCTCAACAATCCAAGCATGATACACCTCCAGCCCATCGTCGGTCGTGCTGTGCCAGGCAATTCTTCCAGCGGTACCCTGCTTCGGCACAACCGATTCCGTAATGGTGCAGGTGAGAGGAGGGAATCCGAACGTGCTGAATTTGAAGACCTTGCCTTCTTTCAGATAAGGACCAGATTCGGGCTCTGTGATTTGTGCGCAATTCTTGTAGTAAGATTTCCACTTCGAGATGTCGGCAAGGAGCTCCCAGATTTGTTGTGTGGAAAGGTCACGTGCGATGACTTCATTCGAAACGAAATTGTCCGTAGTCCCCGGCAAGAGATGTTCTGGCCAGATGATGCTCGACTGAGTCGCCATTGGAGAGGAGTATTTGTGGTGAGTATCGTACGTTGGGGACGTGGAGTTAACACTGCCTTGGGTGGAGGAGTAATGATGTACGACATGCATTTATCCGAAGAGTGGGGCTTGTACTAAAGTATACTAAAGTACAATAAGATACCCACCTCGCAGCTTGATCGATACCTAGCACAAAATTAGAAGTCTCGAAAGTGCTCGTACAACATAGCACCATTCTTATAGAATGCACATCAAAGAGATGTTGCAGGTACACATGTGCAGCTGTTGTTCGGCCTGTACGGTACTCAAGCTCAAGCTCGGCTATAACGACCATTTGGGAACTACGCTGGCGCAGCTGGGTAGGGGCGATTGCCGAATCGGCGCTACTGGCGGCAACGCAACCTGGAGATCAATTCTCAGGCTGCTGTATCTCTCAGAAAAGATCAGTTGAAGGGCCATGTCAAGCGCAGCAAAAATCAATTGAGCGAAGGCCGTTTACAATGTTTTCCTGCACCCATCAGTGGGCTTGCGCTCAACAATGGCTCTGTCCATGTCTTGATCCGGCCTCCTGACAATCGCATCAGGTATACGATGAAGTCTGATATGCGAAGCAAGTGGTGGTCGTGCGCGAGCAATGTGGTACGACGTATGAGACCAGGAAATTGCGTGAACCCCGAAAAGGCTACACCATTTCTTGGAGAAACATCATCAAGGATACCCGAACGCTTTAGCTCGCTCTCACGACGAGATCCAAGGAACATACGTCTCTATTACGCCCAAATTGCGCTTGATTGGGAACCAGAAGACGATGACCCGAACTAGTACAATTGGACTCATGCTCGAAGATAGCTCTAACCACACAGTTCATGTTCGCCCCTCATTGGAACATCTGCATCCGCGGTTGTCACTTCGGCCATTCAAAGCTCTTAGCGGGATCCACGTCACCAAAGATCGTTGGAACCCTTGCGTACTCGATATCTTCGCTGAGTCTCGCTGTGGTATGTCTATCTGCGGCAATGTTTAGTGAAGGTTCCGGTAGAGGCCGGTAGTACTCACAAGTCTGTCACTATCTGCGTTGTTCAATTGTGACACTGGCTTCATACGGTTATAGCTATATTAGTAGTTCTACGTTTCTTCGCTGGCGTCTTCACAGCGGGGAGCCTGTCCAAGGACTCAAAGATTGCTGACTGACTCGCGGGAAGCAGAGAAGCAATATGGCCCAATGTCACTGTATGCTGCAACACCGTTTCAAGGGTAGAGCGTACGCTCCCCCCAATTCTCAAACTTTCCTTAAGGCACGAAAACCAGCAGTAGGATAGTTACTTATTGCTAGCATGACGCATACTGTCGCCTGGCGGTGGGGATATGGTCTACCGTCTTCATCATGGTCATTTGAGTAGAAGACTTAGCATCTCTTCATTCGATTTCATACAAGCCAGTGATGTTGCGTCACAGAGCGCTACAGCAGGGCCTAACGCTTCCTCATCCCCGCTTAGGAAACAAACATGATTGTTGACTATAGAGATTGATGTTTGAAAGACAGCTTGTCAAGTCACCTGGGGCGAGTATCCTATTTGTACCAAAAGGTTCGGCTGCAACTAAGAAGAGGAGGTGGCTACAAACGAGCTTGTTGAGAAATGAGCGAGAGATCGAGCCTGAAACCCGCTCTAATACAAAGTCTCGCTCATCGATCTTTCCAATCGGAGATCATCCTAGCCCTGTTCGTGCAATGCCGTGCGGCAATCCCGCGGCGAAAATTTATCAAGATCCAACCGGGTTGAGTAAATGGATCCTGTGTCCTCGTTCGTGTGAAGAGCACTCGGAATATTGAAGGTTTATACAAGCAGTCTTGCCGCCTTTTTGTCACAGGGCGCTCCACTCCAGCGCTTTTGACAGCAAGTGATGCTGGCCGCAGGTACGAAGGCTAGATATCGTTAATTTCGCGGACAGATACGATATAAGGTAAGGCAACACAGTGCATCACGCAGCATATTGGTGTTTGTCGCTTCTGCACGTTGGTGATGTCAAACTCCGCCCGATGCGATACCTGACCAATCGGTCACGTGGCAGTTGACCGCCCTAGCTGTAACAGGTTAAAGCGTTCGCGCCTTGAACAAACAAACAGTGTATACTGCGCATTGCAAGAAAAAAGTCTCGCCGGCAACCTCAACTCCCAAGATGCCTCCGAAAGATCCTCGTCCGTTTCGCTTCTTGGATCTTCCCAAAGAATTGCGGCTTATGGTGTATGAGCGGCTTACCATCCGTCGCGTCAAGATCGCAGTCAACCTCAAGGAAAATCTTTGTGATGGCAGACCCAAGATCTTTATCTACAGCGAGACCGCGCCGACTGGGATCCTGGCAACTTGCCGTCAAGTGCATCAAGAGGTAAGATTCGCGCGTACCGATGAGTACGGACAAAGTGCATTTCTCCTATATCGTGAGCTGCAGCTAATGAAACGAATTCAAGGCATCTCCATACCTGGCGAAACTGAAGGCCGAGATCATGCAGTACCAGCCCAACATCGACCTTCACTGGGACTACCCTGAGTTCCTGTATTCCCTCCGCGAAATCGTGCATCCTTCGGGTCCATCGATCCCCAGCTATCTCGTTCAACAGCGGGTAGGTAAACATTTGGTTGGAACGGTTGGCATTGCACATTGATAAACATGTCCTAGCTTCATGAGTACTTCCCCTCCATCCATCCCGCCTCTCACCGCGCAGTGGTTCAATTAGTCGAACGTATAGCTAGTTTCCGCACGATTACGGTCGGTCATCCGGTGCCTATCTCGATGCGGGTGGTCTATATCTCGGGCGACGCTTTCAAGGTCTACAAGGTGAGCAGCTCGACACACTTTGCCTTCTACCGTCTGCTCGATGATTGTGAGTGGAACCATAAACGCGAGCGGAACTTGTACCTTGGTCTGGACGCCCCTGGGCCTGCAACACACTCAAGGACACCTCACAGTATCACCTTCGTGCGTGGAGCGTCTGTGTACGCCGTTAATATCGATAATGTGCTCGATGAGACGACAGAGTCACAGGATTGGTTCGTATTGCGCACCGGCGACGGAAGTGGATCGAACTGATATTATGATTCTTGTCTACGAGCTTCTACTGCACGAATGCTGTTAGGCAATCTGGAGCCAATTCTTGTGTAGTTGCTAGCGCCACGGAGTTACGCTGTCTGAGTATACGGACCCCGATGGGGGACCATGTATTAAGTTCGTCAAACATGCATGCGAGTAGTTCCTTGGTGTACACAAAGCCTTGTTCTTGTTCTTGGTGTTGCATTGCACTCTTTCCCATGTAGTGTTTAGTCGAGCAGTCCGTAGACCCAAGAACTCGCTTCTCTCACCAAGTCCAACTGCTTCCTAAGCAAACAGGTGACAATGCATTTATGTCTCTCCCAAATGAACCGCGGTTGGGCGCAGCGGTCGTCATGTTCCGTTTTCGGGCTCGTTTTGGTGTTTTGTGATCTTGGGGCCCCAAGTTGATCTTCGGTAATCATAATCCTTTGCACCGTAAAGAGAGCGTAGGGAAAGCTGTAAGGCTGGAAGCCAAGAGGACGAAGAACCTCATTGTGGAAGCGATGAGCCGTATGAATTTGCGAAGTCAAGCGAATTGCGAGAGCCGAGGACCTCGTGCGTTGGTCAAATTGAAGACTGCAGTCTGCGAGAACGGTGAGCGTGAAGTTCGCGGCTGGACAGGGATTGGGTACCACGTCGGCTAGCATGCAAATCTAGGTAAGAGAGTTTACAGTTAGGTCTATGATACTGAACTCTGACTGGAGCGTCACATGCCGCATGTCGGGTAAATGTAAGCTGCTGGCATGGGGTGCCGCGGCGATTCGCACCTCTACTGCAACATTTTCAATACCCACGCCACGATATAGTATTATGAGTTCACAAATGTACGATAGAGTGATTCAAGTCAGGATAGACCAAGAGTTTCTAATCTTATCTTTGTATCGGTCACTGTGTCTTGTTTGGTGATATTATGAGCATCTGTAGGGCGATTAATATTTGTTAGCATGGATTCACGTTGAGAGCTTTGAATGAGATTTGAATGACAATGAGCATTTGTGCCTACAACGATTCAGTGAGCACCAAGTAATGTAATGGGTAATGGTTAGAACCTCTAACCAATACCCAACTAAGCCCCCTTGCACTCACCAGTACGCCTCAACAATCAGACATACTACAAAGGGTTCCCCGTAAAGTTCGTAGCAAGCAGGTCCTTATTCCCAGGCACAATAAAAGGCTTCACTTTCGGTAGCGTGTCCAAAAACGCATCCTCGACCTTCAAGTGATCCTTCACAACTTGTTTAGGCGTAATCCCCAGCCACTGATTTACGCTAATATCCGCGTAACGCGAAGCCCGCAGCACCTCCAGGAAAATGAGCGTTTCATTGCCAGTGTTCTCGAGGTAGTGCGCGTTCGGTACGGGCACGTAGCCCACGTCGCCGGCGCTGAAGTCGAAGGTACGCGACGAGGAGGGGGCTTGGTAGACGGTGAGGCGGGCTTGGCCCTGAATGAAATAGGTCTGGAGAGTCAGTGGAAGTCGGGTTATAGCATGAAGAGGCCTGCATACCCATTCATCGGACGTGGTGTGCCAGTGCATCTCGCGCATCGCTCCAGGTTCGACGGTGACTAGGGCGGCGGAAAAGCCGCTGGCGATAGGGAAGGTCTCTGGGTCTAGGATCTTAATGCTTCCTCCTGGGACACGGTAGGGCTAATAGTTCTCGTCAGTGCCGTGGAAGGTCAACAAGGCGGTGGATAGTTACCTGCTGTTCAGACCAATGGAAGCTGTAGGTATTTTCCTTAGGAATTAATCCCGCAGGGCCGGTTTGGTTCTGTTTTTCGATGTCTTCAGGCGCTGGGGTGCCGGGGAAGATCCAGAGTTGCTTATCTGGGGCGTTCTTGAACGTGTCCAGCGAAGTGCGGAAGTTCTTCGCCACAACGGTCTCGGGAGTCCGGTCGATGAGCTCAGTGATCAGAAACGTGTTCTCTTCGGAGAACGCACCATCGGAAAAGACCAATAGAAACTCGCAGCCATTCTCAAAAGCCTGAATGGAATGTGGGATACCTGCGGGGAAAAACCAGACATCACCCTCGGTCACATCATCAATGAAGTTTTGGCCGTCCTCATTGACAGCGGCTATACGAGCACTACCATTGAGCATCAAGGCCCACTCAGCTGACTTATGCCAGTGGAGTTCGCGGTAAGCATTCGGTGACAGTCGCATGTCTACACCTGCCATGGCCGTAGCGATGGGAAGCTGATCTTGGTTTTGATTTCGGGCCCATCCGGCACCTGCGAGGCCGTGGCGATTGTGAGATAAAGCAAAAGGCCATTTGGCGTTCGCGACGTCGCCAGAGTCGGTGCCCGGCGGAATGAAGAGATCGCTGTTGAGGCGATCGTATGCCTCCGTCCTGCACGACTGTGTCAAATTACGTTCTATATGTCACGCTATGGAAAAGGCTTACCTCGGTCCAGGATCGGTAGGGCCAGTTGTTCCACCCCGGATAGGCTGTGGATTCTTGACTTTGGAGAGGTCGATGAAGAGGCCTAGGTCCGCATCTTCCGACTGGCCAGGTGCAAGTTCGAATTCATCTGGTGGGATCTCTGTGGATGGAGATTTCGAAACATGATTCGACGAGTCGTATCCCACTAAATCTGGAGATGGTCGCAAACTGCCTGAAGCTCCAGGGGGCCCAAAAACGGGGTCGACGGCGCTAGAAGAAGCTTGAGGAGCTGGAGCTGCCCATGTCTGCGAAATGCAGATGAGTAGTGAGGCCTGTAAGCTCTTCATTATGAAGCTTGTAAGAAGAAAATCTTGAGCAAAGGGTCTTGTGTGGTCTGCCGAAAGACTTTCTGAGGAAGGCGCAGGACGATGTATGCTGCACCTGCTTCTAGTATTTATACTCACATCTTGTAAAAAGGAGGAGTCTCGGGGCTGTTTGCGCCCCTCGGTGCCGAGTTTCCGCCACGCTCGCATATGCTCGGACGGACTCGATCCCCATGATCTGGAGTCATCTCCATGATACTCCCAGTAGGAGATTGCAAGGTATAGGCCCAACGCTGAGATGAGCGCTAATGGGATCCATCCAGGATGCAGGCGGTGTAAGGTTTAGACTGGCCAAAACAAGATTGGGCACAGATGATCGCAATGTTGTGGAGAAGTGGGAGTAGCGGTTGCTGGTGCGTTAGCGAAGTCATAGTAGCAAGCGTGATAATTATAGCAGTGCCAATTGAAACGATCCTTGCTCAAGGTATATGGTGATGATTATGATGCAATCAGCAGATTTGTACACCTACCTGCCTGGCGCCTTGCTTAGCACTATGGGCTCGTCGATGATGCATTCGCCCGAGTGACCTAGGCATACCTGTTGAACGATTCCCCTTATTTAAAGTGTTGCGTCAGCAGACGATAGTGTCCCTACCAAAAACGCAGATTCTGGAAAGGCGCGGGCCGAAAGCTTCCTACAAAGCACCAGGTACAGCATCCTCGGCATGTTTGCAGATATCTGCCGCAGCACTCGTCCCACCTACCAAGGCATCGTTATCCTGGCCGCGTGTCGATGACTGGGATGTAGACCAGGATTCAGTCGAAGTAGTCTGCTTAGGATAGACTACCTACCATAGTAGGTACGCTTAGGCCTTTATTCGCATTGTTTACTGTTTCTTGCACGATTCACGGCAAGGTTCTTCCGGGTATCAAGCTTTCAAACAAGCTTCCTAAGCATTACAACTAGCTCCCCACAGCCTAGCCGATACAATCTAGATCCATGTTAGCTTGTCTGATAATATATGACACATGCACCATTGTACCATGCTCTGGACGTAAGACAAAGCGGCCTTCAAGCCCATAGGCTGGCCTGACACTTACCATAGGTAATCATTCACATGCATCCAGTTAATACGTGTAGGAGGTAGCGCCTGAGGTGCTCTTGCAAGCAGAGCCTCATTGTCCGCGCGCGGAGATAAGGCACGGCCCTTGCCGAGCTATCCGCAAAGCGTTGTAGATCGCACTTCGGTCCTCATCTCCGACCTTCACGGTCAACATAATTCGCGCAAACGGTCAGAAAGCTTATGGATGCCCCGTATTTAGCGCCACCTCCACGGACGCCACGGCAAACGGGTTCAGCCGCGCAGCCATACGCTCTGAATCGAGTGTGGCGCGTTTCATCGGGAGAAAAAGTAGGTGCCGAACCGATTCCAAAGTATGCCTGCAATTGTGCAAGGCTATGTAAATTAGATCCGAGGGAAGGTGCTTGTCTCTCCTGCCAACGTGAAGACCGGCGATACAGTACCAGCCAATAAACATGGAAACGTGTAGTGGCTGGTGTACGATCGGTCGAGGCTGGTGGGGAGGCGACATATCGGAGACGGGCAGGAGAGACCAGGGTTGGGTAGTTGGCATGCTAAGATGGGAGAGTGCCGCGGACTTGCTGGCGGGGAATGTTTGAAGTGTCTCCAGCAACGTCTACGACACACGATCATAGGACCTGGAAAAGTGGACTTCCGTCCGCTCAGTCCTACACAAGCCTCTCGCGACAATGAATTGACCGAAACTAAGCAAATCCCTTTGTGCAATATTTGTAGCAGAGCATAAGGCACCTTGAGCCTCGCTCTCCCCGTCATCCCTCGATCCACCGCCCTCTCCACCTGCTCCACAAGGCCTGTGTCAAGCTCACAGACTTGACGGAATGCTTACGCTCCGGTACCGACACGAACACAACTGCCAAGGCTGGTACCGCATAGAGAAGGATCTATATTTACCCACGTCAGACAACAATGCCTTCATTCACGTTGCGCATGCCAGAGAAGAAAACTTGAGCGCTGCAAAATGTGTCATTACGGATGTGCATATTGGCACACCGCATCACCCAAGTTTGACATGGGAAGAACGCCCGCCCGGCCTTTGGGTTCAGAAGAAGCAAATTCGTCAATGGCAGCAACGCATATGTTACAAGCGTGGACGTCTTGTTTGGATCCAATGCTGCAGATCTGTGCTCTCAATGGACGATGATTTTATCGACACATGTGCGACCTAAAGGACAGTACTTCAATGATGAACAACATTCACCTCCGCCTCCTTAGTGCAGTATAGTATGGTAAACCGACTGTTTCCCGCATAGAACGCTACTTATACGGATGAGCTACTCCCCACATGAAGTAAGTTAGGTGCCAGTTTCCAAAATTAGTAACAGCCTTTCTTGCATTCTGGGTCGCGCATTGTAAACGCAGTGACGAAAGCGGGGTAAAAAGAAGACAAAATCTCATCCTTGATCGAATAAAACCATGCAAACTGGCTGAACACTTTAGAAGCTGTATGGTTTCGGACTAGAACATTGAGTCTCCGGACATGAGCTTTCGCAGAGATGTGCGATGGAAAGTCGGCGTTTTCGCCGAATGAACCTCGGAGCAACGGCCGTGCTTCCCCACTACCCCTCATCATACATCTACGAGTGTTAGCGGAGATGCCCGCTAATACTTGTTCGTTACCTCAACTACTCATATTGATTCAATCTTTCAATTATACGTGCCCACCATGAAAGTCATCATCACTGGTGCCGGCGGATTCGTCGGTCAGACCCTTGCAAAGAAGCTCATCGAGACCTCTCCCGATGCGGAACTTATCTTAGCCGATGTGCAGGCGCCTCCGAACCCAACAAAGTCTACTAAAGTCGACTGTATTGGGGCGGACCTGACGAAGCCAGATGTCCGCAAGGCTTTGATAGATCGTTCGCCAGATGCCGTCTACATCCTCCACGGCATCATGTCGAGTGGCTCGGAAGCGAATCTTGAGCTGGGCTTGAGTGTGAACTTCGACAGCGTTCGTGGGCTCCTCGACACCATCAGAGAAAAGAAACCTGGAACCAAGGTCATCTTCACTTCCTCGTGCGCTGTCTTCGGAAGAGCGGCCGTCAAGAACGTCGCGACTGAGACGGATGTTGTTCCCATGCCTGAAAGCAGCTACGGGACACAAAAGCTGATGGTCGAATACCTCGTTAACGACTACTCAAGGAGAGGTCTTATCGATGGTAGAGTGGTGCGCCTGCCTACGGTCTTCGTCCGCGCTGGAGCTCCAACGGCTGCTGCTTCATCATTTGTATCGGGTATTGTGAGAGAACCAGTACACGGCCAAGAAAGCGAGTTACCCGTTGATCCTAATATTGGAATCTGGCTTGCGTCTCCTCGAACACTGGCTCACAACCTCGTCCATGCCCTGAATGTTCCTGCCGAGAAATTCGGTCATTTCCGAACGGTGCTCCTACCGGGCTACACAGCGACCAGTGGAGAGATCTTGGAGGCTCTCGAAAAGGTTGCTGGGAAAGAGACAAGAGCTCTGGTAAAGGAGAAGAGGGACGAGAAGATCGAGAAGATCGTGCTTAGCTGGCCGGGGAAGTACGATACCTCAAGAGCAAAGGAGCTAGGTTTCGCGGAAGACGTTGGCCTTGAGCAAACTATTAAGGATTTTATCGAAGGCGAGAAGTAGAATCAATGGACAACAAGCGGTTTGGGTGTTGTTCAGTAGGCAGCAGGCAATAATGAAGACGCGACCCAGGCAGAACAAAGCTAATCGAATGTGCTCTCCATTCTCGGCTAGCCTTTGCCCCTAAAGGGGAACGCCACGTGTGGCCCACTGTTCCTACGCTAGACATCGCCTTCCGGCTTGGAACTACCAATACAAAACCAGAATCATTGCAATTCTCTAGATGTCAATTTGAACTTCCACGACAGCACCTTGACTAGCCCATTTACGCTAGGACGGAAGCTGGTACCATGCATTGAAGGAAGTTGGGACAAATTTAAGCGTGTCGAACATCTTTATTCAATTCCATCCCATGGACTGGCTTATTTACGCATTCGCCGTAGGTGCAATCATCATTGGGATCGCCTTCCCCGCCCTTCGACCAGAGCGTTCATTTTTCCAACCAAAACCAAACATGAACGTGACACGATGCATTGAGCTGCACAACGAGATCGTCCGCTTAGGGTGGGAAGGCATGGGACAAGCTCCTGAAGATTTCCATCCCAAGACTTGGTTCGAGTACCATGGACAGGCAGCACAGAAAGCACGCCGGAAACTTTCGTCTGACCTTGTCGAGTTCCTACAAGGCGCGTACGAGGTTCCAGAATCCAATCAGCAGCACGGCGTGCAGTACTTTCACTACTACGCGACTGCGCTTCTGTCGCCTGGAGACGATATGTTTGCGCTCCTTCATGGACTCTGCAAGCCAACATGGGTGAACCAGTATGAGCAACATCATGGGAACTTGAAGGATGGTGGAGGCTTGGGGAGATACGTCAGGCTTTATTATGCGAACAATCTTGCTTCCCATCCAGAAGGACTAATGTAAGTACTCGCATGCGTTTGGAACACAACACTCGGATACTGACAAGGACCAAGTTTCGACCAAGAAAAGAACATGGCCATTATGTCCATGAGTATTCATGACAGCGATGGACTCTGTGATTCTGGTCGCATCAAGTGGTATCCACTGGAAGACATATTGGCAGCGTGGCTCGATATGATAAGGACAGGAAAAGTAAAAGCCGTGGGTCCTGACACGGAATTCAGACCCTGGGAATTAGCACCGTATACGGATTACCAAGTGAATGAAGCAGTCGAGGTCTTCGACAAGCTGGTAGCTGCTATCGAGGCGGCCATGCCCGCACAAGAACCGAAAGAACGTAACGTATCAGACAGTCTGATCGATAAAAGAACCCTCAACGCTGCACACATACCTGTCGGATTCGCATACGACTTTCTCACACGCGCTCGTCGTCCGAGTTTTTGCTTCATTGCTCCCGGCCTATCTCTGCCAACACCAAGTACCATCGCCGATCAACCCTTCTTCGGAGTCCTCGAAAGCGTCCGAGAGGACCATCGTGAATGGTTTGTTTCACCACCTCTCCTGCTTTTCCGCTCTTCCTTGATGTACAACCGTCCTTCGCCTCACCCTAACATATACCCTGAAGACGTCTTCGGTTATCCTTTCAGCCTCGAAACGTACCCTGCAGGTTTGTACTTCCACGAAGTTGACCAAGGGAACAACCAACATAGTGATGCCGTCTCCCTCGTTCTTCCTTACGCTATCGGTGGCAAGGGCTGGGGGCGGAAAGGTGATGGCACATTGTTCGGCGAGAATGTACATGATGAGCTGGCCAACTCGAAAAACCAATATGATGAGCTGTATCAAACTGGACGGCAGCCGTTCATCAAGAGTCACCCTGTCAGGCTGGTACAAGTACTCAAGAGCTGGGTCGCAATGATTGAGAGAGGCGATTGGAAAGTCGGTGCGGATGGTGTATCGAGTGGGATGAACGAGTGGAAGAAGGCAGATACCCGGAGTGGGTGGGGAAAATACTTCATCCCTCCTGAATGGTGATTGGTGTCATTGGAAGGCGAACAGTGATTCTGGACGCACATGAAGCTAGACAGATGACAATAGGTAGCCGCGGAAGTGTACCTCTACGCCAGTTTCATAGGTATTTCATGGGAATGCAGAGATACGCATGAGCACACAGCCTCAAACATATTCTTCCCGTGGTCAGCACATGAAGGGACAACCGCACGGCAACCTAAAATTAATGTGGTAAATTATATGCTGTAATAGGGTAATATATTGAAATCTACCTAAACAATGCCAGTAGGCGGCAAAACCGGGACCGGAGGGTATATGCAAGCCGTGTCGCAAATTCACCATAACGCCTTTGCCATGAACATCATCATCATATATCGTCGAGTTTTGGTCACACGTGTAAAATCTATAGCTCGCCCTTGGGAGCGCCTTTGATGTCGTCCTTGTCCACCACTACGAAGTCATCCTCCGCTGCTTCCGTCTTCTTTTTCTTCGAGGATGGCTCATCGGGGTGCTTCGGCTCGGTCGTAGGAGGGTCAGGCAGCTTGGCAGCAATCTCTGCCTCGTCGGTTGAGGTCTTCGTGGCCTCGTCCGCCTCCTCGGCGTCGGCTAACGGAGGGAAATGCTTGCTATTGCTTGGTATTAGCGACCATCCACATGTGCACATCGGAGAAACTTACGAGACATGCTTGTAGTAGATGTCTTGGTCTTTCTGTAGAAAATTGCAGAAGATAATTCGCTGTAGACCGTCGCCCTTCCCCTCATCTAGGAATTTGCGCACTTCCGACAAGGCATCGTTGCACGCCTTTACGTTCGGGTATGAGAAAACACCGGTGCTGATTGCCGGGAAAGCGATGCTCTTCAGATTGTTCTCGACGGCCAATTCCAGACCCCGACGATAGCAGCTCTTGAGCTTCGCCTCTGCCTCCGAGGAGCTGAGGGCATACCAGCGAGGACCCACGGCGTGTATAACCTTCTTCGAGGGGAGTTCGTAGCCGTCGGTAATTTTGGCGTCGCCTGCATCACAGCCGTCGAGCGTGCGACATTCCTTGACAAGATCGGGGCCTGCTGCACGGTGGATAGCACCGTCTACACCACCACCTCCAAGTAAGGACTCGTTCGCGGCGTTCACGATGGCGTCGATCGCTAGGAGGGTTATGTCTTGCTTTATGATCGAGATCTTGTCATTGTATGCGACATTTGGCTCGTACGACGAGGCCTGGTCTGAGGCGACTGGAATGCGGTTGAGCTTGTAGAGCAGGCTGAGCGTGGGGATCTCGTCGAGCTGAATAACATCGGCCATCTTGCGATTGACTCGTGAATAACGGCGTGATTTGAGTTGCAGAGCTCGTGTTGAAATCGCGGACAGATGAGACAGACGTGTACGGGGAACATACATGGGAGGTTTGAGCATGTGGGTGTCGCGCCTGCCTCGAGTGACGGCGCGGGGTTGGAGCTTGGGCCACCGCTGTGTTCACGACGCACGGGCCACTCATATTTGGATTCAGAGGTGACTGTGATGAGCAGTAATAGACGGATCTCAGTAGCGCAAACTTGGATTACCCAATTAGGCAGTTTGCCAGAAAGCTTGCTCATCACTCCAAGAACGTTGCTCGGTCGCACAACACTGCCACCATACTCTCTCCCTTTGCACGTCGTACATAGGCCATCTCGCTTATAGCAATACAGTAGTAGATATCCTGTTCCAAAATTTGACATGCTTACCTCATTGACGTCAACATGGTCCCGTCGGCACCCAACCCAAGGTCGTCACCTTGTACAGGCAATATTGCACCGCTTCATCGGTGAAGCCGAACTACCAGTCGATTCGAGCCCCGACCTTCCTAATAGACCTTCCTAATTGGGTCATGTGTAAGATCCCACTGGGTAATAAGCTCGAGCTAGAGGTACATCGCAGGGTATCCACCATGTGTAACCGTGTACGAGAATATCGCATGCACTCAAGATGCAGCATCGGGATCAGCGCTCGATGCTTCGAAAACATGATTTCTGAATCAGTATTAATATGATCATGAGATCCCTCTGCCTTATGTATGGTATACATTGACTCTCGATTGCTACAAACCAGAATATGAAGCCGGGCCCGGAATGCACCATTACCACGAGACGTAACGAATTGCGGATACCTCTCTCGGAAACCATGTTCTCGCAATACGTCCTAGCTCGCATGTTCTGTACCAAACTATGAGCTTCCCCACGTTCGATCCAATCGCCTTTAGCCGCAACGCGAATGACCACCATCTTACCAGCATGCGGGGTCACACAGACTCACACTCCCTGCCCTTTCCAACTGCCGGCATTCCATGTATAAAACCACCCTATGGATCTTGCGAGCCCATCTTCCCGGTCTATATTGCAATAATCCTCTCCCAGCATTCTACCTGCAATGAAGATCGCCGCCGGTGCCGTGGCACTGTTGACAGCCGCGCCTTGGAACGTAGCCGGCCTTTTGGTACATACCGCGCCTACGGCTACCATAGATGGTGGCATTATTGCCGGGACCACGACAAGGGTTCCAGGGTCGAAAGCCGTGGTTAACAAGTTTCTTGGGATTCCGTTCGCTGAGGCGCCGGTTGGGACTAGGAGATTCTCAGTGCCGCGACCGACGAGCTGGACGGGGTCGATCGATACGAAGGCCTTCAAGCCGGCTTGCATACAGGCGTTTAGTGAGTCCTCGGTCACAAATGAAGTTCCTGGGGAATCTGACTGACTGCGGCTGGAGGACCAATCGACGATCGCGATTTCATCCAAGACGTTTTCAGCATTCCGCGACCTGAAGAAAGTGAGGACTGTCTCTATCTCAACGTCTTCGCGCCAAAAATGCCTTGGAAGAAGTCGATGAGGAAGGCACGGTACCCGGTGCTCTACTGGATCTACGGCGGCGGGTTCAGCTTCGGCAACGCTGGGCAGCCCATATACGACGGCTCGCATTTTGCTGCACTCGAAGATGTGATTATTGTCTCTGTCAACTACCGCACCAATGTCTTCGGCTTTCCCATCGCACCCGACATCACCAATCTCACAGAGCGAAACCTAGGTTTGCTGGATCAGCGCGCGGGGCTAGCCTGGGTGCAAAAGAACATCCAAGCCTTTGGTGGAGACCCCAAACGCGTAACCATTTTTGGTCAATCTGCCGGCGCATATTCAGTCGACGTGCTCCTCACCGCGCCTTGGCCACACGGTCCGCCTTTCATCGCCGGAATCATGGAAAGCGGCACCTACTCCTACAATCCTCTTCCAAACTGCAACAACACCAACTTCGCGTCCTGGACCGACCTCGTCAAACGTCTCGAATGCGAGAATGCGACCTCGACTCTTGACTGCGTGAAAAGTGTCCCAGCCTCAAACATACGCTATGCCCAGGAAAAGTACAATATAGGGTTCGGCATGGCTGGTGACAACGTAACTATAGTTTGTGATCCGCGTCTCCGTCGCGAAGCCGGCAAGTTCGTCCGTGTCCCTGTCATCGGCGGGTCGGCCGTCGAAGACGGAAGCTACTACGCCGCGAAGAACGGCACTGATATCGATCGATACTTCAATACGATCTTCCCCAATGAGACAGCGCTCAAAGCAAAGATTCTCGACGCATATAAGCTGGATCCCTCAGAAGGGCGATTCGACAACATGAGCATTTTGACCCAGATTCATACTGATTGGAACTTTCACTGCGTGAGTACCTTTATCAAAGTCGATGACAAGGTATGGGAGTGTTGACAACGAGCAGCCCGCGGTCTTTCTAAGCAACTCCTCTCACCGCTACGTCCCAACCTATCGCTACCTCTTCAACTCTACCTTCCCGAACCAACGTTTCCGTAACCTCCCTGACAACCGCTGGCCTGTTGCTGCGCAAAAAGCGTACCATTCTTCCGAGATCCCTATCGTCTTCTCTACATACAACCTTACTAACGCGACAAGAGAGCAGAAACAGCTAAGCAATACGATGCGCAGAGCATGGGCGAATTTTGCGAGAGATCCGTGGAAACCGCCAATCGAAGGGTGGAGGACTTCGGGATTCAATGGCACTATTGTAATGGACTTCGGGATAGACGGAAAGGGCAAGTACAAGATCGGTAAAGATAGAACGGGGAAGTGCGACGCATGGAAAGACTATGTATGGAGCAAGCATTACTGATGTCTTGTGGCTTCCGCTTGGGATGTCAATCTAAATGTCTTATACCATTTCGAGGGCTCCGCATGCAACCGCGGTCTTTTCAGTCTTGTGTGCTTCTGTATCCGATATAATGCAAACCGAAACTGCTTATTCGCAATTCTAGGTTCGCCTCCTCCTCTAGCCTTGACATTGTATACTGACTATGTGGCAGCCGGTCATTCAAAGTCTTCATCGCTTTACAATGCTTACAAGTGAAGCAACGTGCTCGCTGGTACAGCCTATCAGATCTTCTAGAGCTGAGATTTCGAAGGTGAGCAGACTCATAGGTGAGTAGACTAGATGAAAGGGTCGAGAAGATGGGATGAATTCACCAGCTATGTCTGCGTGACGAGTCAACCTCGCATCGTGTGATCGCGACAATGCCATCGGATGACACTCTCACCCCTTTAAAAAGCTTTCCCTACACATTAACCTGCATCATCACCGACACGGAGACTCAACTCAGAGATACAACCACCAGACAAGAAGTCTCAACTGTCAAAATCGTTTCAGTTCCATACCTTACGCTTCCGGCGACGTTGTCCAAGATGGAGCACTTTGCCAATCCTGGTGTTGCGCCTTCGCGTTCAACTTCTAATCAATACATCCGAGGCCCCTCGGGTCGCCTGAGGACCTTTCGACCCAATTCCAACCAGTCTAATGAGGCTTTGGTGCCACCTGGTCGGTATGTTCCATCTGGTCGCTACATCCCCGGACCTCACGGTCTCCGCCTTCGGGATCTTTCTAGCCTTCCCGAAGAGCTCTTAGTGCCGAATGAGCAGGATGCTCACGCCGTCCTCCATCGTACCATTCCACGCGCAGTGCCGGCTCTGACGTACAAGCAACTCTACACCATTTTCAACTCTGCAAAGGTCGAAGTTAACACCCCCCATGGCTTGTTTAAACCAGAGCTTTCGCGGGTTCTGCGTTCAAACCTACGCGATGGTATGATTGAATGCTCCCAGGGCGAAGGCTCGCCGCAACAGATTCTTCAAGTTCGTCTCGACACCGAACGCGATATGGTCAACCAATGGAATCTGGTCAACCGCGGGACGGCTGGCGAGTATTATGAACAGTATCTCTCCCCTTGTAGGCGCGCTGCAGTCGAAGCTGGTGTCCAATTCCTACAGGCGCCACCGCTTGAGCCCGTGTATGTGAATCTCGAGCAGGCCAATGGCGGTATACAGTCCTTGTCGATGGGCAATGAGGTTGCGTCGCACCTACAACCGACGCAAGCATGGTCAGCTGCAACACCAAAGAAGCGTGCGGGGGACTTTGTTGAGCCTACACCAACAGCACCTAAGAAGCGTGCGAAGTCGCCCAACGCGTCCGCTACAGCCCCAACAACCCCGACAGAGTATGCACAGAATGGCTTGGAGCAAGATTTGTCCAATATCACGCCAAATGAGCGCGCCACCATCTCCTCTGAGCCGTCTGTTACAACTCCAACTAAGACCCCTCGTAGAAAGGGTGCTTTGTCCCCGACCTTCGATCTTCTGCGAGACACCCCCAGCTGTAACGTCCCCTTCCCGAGGATCAGCAATCGACCAGCCAACGTCACTGTCGTCGAACTGCTCGTTTTCCTGCCTCAATGGCTGAGGAGCACCGATGTGATCGCGCGCGTCGCTTCAAACGGCTGTAGTTGCGCTCTGATTACGAAGATTGTGAACGCCCATCGAACCACAGCAGCCCCTACTTACCACAACTACTGGTTCCACCTCATCGCGCGTTACATGCGCGCTCGCGGCGATCAGACTGCCAACGGCGGCCACGACTACCGCAAGTGGAGCTTTAGCAACCACAATCCTCTCGCGAACCATAACACCAACTCGATCAATATCGCGGGCTTCCGTACAAACTTTCAGATCGAAGGTCGACATCATAACGTGATCCGCGACAAGAACACCAATCCTATCCTCTTCCGCGACCTCGCCAAGGCTATCAAGCAGTGGCCTTCTGGCGATGACGCGCTGAACTTGACCCGCTGCATCCAGTATGCCGTCAATCATCCTGCCGAGGAGTGGATCTTTCCGAATGACTTCGAGCGGATGACCCAGCAACTCTCCGATTCTTCGACCTTCGGCGTCGCAGTCACCCCGCATCACACCGACCGGGCAGCCTTCGCGCGTTGGAAGGGTCGTCGTACCTAAAGATGTACCAAACACATGCGCGTAAGACGCAGCAAAGCGCAGCAAGGCAGCCAGCCAGTTGTTAAGATGAGGGTACGCAACAACGCGAAAGCGTGTATTCCACCGAAGTAAAGCCTAATCGTGCGAACTCGGCAGATAACATGTTCAACTTTTTCTCGAAGTTGGCCAAAGCGGTGACTGCGCGATAGACTGGAACCATTCGACCTTGTTCAAGTTTTCTTATTTCTCTGCTTCGACTCCTTCCTTCAATCCCTTTTCTATGCTTGCTTCTTCACTTGTTCACCGAGTCTTAAAAGCAATGCGACCTTTGCACTCTTTTGTAAAGCTTTCCGTCATGGAACGCTGTGTTCCGAAGGGGACAAGCTGTTTGGAATAGAATTATTGGATACACTCCTGTTCATCACTTTTCTGCTACATTCATTACATTCATAGAATAGAAATCAAACTGATTTTTGTTAATCCCTCCCTTCATTAATTCACGTGCTGTAATAATACGACTGTGAGATGGCCCATACTTGAAAAAACAAGTGAGAACTGTGAATTCTGCTGCACCCTGCTTGACTATGATGGAGGTTGCACGCCCACATCCTAGTTTCGTCTCCACAGTCTGGACAAAAATTATGTCTCACAACTGATTCAAAACTGGTGCAATCCATTAAACGGGCTGATCGAGCAGATTTGGATTGAAATTTGCGCGTAGATTTGCTGCATAAATCGTGGTTTGAGAAACATGACATTCTTGCTCATCCACTTGAGACTCCAGAACATGTACGATGGTATGGATGGCTGCTTGCATTATTTCCACACAATTAGTCTCTCGGCCATTGGTGCTGTTTAGGTACATTCGTCCTTTGTCTAGTAACAACGCTCTACGAGTCTTTGTCTTACCCATCAGCTCAAGGCGGGACACTGATCCCAAAGCGGGATACAACACAAGGCCATCGAAAAGGAGTTCCTGTTTACCGAGGCATACGCGGCGGAAACGGCAATTGGCCAGTCTGCGAATTGTCAGTAAGCTTTGAACGACGACAAGGTGCGGAGTGTGTCTAGATTGAGTTTGCTAAGTGACACTTCCGTCTTTTGTGTCAGTATATGAGTTTGACGTGAGAACAAACATGCCTCGCAGCAAATCGCGACCACTGTTTTGATCTCAGAAACTTTGTTGAGATCGTTTGCTCGTCTCCGAAATTCGTTTTTCTTGTCGTTATATACCATAACACGAAGACATACAAAGTCCTCTCATCCCTCCCATATGCTTCAGACTGTCTTCGCGCTGGAAAGATGTATATTCATTATACAGCCTATTTATTATATTCTTTAAGATCCAGAAGGCTATGCTGGGCTTCAGGCGTTGGGCATGGGTTTTGGGGAACATGCCATTGAACACCGTTTACCGAACGGACTATATGTCATTATCAGGTCAATCGACACCAAGGTACCCACCACCACGCCAGAAGATAGTTCTCGAAACGGTCATACTAATTGTCAGATGGTCGTTGTTCTGTACTCTTGGCCAGATGGATTATCTCCAATCCTCAGATTCCGGGCCCTCAGCCGCGCCATCAGATCCGTGTGCATGTGGGCAGCTCTACAGTTGCAGATCGCCATTCAAAAGACTCTATCAACTTGGTCTTTAGGTTGAGGGAAGACAATGGGAACGCGTCGACACGTGATCACATCGTGTGTACGCGTTGTGTTGACATGATGGAGCCTCAACTTCGCTCTCCCAGAGCTTTATATATACGATGATAATACTTTTCATACTCTCCACAGAGAATTAACACTCTACACTCAACTCTTTAACGAGAAACCCTCTTTGTGTTTTGAGCAGGACTCAAAATCACGACTCCGAAATCGACATCTCGGAATTTCACACAAATCCTTAGTCAAAATGTCCCAGAACCAACGATCAGCTCCGGTCCAGGCTCGTCATGCTACCACACACCAGCAAGTGTGGAACCTGACATTGCAAGCGAACCTGAATATCATGCAACGATATGATACCGAAAGGCCCCGTCTTGGGGAGGCACTCCGTCGGAACATACAGAGTGCCCAAGTGGCTTTGGGGCAACATAACCGTAACCAATCGCCTCATTATATTCTAGAAGAATTTATCTTCTACGAGTTCTCAATCCTAGAGAACTGGAATCTCACACGTCTTGGATACACCGTGAGCTTCGATGAGCCTGAGGGTCGTTACGACCTCTTCGACGATAGCGTCGACTTTCCGTTGCGAAGTGCGGCACGACAGGCTGGAATAACGGTGCAAGCGCGGTCATGGCTGCGTGTCCGCTCGCACCCTCAGCCACCACCTGAGCACGACAGGATTGTGCAAGATTTCATGCGTAGCCCCTATGCTGACTTGACTGCCTCTGCAAGGCAGGTCTTGTACCAACGTGGATTTGGGCCTCTGCTCGATGGAAATCAGCAGCAGCCGCCTGTACCTGCTCCGGTGCAACAACCTGTAGGTGTACTAGCTCCTCAGCCGGCTGTACGGCCTCCCAGAGTTGTCGCCAGTCCTCCGTCTGTTCATGGAGCCTCGAATCGTCTACATGCACCGGCATCAATAGATCCTCGCCACCGAGCAGACGTTTTGCCTCCTTTGGTTCCACAGGCTGCCCAGGTTGCTCGTCCGATTCCTCAAGTTGTGCAACCTCAACCTCCAATTGCACCCGCTGTTAGGCCCACAGCTCGACCAGCGCCAGCGCCAGCGTCCGCAGCTCCAGCCCCCCCAGCCCTTCCAGCAGCCCCAGCGGCTTCAGCAGTTCAGGCAGCGGCCCAGCAGGCGACAGGTACGCAGCGGGGGCAACACGTCGGAATTAAGGACGCCCCATCACCCAACCTGCCTTTCCCAGCGAATGCAAAAATCACGCTGCCAGAGATGTTCGCCTTCACTCCGCAGTGTCTGCGAAGCGTCGATGTGATCAACCGGGTCTGGCAGAACGGTGGTGGGCAGAAGGCTCTCGCAAACATGGTTACGGCCCATCGAAAGAATCCTGTCGCGGCCAACACCCTCTGGCATATCATCAAGCCCGAGTTGGAAGCCAGGCACCCAGGTCGAAAAGCTCGGGATCATCCTAGGAACCTTAACTATCGTCGAGATAGTATCAATGTGACTGTACTGCGTCTTAGGACGATGACACAAGCCAATGGTGCAAAGCGAGGGGATCGTCATATGTACCCTAGCCATTCGATCCCCTTCAGGCAGCTTGCGGACAACGTGAAGCACTTTCCCACGGGATCCGACGCCCTTGACCTGACTCGTTGTGTGCAGTACGTGGTAGTCCATCCGGATCAATGCAACCATCTGATGTTCCCGGATGATTATGATGCCGTGCTGGCGATAGTCGGTGGTGGTGCTCCAGTCACAAACCAGCATTGGGACGGAGCTGCGATCACTCGTTGGGCCGGCACCATTGGCGGTAATCGTGCTCAGGGCAAGGATGCAACGTGGGAAACTGAATGCGCTCAACACAAAGCTATGTATTGGCCGCCGAACCCGGCTGCACCAGTACCTGCCGCGAACAACGGCATGCCAGCCGCGGGCCCAGCACTAGCAGCACTACCAGTACCACCAGCACCGGCCGTACAAGCCCCTGTAGCGCCGTTGCCCTCAGTCCATGGATCAAGGAAGCGTCCTCGTAACGACCATCGGCACGATGCACCAGTAGCTGCCCCTAACGACGATGGACCGCCCATCATGAAGCGTCCGCGTACACAGCATCCTAACGGACCTCCTGTTGCTAACGGTGGTCCCTCCGCGCAGATTCTGCCCATCGAGCCCCTGGAAGAGGAGGCGAGGATTGAGAGGGCACGGCAGATGATGATGTCTGGCCAACCTGTCGTGCATCAAGGCCTTCCTGATTACCAGCAAGGTCTTGGGCGCCCAGCGGTCCTGCATCATCAGGATTACCCACAGCTCCTGGGGTATTTGCAGCATGCAGGGCCTCCACAGTATCCTGGAAGTTTTCAGCATCCTGGACCTGTTCCACATCAAGAGGGGCGCTTCGTAAATGACCGCGTGCCAGTCGGTTCTAAACCTCTGGAGAACTCGATCCCGGCAGGTGGATGGCTCCTACAGCAGCCGGTGTTCCCACACCCTTCAGGAGGTCCATCGTCTGAAGAACCTCCACAGCATGAGGGGGATCAGTACCAGCCTTACGATGGCCATGTATATGGATACCACCCTCAGCTGGAGGACCAGCTGCCTGCAATCGGCGACAACGCGATGTTCGACGGGAACCCGAGCAACGGCGAAGTCCAGGAGTACGGCGAGGACCAAGGGTACGGTGGTCATCAGCAGCGACCGGTGCAGCAATATGCCCTGAATCAGCCACAGGACGTGCCCGAAGGTTACGCGCCGGCTAGGCCATACGTTCCGCCTGAGCATTATAATACATCAGCTCAGCAGGAAGTCTGGAACCAGGAGGAAAGCTTCGACCAACAAGACGTGCCTGAAGGTTACGCCCCGGCTATGCCATACGTTCCGCCGGAGCATCATCATGCATCACCTCAGCGGGTATTCTGGAACCAGGAAGAAGGCTCCGACCAGGAAGACGTGGCCGATCAGCAGAATTCCGGTTCGGTACCTCATTCGCCGGAGCCGTCGAAGAAACGCGCCCGTCGGAGTGAAGACGATGGAATCAGCCCAAGGCCTTACGGTAGGAAGCGCGCTCGCACATCAGAGCCTGACCACACCTCCGCGCCTGCTCCCACCTCCGAGATTGATCCCACCGCCGAGAGCGACGCAACATCTGAGAGCTCATATGACGGGGACAGCATCACGGAAGAAGAACTCGACTCCATCTTTCCTGATCCTTGAGTCACTGTGACTGCATGGATCCAAGCTCTCTGTACGTTTCGGCGTATCGTTCTTTTTCCTTTTTTTTATATCACAGTTGAGCTCTTCACCTACAAACTTGCTTAAGACTTAAGAGTAATCCGTCATAGGGCGTTTCTAAGGTCAAAATAGCTGGATGTGGGCGAGGTGATACTCACTTTACTTGTAGGAATATGGGATAGCATTGTGGCTTGAGATATAATCTCGCCACTGATGTAAACTCAATATTCCGATGATGAGCAAGGTTCGCCTAGACGATAGGTGGGCTGTGATATACTGATCGCAAGTTGTCGGCCTCTTTTGCTTGCTGTGGAAACTATTTCAAGACATTCCGTTTGTTTAGATGGGTTAAGATGCGTTGGAAAGGTCAACTGGCCAAGGGTTTGAGAATGGTACTTGAATGAACTATTAAATGAGAACAACTTATATGAGCCCATTAATTCCATTTATGTTCTGTGTTAATAATGTTCGTAGTGACGGCTGTGTTATGAGGATATAATTGTTTCCGCTGGAGTTTTGTCGGTGCTTTCCACAAGTTTTGCGGCCACCACCCCTGGGAACAGAAAAGCATAGTGTGGCTTTCTTAGCTATCCTACATGTCTAATATCGGTCCCAGTGTCGCGAGCTACCCTACGAGACGAGCTAAATTCCTAAGTATAACCTCTTTAAAGTCTCTTTTATAGGCCTACGGATCCACACTCAATCCTTACTATCTTTGAGTATTATTCTACTGGGGTACTACTAGTCGAAGCAATTTTCAGGGTCCTGATCATGCTATCGATCTTTTCATTCATACCTTGATTTGCTTCTTCGCTCGACTACCCCTGCTATAATACAATATAAATAACTCTTGCATAATCGGAATACCAGAGTGAATCTACTATCGTCAGGGAATCTGTTTTCGAATTTTCAAAGCATCTTAGCTTAGTAACGACGATCCCGAGAGTTTCTCTGATGTAATCAAAGCGCGTTTCAGAGCCTGGCGTGATCCTTGGCAGAATAAGCGAGCTGATATAAATCTGTATTGTATATTCAGTAATCATGCCAGCTGTGGCGCACGGTAGCCTCGATTCTAGAAGTGTCTTAGGGCACGTGCTGTTTCTATTTTGGTCTTTGCCGCGGTGCGGCGATGCCGCGAAGCGGGCGCCCGTTCGTCGTATCCTGCTGTCGTGTCACATCACCAACACTGAGTTAATACAACAAGCTAACATGGACAGAGCCAGCCAGGCACTGGCAGCAGGTGTTCCTCCTAGTATGCTGAAATTGTTCCGTTTCTTAGCAGATTATCATAATGTGCCATACACGATAGTTAAGTATTGTAAAAACGAGCGCCCTTTGATTAAAGAGAAAGCCTAGGGCCAGCAGTATCTCTACCCTTAGGAGGTGAAAGCCCTTGCTAAATAGGCAGTATGTTAAGATGCAGTTAGTCGCCCTATACAGATAAAGTATCTATGTTTGATAGCCTTTAGTCTCGCCTGCTAACAGGACCTAGCAGACAGGCTAAGCAAGCCTCCTGTTACAAGGGGGTTCCACGTACCTAACCCAGGCCGGCCTTGCGGGTATTCAGTGATCGAGAGCGGATGGACAATAAGGGTGTGAGAATATCCCAACCTTGCTATCGAAGGCAAGGTAACAATCGTATAAGAAGACTGATAGATCTTAGTGTAAAAGATGTGCTTCAATTTCGACTAAGCAGTTTGACTATGAAGAATAGGAAACGTTCAGAGAATGTCCCCGACTTTATACCAGTCGTCCTAGTCCTTACTATCATCTGTTTCCTTGTTGGAGTCCTGTTAAGTTTCTAAGGTCCCGGGACCTCCTCAGATCCCTGGGGTCCTTAACTTATGCCATCTTGTTACGTGACCCTGAGGTCCCGCCAAGTCCTCGAACCTGTCCGGCCTCGTCACGTGACGTCGGCAGCTGTGGCTTCCAATGGGCATCGTAGATGCTTACCCTTTGTTCTTCATCATAAGCATCATCTCCCCTCGCGCCATTTCCTGTCAGTTCCCTTTCGTGTGCCGCTGTGATCGTAACATATATTAAGCTAATTAGACTATGCATCCTACCCCTAGATAGTATTATATATTCTTAAATAGTAGCTATACTAACTCTTATCTTAGCTTAGAGTAGCTTAAGCGCGTGTTTAATTACTAGACTAAATAGTGAGCTAAGCATAAACTTTAAATACTGTAACGCGTAAAACGCGCACCAGCAAAAGAGAACTCTAATTACTAATACGTAATAGATAGTGTAATGGGGCCTTCTTAATACTGTGGCAAGCCGCAGCCCAGTTAGGGTTCTAGTGAGAGATGAGTAGCGTATAGGGTTGTATAAGTTATATATAGGTAAGCGTTAATTAATTACTATAATAAGAATATATTACTAAAGACTTAAAGGTAATCTTCTGTAAGAAAACTAGATATAGTAAACTATATTATAAATTAATAATAAGAGATTACTAGTAGGAATCTATTATCTCTATATACTACTATCTAACTAAGGCTTTATAGGCTCTATATATAGATCTTATAGATCTAGGCTTTATAGCTCTGCCCTACAAATTTATAAATTTAATTATATAACCCTAATTATGTGTTTATATTATACTTAGTATTTAACCTATAATTATAATACTTATTCTTATAATCTAACTAGTTACTGCTGTTATTATATTAGTTTCTATAATTCTATTATAGTATAGTTGTTACAGGGCCTTCCTATTGCTGTGGTAAGCCGCGGCCCAGTTAGGGTTCTAGTAAGAGATAAGTAGTGTATAGGTTTATATAAGTTATATATAGGTAAGCGTTAATTAATTACTATAATAAGAATATGTTGCCAAAGACTTAAAGGTAATTTTCTATAAAAAAACTAGATACAGTATACTGTATTATAGATTAATAATAAGGAATTATAAGTAGAAATCTATTATCTCTATATACTACTATCTAATAAAGGCTCTGTAGGCTCTATATATAGATCCTATAAATCTAGGCTCTATAGCTCTATCCTATAGATTTATAGATCTAATTATATAACTTTAATTACGTGTTTATATTATGCTTAGCATCTAACCTATAATTATAATACTTATTCTTATAATCTAACTAGTTGCTGCTGTTATTATATTGGTTTCTATACTTCTGTTGCGGCGTAGCAGCCGTAATAATAGTAGCTATAATACTATCTCCCCCTTCTATATTTTTAGCCTAAAGATTTATCTGTTACAGAGGTTATACTATATTAGTAGGATAAGCCCTATTATATAGTAGTTTATTATTACCCTTTATACCTTCTTATAAAACTAATAAATAACTTACTCTTACTAATAAGATAGGTTATTATAAATTTCTAGCTATACCTTATTCTTATTATAATAGGCTTAAAATTTCTTATATACTTTTATTATATAATATATCTAGGCGTTCTGCTTATAAAGCCTATATTTATTCTAATATTTAAGGTTCTTATAACGTTAATAGTGTATCTATTACTAAAAGTATATAGTTAGTTATAGTTCTTTTTTTAAAACTAATTATTTTTAGTGTATAATACTAGTTATTCCTAAGCTAAAATTTAAGCTAAACTAGCTAAGGCTAAGAAGGCTTAAAAAGTAATTTTAGATACTTTAGCTATAGCCTAAGCTAAGGTATTATAACTTTAGAAGTAGAAGGAGCTTCTTAATAAGTAAGAGAATTAATAGTTAGTATTTCTAGAGGCTAAGCTAAATTAGAAAGAAGTAGAGCTAAAAGTAGCTAGTTTATAGAATAGTCTAAAGAAGAGTAAAGTAGTTTCTTAAAATACTACTTATACCTTCTCTAATAGTAGTAATCTTTATAGTTTACTATAAGGTAATTTAGCCCTTAGTCTAATATCTCTAGGCTTTCTTTAAGAAATTAGTTTAGTTAATATTTCTTTAACTTCTTAAGGTAGTTAAGGTTACTTTCTAGTTTTTAAATATTATTTTATAGGTTTCCCTTCTTATTGCGTTCTAGCTATTTAACTCTATAGTAATTCTAACTATTTACTAGTTAGTATCTATTAATACTTACTACTTTTTATTTTTCTTACTACTCTCTATATATATCTATAAACTATAGGTTCTATATTCTATAGTGCCTTTTCTAAGAGGGCTATGTAGAATACTAGGTATATTTTTATACTATTTAAAAGTTATAATTTAAATAAAAGTAGAGTAATTTACTCTAGAATCTTATATAGTCTAATTTTTAAGTAGTTTAGTCTATTTAATAGTTGTTTACTAGCAATATTTTTTTATAGTAGCTAGACTTTCTCTCTCTTCTCTAGCGTAGGCGTAGGCTTATACTTAAGATTATAGTATTTTTCTATTTTTTCTTATAGAAATATAGTGTTAAACTCCTGAAGGGTAGCTAGTTCTAAAAGGGTTAAGGTTAGTTCTTGGGCAAGACAACTAAGAGGGGAAAGAAAAGTCTTATTAATATAGAAGTATTTTATAAAGTATAATAAGTTAATAAGAGAGCCTAAGTAAATCTAAATAATAGATTAATAAATAGGTTAAATATAAGTATAGAGAGCCTATTCTTATATTCCTATATACTTAGTATAATTAGCTTTCTAATTATACTAATTAAGGTAATTAATACTTACTTAGTAATTAATATATAGTCTGCTTAGTGTGCTTAGTACACTAAGGCTACTAATTACTCTAATTAAGTTAAATAACTAATAGACTGTGCCGTATTATATTAAAGGAAAATAATTATATATATAGATCTTAGTAACTGTTTATCCTAGATTCTAATATTACCTCTCCCCTTTTTAGAATCTATTCTTAGATTATATAATTTTATCTTATACCTAGTTATAATTAGAGTGGACTCTATATTATAAGTAGTATTAGCCTATTTATAATATGCCTAAGCAACTTATATCTTCTAGTACTACTTACTACTACCTTCTAGCAGATTTTATTAACTCCTTTAGTAAAGCTATAGTTAAGAAGTATATAACCTATACTTAATATTACTATATATGTAAAGTTTACGTTTATTCTAGGAAATATAGTAAGTATATTTATTATAGCTAGTGTTGCAATATTTATATATTAAAATCTAAGTTTAAGCGTTTGCTTGCGGAGAAAGAGAAATTATAAGTATAAATAAAAAAATTAAGAGAAATGCAAGAGGCTGTGTTTAAGGCCTATAAAAAGGTATTAGAGAAATTATAGGTTACTTGCATATATAAAGATTAATTACGTTAGTAAATAGATTTATTAGATAAGCGCGCTAAGAATGCAATAGCTATAAAGAAGCGTAATATTAAAAAGGCAGAATTATAAGAAATCTTAGAATTCTAACTTTCTCTAAATAAGATTTTATTTAGTTCTACTTTATCTCCTGCTACCTAAGGTACCTTTGAGAGTTTTTCTAATAAGTTCTAGAAGTATTTACTGCCATTACTTTCCTAAGTCTATCTTATTTATAGTATTTAGTAATCTTTTATTAACAGTTACCTAGATAATTAATAGGTTTCTAGGTATTTTTGCTATATAGGTATCCTTTCTACTTAATAAGGTATTCTGTGGTTCTGTTCTTCTAATATTTTAATAGAATATTTTTAACTTTAAATTTGTTTTCTTTCTCTAGTTTATAATAGAAGGTAGTTTTAACTAATATATTAGGGTCCGCTAGTTCTAGTCGGTCTATATAGAATACTAGGTATATCTTTATATCTAGTGGTAATTCTAACTTATAGTTTACTAGTAATATTTGTTTAGAAATATAAAATAGTCTAATTTTAATATAATCTAGTTTTTTGTGCTTTTTTTTCTAAGTTTAAAGATTCTTTATAAGTAGATATACTTTATCCCCCTTCTTTAGCTAAGGTACTATTTTCTATTTTTAATTTATATAAGAAATTACTTACTATTAAGCTTTCTTAAGGTTTTCTTAGAGTTCTTTATAAATATTTTTTATTTTCTTAGCCATTTTAATGGCTTGTTCTGTTTGGATGTTTATAGAAAATATTTAATTAAAAAGATATAGGTATTTACTATAATTTGTATAAAATAGTGTATAGCCTATTACAGCTAATACCTTATTATTATATACTAGTTATACTATTAGTAGTAAGAAAATCTAGTTATTTCTTTAGTTATTGTAGTAGATGCGTAGGTATATTTCTATTATTTAGTTTATATATTCTGTTTGTCCGTCTGTCTGTGGGTAATATGCTATTAATAACTTTCTTTTTATTCTAATAAGTGCTATAAGTATTATCTAATAATTTAATATAAAGAGCTTATCTTTATTGCTTATAATTGTCTTTGGAATTCTATAGTATCTAATAAGTTAATCTAGGATAAGGAAAGTAAGTTTCTTAGCTATAGTTATTTTAAGGTATAGTATTAACTTAATGTACTTTATAAGTTAATATACAATTACTAGAATAGTATTGTATTTAATTTCTATAACTAGGTTTTTAAATTTTAGTAATTCTATAATAAAGTCTATTGCAATATCTTTCTATAGGGCTGTTAGTATTTTAATTGCTTATATTTCCCTATATTTAAGATATATTATATATTTATTTTTCTAGTAGTCTGTATATTTGCGTATAAAGTCTGTTACTATTTTCTTAATTCCTTTAAAGCTGTAGTTTTATTAGATAAGTTCTATTATTTTCTTAATGCCCGGGTGTCCGTATATAGAGTTATTATAGTATTATTAAATAATCTTAGTTTGCAATTCCTTTAGTACTTCTCTAGTGGCTATAAGGAGTTAATTAAGTTCTACTGTTAATTCTAGAGATCTGTCCTTAGTTTTATAAAGAATTATAGAGAAGGTCTTAACCTTTTCTTCTACTAAATTACTTTATCTACTAAGTATATCTACTTGTTTATTTTCTTTTTCTGTGTTAGGATCCGGGACGGACAGTTACTAGGATCTATATATATAATTATTTTTCTTTAATATAATACGGCACAGTCTATTAGTTATATAACTTAATTAAAGTAATTAGTAGCCTTAGTGTACTAAGCATACTAAGTAGACTATATATTAATTACTAAGTAAGTGTTAATTACCTTAATTAGTATAATTAGAAAGCTAATTATACTAAGTATATAGGAATATAAGAATGGGCTCTTTATACTTATATTTAACCTATTTATTAATCTATTATTTAGATTTACTTAGGCTCCCTTATTAACTTATTACACTTTATAAAATACTTCTATATTAATAAGACTTCTCTTTCCCCTCTTAGTTGTCTTACCTAAGAACTAACCTTAACCCTTTTAGAACTAGCTACCCTTTAGAAGTTTAACATTCTACTATATAGATTATTCTAAACTTATACTGTCTAGTAGTCTATAACTATCTTTATTGTCTTAGTATAAGTTTCTTTATTATTGTAAACCTTAGAAGGTTCTTATAGTCTATATAGATTTCTAGCGTTAAGCAACTAAAAGTATAGATTCTTTAGTATTTTAAAGCTTTTATAATTATGTAGAGTTCTTTATTATATATATTATATTGTGTTTCTGCATTATTAAATTTATATAAGTAGTAGGCAATTAGGTGCTATTTACTATCTTATTCTTACTTTATATATACGCCTAGCGTGAGGTCGCTAGTATTTATTTTAAAGTATAGTAGTTCTCCGTCTCTAAAGTGTATAAGAACTAGTTCTATAATATATACTATTTTTAGAAGTTAGAATAATATTCTGTACTTTATTGTCTATATAAAAGGTATATTCTTTTTTATAAGGTTTATTAGTAGTATTATAACCTTTACATAGTCCTTAATAAACTGTCTGTTAAATCTATAGAATTCTAAGAATTCTTAGATATTCTTTATATTCTTTAGTATTAGCCAGTTCTTAATATATTTAACTTTGCTTAGTACTATCTTAATTCTATTTATAGTAATAATGTGTCCTAGAAATTTAAGTTATTTAACGTTGAATTAGCATTTCTTAAGTTTAATTTATAGGTATGCCTTATCTAGGGCTCTTAGTACTGTCTGTATGTATAATATATAGTTAGATTTATTTTTAGAAAAGATAAGAATGTCGTCTATATATATAATAATAAATATATCTAGGTATTTATAGAGTATATAATTAATAAGTGCTTAAAAGGCTACTAGTGCATTAGTAAGTCTAAATGGTATAACCTTATATTTAAATAGTCTATAGTGTAATCTAAACACTGTTTTCTATTCTTTACCTTTTTTTATTCTAATAAGGTAGTATCTATCTTATAAGTCTATTATTATAAAGACCTTAGCTCTTAAGAGTTAATCTTAGAGCTCTAAGATATTTAGTAATAGGTATTAATTCTTAATTGTTATGTTATTAAGTCTTTAGTAGTTAATATATAGTCGTGGTAATCTATCCTTCTTTATAATAAATATAAAGGGACTTACTGCAGGTAACTTTAATAGTTATATATACCCTTTTATAAGGTTTGTCTTAATAAATTCTTTTTTCTATTATAGCTCTTTTCCTAATTTGCTGTATAGTAGTCTAAAGGGTAGTGTCTTCCCTTCTTTTAGGTCTATTATAAGATTCTAGAGTTAATATTCTAGTAGGTTTACCTTACTAATCTTCTCTATAAATATATATATCTATGCTTTATATTCTTTTAGTATTTTAAGGGGTGTACTATTGTCCTCCTTCTTACACTTTATAACCTAGTAGTTTCTACTAGTGTCTACTAAGGGTACTTTCTATTTTTTAACTTTCTATTGTATTATATTGTTAATAACTCTCTTATTACTATTAAACTTTGTTTTGCGCGGCTTTGCTTATAATATATATTTATAGCAATTAAAGGATAGTTTTTTAAACCCTAGTTAATATGTGGGTTATATATCTTTAACTAAGGTAATTCTAGAATAATCTTGTGTACTAAGTCTTTTAATATATCTAGGCTAATTTATTTCTTATATCCTTAGATATTTAGAATTATTTAACCTCTTTTGTAATCTAAGGCATCTTAGGTATTAGAGTTCTATTTAATATAGAGTGTATAGGGTTCTTTCTTATTTAGTATAATAAGTTCTACTTTTCTTACTATTTAGTATAATATAAAATTTCTCTCTACTTTAGAATCTATAAGAGCTTTTATTATAATCTTTAAGCTAAACTAGTAGCTTAATTAATACTATACTTTTAAGGGTATTTAGTTCTCTAAAGGTGTCTTCTTCCTAAGTTATAGCATTTATAGGCTTTATAGGCCTCTAGGGCTAAAACTTATCTAAAAAAAATTATAGCTTTCTACTATTAAATACTCCTCTTATTTAGCTTTCTATATTCTTTTTAATCTTACTGTCTTTGCCAGCTCTTTCTCCTTCTATTAGTTATTATAGCTTCTTTTCTACTATTTGTATCAATCTAGAGGCTTTATTATTATTTATTAGGTCTAATTCCTTATGCATTAATAATTATTTATAGGATATTAGAATTCTTTTAAACCTATAAATATACTTATTATTAATAACTTACTAGTCTATATTTAAATAGGTTTCTATTCTTCTTGTGTATAAGCTATTATATAGTATAGTAAGTACTATATTCTAAGTATTATTTATATTAGAAAATATAGTTATTTATATTTATTCTATAGATGCTTATTATATTTATTAATTAGGTAGTTATACTATCCTAGCAGTATTATTGCTTACACTATAGTTACTTACCTCTATATAATTCTTTGCTTAGTAGTAATTAGGCACTAATTATATTTATATATTACCTATTAGATATTTATGTAATACAGGTGTTAATAGTCTAGGTAGTACTATAGTAAGTATTTAGATCCTTATTTTAGAAGTTTATATTAGGGTTTTAGTAAGTATATTAGTGGTCGCCTATTCTCTATTATCTAATATAACAATTTCTGTTTGGCGTTAGTTATAATGTTCTAGTAGTATAGAGAATAAAGATAATTATTATAGGTAGAAGTATTGCTTCTCTATCCCTTAGTTAATTTGCAGTTTATTAAGTAGTTCTATATATTTAATAGTTAGTAAAGGTTATTTCCTTACCCTTTGCTTACAGGTAAGGTATTAGAAACTATTAGATTAGTTTAATATCTTATCTTAGTCTTTCTCTGTGTCCTTATATAGTTGTAAATCCTAGAAATCCTCTAATTCTAATCTATTAAGCTTTAACTTACTAATAGTGTCTATAACTATCTATTCTTTATTCTTTTATTCTGTGAATAGATAGTATATTTAACTATCTAATAACCTTATTCTTAGATCTACAGTTCCTGTAATATAGCCTAGTTTATATATATAAAATATGCGTATTTAGTCCCTAGTAGGTTCTATCTAAATACACTAGGTAGGCTTTTAAGGGCCTAATTCTTTTCTTTTCCTCTTACTTAAGTAATTAAACTAACACCTTCTATTAGCTAGTAGCTATAAGAATCTTATAATTATTGTAGTCCCTTTAGTAGCGCCCTATAGACTATAGGCGGCTGTTATCTAAAGCTAATATTTTATAGGTTTTGTTAAAATTCTTATTATAGGGCAAACTATTCTCTATTAATCTAATTAATTTATTATATAGTTTATTAAGGTTCCTAATAACTTTCTACTATATAGAAGTTCCTTATATACGATCTCTTAAGTCCTTATTTATATATAATTATTAGGGACTTATTATCCTAGTTAAGCTATATAGTATACTTTCTAAATTCTACTGCTATTTGGCTGTAATTATTTCTATATAATAGTTTAGATTTTGCGTGCTATAATATCTATTTTATTAGTAATTCTAAATATCTGCTTAAGATATTTCTTAAAATTAGAGTAGTCTTTAATAATATTAACTATATTAGTATAATTATTAATACATTCTTTATCTTTATTTTTGTGGTCTATTTTAAGATACTTAGTAATATAGTTAAATCTATTCTCCGGTCTTCTTACATATATAGCTGTAAAGATAACTTTCTTCTAGCTAGTAAGTCTTTACCTAGTTTATAGAAGTATAAGTCTAATTAGAGAATCTAGATATTAGTATAGTTATAATTACTATAATATAAGTTAGGTTTATATACTTTACTCTTAGAGTTGCCTATTAGAGTAACAGCAATAGTGTCTAAAGCTGTAGAAGAGGTAGAAGTTCTTATTATTATATTAAGAGTATTTAAGATATTAACTTCCTAAAGGGTAGCTAGTCCTAAAAGGGTTAAGGTTAGTTTTCGGGTAAGATAACTAAGAGGGGAAAGGGGAGTCTTATTAATATAGAAGTATCTTATAAAGTGTAATAAGTTAATAAGGGAGCCTAAGTAAATCTAAATAATAGATTAATAAATAGGTTAAATATAAGTATAGAGAGCCTATCCTTATATTCCTATATACTTAGTATAATTAGCTTTCTAATTATACTAATTAAGGTGATTAATATTTACTTAGTAATTAATATGCGGTCTGCTTAGTATACTTAGTACACTAAGGCTACTAATTACTCTAATTAAGTTATATAACTAATAAACCGTGCCGTATTATATTAAAGGAAAATAATTACATGTGTGGATTCTAGTAACTATCCGTCCCGGATTCTAATATATAGCATCTTACTAGAGTTAGCTATAAATTTATATAATTTTCTTAGCCTATTATTCTCTATCTATACTCTAAGACCTTATAGTTCTAGATACTTAGTAGACTGCTAAGTTAAATCTATAGTTTATAAAGAATAGTAAAACTCTAATAGCACTATATTATAAGCTATTATAGGCTAGTTATACTATAGGAAGTAACTCTACCTAGTTATTCTATTAGTAGTTTAAGTAATACCTAAGAAACTATTCTACTATTTAATTTATTTATTCTGTCTACCTATCCGTTTGCAGGTAATAAGCTATTAATATACTATACTTAATATCTATAAGGGTAAATATAGTTTACTAGAACTTAGATATAAAGTAGATATCTTTATTTATAATAATTTTATTTAGAGATCTATATTATACTATTACTATAAAAGTAAAGTAGAAAGCTATATATTCTGCCTTATTAACCTCTTTATATAGTAGAAAGTATATATACTTAGTTACTTTATTAATAATAACTATAATTCTATTATATTCTACCTTATTATCTAGGTCTTTAGATTTTAGTAGTTCTATAATAAAGTCTATTATAAATATGCCCTATAGTTAATTAGAAACTTCTATAAGTTATAGTTATTTATATAGTATATGCCTATTTAGTTTATTTTAGTAATAGTTAGCGCAGTTATATAAGACTTCTGTAACTATCTATTAGGCTTAAGGAAAATAGTAGTCCCTTATTAGTTATTCTAATATTTATTTAATTCTCTAGTAGCTATGTACTAGTGCCTTATAGAATTATCTTATAAACTTATATTAGATTTTAGTAGGGATAAAGATTCTATTAAAGACTTTATAAATATTATCTTTATACTTTATTCCTATAGGTAGATAACTTATATTTTTATTACTAATTACTGTTTCTTTCTTAATCTAGTTATACTATATACTAGTCTAGGTTTCTATTATTACTACTAGTTTTAGTATATTATAGATAATAGTACTATCTTTATTAAATTAGAGTAGGGCCTCTAATACTTTAGCTTTTTCTTATAAGTTAGGTCTTCTACTTAAAGTATCTATCTAAAGGTTTTCTATTCCTTAGGTGTATATAATTTTAAAATTATATATTAATAGGGTCTGTGCCTATCTTACTTACTAGAGTATAAGGGCCTTATTTATTATAAATCCTATTAAGTTCTTATAGTCTAAAAAGACTAGCGTTTAGTATTTTATATCTTAGAGGTAAGTTTGCCATTTCTTAAATACTTTAACTATTGTGTTACAATTACAACAGATTAAGACCTAGTAAAGGGAAATAATTATATATAAAATATTAGTAATACCTTTATTACTAACTAAAGAATAGACACTAGTTAATAGGGCTAATTAGCTAAGGCGTTATATAACTAGAATTCTACTAAAAGAGTAGAATTTTAAAAGTAAGCTAGCTTAGTAGAATTACTTAAGATACTCTTACTAAGGGGATATAATTTTCTAGAGTATAGTAGAGTAAGGGATTATAAGAATAATAAAAAATAGTATATAGTCTAGAGGGACTTTAGTATCTTTTATATTCTTTATAGTTAATTCTTCTATAGTTAAAATTAAAGTATATCTTTTATATAAGATCTATTAGTCTTCTTATATAATTATTACCTTACTTTTTATAGCAGGGTTAGAATATTCTTATACCCCTTATTACTTATCTACTCTTATCTACTAAATACCTATAAGGCCGGCCTAGGTTAGGTATATAGAACCCCCTTATAATACTTTAACTATTCTATATTTAAGATATTATAGTAATACTCTTAAGCTTAACTAGGTTAAGGGCCCTAATAGAAAGTATAGCTTCTAGGCTAGTAACTAATCTAGCAGTACTACTAGCTACTTAGGCAGTAGAAATATAGAAACTCTAGGCTATAGTAAAAGTATTAATAGTACCTTCTACCCTAATAGTTATGCCGGCTAAAATACAGTTTAAAGTACTAGAGCTATATAATAGAGAGAAGATAGACCTTAAGACCTTTCTTACTAATATAAATTTATACTATTAATATAATTTTAATATATTTAGCAATAACTATACTAAGATATTAGCTACTAGATTGTATATAAAGAGTAAAGCCGCTTAATAGATAAGACCCTTAATAGATAACTTTCTAGCGTATAAGACTAGACCTAATAAATAGGAAGAAGAAACTACTAAGGTTTTTAAATTCTAAAAAGAATTTAAGAAATAAATTAAAGTTATATTTAGTAATATAGATAAGAAATAATAAGTAGAAAAATTAATTTAGCACCTTAAATAGAAAAGCTTAGCTAGTAAATATATAGCTAAATTCTATAAATTATAAGCCTAAATTATATAAGATAATACTCTGCTATAAGCAGCCTTCTATAATAGACTTAAGAAGACTATAAAGAATAAGCTAGTATATTATAGAAAAGCTAAAAGTTTTAAAGACTTAATTAAATTATTAGTTAAAGTAGACTAACGCCTATATAAATATTACCTAGAAAAGAAAGAACTAGAGAAGCCTATTATAGAATAAAAGGTAAACTTAAAAAAAACCTAATAAGAAGATAGGTAAGACAAGAATAGAGATATTATTATAAGGGATAAGGCTTAAGAAAAAAAGAAGTAAACCCTATAATAGAAAAAATAAGATAAAGTCTAAAGATAATACTTTTAAAAAAAAGTATATCTAACCTATAGTATATAAGAATACTTGAAGACTAATTACCCTAAGAAGACAGTTTAAGAAAAAAGGGCCTAGATTATTAGAATAGTAATAGTAACACTATATTCTAGAATACTAGAGTTAGGCAAGATTCTAGATAATACTATAATACTAGATTTTAAGAAAGAACCTTAGGAAACTTAACTAGCTAGCCCTAATAAATACCTAGATAAAGACGGCTATTAGGTTACCTAAGAGAATACTATAATATATAGGGTAACTAAGTAATAGTACTAAGTTTATAGAAAACTTAAGTATTAAGCTAAGAAATACTATACTAGAATAAAAATTATAGGACTAAATATATACTAAATATATAAATAGGCTATAATCTAATAAGAAAGAGTATAAGACCTAACTTAGTAACTTAGAATTAAAAATAAGTATGTATAAAATAAGTTCTAGTAATACTATACAATAGATTATACCTACTACTAAAACTAGAGAAACTAAGTATAGAAGACCCCTAGAAATAGGGAATACTATTAACTAAATAGAAATAAATATCTAGACTAAAGCTGTTATATATATAGGTTTAATAGGTAGGAGAGAAATTATAGACCCCTATTATAAAATATATACTTTATAAACAGCTACCCTATTTACTAGGAGTAGAAATATCTAATAGGAAACTAGCTATAAGGCCTAGAAAGATATAATAAGACCCTATAATATAAGTATATAGACTTATACCCTATTAGAAAAGATATAGACTATATAGAAACCTAAGAATAAATAAATTATAGATAACTAAAATACCTAAAATACCTTAGTAAGAAGAAGTCTATAGTAGTAGACTACCTAAATTTAAATTATAAGTTTATATTACACTAGGAGTGCATAATAATAAACTATAGGTACTATAAGAAAGAAGATAAGAAGTCTAAATATATCTAAATACTTATAGTAGAAAAATACTAGAGAAAGGTAATAGTAGAATACCCTTATAGTACCTTAAAAGCTAGGTTAAAGAATAGATACCTATAAAAGAGGGGGATTCTATATAACCCTTTTAGAATAGTATTAGAATAATCTAGGACTAACTACCCCCTTTATAAATAGTGTTACTATAAAGAAACCTATAACAAGATATAAGAGTAGTTAAAAAACTAAAACACTACTAGGTAAGAAGCCAAGCTAGTAAGGATATTCTAAAGGCTTATAGAGTAAAAGCTAATAGTACTATAAGACTATAAATAATAAAGTAAGTTATAATTAGAGAATTCTAAGTAGAAGCTTTAATAGACCCTAGTATAATAAAATATCTAATATTGCTAAAGGTAGTAAAAAAATATAATCTACTATATAGGAATAAGAAGGTACCTATATAGCTAAAGATAGCTAATAGTATAATATTCTAAAAGTATAGTAGAGGCTAGTTATATCTAGAAATAACACTATTACCTATTAGAATTAAGGGATTTAAGAGCTAATATAGCTTTACTATTATAAATTTAGGAAGCTTAGAAGCTATTATAGAATATAATTAGCTAATTATATATAACTCTAATATAGACTAGGTAAAGTAAATAATATAGAGCTAAAAAGTAATACTAAAAGTTACTAGAGCCTAATAACTATAATAGGTAAAACCTAGACCCTAGATACTTTAAAGAGTAGGTTAAATAAAAGACTAAAGAAATTTTAGCTGTAAGAATAGCTAAATTCTAAAAGAAAATTTTAAATAAGCTAGAATTATCTAGGTATAATGCTTAGACTTATAAGAAGAATTAAAGAAGATAACTATTTGCTAAAATATAAGAAGTATATAGAACTCTTTAAAGAAATTAAAAGAGAAAAACTCCCTAATTACTAGAAGTAGAATTATAAGATTCTCTAGTAAAGGTATAAAACTACAACTAGAATAGCTAAGGCTAATATTAGTAGATTAGGAATAGAAATTAAGGGAATACTTAAGAAAGAACCTAGTAAAAGGTTATATTTAAGATAGTTAGAGCCCTATAGTATTTTCTATCTTATAGGTACCTAAGAAAATAGTAAGCTATAACTCTATATAGATTATAGATAGCTAAATAACACTATAATTAAGAATTAGTACCCTCTACTATTAATTACAGAGCTTATAGATAGACTCTTAGAAACTAAGTAGTTTATAAAATTTAATATATGTAATAGGTATTACTATATATAAATAGTAAAAGAATATAAGTAAAAGACTATATTTAGACCTAGTTTAGTCTTATAAATATATAGTTATACCTTTTAGCTTAACTAACGTACCTATAACATTCTAGGCAGTTATTAATAAGGCCTTATATAAATACTTAGATATATTCTGTATAGTATACCTTAATAATATACTTATCTATTCTAGCGGGACGCTAGAGGAATATATAAATATATAAAGAAGGTACTTAAGAAGCTAAAGAGTATAAGTTACTCTTACACTCTAATAAATATAAGTTTTATATTATAAAAATAAGTACCTAAATTTATTATCTTAAGGGAAGAAGTGTCTATAATCTAAAGAAGATAGCTACTATATAAGAATAGCTAGTTTTAAGTTAGTAAAGAATCTAATTCTTTCTAGGTTTACTAACTTCTATTAGAAGTTTATTAAGAATATTCTAAGATAACAGTACTATTAATAGATCTTATAAAGAAAAAGAATAATAAGGTTATCTAGCTAATTATTAGAAGACTACTAAAGGTATTTAAAAGTTAAAGAAAATATTTCTTATAGTACCTTTACTCTAAATATTTAATCTAAAAAACCTATAAGGGTAGAAACAGATATATTAGATTATATACTAGAAGTAATTCTCTTATAACTAGATAAAGATAGAAAATAGAGACTAGTATTCTACTATTTCTAAAAGTTCTTAGGAGCAAACTTAACTATAATATTTATAATAAGAAACTACTAGTAGTAGTAGATGCCTTTAAATAGTAGAAAGTATAACTTATAGAAGTATACTATAAAATAGAGGTATAAATAGACTACTAGAACCTTACTAGCTTTATAATAACTAAGAAGCTTAACTAAAGATAAGTATAATAGGCAGAATTTCTAGTAAACTTTAACTTTATAATTTACTATTAACTAGGGACTCTTAATAGCGCAGCTAACGCCTTAAGTAGAAGATTAGACCTAATAGAAAATAAGGCTAACCTCTATAAACTGTATTATAAATATATAAATAGAATATTAAATATAACTAACTAAAGATTAAAGTATAAGCTGCCTCTTTCTAGTATATAGACCTAAGGTATATAACTTCTAAGATACTTCTAGCTCTCTAAGAAATAAAGAGAGGAGTAAATCTATTCTAGAATAGTTTTAATAAAACCTAAAGAGATTATAGATAAAGAATACTAGTAAAAGACTAATATATACCTATCTTAATTAGAAAGCTATATAAATTAAGAGAATAGAGATACCTAGGTATTAAAGAAATAATGTATTATTATAAATAAATATACTATTCTAAAACTTAAATAACTAGTTACTAAGAAAATAAGTAACTATTTAGATATTATAAAAATAAGCCTAAGAGACATAAGCCTTATAGACTTCTATAACTATACTAGCAGCTAAAAGGCTATAGTAAAGTATAATAATAGACTTTATAGTAAAGCTCTAAGATTACTATAGCTAGAAACTAGATAAATATATAATACTATTATAGTAATAGTAGATTAACTTACTAAGGCAGCAAAGTTTAGGCCTATAGAAAATTTATAATAGTAGAAGACCTTACTTATAAAGTTAATAATATACTATTTACAGAATATAGTCCACCTAAAGAATTTATTATAGATTGTAATAAACTCTTTATATCTAAATATTAGAACACGTTTATATATATATAGGATAAAAGAAAGCTATTAATAAGCTTCTACCTATAAATAGATAGATAAAGAATATAAATTAATACTAGAATAGTATCTATTCTATATTAATATAATAAGATAATTAGGTTAAACTCTTACCTACAGCGTAATTAGTATATAATAGTACTAGTTAGGTATAATAGGGTACTCCCCACACTATAAAACTATAGATATAAGCTAGTTACTTATTAAAATTAAAGAATATAGAAAGTATTTCTATAGAAGTATAGAATAAAGCTTAAAGAATAAGGGACCTATACTTATACTATAGAATAGAATTACCTATAAGCCCTCTTAGCATCTAAAATAAAATAAATAAAGGATTAGAGACTAACCTTTAAGAAGGGAATAAAGTTTTTCTATTCTAGAAAAATCTTAAAATAAAATAACTAAGTAAAAAACTAGATTACTTAAGGTAGAACCCTTTAAAGTATAAGAAACTAAAGGACTAGTTATAAATAAATTACTTCTACCTATAGGTACTAAAGTATATACTACCTTTTATAAAAACCTCAGAACTAGCACTACTAGACACTTAATTAAGACTTAGCTAAGCTAGAAGATAATAAGTATAAGGTTAAAAAATTAACCTATAAATAGTTAAGAGTTAGTAAAAATACCTAGTTAAATAGAAAGAATAGCTAGAGCAGTATAATACCTAAGAACTAAAAGAAAACCTTATAAACTATAAAGAGGTACTAAAGAACTTTTAAGCTATAATCTAAAAAGATTAATCTTAGAAAAGTAGTGCTCTAGAAAGGTTACTCTAAGGTTTAGGTAAAAGGTAAAAAAATTAAGTAAAGAAGTATTAGCCTATAACTAGCCTAGATTAGTTAAAGGTAAAGATGGCAATAAAATAAATAAAATATTAGTAACTTTACTCTTTAAGGCCTCCTTCTCTAAGTTCTCTATTATATTAGCTATATAAGTATTATATAGTAAGAATTACTTCTCTTCCTCTACTTAAGTAATTTTAAGGTAGAGGTAAGCAACCTTAGCTTCTATAAAAAAGAAGTAAGCTACTTCTAGTACTTTTTAGACTAGATATACTTCTACTCTTTCTTAGAAACTTAGAGGCTATACTTTATATAAACTATAATAATATAGTATACTTCCTAGTTATAGTATTATAAAATACTTAGAATTTTCTCCTTTATATAATAGTTGCACTTTATTTATATTTTTAGGCTACGCGAACGTACCTTATTAGTATAAGTATAATAATAGTTAGTTAAGAATTGTTTTGGTACCTTAGGTATAGTTAGGGAGCAAGAAAAGAAAAAGAATATAATAAGATAGAAGTTCTACCTTTAAAAGAAACTATGCTGCTAAAGGTTATAAAATAGTACTAAGGTCTTAGAATAATAACTCTAAAGAGAGGAATAATATTATAATTATAATAGATTAACCTAGTAAAGGGGATAATTTATATAAGTATATAGTAACACCTTTATTACTAACTAAAGGATAAACGCTAGTTAGTAGGGCTAATTAGCTAAGGTATTATATAACTAAAATTCTACTAAAAGGGTAGAATTCTAGGAGTAAGCTAGCTTAGCAGAATTACTTAAAATACTTTTACTAAGGGGATATAATCCCCTAGAGTATAATAAAGTAAGAAATTATAAGAATAATAAAGAATAGTATATAGTCTAAAAGAACTTTAGTATCTTTTATATTCTTTATAGTTAATTCTTCTATAGTTAAAATTAAAGTATATCTTCTATATAAGATCTATTAGTCTTTTTATATAATTATTACCTTACCTTCTATAGTAAGGTTAAAATATTCTTATACTATTTATTGTCTATATACTCTAGATTACTAAATACCTATAAGGCTAACCTAGGTTAGGTACGTAGAACTACCTTATAATAGTATATAGGTAGCACCTAAAAAAGAAGTATAAGGGATACTTAGTACTAGCCTCTAGACCTCTCTTATCTATTAAATATATAAAAGGGTAACCTTAGTATAAGTGCCCTAAGAATAAGTGCCCTTAGTATATAGCTAAAAAGATATAGATAAAGTATTAGCTAAAAGGTAAAAAAGCCTTAAGGGGTATATAGGGGCCACATATTATAATTTAGGGAGAATACTAAGGAAAACTAATTAGAGTAATAATTAATAGTAGAGTAATATAAAACTTTATCTCTAAGGACTTTGTAAAAGATAAAGGGCTCTACTATATTAATAAAATAGAGAAAAGGACTTTATTTAATATTAAGAGACTACCTTTTTAGAAACAAATCTATATAGAAACTATACTAGGGACCTTTCTATCTAAAGAACTAGTTATTAATAACTTTATTATAGACTTAGCTAAGATAGATAATTAATAAGATGTAATTTTAGAGATACTATAGCTAAAGTAGGTTAATCTAACTATTTACTAGAGAATAAAATAAGTCTAATACCTATATTAGTTAGTAGTAAGCAAGGAACTTACCCTAGAGATACTAGATTAATATTAGAAGTTTATAGATATCTTTAATAAACTAGAAGGATACCTTTTAGAATACACTAAATAGAACTATAAGATTAAACTAGAAGAAGAAAAATAACCTATATAGAGACTAGTATATAGGTTAACTAAATAGGAACTTAAGGTTACTAAATAATATATTAAAAATAACTTTAAATAAAAGTATATTAAACCTTCTTAGTTTTCTACTGCTTATAGGGTTACCTTTACAGAAAAGAAAGATAACCTAGAACTATAGTTTTATATTAACTTTAGAAAAATAAATACTATTATAATTAAGAATAGGTACCTATTACTCTTAATATTAGATTTATAAGACTAATTTTAAGATATAAAAATTTTTACCTACTTAGATATTGTTACGGCTGCTACGTCGCAACGGAATTACAGAAACTAACGTGATAATAGTAGTAACTAGTCGGATTATAAGGATAAGTATTATAATTATAGGTTAGATACTAAGCACAATATAGACATGTAATTAGAATTATATAATTAGATCTATAGATCTATAGAATAGAGCTATAGAGTCTAAATCTATAGAATCTATGTATAGAGCCTATAGAGCCTAGGTTAGATAGTAGTATATAGAGATAATAGATTACTACTAGTAATCCCTTATTATTAATCTATAATACAGTTTACTGTATCTAGTTTTCTTATAGAAGATTACCCTTAAGTCTTTAGTAATATATTTTTATTATAGTAATTAATTAACGTTTACACGTATATAACTTATATAACCCTATATGCTACTTATCCCTTAACAGAACCCTAACTAGGCTGCGCTTACTATAGTGTTAAGAAGGCCCATATACTTTAATAATTATGTTTTAAGAGTCTCTATAGGTATATACCTAAGTTACCCTTACTAAATAATAGCTCCTATAGTAAACCGACCAACGTTATTAGACCTAATAGACCTAGTCTAGATAAAAGAATAACTTAACTACCTAAATAAAGAAAACTAAAGGCAAAAAGATGCCTACAATAAGTTAGTAGAATAAGTAAGAGTTATATTAAAGAGGAAGGGGGAAGGAGCCAATAAAATAATAAAAAAATAAATCTAGTAAATAGAACTTAGAATAAGGAGTAGACCCTTAAAACTAGCTAATCTAAAAAAGTTTAATAGAATAAGGACTAAGCTTAGAGGGTTCCTAGCCTCTATATCCCTCTATTTAGATTTAAATTAAGAATACCTTAGAGAAGAAGATTAGAAAGTAGCTTATATAGTAACTTACTTTATAGATAAAGTAATAAACTAGTTTAATAGTTATCTTATAGACTAGAGGATAAACTAAATAGATAACTAAAAAATAGAAACTAACCTTATCTTTGTAAGTTATACCTACTTTAAGTAAAAGCTCTAACTAACCTTTAGTAATATTAACGCGGAACGTATAGCTAAATAAAAACTCTTAAAGCTTTAACAGACTAAAATAGTAGTAGCCTATATATTAGTATTTAAACAGCTGGCTAATAAAGTCTTAGACTATAGGGAATAAGCCCTAATACAGAAGTTCTATAAAGGACTTAAGTTAGATATTAGGTATAAGATAATTAGAATAGAGAAACTAATAACTTTATCTATAATAATTAAATAAGCTGTCTAAGTAGATAATACGTTATTTCTGTAGAAATAAGATAATAAAGAAGAAAGCAGATATAGTGTAAATAGCTAAAACTATAAAACCTATAATAAAGGGGATCTGATAGTCTTAGATACTAATAAAGAAAAGGGATTAAGTTAGAATATAATAAAGAAAAAGTAACACAAGAAAGGCGCTTACTTTAGCTATAGTAAAAAGGGCTATATTGCTAGAAACTGCCTAAATAAAAGCTAGGAAAAGTCTGTAAAAGGTACTAAAAAGAAACTAAAGAAGTTAGAAACCTTAAAGGAAACTAAAGAGAAACTAGCTAGTAGTAAGAAATATAAAACTACCTATTAGGCTAAGTATTTCTAAGACATATATATATTATATATAAAGATAAAAAAGGATACAGGATACTAGCCTATAGGAGAAAGGCTAGCGGCAACTTAAGAAGAATAAATAATTTTATAGCTTAAAAAGTAAAACGCCTAAGTTCTAGGATTCTATAATGCTAAAGATTTAGAAAGTAAATCTAATAATAATAAAGAAGATAGTAACTTAGATAAATTAGTAGATACTCTATTCTAGTTAACCTTAAGGGGAGATAAGCCTTTCTCCTTATTACTAGTATAGAAGATACCTATATCCCCTAGTAAGAACGTCTATATAGGGGGAGTTAAATACTTCTAGCCTATAGGACTAACGTATAAAGCGGCTAGACTAGTTAAGACTAAAGATATATAGTAAATAATTAAGGGCCTACACTTCTACTATAAGAATTTATATAGGGAAACTATCTATAAGGTTTATAAAAACTAGAAGATCTAGTTTCTATAAAATATAAAGTTTATAAGCTTTAATAAATAGGTAGAACGAAATATAGTTCTATTAAGGGAAATGCTAAATAAATAAGAATAGGCCTAAATTACTAATAAAATTAAGTAGGTAGATAAAGCTTATATACCTTAAGTTATAATAAAGTACTAGATTCTAATTAGAGAAGAACACTTAGATAGACTAATAGAACTAATAAAAGGGGATAATCCCTAAATACTAACTAAATACCTAGTATATTATAAGTTATTATAGATATTGTGCATTATAGACAATTACTTAATATACCTAACTCTAAAGAGAAAATATTGCGCCTTTCTAATATAGGTAATAGATAACCCCTATAATAACCTCGTTTTAAGGGACGAAGTATATAGATAGCACCTAGAAAAGAAGTGTAGGGGATACCTAGTACTAGCCCCTAGACCCCTCTTACTAATTAAATATATAAAAGGGCAACCTTAGTATAAGTACCCTAAAAATAAGTGCCCTTAGTATATAGCTAAGAAAATATAGATAAAGTATTAGCTAAAAGGTAAGAAAGCCTTAAGGGGTATATAGGGGCTGTATATTATAATTTAGGGAGAATACTAAGAAAAACTAATTAGAGTAATAATTAATAGTAGAGTAATATAAAACTTTATCTTAAAGAACTTTATAGAAGATAAAGGGCTCTACTATATTAATAAAATAGAGAAAAGGACCTTATTTAATATTAAGAGACTACCTTTTTAGGAGTAAATCTATATAGAAACTACACTAGAAACCTTTCTATCTAAAGGACTAGTTATTAATAACTTTATTATAGACTTAGCTAAGATAGATAATTAGTAAGACGTAATTTTAAAAATACTATAGCTAAAATAGGTTAACTTAACTATCTACTAGGGAATAAAACAAGTCTAATACCTATACTAGTTGGCAGCAAATAAGGAACTTACCCTAGGGATACTAGACTAGTACTAGAGGTTTGCGGATATCTTTAATAAACTAGAAGGATACCTTCCGGAACACGCTAAGTAGGACTGTAAGATTAGACTAGAGAAAGGAAAACAACCTATATAAAGACTAGTATATAAAATAATAGAGTAAGAGCTTAAGGTTACTAAATAATATATTAAGAATAACTTTAAATAGAAATATATTAGACCTTTTTAGTCTTCTGCCGCTTATAGAGTTACCTTTATAGAAAAGAAGAATAACCTAGAATTATAGTTCTATATTAACTTTAGAAAAATAAATACTATTATAATTAAGAACAGGTACCTATTACCCTTAATTTTAGATTTATAAAACTAACTCTAAAATATAAAGATCTTTACCTGCTTAGATATAAAGAATGTATACTACTAAATTAGAATAAAGAAAGGTAAGGAATAGAAAACCGCCTTTAGAACAAAGTTAGGGTTATTTAAGTATAATATTATGCCCTTTAGGCTTACTAACGCCCTAGCTATTTTTTAGAGATAAATTAACACTATACTCTAAGAATATATTAGTAAGTATACTATAGTATACCTAGATAATATCTTAATATACTTAAATAACAAATAAGACTACTAAAAGTATATAAAAGAAGTACTAAACTATATAAGTAAAGCTAAGCTATATCTAAAGCTTAAGAATATAAATTCTATATTACCTAACTATCTTTCTAGGGTTTATAGTAGAACCTGGAAGCTTAAGATTAAGTAAATAAAACTATAAGAAATTTTAAACTAGAGAAAACTAGAAAATATTAAGGACGTCTAATTCTTTTTAGAATTTTATAACTATTATAGGAAGTTTATTCTAGACTAGATAAAGATAATAGAGCCCCTTATAAGGCTAACAAAGAAAGAAGTACCCTTTAAATAAATAGATAATTGCTAATAAGTAATAGATTAACTTAAGAAAGAATTTACTAAGAAACCTATTTTATAAATCTTTAATTTCTGCTATCCCGCCATACTAGAGACAGATATATTAAATTTCGCTATAGAAGTATACTTACTCTAGTAAGATCTAGAAATAGACGAAAAACACCTATATAGCTATTACTTCTAAAAAATATAAAAGCTAAACTTAACTATAATATCTATAATAAAGAGATATTAGCAATAGTTAAAGTATTTAAGAAATAGAGAACTTACCTCTAAGAAGTAAAATACTAAACACTAGTTTTTTTAGACTATAAGAACTTAATAGGATTTATAATAAATAAGGCCCTTACACCCTAGTAAGTAAGATAGGCATAGACCCTATTAATATATAATTTTAAGATTATATATACCTAAGGGATAGAAAACCTTTAGGCAGACACCTTAAGTAGAAACCTAACTTATAAGGAAAAGCTAAAGTATTAGGGGCCCTACTTTAATTTAATAAAGACGGTACTATTATCTATAATATACTAAAGCTGGCGGTAATAATAGAAACCTAGACTAGTATATAGTACAACTAGATTAAAAAGAAAACAGCAATTAGTAATAAGAATATAAGCTACCTATCTATAGAATAAAATATAAGGATAATATTTATAAGGTCTTTAATAGAATCTTTATTTCTACTAAGATTTAATGTAAATTTGTAAGAAATTCTATAAGGCACCGGTATACAGCCACTAGGAATTAAATAATAATAAAATAACTAATAAGGACTACTACTTCTCTTAAGCCTAATAGATAGTTATAAAGTCTTATATAACTGCGCTAACTACTACTAAAATAAACTAAATAGGCACGCGCTATAGATAACTATAATTTATAAAAGTTTCTAATTAACTATAGGGTATAGTTAATAGACTTTATTACAGGACTACTAAAATTAAGGACCTAGACAATAAGGTAGAATATAATAGAATTATAGTTATTATTAATAAAGTAACTAAGTATTTACTTCTTACTATATAAAGAGGTTAGTAAAGTAGAGTATATAGCTTTCTACTTTACTTTTATAGTAATAGCACAATATAGAGAGCTGATAAAAATTATTATAGATAGATATTTACTTTACATCTAAGTTCTAGTAAATAGCATTTGCCCTTATAGGTATTAAGCATAGTATATTAACGCCTATTATCTATAAATAGATAGGCAGACAGAATAAATAAACTAGATAGTAGAATAGTTTCTTAGGTATTACCTAAACTATTAATAGAATAACTAGGTAGAGTTACTTTCTATAGTATAACTAGCCTATAATAGCTTATAATATAGCGCTACTAGAGTTTTACTATTCTTTATAAACTATAGATTTAACCTAGTAGCCTACTAAGTACTAGAACTATAAGGTCTTAGAGCATAGATAGAGAATAATAGGCTAAGAAATTATATAAATTTATAGCTAACTCTAGTAAACGCTATATTCCTATAAGAAAAAATAGGGAAATACTATAATTTTAAGTATAAGCCTACGCCTGTGCTAGAGAAGAGAAAGAAAGTCTAGCTACTATAAAAAAATATTGCTAGTAAACAACTATTAAATAAACTAGACTACCTAAAAATTAGACTATATAAGGTTCTAGAATAAATTACCCCGTTTTATTTAAACTTAACTTCTAAATAGTATAAAAATATACCTAGTGTTCTATATAGCCCTCTTAGAGAAGGCACTATAGAACGCAGAACCTATAGTTTATAAAGTAGATATATATAGGAATAGTAAGAAGAATAGGAAGTAGTAAGTATTAATAGATACTAACTAGTAAATAGTTAAATTACTATAAAGTTAAATAGCTAGAACATAAAAGAAGGGAAACCTATAAAATAATATCTAGAAACTAGAAAGTAACCTTAACTACCCTAAGAAGTTAGAGAATTTTAGTTAAACTAATCTTTAAAGAAAGCTAGAGATATTAGACTAAGAGCTAAACCGCCTTATAGTAAACTATAAAGATTGCCACTATTAGAGAAGTATAAGTAGTATTTTAAAAATACTTTACCCTTCTTAAAACTATTCTATAGACTAGCGGCCCTTAGTTCTACTTCTTCTAATTAGCTTAGCCTTAAGAAATACTAACTATTAATCTTCTGCTTATTAAGAAGTTTCTTCTACTTCTAAAGTTATAATACTTAGCTTAGGCTGTAGCTAAGTATCTAGAATTACTTCTTAAGCCTTCTTAGCCTTAGCTAGTTTAGCTTAAATTTTGGCTTAGAAGCAACTAGTATTACGCACTAAGAATAATTAGTTCTAAAAAGAAACTATAATAACTATATACTTTTAGTAATAGATACACTATTAATATTATAGAACCTTAAATATTAAATAAATATAGGCTTTATAAGCAGAACGCCTAGGTATATTATATAGTAAAAGTATATAAGAATTTTAAGCCTATTATAATAAGAATAAGGTATAGCTAGAAATCTATAATAACCTATTTATTAGTAAGAAGTTATTTGTTAGTTTTATAAGAAGGTATAAAGGGCAATAATAAACTACTATATAATAGGGCTTACCCTGCTAATATAGTACACCCCTACAACAGATAAATCTTTAGGCTAAAGATATAGAAGGGGGAGATAGTATTATAGCTGCTATACTATAATAGAATTATAGGAAACTAATGTAATAACAGCAGTAACTAGTTAGATTATAAGAATAAGTATTATAATTACGGTTAGATACTAAGTATAATATAGACACGTAATTAGGTTATATAATTAGATCTATAATTTATAGAAGAGCTATAGAGCCTAGATCTATAAAATCTATGTATAGAGCCTATAGAGCCTAGGTTAAATAGTAGTATATAGAAATAATAGATTACTACTAGTAATCTCTTATTATTAATCTATAATACAGTTTACTGCATCTAGTTTTCTTATAGAAGATTACTCTTAAGTCTTTAGTAATATATTCTTATTATAGTAATTAATTAACGTTTACACGTATATAACTTATATAACCCTATATACTACTTATCTCTTAATAGAACCCTAACTAGGCCGCGGCTTACCACAGTGTTAAGAAGGCCCTATTACAGATATAAAGAATATGTACTACTAAATTAAAATAAAGAAAGGTAAGAAGTAGAAAACTACCTTTAAAATAAAGCTAGGGCTGTTTAAATATAATATTATACTCTTTAGGCTTACTAATACTCTAGCAGTCTTTTAGAGATAAATTAATACTATACTCTAAGAATATATTAGTAAGTATACTATAGTATACCTAGATAATATTTTAATATACTTAAATAATAAATAAGATTACTAAAAGTATATAAAAGAAGTACTAAACTATATAAGTAAAGCTAAGTTATATTTAAAGCTTAAGAAATATAAATTTTATATTACCTAAACTATCTTTCTAGAATTTATAGTAGAACCCGAGAAGCTTAAAATTAAGTAAATAAAACTATAAGAGATTTTAGGCTAGAGAGAATTAGAAAATATTAAAAATATCTAATTCTTTCTAGAATTTTGTAACTATTGCAGGAAGTTTATTCTAGGCTAGATAAAGATAATAAAGCCCCTTATAAGGCTAACTAAGAAAGAAGTACCCTTTAAATAGATAGATAAATACTAATAGGTAATAGATTAGTTTAAAAGGAAATTTACTAAAGAACCTATTTTATAAATCTTTAATTTCTGCTACTCTACTATACTAGAGACAGATATATTAAATTTTACTATAGAAGTATATCTACTCTAGTAAGATCTAGAAATAGATAAAAAGTACCTATATAGCTATTACTTCTAGAAATATAAAAGCTAAACTTAACTATAATATCTATAATAAGAAAATATTAGCAATAGTTAAAGTATTTAAAGAATAGAGAACTTACCTCTAAAGTATAAAATACTAAATACTAGTCTTCTTAGACTATAAGAACCTAATAGGATTTATAATAAATAAGGCCCTTATACCCTAGTAAGTAAGATAGGCGCAGATCCTATTAATATATAATTTTAAGATTATATATATCTAGAGAATAGAAAACCTTTAGACAGATACCTTAAGTAAAAGGCCTAACTTATAGGAAAAAGCTAAAGTATTAGGGGCCCTACTTTAATTTAATAAAGATAGTACTATTATCTATAATATACTAAAGTTAGTAGCAATAATAGAAACCTAGACTAGTATATATGTATAACTAGATTAAGAAAGAAACAGTAATTAGTAATAAAAATATAAGCTATCTACCTATAGGAATAAAATATAAGAATAATATCTATAAGGTCTTTAATAGAATTTTTATCCCTGCTAAGATTTAATATAAGTTTATAAGATAATTCTATAAAGCACCGGCACACAGCTACTAGAAAATTAAATAAATATTAGAATAACTAATAAGGGACTACTACTTCCCTTAAGCCTAATAGATAGTTATAAAAGTCTTATATAACTGCGCTAACTGCTACTAAAAATAAACTAAATAGGTATATACTATATAGATAACTATAACCTATAAAAGTTTCTAATTAACTATAGAGTATAGTTATAATGGACTTTATTATAGGACTACTAAAATCTAGGGACCTAGATAATAAGGTAGAGTATAATAGAATTATAGTTATTATTAATAAAGTAACTAAGTATATATACTTCTTACTTAATAAGAGTAGTAAAGTAGAGTATATAGCCTTCTACTTTACTTTATAGTAATAGTACAATATAGAGCTCTAGATAAGATTATTATAGATAAAGATATCTACTTTATATTTAAGTTTTAGTAAACTATATTTACTTTTATAAGTATTAAACACAGTATATTAACAGCCTATTATCTATAATAGATAGGCAGATAGAATAAATAAATTAAATAGTAGAATAGTTTCTTAGGTATTACCTAAACTACTAATAGAATAACTAGGTAGAGTTACTCTTTATAGTATAACTAGCCTATAATAGCTTATAATATAGTGCTACTGAAGTTTTACTATTCTTTATAAACTATAGATTTAACCTAGTAGCCTACTAAGTATCTAGAACTATAAGGTCTTAGAGCACAGATAAAGAATAATAGGCTAAAAAAATTATATAAATTTATAGCTAACTCTAGTAAGATGCTATATTTCTATTCTATAAAGAAAAATAGAAAAATACTATAATTTTAAGTATAAGCCTATGCCTATACTAGAGAAGGGAGAGAAAGTCTAGCTACTAAAAAAAAATATTACTAGTAAAAGACTATTAAATAAACTAGACTACCTAAAAATTAGACTATATAAGATTCTAGAGTAAATTACTCTAGTTTTTATTTAAGTTATAACTTCTAAATATATAAAAATATACCTAGTGTTCTATATGGCCCTCTTAGAGAAGTACTATAACGTAGAACCTATAGTTTATAAAGTAGATATATATAAAAGAATAGTAAGAAAAATAGAAAGTAGTAAGTATTAATAGATACTAACTAGTAAATAGTTAGAATTACTATAAGGTTAAATAGCTAGAACGTAATAAGAAGGGAAACCTATAAAATAATACTAATAAACTAGAAAGTAACCTTAACTACTCTAAAAAGTTAGAAGAATTTTAGTTAAACTAATTTCTTAAAGAAAGCCTAGAGATATTAGACTAAGAGCTAGACTACTTTATAGTAAACTATAAAAATTACTACTATTAGAGAAGGTATAAGTAGTATCTTAAGAGACTACTTTACCCTTCTTAGAACTATTTTATAAACTAGTAGCCCTTAGTTTTGTTTCTTTCTAATTTAGCTTAGTCTCTAGAAATACTAACTAATAATTCTTCTATCTATTAAGAAGTTTCTTCTACTTCTGTAACTATAATATCTTTAAATAAGTATTAGCTAAATACTAGGTAGTAGTAGTAGTAGTATCTAGGGCATTTTTCTAGGCCTTCTTAGCCTTAATAAGTTTAGCTAAAATTTTAGCTTAGGAACAATTAGTTTTGCGTACTATAAATAGTTAATATAAATAGAACTATAGTAGTAGATAATATACTTTTAGCTACTAAAATACTATTAATATTAAGAGCCTTAGACATTTAAATAAATATAAGTTTTATAAGTAAGACTATTACAGCTGCTACACTGCAACAGAATTATAGGAACTAATATAATAATAGTAGTAACTAGTCGAATTATAAGGATAAGTATTATAATTATAGGTTAGATACTAAGTATAATATAAATATATAATTAGGATTATAAATTAGATCTATAAATCTATAGAACGGAGCTATAGAGCCTAGATTTATAAAATCTATATATAGAGCCTATAGAGCCTTAGTTAAATAGTAGTATATAGAGATAATAGATTCCTACTAGTAATCTCTTATTATTAATCTATAATATAGTTTACTATATTTAGTTTTTTATAGAAGATTACCTTTAAGTCTTTAGTAATATATTTTTATTATAGTAATTAATTAACGCTTACTTATAATAACTTATATAAACCTATATACTACTTATCTCTTACTAGAACCCTAACTAGGCCGCAGCTTACTATAGTAATAGAAAGGCCCTATTACACTTTAATAATTATATTTTAAGAGTCTCTATAGGTATATACCTAAGTTACCCTTACTAAATAATAGCTCCTATAGTAAACTGACTAATATTATTAGACCTAACAGACCTAGTCTAGTAAAGAAATAACTTAACTACCTAAATAAAGAAAACTAAAGGCAAAAGAATACCTATAATAAATTAGTAGAATAAGTAAAAGCTATATTAGAAAGAAAGAGAGAAGGGGCTAATAAAATAATAAAAGAATAAATCTAGTAAATAGAGCTTAAAATAAAGAGCAGACCCTTAAAACTAGCTAATCTAAAAAAGTTTAATAAAATAAGAACTAAGCTTAGGGAATTTTTAGCCTCTATATCTTCTATTTAGATTTAAATTAAGAATACCTTAGAGAGGAAGATTAGAAGGTGGCTTATATAGTAACTTACTTTATAGGTAAGGTAATAGACTAGTTTAATAGTTACCTTATAGACTAGAGAATAAACTAAGTAGATAACTAAAAAATAGAAACTAACCTTATCTTTATAAGCTATATTTATTTTAAGTAAAAGCTCTAACTAACCTTTAGTAATATTAATACAGAATATATAGCTAAATAGAAACTCTTAAAGCTCTAATAACTAAGATAGTAAGTAGTATATATATTAGTATTTAAATAGCTAGCTAATAAGGTCTTAGACTATAGAGAATAGGCTCTAATATAGAAGTTTTATAAGGGACTTAAATTAGATATTAGATATAAAATAATTAAAATAGAGAAACTAACAACTCTACTATAATAATTAAATAAGCCGTCTAAGTAGATAATAAGTTATTCTATAAAAATAAGATAATAAAGAAGAAAGTAGATATAGTATAAATAGCTAGAACTATAAAACCTATAATAAGGGGGATCTAATAGTCTTAGATACTAATAAAAAAAGGGATTAAGTTAGAATATAATAAAGAAAAAGCAATGTAAGAAGGGCACTTACTTTAGCTATAGTAAAAAGGGCTATATTGCTAGAAACTACCTAAATAAAGGCTAGGAAAAGTCTGTAAAAGGTACTAAGAAGAAACTAAAGAAGTAAGAAATTTTAAAGAAAATAAAAAGAAGCTAGCTAGTAGTAAGAAATATAAGGCTACTTATTAGGCTAAGTATTTCTAAGATACGTATATATTATATATAAAGATAAAGAAGAATATAGGGTACTAGCCTATAAGAGAAAGGCTAGCAGTAACTTAGAAAAGCTAAATAATTCTATAGCTAGAGAAGTAAAATGCCTAGGTTCTAGAATTCTATAATACTAAAGACTTAGAAAGTAAATCTAATAATAATAAAGAAAATAGTAACTTAGATAAATTAGTAGATACTCTATTCTAGTTAACCTTAAGAGGAGATAAGCCCTTCTTCTTATTACTAGTATAGAAGGCACCTATATCCTCTAGTAAAAATATCTGCATAGGAGGAATTAAATATTTCTAGCCTATAGGACTAATATACGAAGCAGCTAGACTAGTTAAAACTAAAGATATATAATAAATAATTAAAGGTCTATACTTCTACTATAAGAATTTGTATAGGGAAACTATCTATAAGGTTTATAAAAACTAGAAGATCTAGTTTCTATAAAATATAAAGTTTATAAGCTTTAATAAATAGGTAGAATAAAATATAATTCTGGTAAGAAAAATACTAAATAAATAAGAATAGGCTTAGATTACTAATAAAATTAAATAGGTAAATAAAGCCTATACACCTTAAGTTGCAATAAAGTACTAGATTCTAATTAAGAAAGAATACTTAGATAAATTAGTAAAACTAATTAAAGGGGATAACCTCTAAATACTAACTAAACACCTAGCATATTATAAGTTATTATAGATATTATACATTATAGACAATTACCTAATATACCTAACTCTAAAAAGAAAATATTGCGCCTTTCTAATTTAGATAATAGATAACCCTTATAATAAACTTATTCTAAGGGACGAAGTATATAGGTAGCACTAGAAAAAAAGTGTAGGGATACCTAGTACTAGCCCCTAGACCTTTCTTACTAATTAAATATGTAAAAGGGCAACCTTAGTATAAGTGCCCTAAGAATAAGTGTCCTTAATATATAGCTAAGAAAATATAATAAAGTATTAGCTAAAAGGCAAAGAAGCCTTAAGAGGTATATAGGGACTATATATTATAATTTAAGAGAATACTATAGAAAACTAATTAGAGTAATAATTAATAGTAAAGTAATATAGAACTTTATCTCTAAGAATTTTAGAGAATAAAGGGCTCTACTATACTAATAAAATAGAGAAAAGAACCTTATTTAATATTAAAGAACTGCCTTTTTAGAAGTAAATTTATATAGAAACTACACTAAAAACCTTTCTATCTAAAGAACTAGTTATTAACAACTTTACTATAAACTTAGCTAAAATAGATAATTAGTAAGACGTAATCTTAGAAATACTATAGCTAAGCTAGGTTAACCTAACTATTACTAGAGAATAAGATAAGTCTAATATCTATATTAGCTAGTAGTAAGTAAGGAACTTACCCAGAATACTAGACTAATACTAGAAGTTTACGGATATCTTTAATAAACTAGAAGGATACCTTCCGGAACACGCTAAATAGAACTGTAAAATTAGACTAGAGAAAGAAAAATAACCTATATAGGGACTAGTATATAAAATAATAGAATAGGAGCTTAAGGTTACTAAATAATATATTGAAATAACCTTAAATAGAAATATATTAGACCTTTTTAGTCTTCTACTGCTTATGGAGTTACCTTTATAGAGAAAAAGAACAACCTAAAATTATAGTTCTATATTAACTTTAGAAAAATAAATGCTATTACAATTAAGAATAGATACCTATTACCCTTAATATTAAATTTATAAGACTAACTCTAAGACGCGAAAATCTTTACCTACTTAGATATAAAAAACGCATACTACTAGATTAGAATAAAGAAAGGTAAGAAATAGAAGACCGCCTTTAGAATAAAGTTAGGGCTATTTAAGTATAATATTATACCCTTTAGGCTTACTAACGCCCTAGCTATTTTTTAGAGATAAATTAATACTATGCTCTAAGGATATATTAGTAAGTATACTATAGTATACCTAGATAATATCTTAATATACTTAAATAATAAACAAGACCACTAAAAGTATATAGAAAAGTACTAAACTATATAAGTAAAGCTAAGCTATATTAAAAGCTTAAGAAATATAAATTCTATATTACTAAACTATCTTTCTAGGGTTTATAGTAGAACCTAGAAAGCTTAAGATTAAGCAAATAAAGCTCTAGGAGATTTTAAATTAGAGAAAGCTAGAAAATATTAAGATATCTAATTTTTTAAAATTTTATAACTATTGCAGAAAGTTTATTCTAGACTAGATAAAGATAATAAAGCCCCTTATAAGGCTAACTAAGAAGAAAGTACCCTTTAAATAGATAGATAATACTAATAGGTAATAGATTAGCTTAAAAAGAAATTTACTAAAAACCTATTTTAAAATTTTTAATCCCTACTACCCTACTATACTAGAGATAGATATTAAATTTTACTATAGAAGTATATCTACTCTAGTAAGATCTAGAAATAGATAAAAAGCACCTATATAGCTATTACTTCTAGAAATATAAAAAGCTAAACTTAATTATAATATCTATAATAAAGAAATATTAGTAATAGTTAAAGTATTTAAAGAATAGAGAACTTATCTCTAAGGTATAAAATACTAAATGCCGGTCTTCTTAGACTATAAGAACCTAATAGGATTTATAATAAATAAGGCCCTTACACTCTAGTAAGTAAGATAGGCACAGACCCTATTAATATATAATTTTAAGATTAATACACCTAAGAAATAAAAAACCTTTAGGCAGATACCTTAAGCAGAAGGCCTAACTTATAGAAAAAACTAAAGTATTAGGGGCCCTACTTTAATTTAATAAGGATAGTACTATTATTTATAATATACTAAAGCTAGTAGTAATAATAGAAACCTAGACTAGTATATAGTAATATAGATTAAGAAGAAAACAGCAATTAGTAATAAAAATATAAGCTACCTACCTATAGAAATAAGTATAAGATAATATTTATAAGGTCTTTAATAAATCTTTATTCCTGCCAAAATTTAACATAAGTTTATAAGACAATTCTATAAAGCACCGGTATATAGCTACTAGGGAATTAAATAAATATTAAAATAACTAATAAGGGACTATTATTTCCCTTAAGCCTAATAGATAGTTATAGAAGTCTTACGTAACTATGCTAACTACTACTAAAATAAACTAAATAGGTATATACTGTATAGATAACTACAGCCTATAGAGGTTCCTAATTAACTATAGGGTATAGTTACGATAGACTTTATTATAGGACTACTAAAATTTAAAGACCTAGATAATAAGGTAGAATATAACAGAATTATAGTTATTATTAATAAAGTAACTAAGTATGCATACTTTCTACTATATAAAGAGGTTAATAAGGTAGAATATGTAGCTTTCTACTTTACTTTTATAGTAATAGCACAATATAGAGCTCTAGATAAAATTATTATAGATAAAGATATCTGCTTTATATCTAAGTTCTAGTAAACTATATTTACTTTTATAGGTATTAAACACAGTATATTAATAGCCTATTATTTATAAATAGATAGGCAGATAGAATAAATAAATTAAATAGTAGAATAGTTTCTTAGGTATTATCTAAACTACTAATAGAATAACTAGGTAGGGTTACTTTCTATAGCATAACTAGCCTATAATAGCTTATATATAGTGCTACTAGAGTTTTACTATTCTTTATAAACTATAGATTTAACCTAGCAGCCTACTAAGTACTAGAACTATAAGGTCTTAGAGCATAGATAGAGAATAATAGGCTAAAAAATTATATAAATTTATAGCTAACTCTAGTAAGACGCTATATTCCTATAAAGAAAAATAGAGAAATACTATAATCTTAAGTATAAGCCTATGCCTACGCTAGAAGAGAGAGAAAGTCTAGCTACTATAAAAAAATATTACTAGTAAATAACTATTAAATAAACTAAACTATCTAAAAATTAGACTATATAAGTTCTAGAATAAATTACTCCTAGTTTTGTTTAAATTATAACTTCTAAATAGTATAAAAATATACTAGTGTTCTATATAGCCCTCTTAGAAAAGGCACTATAGGTAGAACCTATAGTCTATAAAGTAGATATATATAGAGAGTAGTAAGAAGAATAAAAAGTAGTAAGTATTAATAGACACTAACTAGTAAATAGTTAGAATTACTATAGAGTTAAATAGCTAGAACACGATAAAAAGGGAAACCTATAGAATAATATTTAGAAACTAGAAAGTAACCTTAACTACTCTAAGAAGTTAGAGAATTTAGTTAAACTAATTTCTTAAAGAAAGTCTAGAGACATTAAACTAAAAGCTAGACTGCCTTATAGTAAACTATAAAAATTACTACTATTAGAGAAGTGTAAGTATTATCTTAAAAGACTACTTTACTCTTCTTAGAACTATTCTATAGACTAGTAGCCTTTAGTTCTACTTCTTTCTAATCTAGCTTAGCCTCTAGAAATACTAAAATAATTCTTCTACCTATTAAGAAGTTTCTTCTGCTTCCGTAACTATAATATTTTTTAATAAGTATTAGCTAAACGCTAGGCAGTAGTAGCAGTAGTATTTAGGTATTTTTCTAGGCCTTTTTAGCCTTAATAGTTTAGCTAGAATTTTAGCTTAGGAATATTAGTGTTGCGCACTATAAATAATTAATATAGATAGAACTATAATAGTAGATAATATACTTTTAGCCACTAAGATACTATTAATATTATAAGAGCCTTAGATTTAAATAAATATAAGCTTTATAAGCAGAACGCCTAGATATATATATAAAGAAAGTTTACAGCTAATCTTTAATTAATTATAGTAAGAATAAGGTATAGTAAGAAATCTATAATAGCTAATTTTATTAGTAAGTGTAAGTTATTTATTAGTTTTATAGGAAGGTATAAAGGGTAACAATAACTAACTTATAATAGGGTTAGCCCCGCTAATATAGTATAACCCCTACCACAGATTAATCTTTAGGCTAAAGATATAGAAGGGGGAGATAGTATTATAGCTACTATACTATAATAGAATTATAGAAACTAATATAATAACAGCAGCAACTAGTTAAATTATAAGAATAAGTATTATAATTATAGGTTAGATGCTAAGCATAAATAAACACGTAATTAGAATTATATAATTAGATCTATAGATTATAAGTGCTAAGAATATAGAGCTATAGAGCTAGAATCTATAAATCTATATAGATCTATAGACAGAGCCTATAGAGCCTAGGCTAGATAGTAGTATATAGAGATAATAGATTACTACTAGTAATTTCTTATTATTAATCTATAATATAGTTTACTGTATCTAGTTTTCTTTAAAAGATTACCTTTAAGTCTTTAGTAACACATTCTTATTATAGTGATTAATTAACGCTTACCTATATATAACTATATAAACCTACACACTACTTATCTCTTACTAGAACCCTAACTAGGCCGCGGCTTACTACAGTAATAAGGAGATCCTATTATAAATAAAAAGAAGGGCTTATCTCCCCTTAGAGTTAACTAGAATAGAGTATTTACTAATCTATTTAAGCTACTATCTTCTTCTTTATTATTAAATTTACTTTCTAAATCTTTAGTATTATAAAACTCTAAAACCTAGGCATTTTACTTCTCTAGCTATAAAATTATCTAGCCTTTCTAAGTTGCTGCTAGTCTTTTTTCTATAGGCTAGTATTCTATATTCTTTTTTATCTTTATATATAATATACACATATTTTAGAAATTTTTAGCCTAATAAGTAGTCTTATATTTCTTACTACTAGCTAGCTTCTCTTTAGTTTCTCTTAAAGTTTCTTACTTCTTTAGTTTCTTCTTAGTACCTTTTATAGACTTTTTCTAGCTTTTATTTAGATAGTTTTTAGTAATATAGCCCTTTTTACTATAGCTAAAGTAAGTACTTTTCTTATATTACTTTTTCTTTATTATATCCTAACTTAATCCCTTTTCTTTGTTAGTATCTAAGACTATTAGATCCCCTTTATTATAAGTTTTATAGTTTTAGCTATTTATACTATATTTACTTTCTTCTTTATTATTTTATTTCTATAGAAATAACTTATTATCCACTTAGACAGCTTATTTAATTATTATAAGTAGAGTTATTAGTTTCTCTATTCTAATTATCTTATATCTAATATCTAATTTAAGTTTTTTATAGAACTTCTATATTAGAGCTTATTCTCTGTAGTCTAAGACCTTATTAGCTAGTTACTTAAATACTAATATATAGGCTACTACTATCTTAGTCTATTAGAGCTTTAAGAATTTCTATTTAGCTATATATTCTATATTAATATTACTAAAGGTTAGTTAGAGCTTTTACTTAAAATAAGTATAGCTTATAAAGATAAGGTTAGTTTCTATTTTTTAGTTATTTACTTAGTTTATTCTCTAGTTTATAAGGTAACTGTTAAACTAGTCTATTACCTTACCTATAAAGTAAGTTACTATATAAGCTACTTTCTAATCTTCTTCTCTAAGGTATTCTTAATTTAAATCTAAATAGAGGGATATAGAGGCTAGAAATCCCCTAAGCTTAGTCCTTATTCTATTAAACTTTTCTAAATTAGCTAGTTTTAAGGGTCTACTCTTTATTCTAAGCTCTATTTACTAGATTTATTTTTTTATTATTTTATTAGCCTCTTCTCTCTTTCTTTCTAATATAGCTTTTACTTATTCTACTAACTTATTATAGGCATCCTTTTACCTTTAGTTTTTTTTATTTAGGTAGTTAAGTTATTTCTTTATCTAAACTAGGTCTGTTAGGTCTAATAATATTAATTAGTTTACTGTAGGAGCTATTATTTAGTAAGGGTAACTTAGGTATATACCTATAGAGACTCTTAAAATATAATTATTAAAGTATAATAGGGCCTTCTTAATACTATAGTAAGCTGCAGCCTAGTTAGGGTTCTAGTAAGAGATAAGTAGCGTATAGGGTTATATAGGTTATATATAGGTAAGTATTAATTAATTACTATAATAAGAATATATTGCTAAAGACTTAAAGGTAATTTTCTATAAAAAAACTAGATATAGTAAACTATATTATAGATTAATAATAAGAGATTACTAGTAGAAATCTGTTATCTCTATATACTACTATCTAACTAAGGCTCTATAGGCTCTATATATAAATTTTATAAATCTAGGCTTTATAGCTCTGCCCTATAGATTTATAGATCTAATTATATAACTCTAATTATATATTTATATTATACTTAGCATCTAACCTATAATTATAATACTTATTCTTATAATTTAACTAGTTACTGCTATTATTACATTAGTTTCTATAATTCTATTGTAGTATAGCAGCTGTAACAGATAGTCTATATACTAGAGAACCTATATTCTTATATACCCCCTAGATTCTCTTCACGTATATAGCTATAGTTACTATACTAAATCTAAAGTATTTCTTTTCTATAGGCCTTTATAGTATAGGCTTATCTAGCATAGCTCCCTTTATCCTTATTTAAGGGCTGGCTGTAATCTAGCGGGTCTCTGTAAGCTAGCAATATAGATTAAACTAAGGGTTATAGTATAGAAAATCTCTATATATAGAAGTTGCGTAATAGATCTTATACTAACTAGGCTTATAACTGTAACACGTAAAACGCGCACTAGTAAAAGAGAACTCTAACTACTAATACATAATAGATAGTCTATATACTAGAAAATCTATATTCTTACAAATACTAATATATAATAGCTTTAGAACCTATAAGACTCTAGAGATCTTAGAATTTTATTTTAAGAATAATACTATTCTTTACTATATCCCCTCTTACACGTTCTATAAGCTTTAACTCTAGAATATCTTAGTATTTAACCTACTAAAGAAGGCCTACTGTAAATAGGTTAAGCAGCTTAAGCAAGGTTGTATTAGAACTAGTAGAAAGGAGCATTTTACCTATCTATATAGTTTTGTAAGAGAGTAAGCCTTTACGTCTAAGAACATATAGGTAGGGTAGGTAAAGGCTAGTCTTTTCCCCTTTAACCTAGACAAGGTACTTTCTAATATACTAAAACCCCTTACCGCTTGCGTGCCCCCTAAAATAATAAGGTTGAGGGATGTTCTTATACAGATAACTAAGTACTATAAACGCCTGTAATGCTAATTATAGCAAATGCTGTTGTCTCGCTGCATGATCTTAATAAACAGGACACACACGTTGTTGAGGAGGCGAGTAGACAGCGCTTGCAGAGGCTTATCTAGAAGCTAATTAATTCTGCCCAATTGTCTATTGCAGAACGTGCCCTTCTTAAGGACAGAATATATTTTTAGCTGAAATTAATAACGAAGCAAAAGTGCGCCGATCCACCAAAGCGAAGATCCTAGACACTGGATCGGCGAGAGTTGTGACCTACGAACATCTCGTCAAGGCACGAGAGGATCGTGCTATAAAAGACGCCGAGAAGGAGACTAAGAACAGTGCGGACGAAGCCAAAAATCTCGCAAGGGCAATACAACCAGCTGAAGCCATCCTAGGCAAGAAGAAGCGAGGGCGGAAGCGGAAAACTGACGCATCGGGAGTAGATGCGCCAGTACCAAAGGCTAAGATGGTGCGAAGCACTGGGCAGTTTACGGCCGCTGAGGAAGAAGTAGGAGGGAATTTGACGGACGCACCACCAGGCGCAAAGAAGGGTGAAGTTCTACCTACGACATGGAGAGCCCCAGTGGCGAAGATGTGGTAGCAGCGGACGTGATTTTATTCATGAACTTGGCTAACTGATTAATTGCTTAATCCGAATGACTATTAATGTGACTCACTGCGAACCGAGACACACATCGAAGCGAGACAAATCACAGGTACTTACGAATTATTGTCACTTTTGGGATACAGCAACATCCACTACTCGGATTTGGTAGCACCGGTCTTATCATACAGCCTCTCAAGAACAGTTCTTGCGCCCTGGGGTTGAAAGTTACCAATTCTACAGCGTTCTTTACCAGCCCGGCTGACAGTGGCGGAAACTGTGACGCGAACCACCTCCTGCACCGAGCCAAATCAACAGTACTTCGTCTTGGCACGACTCTGCGCTTCTTGCAAACATCTGGCCTTTGTTTAGTCTGGCATCATTCTGTGATTTAGCTGTTTGTAGTCTCGCAGGGTGTCGTATACGTAGAACATACGTTGGTGTCATCGTACCGCACTTCCAGGCCAGCTCCATCTTCGATTTTCCTGCAATCGAAGGTAAACCTACGCTGGTGATATTAAATCTATAGATTTCACTCGCCTACGGATAACATAGTTCTGCCCTATAGCTGCCGTGAGTCACTCAGAGCAGCAAAGTAGGTCGGGCTTTCGAAGCACTAGACAACGATCCTAGCTAGCTCTGAATACCATTTGCCTTAACGCGTTTATTTGATATGGCAATACGGCACTCGTCTCTTGAGACTATGGCTGTAGATACTTGTGTTAAAGCGGTAAATGACTCCGGAGCAGTGAGCACTAGAGCTTTTGGAGAAACCATCGGATTGACGTTACTACTTAGCCTGAAACAACTGTTAGTAATTTCACCACTGCCTCGTGCCCCTCTCGTATAGCCCATGACAATGGCGTTCGACCGTTTACGTCTTTTGAGTCTGCATCTACCTTGCCAGATTCAACAAGCAGCTTAACCACCGCCTTATGCCCGCCCTGCGCAGCCCATGATAATGGTGTCCGGCCGCACTTGTCCTTTGAGTTGACGTCCACCTTGCCAGTTTTGAGCAGCAGCTTCACCACTGCTTCATATCCGTTCCCTGCAGCCCACGACAGCGGCGTTTGACGGTCGTAATTGTCTTTTGAGTCTACATCTACTTTACCAGTCCCGAGCAGCAGCTTCACAACCCCCTCGTGTCCCCTCCTCGCCGCTGAAGACAGTAGTGTCTGACCGTAAAAATTGTCCTTTGAGTTCACATCCACCTTGCCAGAATCAAGCAGTAGCTTCACCACCGCCTCTCGTCCATTGCTTGCAGCCAAAGATAGTGACGTCCGACCAGTGCCGTTGTGCTTTGTGTCTATATCTACCTACCGGTGTCTAGCGCAGCTTTACCACCGCCTCGTGTCCGTTCTCCGCAGCCCACGACAGTGGCGTCCTATGTCCTGCTATCAAGTTGATATTGACATCATGGCGTACTACTAGCATCCTCACTAACCGCTCATGCCCAGCCTTCATTGCGCACCGAAGTACCTCTTTGGCAAGTACATTCAAGTTCTCCAAAAAATATGGCCACGACCATCGGGAAAACGACCGACAGGAGAATTCAACTCCTGAAAATTGAATAAAAATGCAATTGTATCAAAAACAAGATCTTGAAGACTCTTCCTATAATCAGCTCTCAGAAGATCAGTGTCGTATGCGTCTGACGATATGCCTAGCAAAGCATATATGTGATCTCGGGGATCGGTCGCTTCACTTTCGGAGAATTTAAGTAGCATGGTGTGGAGATCCCGCTTTTCGGCCCACCAAGATATATTCCGGAAAGGGCCTGGCATGATATCCAAAATAGATTGACAGTGCGGATCTGGAGCGATCTCTAGTAATGAAGGCATACGGGCGAAGATGCTCGTTGAAACAGTGTTGCGACCACAAACAATCTCGGCGATTCGCGCGTTAGCGGTTTCTTGTATGATCCAGACTCTCTTAAACCAACTTCGACCAAGTAGCGAGCGTAAACCTTCGACTAGAAGATCGTTTTGGTCTTCCCTTAAACAGTGTACCATTGCTGACCAAGTATGGTCCCAATGTTCGTCTGAAAAATTTCGTTCCTCAGAGGCGTTTTTTATACTCTCTTTCTCCAACTGCTTCATGTAATACATGACATAGTTAGTAGCGTAAGTAGCTTCGCCCAACCAGATGATTACTCTTTCAGCCTTGCTGTAAATGGATCCCATCTGTTGGACTTGCTGCGCTCTTTCTACATCATTTGTTTGATCGATACAGAGAGCGTCGATCCAAAGAAATCGATCGTTTTCTTTGTAACGGAGATCTCGAAGTGCAAGAAACACATTTTTTGTAACTGTCATTCTTCTCCCGTTGACCATTATATCACACGGTGTGGATGTGCTACCCCAAGTGTAAGAAAAAGCTGCATAATCATGTTCTGATGAGGCGAGCTTTGACTCAAAAAGTTGGCACTTTATAGAATCGTCGTCCCCTTTAAGCAACTGAAGGAGGCGAATGGCAGGCCCTGCCAGACCGATCGGGTCGTATTTGAAACTCGTCATTTCGATCGTTGAAGGTCCACAGTAATTACAAATCTTATTTGAGCAAAGTAGGAAGTGGTCATAGTCGATTCATCCTGACTACCTACGATAGTCAACGCTTGGTTCTGGAGTGCTCATCGAGGAGGACGAAGTCGAAGCGGGAGGCGGGTACGGCGAAGCGCGCTGAGGCTATAGATCTGGGGCTATGTTAAGGGCGGGATGCCATCTGCAGCGCGCATATGAGAACTTACAGAACATAGCACAGGGCACTGATTCCAACTCGACGAGAACTATAGCCTGCTGTAGGAAACGTACGCGTTGCGCGCCGAGACTGAAAGGATCCTGAGATGTTCTTGGACAAGGGATGTTGCCGGATAAAGCTCGGCACTCTTTCGACGTGCACGGCCACACTCTCCAGCCATGCTGATATGCTTACAAAGAATAAGTTACCCCTCGGCTGCGTTCCATGCTAGCCCAAAACAATATCCCTCTGATTGGCAGGTACCGATCGGCGTGGCAATCTTGCATGAATTACCCCCGCATGACAGCCACAATCCTATGGATGACTTATTCACCCCATAGCAAGGGTTAGGACCCCATGTACTCCGGAATATTGAGTACTGACAGCAGCAAGACGTCGATGGTAAAACGTACTGACGCGGCCAAAAGGACGCTGGACAGAGCCTCTCCGAAAACTGGCGATAATGTGGTAGCGCTAACGTAATTTGAGCAAGAGACGTCCTAGGAGTGCTTAAGAAGCTAGAGTACAGCGCTAATAAATAGTAGAGACATACAGAGATTAGTTAGAGGGTAAAATGCCTTCAAATCCAATGTACCTTCAATCTAGCTCGCTACGTAGGGTGGCTCGCGACACCGGGACCGATATTAGTAGATTCTTATTACTATCGGTATATTATGATTCGCTATCTAGACTTGGTAGCCCGATTAACATGGAAATGGAAGGGTAATATAGCACTAGATGGATATGGGTTAATCAACGTTAGGTATCTAATAGAGCCTACTATAGGTAATTAGAATCTACCAAACATGTAAGATAGCCAAGAAACCTCCACTTTCCCGACTCTCTCTTCGAAGGTGATGGCCGCAAAACTTATGTAAACAATAACAAACCATAAAATGGTGACGTGCTGCGTACATTAATTCATGATAAACACCGAGCAATGATTGCTAATCTCGTAGAAAAGAGCGCGTGGCGTCCTATCAGGTACGTGTGATGTTTTCTGGATATTGCATGCAGCCGCTAAGGAACTGAGAATTAGAAGAAAGAATAAAACTTTAATTAAACTGTATATAATCAACAATCAAACATATAAACTACACGAGAAAACGGGGCTTAAAAATCACGAATGTTAAGTCAGTTGGCGAGCGATATCGATCACTTTGGATTGAGGTGGCTATCTCTACAACGATACCAGATAGATTGTATGATCTGATCTCGTTATGGATCCAGTAACCGTACACCTAGGAACGGGTACGTGCGGCACATACGCACGTTAAATTGTGACTATCACCGCGGAAACGATGAAATTCAACCCTCTAGACTTTCCAATAAAACGAGCCAAGAAAATTGAATCTTAGAGAGTCTTGTGTAGAACGAAAAGTGCTTCAGGTGAAAGTTAGGCTGACTATGTGAAGTGATAAAGAGGGCCCTCAAACCTTGGGCAATACTCTCCTCACCCCAGTATAATACCCCCACGACACTACGCATACTTCCGGACCCACACAACCACACACAGAGTCAACTGCCTGTCGACCAATCTACCTATTGGGGAAAGATTCAGCTCGACTCAGCAATTCTTCCTTTGAGTAGCCGCAAACACCGACACTTCTAGTCGCGAAGATGGCTTCACAGCAAGGCGCACCTCGCGTCAAAGAATCTGGTTCGACGACCTCGATAGAATTGCGACCCTTGCCGATTATCTCATCGACTCTCGCTATAACGACACACTCAACCTATGAGCATCTACAGTACGCCTTACGAAATAATCTTACCGAGTTTCGTCAATCTTGTAACGCACCCGGGCATCGGCGCCATGGACCACAACTTGTTCTGTTCGAGTACATCGAGATCGAGCACAACATCGTGGAGGCGTGGAATCTGTCCCGACTTGGTGGAGTTGTACCTCGTGTTGCAGAGGAAGACGTGCTGAACCTTGTGCACAACTTCCCCCTTGGGTCTGCGGCCATGACTATCTCAAAGTCAGAGGGGCTCAAGGTCTACCTGCCAGACTTTCCCCTTCGGCGCCGTGTCACTGGATATGAGCACCTCCCTAGTCACATGTTCGATATCGAGGCTTTTGTACGGGATGCAGGTGTCTCTCTTCCTGTTCATCCCGACCTTCGGATCCCATCTGTAAGCCAGGGAGACCAAGGTAATGGCCATGAGGCCGCTATAGCGCAAGAGTATGTGGAGGTGCAGCGGAACCTTTTCGTTCCGGGCACCGTGATGGGCCAGCGTCTACCCGCGGACAAGCAGATCCAGGACGTTACGGTCGAGGGCTCTGGAACTGATGAAGCTAACCAGTCTGGTAAGCGTGCGAAGCGTACATATGCCGGCATCCCTGAAGCCCCATCGTGCAACACAACTTTCAAGGGCGCAGGGAACATCACCATGGTGGAAGTTTTGACCTTTCTTCCTACGTGGATCACGAGCCGGGACATGATCAACCGTATCTTGTCCAACGGTGGTCAGCAAAAGGTCGTGGCTATCATTCTAATGGCGCATCGCAATATGCCCCAGGGCTTCGAGGGCACTAGGAACCTGATTCTGAAGAAGTTAAATCGAGGCATGCGCTTTGAGCACGGCCCCACCTGGATCCCTAGTAACCATGAGACTCCCGCAGGCCATGATGAAGATTTCATTGACGTTAGTGGCTTCAGGACGCAGATTGAGCTCGAGGGGCAGCGGCAGAAGCAAGCGGGCCGTCACGTCCCTCCTCCTTCGGTGTCAATTCCCTTCAAGGACCTTGCCCGCGGTGTGACGGTGATGCCCACTGGGGCCGATGCATTGGATCTGACGCGTTGTGTTCAGCGCCACCTTGACAATCCCGATAAGTCCTGGATGTTTCCTGATGATTTAGACGAATTGCTGAACCAGATTGGTGGACCGCTTCCCGTCACTGAGGATCACTTGGATCGACCGATCTTCCGCCGCTATCAAGAGGCACCACGTCGTCGCCAGCTTCCTTCCGCGAATAATATTAGGAACTTGAATAAGCAAACTCTTTCGAGCAACGTTAGCCAGCAGCTCAGCAATACGGCTCGTACGGCGGCTGTGCACCAAGATGTTACCGGCCGCAAGTCCCCTGGTGCACGCAAGACTAAGACTCCAGAGTCTATAGAGATGGATGAGGAGTCAAGCGATGAGGATCGCTCATATAAAGGCTCAAAGTATGCGGATGCCTTGGGTCGCAAGAACGCTCGCGTTGGTGCTCTTCGTCGCTCCGGTCGCCCTCGTAAGTACACCGCACTGGACACTGACACTGATTTATCCACCATGACTGACCTCTCAGGCGGTTCGGAAGACGACGGCGATTCCACCGGGGAGTACTCAGATGAAGAAGATATTCAGCAACCTCCGGCTAAGAAGCAGCGCCGCACTCAAGGCTAGGTTCATCCGCCTATAGCTGCAAACCGGTCTCACTCAAGGCAGACTGGGCGTTTGCTCTATCAGACCGTAAAGACAAAGTGCGAGTTTTCCTCTTATTGATACCTGTTTAGCGGCACCATGAATACCCTTCCTTCACGCCTAGTCAATGAAGAACATGATAGTTTTCGAGAGTGTTCACATTTTTCACAAATGGAGAGCTTCTCGGGATGTTGATGGCATGCGTTCTCTTCCCTTTTTCCTTTTTCTCAGCTCGATTTCGAGGGGTCCTCAAATTGTATACATACCCTAGTCCATAGTCCTTTGTTGTTTTCGAATTGATTGAAGTTTTTTTGTATCATGTGTCTATCCTCGTAAACGCGCGTGACTGCTTTACCCATCAACATGGTGATAATTGCCAACTGGTAGTAAGCTGCCAAAGAAATGCTTGACTTATCATGGAGCGAGTAAATCTCCAACTCAGGCAAGTCCATCGACGTCATGAATGCATGTTGCGCCTTCCAGAATGGTGAAGGTCACGATTCACAAGCATCAACCACAAGATCAAGGAGAAAATGTAATGAAAGGTGCAGAATTGTTATTGATCTATACTAGACCAGAGAGTAATCCAAGAACCTATGACCGGCCAGCCTTGCGGCGCAGCATCATAGGAACAATTACCAAGAGCAAGTGCGATCCTATACGCAGATGCTATAACAAAACTGATTGTAGCAAACACATCCGAGCTGCTGGTTAGGGTTTGCAATTTCGCAAGACTTCCCGTGAATTAAAATCATGAACACTGAACTTCAGCAAAAGCAACGCCAAACATCAAACTGTAGCAAATGCATCCGAGCTGCACTAGTCGGGTTGCTGTTTGCCAAGACGCCCCAGGAATCAAAACCAGGAATACTAGCAAAACAAACCGAGCTGCACTAGTCGGGGTTGCCGTTTCCGAAGCTTCGTGGATCGAAATCAAAAACAGTGAAAATCAATGAAAATCAGCAAAAGCAACGAAAATAAAGTCCAATTCAACTCTTGACGAATCAAATCAGGGTCAATGAAGGCCAGGCCAGGGTTGTAGGAAAGCCTTGCCAGTGTCATAGGAAAAGCCTTGCCAGTATAGTAGAAAAGCCGTGCAAGTGTTGAAGAAAAGCCGGACGAGTGTTGAAGAAAAGCCGTGCAAGTGTAGAAGAAAAGCCTTGCCAGTATTGTAGAAGAGCCGCGCAAGTATTGGAAAAAGCCTTGCAAGTATTGTTGAAAAGCCTTCCTAGTGTTGATAAAAAAGCCTTGCCGGTATTGTAGAAAAGCCTTGCTGATGTTGAGAAAAGCCTTGCCAATTTCGTAGGAAGCCTTGTTAGAAGAAGGTCGGGTGTCAAGATCTGCGCCAGTGTCTTACTGAGCTCAATTGGCATAGAGAACACCGAAGCTGATTGCCTGCTCACTCCACCACATGTTCTCACGCCTCCACTGGGTGATCTGCTCAAGGTGGTAATCGTACTCAGTCCAAGTGCCAACACCGTACGTCTCCCATTGCTCCTTGGCCCAGCGGATGTTCTCGGCCCAATCGCTGATGTCATCGAGGCCTGGGTCGGTGAGGCGGTAAAGCTCGCGGAAAGGGGGGTTCCTACGGGGACCATCGAAGCGCTGGGATGAGAGAGCGGAAGTCCACATCTGATCGTGACTGGTGCAGCCGTCTCCGGCGTAAAGCCAAAGGTTAGACGCATCGACAACGAGGCGAGTGTGATCGAGCACTGGGGCCTGGACTTGGACAGGCGTGTGAGAATCGAAGTCGCGCGCGAGGCCGAGAAGGACAGGATCGATGAGATAGTCTGGGACGGTGGAAGTGGCGGGATTAGCGAACTCGGTATGCATCGTAGGCATAGCAAAATCAGTGGGCATGGTGGGAATGAACGCGCCACCGGCGAAAGGCGTGGCTGCTTCGGTGCCTTTGGCGGTGTAGGGCACCTTCGGGGTCTCCTTGTGGATAGCCTTCCGTGTGAGACGGCGGCCCTTCTGAGCGGAAGCGCGGACGGGGCGCCTTGACTTGGGGGTGAGATAGTCGTCGCTAACATCGTCTTGGGCGTCAGGTAAGCTCTCGGAGTCGCTGGTGGGGTTGGTGGAGAACTCGCTCTCTACAGAAGAGGCACGGGCAGACTTGCGCTTCTTCTGGGGCGGCTCGTAGGCGTCAATGTTCTGGTAGGGTGTACCGGCTCCTGAGTCTGGCTCACGCAGATCTTTGAAGCCTTGTGTGGCGAGCCTGCCGCTGCGGCGCTTGCCGCTGGTGTTCATGGTTTCGACTTGAGGAGTACTGATGAACTCTTCGTAGCCACGCTTCTTCGGTGTAGCGAGACGCATGTCGGAGTTGTGCGTGATGGCGATCTTGTTTGTCGTGTCGAAGCGGACGTGCTTGACCACGGGGGTGACGGGGGTTTTATTGAGAGAACCGAGAGAGTCGACTTCAACTAAGTGGCGTTCGAAAGCTCGGGTGTCTGGGTGAAGGTGAGTGGGGGTCGCAGGCCCACCAAGGTGATTCACCAAATTCGCGAAATCAACCGGGAAGCGCCAGGACTCGTCGGGGTGGTCAATAGCGTAGAGAACGCAGCGGGTGAGATCGAGCGCGTCGGAGTCAGAAGGGTGTTCCTTGACACCAAGAGCGAGGTCGCGGAATTGGATTGGCTCAGCGGCTACATTCTCAATCTTCTTGGAGCCTTTCTTGGGGTGAGTGACGTGCGGAGTGCGAAAGTTGGAGACATCGAGAGAATCACTGTCCCATTCGCCGTTGTGGTCCTCCTTGTCGATCTGGCTGTGCTTGCCCATAGTCCAATTGTTGAGTCCGAAGGCTCGCATCGCGCACTGCATCATGACGCAAATAGAGTTGGTGGGAATAGTCTCAGTCTCGCCGGGCAAGTTGCGGAACCGATTCAACATGTTCGCAATGACCTTAGCCTTGCCCCCGTTCATAACGAAACGGTCGATGACATCCACAGACTTGAGCCAATGCGGACAGTACGCAAGGATCTCGGCGGCGGTGATATTGCCGGCATGAAAGGGAAGATTCCAGTGAGGGCTGGTCTTGCCAAAGGCATCGTTGGAAGCACGAACGTGAGGCGAGCTCTTCTCACCAGGGGCCTTCTTGGATTTAGGCATAGTGCTGATACAACAGTGTCTCGTGTCTTCGAAGAAAGTGAAGAGGATAGGAAAATACTCGTTGAGTTTGAGGAATGTGCCGACGTAGAAGCTTGGCTTTATGCAAACAGCTTCGGCCAAAAGAGTTTCCAAGAGTTGAATGTCGGTGGGTGGAGATGTATTCAACGAGTTGAGCTGTTGCAACGTAGCGCCGAGCGGATAGAGACGCGTTCAGGCGCGAACAATGCTTGAACTTGCAGAAGATCTGCAGGAAGTGTGCTCTTACGATGTAGCGTTGAGCAAAAGCGAGGTTGCAAAGAAGGTTTGCTTGAGACGTGCAGCAAGGTGAGGATCAATGTTGCAATGCAAAACTGGAGAGGTTGAGTGTGAGAAGTGAAGAAGGCGACCGCGAACCTTTCAGCGCGCTAAAATTTGTTGTGTAGTGGTGACGTCGCGTCGGCCGTAGAGCTCGCTCTTGTTGTTATTGTGGCGACTATCGCGAGCGCGTTGCCCGGGTGCGCTCAACCTCGCACCTGCCAATTTTTGACTCTGTATGCGTGCCGACAGCTCGGACATATGTGAATATCCCTTCTCTTTGCGTAGGCTCAACTGTCGAGCACTTATTTGCGAACTGTTCACGGCTCTTCTGAGCTCAACACCGACTCTCCATTCTGAAGCCCGCCAGGCTCAAGCACCGCTGATCGACCATGTCGGCTTCCCACAAAGGTCCCTCTGTAGAGGCGCCATTATGGAACTTGCGCTTCCCAAATGCCAACGTCACCGCGACCGAGCTGCTCACTTTCCTACCAGGCTGCCTCAGCTCCCCGGATGTCATATATCGCTTCGCCTCAAATCTGGTCACATGGGACGCGATCCTTTCTGTCGTGAACTCCAATCGTATCCTTGGGAAACCGTGGGACTCCGAGTACTGCTATAGAACGGCAAGAAATGCTATGCGGCATGCCGGCCACGCTGACTGGACTCTCAACAAACATGCACAGTACTTTGGCGAAAGCCTTCGTAATTGGAATCCCGAGAACCTGAGCGTGAGCGGATTCAGGACCTCTGTTAGAACTTCTGGAACGAGCATACCTGACAATGACATTCCATTTGCTCAATTGGCGGATGGTGTTAAGAACATGCCACAGGGCGACGATGCGTTGGATTTGACGAGAATGATCCAGCACTGTGTCCAGAAACCAACTGAAGGGTGGATGTACCCGTCAAACTACGACATCTTGCTCGAGCACCTCGGAGGTCCAAAGCAACTGAACGCTGCAAATATGGATCGCCCAATCTTCGCGCGCTGGCAGCACGTCATACCGCACGTTCCGCGCACCAAAAAGCGAACTGAGGCCACGCCACAGCCGAAGATGGAAGCCCCTGTACGGCCATCCACGCCGCAGACCGAGGCGCAAGCGACCAGGCGGTCAGGTCGTCGAGGGCGGCCGTCGTTGAAGAAGCGCGAGCTTCAGGATGGTAAGCTAAGGCCGCGCTATTAGGTGGTAGTTAGAGATCCGAAGAACCAGACGAGCTGACAGGGTGGTAGTTGATATAGCAGAAGCTGAGGCTGGGGGCGCGGAAGGACAGGACGAAGAGTACGTCCCTGGACCGACCCTGTGGATGAAGCCGCCTACGACCAGCGGTATAATGTCATCCCAGGCTCTTCAATATGTGTTCGAGGCAGGGCGATCACCGGGCGCTGTTGACAAACTCGATGCATACGCTTTCGGCAGCGGCCCACGAACAACGGCACCATTTCGCCCACTCCACCTCATCACTGTTGACAACCTGAAGTTCGACGATCTGAGCGGCTGGGCAGAGAACGTTCGATGGGCAGCCGAACAATATGCAACTTTTGGGGAGACGGGTTGGACAGAGTGCCCGGAGCATATGGAGCAGATCGCACAGCACCGTCAGGAGCAGACATGGGCTTCCGCTGAGCTTGTCATCGCTATAACCGACAAGAAGGAGGCGGAAGAGGAAGACGAGGCTTTCGTAGACGCAATGGTGGAGGGAGCAATGGCCTCGATGGAAAGACGCGAGCAAGACACGCGGATGTGGATCTGGGGCGACGTCGCCGAAGAGTTTGTCGACGCACAAGGCATGCCAGGCATAAGGTTGCGTCAGCGGCCACGTCGGTGAACATGCTGGCTGCTAGCTCCTGCCATCGTAGTGCAAAGCCTTCTGGTACCCCCCTTGCGCAGTGCGTTCCCAATTTGCGCAAAGTGTGAGGATGCTGTTTGCAAGTTTCCTGGAGTATTGAACCCGCGGCCTGAGGTTCAAACAAGGTTTCCCCGCCCCTGCACCAACCTTCCCGCATCAGGCAAGCCTCGGCTCCACCCCTTAGCAATGACGATCATGAAACGACCCTGCAACAAGCTCTCCTTCTTCAAACACACTCTCGATCGTTTGACAGCTGCGCTCGTTTCTACTACACCCGATGAGCCAACCATATGCAGGCGGCGGACGCGGCAGCCAACTGTGTGTTCCTTGAGGCGCGACAGGAAGCCATGCTTCCGAGTCTCGACAGCGGCTGCATAAATTTGAACAGTCCGGAGTGCAGATCACGGGAAGGTATATAGAATAGGGCTCCGTTACCTTTGACGGAGGTAATCGTCATTCCTTTGCTTCATCACATCAACTGCTGGAAAGTTCTACTTGCATAATTTAATTAATTTCTGTAATCAAATATCTGCCCAACATGCACACTTTCAAGGTCCTCGGCTCAGCCGCTCTCTTTGCTCTTTCCGTCGTCGCGCAGAAAGGTAACACCAACGCATGCTATCTGCGATCACGATGTCTGACATTACAGCAGCGTCATCCGCCACCCCGGCCTCAGCCATGCCCGTGGTCACCATGATGTGGGGCGACTCCAAGCCTACAGACGCTGCCCTTGCAGCATCCGCCGAATCTGTCGGCATGGCACGTCTCTCCCCACTTGCCGGATTTCCAATGCTAACGCATGACAGGCCATGTCCTCTCAGATGGCCACTGCTAAAGCCGAGATGAGCATGTCCGGTACCATGTCTGGCATGTCCATGTCAACGGCCACAACTAAGCCGGTGTCTGCGATGTCTGGTATGACCGGTATGAGCGGCATGAGCATGGCAACAGCTAGTGCCACCGGCATGGTGATGGGAGGTGCTCCACGAGAAGGTGTTTGGGGCTCGGGCGTTGCGTTGGCGATGATGGGCGTTGGGGCTGCGTTGGTGGTGTAAGCAAGGACTCACTGGCGCAAGTCTTTATTTCATCTTGATACCTAATCGTTTTCGCTATGTACATTGATTCTATGACCAAATCCGTACCCTGCACCTCACGGACAAGTGATGCACACCTTGCTGCCTAACTCCGTCGTGAACTCGATTGCATTTTGCTCTGGCGCTTTCGTCGCTGGTCAGCAGACTAAGTACGCCTGCCCTTTGACCAACATGACAAGAGGTAGCAAATGTATCATGCTGCTGCCTATACCTCCATGATACCCATAACCATCACAATATCCCAATTCAGTCCATAATCAACTCCACATCCAGCTTCACATCTAGCCTACAATAGCCCATCTGGACGATCGGAATCGAGAGTCTTAGAGGAATGGCTCGAAGAATTGCCACCTTGGTCGTTCATCTCGCGTAGGTACTCTGGTGCAGGCTCGTTGAAGAGATCTTCATAGTCTTCGGCGGAAAATGATGCGCTTGGAATCGGATCCATCCCAATCTCTTGCTGCACAGCGGTGATAGAAACATCCAGCGCGCGTTGCTGCTCACCCTCGACTTGCTCCCAGTGTTCTTCCCAAGCAGCATGTTCATCAGAGAGAGTCGTTGCAGAGCCTAGCTCATCCTCCAGTATGCGAGTGATTCGTGCAATATGTTCCGAATTTGCATACCAAGGAATGTCTTTTTGGTCCGCCCGACGGGCGTACTCGATCACGGATGCAATATGGGACATGTCGATGGACGGAACAATGTGAGAGATGGAGTGCAAATCTGCGCTACGAAGTAAGGGATCACCCGTTTTTTGTTGTTCGGGCTCGCTCGGTTTAGAAGGCGGTAGGGCAGCCATCGGCAAAACCTGCTTAGGGACCGCCTGGCTTTGAGTGACCTCATGGAAAGGATTCGTAGCATGGGTAGAAATAGGCAGATGATTTACCCAGGTCTCCTGAGGCGCAGCTTGGCGGGGAGATTGCAGCAGTGGAGAGGGAACCCCAACTGGGACGAAGTCGCCGGGATTCTGTCGTGAACCTGAAGGTGATTGTTCATCGTCAGACCTGCCCTTACGCTTTTTGCCCGGTGTGGCATCTGTGTCTTGCTTGTCGTTATGCTTCACGTAAGAGAGTTTCAGATATCGACGCACGACGGCCTTATCCCGGTGCTGGTCTGTGATGGTGACATGTCCGATAGCTCTAAAGATGTCAATCAAGTCGTCTGGAAACAGCAAATACCGACCAGGAAATATCTTTCTCGCTCCATCACCAGTTGCGAATTTAATTGCGCGGGTGAGGTCTGCGGCATCATCACCCGTCGGCAATTTCTTCACCCCGTGCAGGAGCATGGGGAATGATACGCTTGCCGGTACCTCCGCGACAAAACCTTCCTTTGTGAGGCGATCAGGTACAAAAGCGTTCATTGCGATGTTTGTAGCATCCCATTTGGCCGGAGTCCTGTGGGTTCTCCGACTCCAAAATGTTTTATACTGTTCCTTAGGCATCTTGCGCCAATTCCAAGGCCGTAGGGCATCGAGGTATGAGTTTGCGATATCGTAAATCTGCGGAGTAGAGGTGCGATGACGGTTGCTGATTTCTGCGTGTGTTCTATTCTCCATGCCATTGTTGACGAAGCGTCGCGCGATTGAGCTATTGTGGAAGAGCCTCGGTAGGAATGTGATAATTTCGACGGCTGTAAAATTAAGCTCACCAGTATAGCCTTGTGTGAGCGTTTGGAAGTCGTAGTCGTAACGATTGTATGTAAAAATTGTCTTGAAGGCGTTGAGTGCAGTTGGGGTAATTGTATCCGTAGGAGTATTGGAATCGTCCTGAGGTGGCGTTGGGAGCGCAGATGGATCCATTTTAACACGTGCAGGCGTTGTCGTGGCGTTGAACTGGTTGCGGACAGGTTTTGAGAAATGCGATATGCGATACAGATCGCCGCTGAGAGAAGCAGCGGTCAACCGAAGTGGCAATTGCATTCGAGTTTGCTCAACCGTAGCTGGTTCCCGGGGCAACTGCGCCCCGTCTTCGATCTGCTGGTACTTCAGTAGTCTACTAGGTGTGACTTCCGCGGCGGACTGCAGCTGCTCCTGCCAGTTTGGCTCTATCATTCGCTTCTTGGGAATGTGCACATCTGAGTCGCCAGCAGTATCTGAATCTGCATTTTCAAAGGGAGTCGGGCGTTTGTAAGAGCGATCTGGGGATATATGAGGCAAGCGGTTCGTGATAGTCGCTGGAATGTCGGGAATCCGCCAGACTACCTATGGTATGTATTGCCACAGGGCCGCTTGTTGCGCGATGTCCTGCGCGATTGAAGCATCAGGGTTGAGGAGAGATATGGGAGATATATGGAGCTTTTGAAGCTCCTATAAGGTGCAAGGAGAGACGTATTGGGGATGTGAATGCGAGCACATCATCTGACTCTGTTTTACATAGGCCTTGTTTGGAAGGTCTTTGCGCAGTGCACCAGGAACATGATGGTCAAGGAAAGATAAAAGAAGGTAGTCTGAATATCATGTATTCTACATGAAAGGCCCCATGATTCAAGTAGTGGCAAGCGCAAAGATTTCGTTGCCTCCGTCTTGCTCCACGCTCAGGGACAAGAATAGATGAAAAGACCCTCTACAAGACGAACGAGTCCATTCTGACCTGTGTAATTATACACAGTCTAAAATTTATCGAAGCCCATGTACATGGAGTAATCGCCATTCTTCTGATCACGGGTCGTAGTGTTGGATTGATGTTGGTGTACGTGCCTCGTCTGCTGGCTCTGACCGTTCATGTACGCCTGCTCTGCATGTGCCTCGTGAATTACCATGTTACTAGAACCCTGCCGAGCTGGAACGGAAGTTGCGGCTGTCTGAGTTTGCATGTGCTCTTTTTCACGGTCCGCTGCCGATTGCGCTTCTTTTGCCCTTCGCGCCCTCTGCTCTAGAGTCCCCTTGGGCGCCTCTTCATCTGTGCCCCAGTAGTCCAGTTCGGCATCCTTGGCCGTCTTCTCATGAGCTTGCAAGTCGATATTTGCAGGCTGTATGAGGTGCGACCGGAAGGTGCCAGGGCCACTCGGCGTCGTCCATTCTTTCCGCTGTTGTTCACTTCGCACCCACTCGGCGTGCCAATCGCTCAAAATAACGGTATCCTTCTTTTCCATTTCGAGACGAAGTGACTGCATAATCTCAAGAGCCTCGGGATCGAAAGCTGCTAGTGCTTCATCGCTGTGGTCGCCTTGGTGGAGGAAGTGCAGGAAGGTTCCCGGCATTACTGGGCCCGGTGGAAGTTGGCTGAGGATTCTATCATCTCTGTCGATGACACCCCAGACAAACTGCCAGCCATTAGCGTTTGCTACCCAAAATGATCTTTTTAGGACTGTTTACCTCGTGATCTTGCCTCGCTTGACGTCGATTTGTTTCCGTTGCGTATAGGTAGGCTGACATGTCTGGTTTGGTTGAGTTATTGGGGAAGTCAGGTTAAGGAAATGTGGAGGCCTCGTGATATGGGAAGTTGAAGAGTCCGAGCAGAAGAGACAGTTCAACAATCTTCGTTAGCTCATCGATTGTCAGTGTCTTAGTGAAGGCATATGGCAATCACTCTGATTGTTTCATTGTTTGTCTGACTATTAAAATCCATATAAGGCTTTGCCATACTTTCTGTGTCCAATGGGCCGTTGTTGAGATGTTATAGTGGATCTGCGGGTGAATGAGCCAATACGAGTCCTCGATTCCTTCACCTAACGAGAGCATGTCAGCTTGCTACCAAAGGTCGAAGGATTTTACCTGTGCGCTCTAATCAAGGGGCCCAATGTGTCTTCCACAACCACAAGAGACGTTCGTTGAGGTACTCCCAGCGTACGTCTGAATGCGGTGAAGGAGACGCGGTCTGATATGAAAGTCATAATACTACAGGTAATTATTATAATATTACACATGGGCGGGGAATCGTTCAAGAGCATATCTCTCGTACGCTTGCGGTGACACTGGCAACTAGGATGACAGGTGGACCTTGGGAACTCACCTGCTGGCAAACAAATCACGGAAAACGAATATTACTCAACTATGTCAATTACATCAAACAATGCAGCGTTGCAATGCGAACATAAATTACCCGGCCGACAGAGACCATAGCGTCTAATGAATTGTGCCAATCCCAAACTCATGCAGACGTTTGAACCGCGGCCAAACGTAGTTCCTGCTCTAACGTTCCCATATCCGCCACAGTCCAGAGCTTCTCTCTTTGACCTCGCGACTGAGCATAGTGAATGATCTGGATGGCTCTAGGAGGTAATGACTTCGCTCTTTGGATGCCAACCAGGTCAAGCTCCCGCAACAAAATGTGTCCAGTCGCGTTGAGTTTGTACCTGAGAATGGCCTTCACATGAACTTCGCTGTCACGCCAAGCCCAGCCATTCACCAAGGGCGATTTCGCGTACCTGACCACGCAGGCAAAGGGGCTAGAGTTCTCTGGATCAGGAAATGGAAATTGGGTCAGCGGTAATGCGGTCCACACGTGGTCGTCAAGCTCGAAATATTCGCGTTGTTGTGCAAGTTCGAGAACCTTGTTTACGTCTGGGTTTGAATCTGAGGGTATATTAGAGTGGACAGTGTATGTGTCTGTTAGGTAGACCAACTTACACTTGAACCTACAGTCAAGATCTGGGTGGTTGCGGATGAAGCGAACGGCGCGAGCAGCGAGGCCGAAATCCTGGGGCGAGACGAATACATCGCGCAGCCAACACTCAGATGTGAAAGTAACTTTTTGGGGTCCGGCAGTCAGCATGTGATCACTTTTGAAGACGGGTGCTGATTGCCCACTCGAAAATCGTGAAACATGCATCTGCTTTACGGATTCCATAGGGCTTCCATGCAGGTATACTCTAGTTATCTGGGGTGGGAGGTTCCACGTTTCTATATATTTCGAGGCCATGGCGTTTGGAGGCTGTTGCGCTTGTCCCTGGTTTCGCGTGCATGCAAGGAGCCTGGTATGGTATAGGCTCTTATGTGAGATCCCTGCAAAGCTCAGGGTTGTACTAGATGTCTCCGGAGAATCTGCAGCTTGTATGGCTGGCCTAGCGTTGGGCGCCTTGAACGGTAATACCGATGCTGCACTGCTTGTTATTGATATTTCCTCACGCTGAGGGTGTCGCGGGAGGCAATCCATATCCTTATTGGCCTCTATCAATAGCCTCTTGAATGCAGGGATTGAAGGGTCGTTATCAGCGCAATCTTTTGTCTTGAAGAATTCACTATTCGTGCAGTAGGTCGCAGTCAGTCCTGTAGGGATCGCTGCTTCCTCAGCAACGTTATCGGATTGCGGTGTTTTCTGGTGAAACATTGTGATGCAGGCTCGTACGAAGTGTTCGACCTCCTGGCGATCTATGGGAAGACAATTATATCGCGTTGGTCTTTTCCTGGAGCTGGGGTAAGGATCAGTATCGAACGGACTTTTCACAAACGATGTTCTGTATGAAGATTGTAGAGTACAGCAAGACATAAAAGGCTGGCGCTGCTCAAGCGCGGGTATTTGCGCCTCAAGCGCGTGACATGCCTGCTTCCAAGGTTAGCGGGCTTGCAAACTACGGTATGCGATGCTCAGCGAACGCGCAACCATAGGACACCGTACGCAATGACGAGCAGCAAAGTTAGTTTGCTCGCGAATCTCAGCGATGTATTAGACAAAGACAGCAAAATTAGCTAAAGCATACCGGCGTTAATGCGACCGATTTTGTCAAATCGAGGCATATGACGGTAGAAAATCATTTTCGATCCATAGATCCATCTCTGCACGCGACAAAGGATCAGTCAAAAGTCGCATAATGGTCGCCGCCTGGGAGAGGGGCTCTGAGCGCTTGTTCTGCTGGTGCGCGTTGGAGGATAAATATGGCCGTACGCTGTTCATAGAGGGTGGAGTCTATTCAAGCGTATCCAAGGCCTACGCGAACGGGTCTCATCAGTATGGATTGGTTGCGGCTTAAAGCGGAGCTTGCGGAGAGAAGGGTCCGTTGATTGCGAGGCAGCGGGAGAATGCGCTGCGGTGGCGACTGACTCGGCGAAACGACGGATACATCGTGGTTTCGAGAATGCGATTAAGTATATGCAGGCAGCAAGAGAGCGAGGTAGGGTCCAACACGCTAGAGACTACCGCTGCACCGGTGCATTTCAAAAAAGTAGGTGACGTCAGTACGCGCTAACGAACTGACCTCGGTACTAGTATCTAGGGAGCACATAGCTATCATACACATGCAATTGTTGGGCATCTTGTATTTTGATATTGACATATACGCTATCTCATCGCTACGGACGAATTCCTGCTATGGTTTGGGTAGTGGAAAGATTTAGAAACACATCGATGTCGCGCATCATGTTGGAGAGATGTTATGCATGGAAGATCACAGCTGATTCATATACCATAGGTACGTAGAAGGTCCTTTTGACCAAGTCTACCTTCTAGGATGTGTTGAACGCGTCAAATGCTCGTTTCACCCGTTCGCTATCGCGCTCATTGTTCATGAAGCCATTGTGCGGTTGTGAAGAAAAACCGATACCTTAATCAATACCTTAACAGCATGCCGAGACGCCATTATCTGTCCACCAAATGAAAAAAGACCTGAAGAACTCAAGTCCCCCGTGAAAGAGAGCTGAGAGCTTGAGGTGTCGTCGAGATGAAGTCATGCTCTACTTCCCAATTGCGACCCAAGAGACTGAAGATAAGTCGTGGATCAATGGGCGCCTCGATCCTGTCCAGGGTGCGCAAGTTGCCACTGCTGGACGTGCCAAACACCCGTCGCTTTAACCAAGCGATCCATATCTTCCAGGTCGAGGTCCGGATCGTCCATATTGAGGCGTCCGAGAAGGTCTAGGTGCTCCGTACAGAATGTCCAGTCAATCTGGGCCTGCAAACCCTCCTTCGTGAAGCCGATGATACGATAAAGCTTCTCATCCGTACCCGCGTCGTCCTGAGAGAGGTTGCGGATCAGCGATAGGCCATGCAGGTCCAATCCGTGGCGGAGCTTGCGGTTGAGTTCAATGACAAGCTGGTCGTGCAAGCACCCGCCGATCATGTCAAAGTGATCCTTGACGGTGAAGGGGAATTGGAGACCAAGAGGGCTAGTCGCAACACGGTAGATGAGGGCGCCCGCGGAGTAATCGTCAGGATGCGGTTCGGCAGCGTCGCGGATGAGGCCGCTTGCAGGCGTGATGGAGTGGTAGTTCACAGGCGTGGTGGAGCCCTTCCTAGGATTAGCGTGATGCTCAAGCTTGAGCTTCTTTCGCGGTGGCATCGTGGGTGGCGTTGGGAGCGCTGCCATGATATTAGATGTGTCTATATGAGAAGATTGGCTATGTGCAAGTTGATCTCGACGTGGAAACAGAGCTCGACGTGCAGTTGCAAGATTCATAGCCTGCCGGATAGAGCGGTCCGGGATCTTTGCATTTCGGATAGCAGCATCCAGCTCCTCCATCGATGGCCGCGGGAGCTCACTCTGGAGAACGACCTGGAAAAGGGGGGATGTACCATCCAACTGTTCAGAGGAAGCGGCTTGGTCAGTCGGAACCTCATCGTCACCAGCCATAATTGCTTGAGTGAAAAAGGTCATGTCCTCTCCCAGAGCGCCATCGAACTCGAGGAAGGTGGTTATGTTGGTGGTCGGCCCAATTGTCGGCACGGTGAGAGCCGTGTAGTTGTCAGGTAACGATGGGTCAAATGAAAGCCCCTCAGCACCGGGCGTCGCCTCGTTCTGGAACCACTCGGGATCGTCCGGACCGGTACCGTGGCTGAACGGCAACATCTCATGGCCGAACAAGCCCATCTCGTGCTCCGCCGTCGCGTCCCCCCAGAAGTTATGATCGACGGTCGGGATGAACGTGAACGAGGTGTCTGGAGTTAGCAGATACGAAGGCTCCGCGGGATCGGCGCGGTAGTGCGATTGCATGATCGCGTCCAATGTCGTTGGAGCATCGCCGAATAACTCTTGCTCCAAGGTCGACGTGATTTCCTGCTGGATATTAGTATCGATGTTTGCCTCGCCCTGCATAGAGAATACCGGAGACGGCGCAGGGGTTGACGCCGGGAAAGCAGAATGGTTGAATGACTGCAACTCCGATGCGAGAATTGCTTCATCTTTGGAGAGGGGCTGTGCGGAGGTCTCCTCGTCCTCTTCTAGGAGAAGCGGATCGATGTCCCAGTCGCAGACGGTTGGAACTCCCGGGGTCGTAGCATCTTGGTCGCGTGCCATTTGCTCCGACGCCATACCAGAAGACAGTCCAGCCGGATCGTACAGAGTAGTAACTTCTGTTGCCGCGGGATCAGAGCGCATGTTGAACTGCTGAGGGCGCTGAGAAGGGCTACGAGAGCAGCCTCGCGTTGTCATGGCGGTATCGTTTCCTGCAACACGGGACATAGATTCTTCCCAGTCGGCCGAGTTGAAGTGGGTTGACGGGGGAGTGGAATGTGATCTGTGCGGTGCAGGCTTTATATAGGTGGTGACGCTCTGCTCGTTGCTGGGGGAAAGACTAAACCAAACAGTGAATGCCTATGGGAACTACCCCGCAAGGCCACGAGTTAAATTCGGTCTGACACTCGTGAAAGATCTGTGGAAGTACGTGCCGCAATATTTGATGTGTTTGAGCTGTTCATGAAAGACCGTTTCCCCGTTTCCTCGATCCCAGTCTCCGCAACTGGCAAGACACGCCATGACATCTTATCCCATGGCAGTAGCAAATGCGTCAAGCTTCTCGACACCTTGTATCTCAACAGCGGCAGTTACATCTCACCTTTTCTAATTTTAAGCTTATTCCGCCCATCGACCGTGCCACTGCATCTCTCCTCGTGAAGCGTGCGCCGCTGCGCATTCGATGCCGACCATCCACCTAGGGCTGAGGCCCGGCTGAGTGCGTCGGGCCATGGTGGCAGTAGTCCTGTAAACGTCAGATTCATGCAGAAAGTAGCGCTTGGTCACAGTGACCAATGTTGTACACCTGCTACAGGGCTTGGTGAGTAAACACCATATGCGCGTCATCCTAGTTAATTGAACTAGAAAAAGGAATCCACTGTTTGGTGTATGCTGCAAGTATTGACGTGACGGTTTTCTAACTCCTGAGCATAAGGCTACATTTACGAACGTCGTCGCGCCGCATCCTACCTATGTTTCGGACATTATCAGCGCCGAGCTACGTTGTATCGACCATTCAGCTGACCATAGGAAACGCATACGAGCCTAGAGAGAACGCAAATATAACCCATCAATATCAAAGCCGGCGGTAAAGCTAGGAGGATGAGGGAGAGAATGCAACCCGGCTCCATTCCCAGCAACGTTGGCTATGCCCAAGGCAAGCGTGCTGGGCCGGGCTTTTCCGCCACGCACAGGAGCGTCTTTTCTGAACGATAAGGCGCGATACCAACCCATACCTGTGGTCGACGTACTCTGTCGTGCTAGAACACGCAAGAGAATTCTATTTAGCAAACATCATCCCATCTCGTCCAGGCGCAATACGTACGCAAACAAGACCGCCGAACTATCGCGCCGCAACCAAACGAAGGGTACCAGTTCAGGAAACATCTATACCAGGCATATGAAATGCTGTCGATCTCATATGGGCATCACGCCCTGACACTACGCATAGCTTCTTCCACGAAATCCGACTTTTCTCTCTTGCTGGTCAAGCATAGCATTTTGCACCCTCGCTTAAACGGCCTGTTCTTTATCGCAATCGCGTACCGCCTCAGCATCGAATAACCTATACTGACTTCGTATAATTCCTCTTTGTTGCATAAGTTATGCAACAAGACAACTGAGCGGCAGATTCGCTATTCATGTAAAGCCTCTGTGCTTAAGGGTTGGTGCCTAACAATTTAATGCTTGTCGATCATAGCATTCACTCGTAAAGCGAAAAATGCGCCGCTGGATTTACATTGATGCTTCCGCTTCACGTCGATTGGTCATCTCACCTTACAAGAGTCTCAGCTCAACGAACGTCGTTGCGCCTCGTTGTTTGGCTGCCGACACGCCCGAGATTTGCGCGCAACTTCCTTTGCGATTTGATTGAGCTCGGTGCAGCTGAGCGGGTCAAAAAGAGAACTGAGAACCCAGAAACTCAGAGCTCGGTACGATGGCGCTGAAGCCTACAGCTTCCGCTTCCCCATGGTATCTGCTGTCTGAGTTTTGGCATCACGTCTCGACCCTGCTGGCTCGATGAACCGTCACGAGCCGTGAAATACAACTTTATCCAACCGAATAACCCTTGGAAAGACCGCACCAGCGGAGGCGAACGGTCCGATCCGATATGACTTGCGTTATGTCGCGCGCCCAGTCCTGGGCGTCAAGATCTCTCTTACGTACATAGCTTGTGGCTTGCTACTTTAGACGCGGCGTGGCAGACCCTAGAAGACAATATCGATTGATGGAAGTCGCGGAGGTGCCTTATCGGTGCCTACCTGGTATCACACACGGAGAGGACCGAGAGGAATGCTCGAAGGTAACATAATTGGTTCGATTAGTCCACTTCTAGCCCTTCACTAGAGAACCCAGCATCTCGCAGTTTACATATATAATCACCTAGCAGCCCAGGCGTCATTTTGAGTCGTTTTGTAGAGCGCGAGAATCCTGGTGAGTTTTGAGACGCCATGCGGTGTGCCAGAGAGCCCCATACACTCCCTCCCATAGTAAGGGTTCGAACGCGTGTGCATGAATGGATCACGTACGCAATGCTTACAAGCACGCAGAAAAGAGGCTTGAACAAAGCTTGGTACGCAAAGTCAGTTTTATGAAAGTTGAAAAATTACAGTATCAAATGCCGCGGCGTGAAGACAATAATGGTGTTGAGAAATGAAGCAAAGAAATCCGTACGCGAAAGTAACAGCGCACCAAAAGGCACGTAATCGGAAAGAGAGTACCTTTAGCGAGAGATGCAAGACTCGAAAGCAGTCGAAGAGAAATGACTGTAAGGACTCGGGTGCTTCCAGCCACGCACACTCTAGCACCGCAAGTTCCTTTCTGAGTAGCTAACCACAACCTCGATCCTGCATCCCTAGCGCACTACCACCTCCTCTTTTGTATGCTCCTAATTACCTCCGCCGTTCCGACCCTTCAAGATACCACGCCATCTTTTAACCGCTCCGCCCGCTGGCTCTGACGCTGGGGTAGCCTCCACTTCTCTCTTCACTGCTGCTGCAACTGTCGTCGTGACGCGCACTGTAGTGGTTGTCGATCTTGTAACAGTAGCCGGAGTCACAGTAGTCGTTCTTAGTGAAGTAATCGTGGATCGGATTGTGCTCACGCTTATGCTTGTAGATCTGATCGTGCTCGTAGTTCTAGATAGTGACACTGATGTCGACGTTATTGTCGTTCGCACGGTCGCTGTCAACGTAGCAGTCACCCGAGAAATCGAGGTCGTACGCAATATCACTGTTGTGGGGACTGTCGCTGTCGTACGCGATATTACCGTTGTGGGGACTGATACGGTGGTTCGCTGCGTAGTTGTGGTTGGAACATTGCGCACCGAGGTAGTCGTAAGAGTCCTAGTCGACGTGGTCCTAGCGATGGTCGCTATCTCCGTCTCTGTTTCGGTTTCCGTGCTGACTCTTGTGACGGTTGCAGTTCGCGTAGAGGTTGAAAGTCTGGTAGAAGTAGTGGCCGAAGTCGTGGTCACGAGACGGGTCGAAGTGCGGCTGGAACAAGATTAGCAGGGTTACCCCTTTGCTTTGTAAACAGCTGAACTCTCATCACTATGCGAGGATTTGGTGAAGGGATATGGTGCAGTGCCGCGTATGAAACTGAAAAGAAATTTAGAAGCGCATCTTTAGCTTACGTGACAGTCTCCGGATCTGAAATCTCTGTACTCGTGGTCGTGACTAATTCACGAGAAGTGATGATGGTAGTAACTGCAGGTAGAGTAGTTGTTTGCGTCGTTGTGCTGAGACTTGTGACTATCGGCAAGGTGGTGGTCGAAGTTGTCGTAAAAGATTGGGTCGATGTAACGGTCTCCGTTTGAGTTGGGGTTGGTTGCAGCTGAGTCTGCGTGATGGTAACAACAGAAGTTACGACACTGACAAAATATTAGCTGTCGTGTCATCGCAATAGTAGTTTGAGCGGGCTCACTTCGTAGCTACCGATACTGATGTGGAAGTCACAGTCGAGACTGAAACTGAAACAGAAGTAGGCGTCCTGTATTGGTACATGTTAGCTGTAAGCCGATGAATGTTGACAGCAACGAATAGTTCACGCCAAAGACTTAGCGTCAAGTCTACTTACGCAGTTGTAGTTTCGGTGACAGTAGCGGTTTTGGTACTATTCCCTTGTAAGCTATTTGTGATCGATATCAAGTGACCATGCTCACACGTAGATCGGGCTGTTCGAACAAGGCTGCGATATGTAAGCAGTAGGTCCAGGTACAGTAATAGATACAGTTTCCGCGCTTTGCGCGATTGTCTGAGGTGGAGAGGTGATGGTAATTGTCTGAAACACAGTCGACGCTTGAATCGTCCTTCCAGTGTAGGTGTTCGTGTATGATCTTCCAGCAGTAATAATAACCGTCTGCTCTTCTACTTGGGTTACAACTTGTGGCTCAGGCGTTTCTGTAACGACGACAATGCTGGCATCGGCAGTCTCATATACCGTCGTAGGAATAGTCTCGTACGCAGTATAGTACACCGTAGCCTCCGAAGGACATGTCTCCTGGCCGATAACCGTTATCTCAGCTGTGGAGGCAGGTAGCTGCTGCGTGAAGCTGACGGTAATAGTTGATGTAACAGTCGATGCTGGCTGCATCTGGACGGATCTAAAGATCGGTGATGAGTTATAACGAGGGAGACAGACTGGACATGACTTGACTCACCCACTCAAGTATACTGTGCTCGCGGGCAACGTCTGGACAATTCTAAAGCAGTGTTAGTAAGTTTGCCAACGTGGGACAATCCTTTAGTTCACTCGCCCACTAAGATATACCGTCGTAGTAGATGCCGGTAAAGTTTGCACAGAGCCATCAACGGTTACTGTGGAAGGTGGAAGCGTCTGCACGGCTCTAGAACGGACTGTTAAATTTTGAACGCGTATTATGGGAGGAGTCTTTGGATGTCCCACTTACCCACTCAAGTATACCGTCGAGGCCGGCAATGTCTGCACAGCTCCGTTGATAGTTATGGTGGCCGCTGGCAATGTTTGCACAATTGTCTGAATAGGGCTATACACTGCCGTATTAGCATGCAGACTCCGGTAGACTGTATGCTTTCGAACTTACCCACTGAGGTATACTGTCTGAGTCGATGCTGGCAAGGTTTGCACGGATCCAGGAATGGTAACAGTCGACGCGGGTTGCGTCTGTACATAACTTTGGTAAATAGTCTCAGTGGACGCCGGCAACGTTTGAACTGATCCACTGATTGTCACCGTTGAGGCGGGCAGCGTCTGTACGTAGCTCTCGTACACCGTCGTGATTAAACCCGGCAACGTCTCTACTGCGCCACTGATAGTTACAGTGGAAGCAGGAAGTGTCTGGATGTAGCTCTGAAATACCGTAGTAGTAGATGCGGGCAACGTTTGTACTGATCCGCTAATGGTGATTGTCGACGCGGGCATCGTCTGTATGTAGCTCGCATACACTGTCGCGTACACTGTCTCAGTGGAAGCTGGCAGAGTCTGCACAGATCCGCCAACAGTTATAGTCGATGCTGCTAGTGTTTGAACTACAGTCTGCACTTGTGTGACAGCTGCGGTCACCGCCGAGCCCGGCTGATAAGCCGTTTCAGTGACTACTACTGTGGAAGCCGCAAGAGTCTCAACAGATCCACTAACGGTCGTGGTAGATGCTGGCAAAGTTTGAACCACCGTCTGCACTTGCGTGATGAAGGCCGTTACGACGGGACCGGACTCATATGCCGTCTCTGTAATGATTACGGATGAAGGACTCACAGTGACGGTCACCTGGCTAGCTTAGCAGAGTAGAAAGAGGTTTAGTGCATGACTCACGTCAGTAGCTGCGGCCGTTATCGTTAGGAAGTTTGTGACCGGCGCCGGGCAAGAAGAGCGGGACCGTGTGGGCGAATATGTTGAGCTGGGTAGGGTGCTCATGGATGTACTCAAGGCAGTGGTGGATGAAGCGCTATTCGGACTTGACGACAAGCTGGACAAATCTGTTGAGCTCAGAGGCCTGCTCGTGGTGGTAAACTGCTGACAGGGTAAGCTCTCTTCGATCCATACGTGGCAATACTAATCATAGGTTGGTCAAGCCCATGTCAAGTAGGCATCATGACAGTTTTGACTACCTTAACTTTACAGGACCGAAGTCAATCAAAGAATGCGGTCTTACCGGATTTGTAGATGAGCCGGATGCAGAAAGTGATATCGAAGACGAAACAGTCGGTGTGACAGTAGTGCTAGAGTAGATCGAGCTTGTGTCTGAATTCGCTTGCACGACAGTAGAGCTCGGAGGTAGTGAGCTTGTAGCAGAACTAGTCTGTGATATACCGGAGCTTGGAGACCCCGAACTTGCGTCCGAACTGGTCTGTAAAACAGTCGAGCTTTGGCCAGGCGAGGTCGAGCTAGATTGGGATGACAACGGTGTATCGGAGGTAGCTATTGAGGTCGAAGATGTCGTGTCTGTGCTCAATGCCAAAGAGGTCACCAATGATGCACTATCACTCGATGAAGGTGATACCTGGGAAGAGGATGTCGTTAGCAAAACCGAGCTTGTTGGGTTGAGGGATATCCTTGTCCCGGAAGTGAAACTAGAACTGGATTCGGTCTCCATTTGCCTTCCACTAATAGAGCTTGTTGGGGTCAGGGTCGTGCTAGCAACTGTGCTGCTGAAACTCGAGCCTTTTATCGTGATAAAGAAGCTTTGGCTTAAGCTTGCAGTTGTCCCACTCGAGCTTGTAGTTGTTCCACTTGGGATTGTAGATGTGTCACTTGGGCTTGTAGTTATACTAATTGAGCTTGAGACCTCTAGCGACGAGGAGTCCGAGCTCGCCAACGTTGACGAGTCGATGAAACCACTCGTCGTACTCGTAGGATCAGCAGCATTAGACGTAGTAGTAGTGGACAAGAATGAATTACCGCTAGTGAATGATGCTGTAGGGTCGACAGTCGATGTATAAATTGTAGACAGTGCTGATGATGATAGGGATGACAAGGAGCTTCCAGCTGTAGAAGAAGAGTCGGAACCTGACTGTTCGAAAGTGGTCGGTTGTATCATGGTCTGGGTAGAAGACAGCTCGGAGGATGGTACGGAAGACGAAGGGCTTTCTGAAGAAAGAGATCGAGCATTGAGAACAGACGTTATCTCACTACTACTAGCGGTGGTGGATGCTGTACTAATCTCCGTAAAGCTAGAGGTCGAGCTTGGCTGTATGCTGCTGGAAGCCGTAAAGAGCGAAATACTCGATGTAGAATCCGTGCTCGATGCGGACACTATACTTGATGCGGACAATGTGCTTGATGTGGACTCCACAGTTGATGTAGACTCCGACGTTGAACCCATTCCTGTGCTTGTTGATACCGTGCTTGAGCTGGGATCCGTACTTGGTGTAAATGCTGTGGACGTTATGCTTGAGGTAGACGCTGTGCTCGGGGTAGGCACTGTAATTGATGCCGAGTTTGTGCTTGAGCTGGGCTTTACACTCGAAGTGTACTCCGTGCTTGAGCTACTATCCGTGATTGAGCTACTATCCGTGCTTGAGCTACTATCCGTGCTTGAGCTAGACTCGAGTCTTGGGCTCGAAGTTGTAGTTGGATCCAGAGTCGTGCTAGATTGTGCGGTCCTAGTACTCGTTGAGAACATTGTGCCTGAGTCGGGGCTTGAAGTTGATAGCTCGCTCCTGGTCGTCGTTGAGATTGTATTCAAGCTAGCGGTCGAGCTCACGTCTCCCGTCGTGGTTGATAAGGTGGCTGGGCTTGATTCTACATTGCTCGTCGACGACGCCACGGCAACTAAGCTGGAATCTGATATCGACAGGAGATTGTCTGTCGATGAAGGCGAATCAGAAGAAGTAGAGATTGTGCTTGACTCCAGAGTGCTTGTCAAAGATGATAGAGTGTCTGAGCTGGCTCCTGGGCTCGACTGTGCAGAGCTCGATGTTGAGACTTGTATTGAGCTAGTGGTTGACCTGAATTGTTCGTTGCTCGTTGATGTGGAGAGACTTGAGGTAGACGCCAAGCTTGTTTCCAGGCTGCTGGGAATCGTTGTATAAATGACACTTGAGCTAGCTACCGTAGAGGAATCGGTACTAGATACTATCTCTGCCGTCGAAGCAGGCACATCCGCGCTGCTCGATGTATCTTCTCCCGTGCTCGTCGTCGTGGAAGGTGTAGTGGTGCTCACAGAGGTGGATAATGAAGATGAAGTCCATGTACTCACAGAAAAGCCCGTGACGCTACTAGTACTTGTTGCTACTGGGGAACTCGTGATCGCGGAAGAGCTCGCAGCTTCGGAAGAACTTGTAGCCTCAGAGGAGCTCGTAGCCTCAGAAAAGCCCGTGACCGAAGAGGAGCTCGTGGATATAGACGAGCTCGTCGTTTCTAGTGAAGAGGTGGCGAGATCAGTCACTGATGAGAACCGTGTGTCCGATGTAGAAGTTGGGAACTCAGACGATGAAATAGATCCAGTAGAGGTGATCGTCGGAAGAGAGTTAGTTTCAGTAAACGTCGATGAAACACCTACACTTGATAATGAGGACAATGTAACACCCAACCGTGACGAAGAGCTCTGGGTCGATGACTCTGCGCTAGTGGAATCCGACAAGTCTTGTGTGCTGCTGCCGAAGGTTGTTTCCGATGACGTAGTAGAGAAATCTAGAGAACTAGAACTCGACGTGCCTGGTGTGGAGCCGATCGACGTCGCAGTAGAGGGACCTGAAGGGATGAAACTCGATGAATCTTGTGAGACGCTACTCAAGGAAGTCTCCCCGGACGTAGTAGACAAGCTTGTAGAAGTAGGGCTGGACGTGATTTGTATGGTCTCACTCAACGTCGTCTCCAGAAATGTAGTGGACAATTCGGTAGCGGTGGTAACGGATGCACCTTGTGTGGTGCTACTCTGCGTAGTTTCCACTGATAAGATGCTACTGGATTCGCCAGTGGAGGCACCGGACGTTGTGGTAAATTGGGTTGCAGTAGTCGAAATCTCAACGCTCGAGGACGAGATCAATAGACTGCTGCTATCTAAAGAAGTTGTTGAAGAGCTCAGGCTGATCGTCGTTATGGAAGAGTCATCGCTCGAAGAGGTGCTTGAGATTTCTTGACTTGTGCTCGAGCTTGCCATCTGCGTTGACGTGACGGTGTTGCTTGAAGCCTCAGCAGAGGTACTGGAGGCGGTAGACCCCACATCACTGCTCGCGTCGGCGCCGCTGCTAATCTGCGAGCGAGAACTGCTTACTGCCGTGATGAAGGTGGATGGAGGTGGACTACTCAAGGAAAAAGATGTCAAGCTACTCTGCGTTGCGATTGATGCCTCTGCGGTCGAGCTAGAAGATGTGGTGCTTTGTAATGGTGTGCTCGAAGGCTAGTCGATAAGTTAAACGAACGGCGATCGTGTGGTGGCGCTGCACTTCGCAAGACAACAGGTATAGAAGGAAAACAACTCACAGAAGAGGAGGAAGGGGCACTGCTGGAAAGGCTGGAGCTGGTAGACGTGGAATATATTACAATCGATGAGCTGATTGTTGTCGATGCTCCCGTTGTAGGGGAAACGGACGAGCTCGATACATCAGTCGTGGTCAATGCATCTGTCGTGCTCGATATAGTAGGCGTGCTCGAAGTAGTAGGTGTACTTGATGTAGCAGGTGTGCTTGCTGTATCAGATGTGCTCAAAGTAGTAGATGCGCTTGCTATAGTAGGCGTGGTCGCTATAGCAGATGTGCTCGAAGTAGTAGATATGGTCGCTATAGTAGGCGTGCTCGATGTAGCAGGTGTGCTCGAAGTATCAGCTGTGCTTGAAGTACTAGGTGTGTTCGAAGTACTAGGTGTGCTCGCTATAGTAGGCGTGCTCGACGTAGCAGATGTGCTTGATGTAGGTGGAGAGGAAACGGATGTGCTCGACGCCGCAGATGTAGGGGAAGCGGATGTGCTTGATACAACAGACGTGCGCGAGTCTGTGGGCGTAGTTGACGGATTGATGCTGATCGACGAGCTAGCTGTGCTCAACGCCGTGCTAGAAGACGTAGAGCTGCTCACCGAAGCAGAGCTACTCAACGATCCAGAAGTGCTCGATGACAGCAGGCCATTTGACGCCGTAGAGGTATCCAAGATAGCGGACGTGCTTGATGGGATAGCTGTGCTCGAGGTAGAGGAGGTACTCAGGGAAGAACTGGGCACTGAGGTAAACCCCACACTTGAAGTAGTCGAAGATGGATTCACGGAAGATGAGCCCCCTGAAAATGTTGTACTCACCGAGCTACTTTGCACTGTGCTGGAAACAATCGTGGATGTAACCGAAGAACTACTAGGTGGCGTACTGGACGCAGCAATTGAAGTAGACGTAGTGGAAGACACAAGCGTACTAGAGCTTGATGACAAGACCGAAGTCGAAGAGGACGGAACGGTGCTGCTCTGCACGGTCGACGAGCTCTGTGTAGAAGTAACGATCTGCGAGGTGCTCGACGAGGTAATCGGTGCAGAGGATGAGCTTGGAGCGGCGGAAGTAGACTGTAAGCTGCTGGAAGAGGTCCCAGCTCCCAAAGATGACGTGGATTGTAAGCTGCTTGACGTTGTTCCGGATGTCGATGAGAGGCTGGACTGCACGCTGCTTGATGAGGTTCCAGGTAATGATGAAGAACTGACAGAAGACAATATCGAGCTACTGAAACTGCTGATGACCGTACTGCTCTGTGCCGAACCACCTGTAGATGATGACGAGATCGTAACAGAGGTCGAGGGCCCCAGAGATGATGAAGTGGAAGATTGCAGACTGAGCGTACTCACCGAGGAAGACACAAGATTCGTAGACGACGACGCGACAATCGAGGAAGACGATGAGACTCCGGTCGAACTCGACGTTGTAGTAGAGCTAGATGCCAATACAGCACTACTCAACACTGACGATGAACCACTTTGGGACGAGGAAGTTCTCCCAACGGAACTAGATGATCCCGCTACCGGTGCCTGTACACATTAGCGTATCGCAAGGTGAAAGAAATGCCTGTGTGCTGCGCGAAACATAGGAAAGCCACCGTCCCTCCTTCCACATTCGTCAAGTTACCACACATAGCTTGAGATCCCTCTAAGCCTGTTCTTTATTAGCAAGCGCAACGAAAGATTACCATAGCATAATGGTTGTGTCGGCACTGTGTAGGTACTTTTCGTCTTTCGTTATAGATCACCGTGTGCGCACATAGTCAAAAGGCAATACAGAAGAGGAACAATCGTAATTGCTATGCAGCAAGGGGTCTATGAACAGTAGATAGACATAAAATAAATTGATTTTGACGCGTTAAACGCGTCGGAAGACATTCTATGGAGCCATCGCCACCGCATATCCTGGAGGAATGAGTACCCGGAACTGAAGGTGAGATCGTGGAGGACGTTGTGGAGGACGTTAGGAACGCCCCCTTGGTCCAGAGCACAACATAGGGGAGCGCATGGAGGCCTTCCAAAACTAGTCAATCGGGCCTGTTCGAGGACCTTCGCTGCTTCATGCGTTCTTGAAGACTCATAAGATGTTCCCGCGTCGAAGAACGTGGTGTGCTCGACCTTCGGGAGTTGTTGATGCCGCGTTAAGCGAGCGGTTGGTGCCAGGAAGGATAAGGGGGGGCGCTAATGATCATGACTGCTTACTAATAGTCTACCCCAAAGCTCTTGGGACACGCTGATTCGCTTACTGGACATACACCAATCTTGAACGCGATTGTTATAACAATTATAATCCTAATGGGAGCAATCTGAGCTCGTGGGATATTGCCAAGACGATGGTGGTCTATTGCACGGCCCATACTGACGTCACCTATTCCCGAGGTCGAGTCCACCGCGTCCTTTGACACCCAAGGCAAAGATACCTACCTATGGTATCGTGTATTGTAACCACACAATTTCAAACACCGGACAAACGCCGCAACATATTCCATAAACATAGAACAACCTGCAACAAGCCCGTGGTCTTTCCGTTCTCTTCTGCTCGATTGCATGTAACGACTAATACCGCTGCTCTCGAAAACGCCTTCCCATACGGACAACTATCTTTTTGCAGTCCGCTTGATCCTCCCGCTAGCGGTCTTAGACTTGCTCTTCGTGGACTTAGCCATACTGCCTGACTTCGTAGTCCCGTCGGCTGTCTGAGCAGTCCCTTCACGAGCCCTAGACATGCGATGAGTCGCGCGATAGGTGGCGAGGTCCTGTGCATGCCGCAGAAGTGCTTGTGAATCTAGCTCGTTGTTGGTGGCACCCGTCCAAAACGGGATTGGCGCCTCCGCATACAGATTCTCAGCCCAGACCAAGTATTCAAAGTCACTCAACTTGATAGGAGCCTGTGGACGGTCCAGAGCGTACTCGATCGCACAAGTCAGTGGCCCTTTGTCATCGCCGTGGGGAAAGTCTGATCGATGGATTCCCGTAGCTAGATTAGCCAAGTAATAGTCTATCGGTACGACGCTCTCCTGTGCAACAGTCGGTGGTGCCCAAGTTGCACAAATGACGTCGATCGCCTCGGGACGATTGGCGAACATGTTATCCTTTGTCTTCTGATCACGGACGGCCTTGGCTACGTAGCTCTTATGGTTCTCGAAGACTTTGGGGTCTGTCACGGTACGCGCACGGAGCTGTACATATATGTAAGAAACGTCCGGAGCAAGGTACGATGCCATAGCTCACCATCGCGAGACCCATGTGCTCGATCGACCAGCCGCCAGTGCGCTTATAGAAGCGACGCGAGTACCCATCCCATTTGGCATGGTATGGAAAGAACTGAAAAATATTAGCAATACAGGGCGCTGCAATAAATCGGGCACTGCTTACCGTGAACATCTCGATGGCAGTGACTGGACAGGATCCCAGCAGCCGAATATCGACACTGATGGGTGGTGCCCAGCTGGCGATTGGATGGATATCCAACCCTTGCTGTCCTGCTCTTATTGGAAAGTTCAGCTCTGACAACATACGGACCTCTCCTGGCGCCAACCGCCGGTGCTGCGGTTTGGTCTCGCGTGTATCCGATACCGGCCCCTGTGTCGTCAAGCTCCAGACTCCGTTAGGCTCGACCATCTCAGGAGCTTTTTCATTGAAAGAATACAGCACATAGCCTGGCGCCGGCAGCAACAAGCCTTCATCTGGGCCGGGAAACTCTCCGCGGCGAACCTTCTCCTGCCAGTACAGCTCGACCATTATCGGATATTCCCTATCGTGGCGTGCAGTATCCTCCAGAGCGTCAAAATACCACTTGGCAATTATTCCTTGTCCCCATACTGTCTGGAATGCGACAGGTATACTAATTTCAGGGAGATAGATTGGCTTGAGACGGGCGGCACAGCCGTTGTCGTCGAAGTAAGTCGGATGCACGCTCATTGCGGACTCTTGGTGCCTATACCCGAGCTTCTATTAGAGATATTGGGGAAGAGAACACGTTTACTGCCACGCACCAAAAGATGTTTGTTCGACTAGTTGCAGCCGTGCTTTCGAAGGTAGCTCGCACAAGGGGTGGAAGCCGAAGCAGGTCGAGGGACTGGCACGGGTCACGTGCCGGCACGCTCACTCTCGAGGCCTTGGCGCCAGGGCTTGCGTAGTGTCGCAATTTCCATGCGCGCCCTCACGGACCGCTGCGCCCCAAACTATCTCAGTCATCTCACCTCATGTGCCGTCTGACCTAGGCAAGATTCTATCCTTGTGCACAAGGTATTGGGTTTATGACTCGAGAGCATTTTCACCGTTGTCCCTTTTGAAACTCTTCTACACCCTCATCTTGTGCTCGCACAACCCTATATTTTCACACAATGGTTTCGACTACTTCTTCTATATAAAATCCCCTACTACATCTTTATTGCTTGCATTACAACCCTCAACACCCGGAAACAACCCAGATTGACCAGCAACTCGATACCACCATATACCCACACTTGATTGAGATCACTGAGATTACCAAAACACGATAATCATGGATAATCTTCACAAGAACGACCTGACCGTGGACAATCCAGCTCTCCTTACCATGAGCGATATTGAATTGGCCAATCAGCAGAATGCAGCCATGAACGGTTCAATGAACCAGATGCTGGATGCAACTCCGCTCAGCGATGACGCTGAGGACGATCAGGACTCCATGCGCAGGGAGGAGGCTGGCTTCGTTGGGTTCGAATCGACGGACGAAGTGCTTCGGTATCTGAAGTTCAAGGACCAGATCTTCATGCAATCTGTCATCGTTGTTGAGCCATTCGGTCCAGATAATGCAGCTCGCGTTGATGCCGGTCTAATTATCCCTATGCGTACACGCGGCTACATCTTAGGGGTACTTCCTGAACAGTCCCCGCACGCAAAGGACCTCGCCTTCTTCCCAGCTCAACTAGAGCACACCGCAGATGCTGCCTTCGCCACAGCCTACGCTGAGGGCCGCGTCACGCGTAGAGACTTCCCAGAATGGTGGATTTCTTCCGGTGGAAAGTTCCACATGGTCGGTATGGACGAGGGCTTTGGCAATCAGGTCGCTTTACAAGCTGCTGAACTCAATCATCACACGCCGATCAACGTCACCGCGGAGAATGTCAACGTCTATGCGCCGTTGGACACGAACATTGGAATGCCGCAAAACGCTGGTCACGTAGCTCCACCCAACGCTCCAGCTGTCTGTCAAGGGAACTCCGCGTCAAGCGGTTCTAGTCACCCGGTTGGGAATCTTTCAGGCTTAGCTACACCTAAGCCAGGACTTTATCAGTTTCGGGCACTTCCAGCAGGTGCACTCCGTATATGGCGCGAGATTGGCGCTAATGTTCCCGTCTCTGTGACCCTGAGTCATCGCTCTGAGCATCCCGTCTATACCCACGCGCCTTTCTATACTGTCGATCTCCGTTTGCTCGGCGATGTCTATGTCACCGCGCACGAGCTCCTCACTTGGTTTCCTGACCACTTGGTCTACTGGCCAGATTGTGTTCGCCGCCTTGGTGGGGCGGGCTGGACCAACTCTGACATGGTCAAGTTCATCTATGTCGTCCGCGGTATGACGAGCTCGGCGTCCAAGGAAGACGCTCTCATCGCTGAGCGCGACATTTCTCGTATAGGTCATTATCGTGGGGATCTTGGCCTGACCCAGTCCCATCAAGCAAAGAATGGGACGGTACCGCAGCCGTATGCTGACCTCACGTGTGCAAACTTCCAGGACCCGCGACGTCATGGACACATGCAGGGCGGCGATATGGCAAATCTCATCGACTACTACGTTTCCGACCTTGTAGACGGTGTGTTGCCAACCATGTACCCGACAGGTGCAAACGCGGGTGCTTTGACCGATGTCATCCAGCTGGTCAAGGATTTTCCAGACCATGCTGAGTGCCGGGCTCTGAAGCTCAGCGGCGTTTCTGCGTTTGCTAAGCAGATGGGCCTGTTCCGCACGGCGGCAGAGGCTGGTCTGCAGACCTCCATGCAGTCGGGTGCAGCCCATGCAGATTCGACCGCTTTGGCTGCAGCCGCAGCCTTGGTTCGCCGCCCTGAATATGAGGTGGCTATTTCCGGGAGGTATAGTCGCAAAGCTCGGACTTCGAAGAACTAATGCCCTTGACTCTCCAACCGACTGATGATCCTCTCACTTCCGGCCCATCTTAGTCGTAGTGATCTATAATCAGGAGAGACCCGGTTCTTGAACGTCGACCAAGACAGGCCTCAGTATGTCTCGGCAATCCCACGGCACATGGCGAGCAGTTTAGCATTCGAGATTTCTTTTTTTTTTCTTTTGTCTTTGCGATTTTTTGTCTGAACGGCGTCTGTTGTGTCAGTGACCAGCAGGCGAACGAGACAGTCCCTGCGCCACATGCATCATTCAGCTTCATGATACCCAGAATTAGCATCATAACTTTCTACCCCTTTGCGCATATACATAGAAATACAATGGTTTACCAAGTTAGGGGGTTTCTGCATGCTTGCTTTCGTGACTATGAAAATGTATCAACGACGCATGTAATCTTCGACGTGACGACCAAACAAAACTAGAAGACATGAATTACAGCTGACCTATGAATTCTTCACATATTAGAATTAAATGACCTTTGTACTAAGTACCTTTTGTCATTCTCTTCACCAGCTGAAGACGCCTCGCGTTTTTACACGACAGCACTCATCATCCTAGTTTAGTACGGGCAACTACCTGTAGAACAACAACATCAACTTTATCGGTTTCTGTCCCTTGCTTGCTAGCGAATTGACACTCTTTTGCCGCGACCGGGACAACTCGACCCTAATCGCAATACCGCGTATTGTGAATAGATAGCCTTCAGAGAGCATCACTAAATAAATCATAGGCACGTTCTCGAAAAGCAACCAAACACAGCAATCTTTGAACTGCTTATAGAACTCTCGTATAGAACAATGTCTAATCCAGCAAACCCTTCGCTCGCCAGGTCTGTTATGTTGATACGTTGCGGCATTCCGAAACTGCACGCGGCCAAGGTATGTCACAAGACAAGGCCATGGGGTGTCTGCACATCAAACATGCAAGCTCGCCATTAACAAAAAGTACAGCAGCGGTGAACTTTGATTTATTGCAGGGATGGAAAAAGGGGAGGGGAGAGAAAGGAATGTTGGGTAGGAGGGAATGAGTAGGCATAGAGCCGAGGCAAAGAGTGCAATGGAAGTGGGAAACGCTCTTGCCACCATATTTATTCTGTTGGTGCAAGGCTTCAGGTACGCACTCCTTGACCCCGTATCTACAGAACGATGTTCCAAATTGACTTGGGGTGAGATGCCGACCGGGAACCTGAAGACTTAAAGGGTGCGCTAGAGCCCACTGCTGGTAAATGGAGGTCTAGTTGAGAGATTAGTCAACGATTTGCAAGACGAACTAGAGTACGGACCTATCTATTCTTCTTCATACAAGTTGTTGTTCTTGCCAGGTTCAGCTTCAACTTGGGTGCCGCTGCCTGCATCTTCGCGACTGCTAAGCTCCAGGGGACGCTTGTTGGCGTCCATGTCCTCGCTCGTCTTCGCGTTCGTTTCGTCACCTTCACTCGTCTCCGTAAAGCTGAAAATCCCCGCATTGGTCTCTTTGACCTTGCGTTGCCCACGAGATGCGCCAGAGACTCCGAAAAGGTTGCTGAAGTTGAAGTATGCACTCACCTTTGTGTGGACGCGCTGACGAGCAGGAAGGTCTTCGACATTGCAATCATACTCGGCCGTAATGTCGAACAGTGCGTGTTCCACAACATACTCATGCGCCTGACTGAGAAGCACAGTATTGTTCCCATTCGCACAAGCATGCTCGATGGCATGCGTCAAGCCCAGGCGGCCGCGATCCTCTGGATGATGCTTGACTCCCTCAGCCAGATCCACGAGATAGTAGTTGTGAATTGCAGCCGGCGAAAGCCGAGACGTGGCCGTGCTCTCTATCAGCGACGGATCTGCGGGTATCGCTTCCGGCTTGAGAGTTCCAGGGTTCTTCTCTTTGTAGTGATCGCCCGCGCGGGCAAGCATATGTTGGACTCGCGTCCGCTCGAGGGTCGACTTCTGTTTCAATTTACGAGACTAATAGATGTAGTGGCAGATATTCGACGCAGTCCACCCATGACTATGCAAGCGAACAGCGATTGGATACCACTTTAGGTGCATCGGAAAATATGTCATGATCTCCTCCGCACTAAGGGGCATCTTGCACAATGTGATGTTGACCTGTACAGGCGTGCAGTTACTCTCAAGCTCATGGTATACTCCATGCATAGCTCGCAACGGTAGAGGCCAGGCAGGAGGGTTCGCCATCAGGTATGTGAGGTGCGCTTGGGAGAAAGTAGTTGCGCGTGGCTTGCGTGGAGCAGAAGCACGTCGGCTCTCTGGAATTTCTAAACGTGCGCCTGCCACATGAGGTGTCTTAGAAGCTTGGGACTTCTTCGCCTTGGGTTCCGGCAGCAGAAGTGCATGCGTTGACATGTATAGAGAGGTCCGGGGAAACGGCAACCGGTGTGCTGGAGACGGTCGATCTTGGTAGGCTGGGATCGACCGAAGCGGAGTGTGTGCGGTCGAAGGTACAACAGTCACCAAGTTGTTAGACTTTTTGATCATTGACTGGATGCTAATCGGTTGAGGAAGACTCAGACGATGACTCTTGGATGCGGGCAGTGTATCTGCAATGCTCAGCGGCCGCTTTAGACCAATACCCGCACGCGAAGTATCTGTAACGCTCCGCTCTTGCGCCGGTGCCACCGTGATAGCGGATGGAGAAATGCTGTTTGTTCGGGCACCACCAGCCATGACCACGTCTGAGTTTTGGTTGTATTGACTCGAGCCGGATGTTGAGAGACGGTCTGGCGCATAATAGGAGACCTGGGTACCACTGCGGGAGACTGTCACTGCACTGTATTAGCTCGGGCAATGAAGAGCTATGTCTGTTATCTATATGATCATCAAAGAACTCGACTTACTTACCTTTGGTATCTCTGCGGGGTTGGATGGACTGCACTTTGCTACCAGGGGTAGCTCTCCGGCCTGCATCACCTTGTCGTAGCTCCTCGGCTATCTCCTCGAGGGAACTATGTGTTCCTGGACCGAATCCTACAAAGGGCTTCATTGGAACTCTATCCGTCGCGTCCCTCGCATCAACCATGTCGAATTCCGCACCTACATCGTGAGTCTATACACTTGAATCATATTTCTTGAAGTGACAAACCTACTGTCTATCGTAGTTTGTGGGTGTGGATAGGGGGCGAGAGTGAACGTTCGAGGTCGAAGTACGTCAAGTGAAGGGCCGTCCCGGGTTTATATAGTGATCCAATCCACAGCCCGTGGTCAAATGCAGTGATCGTGGCGTAAGCGTTGCCTAGGGAGGGCCAATCAGAGGCAGGTAACCTCCGCCAGGTGAAAGTACTAGCTCTTGCGCCATATTTGGCCCACAATGTGTCCACAGCGCGAGTTGCATCGTCATCGGGGAAATCTCACAGACTCGATGGCATGAGTGACCGGCCGCTTCTCGAAGCCAAGATATCGAGAACAAGCTGAATGGTTCTGTTGACTTAGCAGGAATGGTTCCCTCGTAGAGAATAGTAAATCGAGAGGTTTAGAGGATTCCTGACCCGTCTACAGTAGCGGAAATTGGTTTAGATTCATTCTAGGAACACGTGAGACATATGAACGAGATAGTACCCGCCGACCAGAAAGCGACCATGTGAAAATATATCGAAAGCACAATATGATATTTTCTAAACTAAAGGTGAGAAAGATCTCAAGGGAAGATTGTCCTGGGTTCGTCGACACGGCAGTGGCTTTGATGGGTAGGCTGAACTCCTGGACTGGAATCAGGATCAAAACCATCGGCAAGCTCGTCCTTGCGGTGTGCATGAATTAGAACCCTGCAGAGATACCAGCCTATCTATATGACGTGAGGTGTTTAACAGAGAGGGGCAGTTGCCACTACTTACTCCTGTGTGGCTAATGCCCTTAGGTATGTACTTGTCCCACTCGCTCTTGTGCCCGATCAGCCTCCTCATCCTTCAGCCACTGTACATACATCTTAGGGTAAAGAAAGCCGCTAGATACGTTCCCGACTCCTATCAGGGTGCAAGACAGGAAGCGGCAATCCAACCTCTTCTAACCCAATCGGCTCGTGACGAGTCACACTCTGCAATTCTGGTTTCTTCCAATCACGAATCTCCTGAAGATGAACATCGATAAACGTTTCCTCCCGTTCCCTGCGCTGGCTTTGCCCGTCGTTCCGGCTACGGGACATCGACAACAGTGCGAAATTCCGTGGAGGGGCGGAGGGGTAAGTGGTGGCAGGGTTGACAGGGTTGGGCACAGTTGGACTCGCCAGTTGCTTCTTCTTCCGGCTGAATCCGTGACGGACGCGATTATAGAGTACAATCACCCAGGTCTTGGGCATGGTGATCACGCCCACGATCAGGATGACCACGATAGCAAGAACAAGGAGTGGCACCCACTGAATATGCGTCCCAGTGTGCGCTGCGCTCATTGAACTGGCTGTGCGATTAACCGGAACGTGACGTGGTGACATGTTAGATGGAGCCATACTGTGGCTCGGTTGACAGGTTGAGAGGTAAGCTGGAGAAGTCTGAGGAAGGGTTTTATTTTACGCAAGGGCTTGATATACATATAGGGGAACACATGAATACATGGCTAATAGCAACTAGTGAAAGAGTTGTAAATACACAAAACGTGAAACTTGACATAGGTAGCAGCTTGGGGAGTGAACATTGTTCGGTGATTGTTGTAAAGAACGATGGATAAGGCTGGCCGGCTAGTAACACAGACGGTTTGATCAAGAAACGGCATATGGTGGAAACGGCCTAATATTCGAGGTCTTCGAATGCGTCTTCCGGGTGGGGGAGGATAACCGGAGCTATACTAGCAGAGCGAGTACGAGCCGGCGAGCGGGCCACGGCCGATGCGCGTCGCGACGCTGGGCGAGACGTGACCGCAGTTCGCAATGGAGATTTTGTGAGTGTTACAGCCGTCTCGGCCTCAATGGGATCTATCTTCTCCGTGTTGGCCCCCTTCTTCGCCAACCAGGCTTCCTTCTTTGCCGCTCTGAGCTGTCTTCTCTTCTCGATCTTTTCCAATTTAGCGGTACTTATTTCCCTCTTCGGTTTTTCGCCTGCCTTGACTTTTTCGCGAGTTATACGATCGGCAAGGCTGCTCGGTTTTGAGCTGCCAACGCGCGCTTTCGCCTCAAGCAGGGCAATGTAAGTATCAATTTGAGCGGGCAAGAGCTTGGAAACATCTAGTCTAGATGATCCAGGATTGCGAATGTCGGTCTTTGACTTCGCACTGCTCTTCGAGGCCTGGGGGGCTTGGATGGCTTTCTTCTCGCGAGCAAACTTGCGTTTCTCATTGCGCGTGAAGCGCGGCTTCTGGTGAGCAGTTCCATCTCTAGTAGCGACACCGGTGAATGCGGGCTCCGGAACGTCCTTGAACTTGGATGTTGCAGGTGGCATATTGAGGATTGGCACAGGGTACCAACGCACTGTGAACGGGGCGTGGGATGTAGAAAGTAAGAGAGCCATGGTAGTGAATTAAATCAAGTGAGCGACAAAGAAGCCTGTCCAAGAGAATTAGTGGGCGGCGCCAACGGGTATAACCCTTTGTAAGGTGATGGTTTTCATTGTCATTGCTTAACGAGGATGTTGAGCACGACCGAAAAGCAGCCGATGTGTTTTGAGACTATATTTGATCTGTAACCGTTGGTGTGTTACGGTTGTAGGCCAAGTGTTACAGTAAGTGCCCGGGTGGAGGTCTAAGATGAACTGGGTCCGGAAAGCTCCGTCTTGGCAGCTCCGCTTCCCCGCGAACCTTCTTTCACATGTCAGCCGACATCACCCTATGCTGCCCATCAATAACAACATGATATACGCCCTGTAGCCTCGCCAGCCATTTTGGCGGCAGCTCAGCACATATCATACAAGATGGGCATCTTGACGAACCCGCTGTACCTCCTCGGACCACCTCTGCTCTTCCTTGTCTCCTTTCCGCTCGCCATCTTCGCGGCAATCACAACAGGCATCGCCATTTCCCTCCTGGCCGTTCGCGTCTCCATCGTCTACTTCGAGCTCGGCGTCGCTCTCGTACACGCCTATCTATTCCCAGAGCCTTCAAAGCCTGCACCTAGACGTGTCAAACCCCCGCCTGTATCCCCCCCGCGCTTTCGCCGCACGAGCAATACGCCTCAGGACGGCGCACCTGCCGCGCGACTCCATACCAAGAGTGGCTCTTCAGCATCCCTAATCAACGTCACTCAGATGGTCAACGCTCGAGATTTCGAGGGCGTAGGAGGGTGGCGCGACTACGAGGGCGAGGAAGAAGAGGCGATATGGATGGGCATGAATAAGAGGTTGGAACTCCCCTTGGCTTTGCCTCCCGTGCGGCGACATCAAAGGAGGCATACAGGCGAGGAGCAGCGGTGGAGCGGGGGCCCCGAAGCGTTCAGGATGAGCCCGGTTCAGAGCAGAGTGCGTACACCCCAGCGCACGCCGCACCGAACTATAGATCAGGACGATGGCGACGACTACTTCCCGCCGCAGCCCACATTAAGACCGCTTAGTACGGCAATGGAGCCACTCAGCCTGAATTCACAGCACTCGAGACGGGCTAGTGTTGTGAGCTTGAGTGGAAGCAGTACCACCGCATCCGGCAATTCGAGCCCAGAGGCACACAAGCAGCCAGGGGATTGATTATTGGCTGGTGAGACGAAAGTATGAGTCTCTTAGGCTGGCCGTCTGGAGCTTTGCGTCATCTTTGACGGCTTTGCGCGAAGGCTGGCTTCGGGTCCAGCGCCATCTCCTGGCAGACTTCAATTCAAGGAATTGGGGGCGTGAATGCATCCTGAAAGTAGTTTTCATTCTGCCAATGGCTTCATGACTACAGGGATGGAAGGGTTTTTCCAGATGTGTGCAACTTCTTCGCCCGCGATGACAGATTTAACCCTGGGCTTGAAATCAGCGTCCAAGCGTCTTCGTGGCATGTACAGCCATTTGGCCCACTGTGCCAGCGACACTCGAGAGGTTGAGGGGGGCTTTGAAAGGATTCACAAGTTGAAAGAGGAAGAACTTCAGAAGCACCGAGAGCGGATCAAATTAGTGCGAGCCGGCATCGTCGAAGACCCTGACGGAGAGGAAGAAGAACCACCGTCCCACGCGATGAATATCTCACACAGAGACCGTGGTGGAAGAGGTTGCTGAAGGGCATGGCTGTTGGGAAAAGACTGGTGATGCCTTGGGTGCCTCTTTCAACAATGAAGACCTATTTGTGACAGCATGATGAAGTGGTAGGTACGCATGTGTTGCTCGGTGTGCTGTAGTCTAGAGACTTCTAAGACGCGTCGCGTCGTCCAACGGTATCTTACGCATTGTCATCCATACAGTATCATTTGATTGGCCCACTCTACTATACAACTAACCGCATGACGTTAAAAACTAATGTTCTTCTGTTCACTATCCTTGTCCGCCGTCTAGCAATTTTGTTATCTCAAATGACGCGTCAGAGGGTTCTTTCGGCATTTTTCACTTGTCCACGTTTCTATAGAAGAAGCGAATCAGGGTCGAGGTGATACTAGCGTTTATAGGGCTAAGAGAAGTGGCTCCTGTCGAGAAACGTAAGAGTGAATCTTGGGTTTCACACGATACCCGACGAGGACTGCGGCTTTGACGCAAATATCCACGAGACTTTCGAAGACCTTCACTTACTCGGAGTCGAGCGAGTAACCACCGCGCTGCCATGGAAACGAGCCCCTTCACTTGTCGCATTCACCGGCTCGTTCACGCTAGGAACAGCAATCCGCTCAACTGCGCCGAGTCCGATCGCACTACCTAGTCGCGCTCGCTCTATTCTCTCCAAACGATCACCTGATCGCGACTCGTCCTCGACCATTGACTGAACGACTCGTCCAAAGCTAGCTATTCAGGTAAGACAAACATCTCCATGCCCAACCCAATCACCTCGCATATTTCCTTGCACTGGCTTCACAATTGGAAGGAAAGCTCATCGACAACAATCAGCGGACAAAGGCACCATGGATCTGCTCGGTGAAGAAATGATCCCCATCGACCCAGAGACAGACCACCTGATCAAGCCTAAGCCGGACGACGATTGCTTTGATTACTCGCCTCACTGCCAGCTCCAGAATCCGTGGATTGTCGCTGGCTACGTCTTCGGGGCAATTTCGTTGCTCACCTTTGTCTTTGTGGTCATCTGGGTCCTGCGCGACCTGCACAAGAGGCAAGTTGCGCGCCGCCGGGCTTCCCAGATCTTGCCGCTATACCTCAACACGGGACAGGATGCTGCCGCGCGCAGCGGGGATGGTGTCGTGGACATCCAGCTACGACGTCTCTCTCGTCATGCGTCTGTCCCTCGGCCTCTGCATGTGGAGCGACAGCGCTCAGACACGACGAACAGTCCTCTCGATGGCGGTGACGCGGTAGACACAGGTGGTTCTCCGCACTCGGTCGCAAGCGACGACACGGTGATTCGATATCATATGCCCCGCGCTGGACTACCGCACGCTCCGATGCGGACCCATAGTGTGGACAGGCTGCCCCAGTATGAGGAGGTGGAACGGGAGGGTGGATGGATGAAGGCGCAGCTTGAGGGAGGAATTGGACGCGCGATGTGAGCACGTGGGTAGTCCTATATTGGACGGAAAGAGCAAGTGACGAAGTTTGAGGATGGTGTTTGCATGTTCACGGGCTTTAGCATCCTAAGAGATTCGCGTATGAGAGCGGCTATGAATATTAGATAACGAAGAAGGAAATTGAGCGTTTAGACTAATGCTCATGCCATGGCGAGGCGTTACAGATGGGTTGTACATGTACAAATGGAGATTGAGGGACTTGATTCGTTCATGTAGTTCACCTTTGCATCATGTCAGCGATACCTCGAAGCCATTCACTCGCACTCGAATTTCTTCCTTGTACATGTAAGCGCGCCTTCCACGTGTAGCAAACGCGCGATTTTACGTCGCCTCCCTTTCAGCTCTGCTATCGCTGAACCTTTATCGAAATCGCAGTTGTCGATCTAGGTTGGCGCATACAAAAGGAAGACAACGCGGCATCCGCCGACTTCATGCTCACCTCACAGTACCAGCCATTCTTATCGGAAGCCGCTCCCAACGTTGAAATAATTACACCTCCACCGGTCGACTACGATGGCCAATGAAACAACCTCTGCCTTGGCCGAGACCGCCGGAGTACCTCCGCCAGGCCCTGAGGACCCTCTTCTCTACGGCGGCGGTCTCCTCGGTTTTGCCTTGATGACCATGACCATCGTCGGTCTTATCTTCTCGGGCATCGCGTTCTACCAGAAGAGGAAGGAGCGGCACGCGGCCGCAGCTTCTGAGCGCCAGCACCAACAGCAGCGGCTGGGGCAGCATTCTCTGCCATCGTGAGTGCAGCGCCCTGTAACAACGTTAGGAGGACTGGTCGTACTAAACATGTCCAGCTACCTCGCTCAAGCTCGTGCTATGAAGAGATCGACGCAGGATGTCGAGGATGGTGTCAAGCTGCAAGACCTAGCTTCCGTGCCGCGTGCTAAGGTCAGGAACGAGAAGGGGAATGAGACGATGTTGCTGGAATACGAGGAGTCAATTCGGGACCGGGAGCGCAGACGGGCGTTTGCGCGACTGACAGGTGAAACTGATGAGTATGGGCGAGGAATGATTGGACGGGCATTGTGAGCGTACGTGGCTGCAATGTCTTTCAGAGATTGAAGATGAGGGCGACGTGAACATGGAAGTAAGGAATGCTTTGGACCATGTGGAGTACTGATGGCATACCGAGTGGGTCGCATATTGCTACCAGAGCGTCATGATATGGAGTGGCCAAATCAAGCCTCCAGCCTCGTATTATGAAATTTGGGGAGTCAGTTTCAATCACAAGGTGAAGAGAATTTCACCAAGGTGCGTCATGCACCCATGCAGTGTAAATGGACCATGTGTATTCACTATCCATGAGCACTCCCTGGTCCTCATAAGAGACATACCTGAGCTACACCGTAGCGATCACACAACCACACCCAACAACACAACTGAGTACTCAACCTCAACGGGACAATGTTCCCCTTCATGGTACCTGATGTCCCTGAGGGCATTCCACAACTTCCAGTCACATTCAAGAAGACACCCAAGTCCGAAAGCGTTAAGGAGACTAGGATTTCGAAGCAGAATAAGGCTACGGCGAAGAATAGTCTTGAATTCCCTAAGACTTCTCTCACCTCCTCGTCCACCCACGACCTCCTTGGCCAGGGTGATGCCAACAGTGAGACCGCTAGCACGCAGTATGCGGTGTCTGTGGCATCTAGCTTAGATGGCCTGGCAAAGGTTCAGCCTCGATCGTTCATTGACGCTCCCGATGACGACAGTGAAGTTGCTGCCGAAGTCGAGGCTCATGGTACGACCGGTTCCAATCCCCCACCTTCCTCTACCCGCGAGGTGGTCATGCAAGTGGGTCGACACCACAATCGTCGTCGCTCTCATAGCAAGAATCCGGTGTCCTTCATGAATGGAGAACCTCACCAACTTAACCTTCAAGAAGGTACTTCAACCGGGGACACACGTCGCACTGCCTTCGACTTAGGCCGTGTGCGAGACCACTTCGGCCAGGATCAAAATAACACCACGCGGAACCACCGCCACCATCATCGTCGGCACTCTCAGAGTAAGAACCCGCTCTCATTTCTCGGCACGCGTGAGATTGCGTCGACTACACTCATCCCCATTGCTGAAGCCATTGCTGAAGAGCCAACAGTGTCCGTCGATCCGACTCGCTCTATGTCCGATGATGGCCATTCCCAACAAGACAACCGTCATCACCATCGTCGATCGAATCCGCTATCTTTCCTCAAGTCTCGAAAGCCTCGCTCAACCACCGTGAGCTCTATTCCGGAGGAGACCTATGTCTTCCAGTGGGGTACTGATGCTCTAGGTAATGCCACAATTGGATTGGAAGCCAAGGCTGGTAGCGTTGCGCAGGAGGGTACCAAACTGAGTGTGCCTTCGAAGCTGAAGAAGCTTAGCAAGCAGGACAAGGCCCGTGGAGTCTCTTCAAATGCAGAGGATCAGCGTAACGGCGGTGAAGAAGCCGAGGGGAAGGATACCAAGAAGCAGATGTCCGGTATGGGCATGCTTGCTGCGACCATGGGATGGGGAAACGCTTGGTTTTAGTCCGCGCACCCTGACCAGATTATTCTGCTGAGGATGGAAGGATGAATCACGGATCGAGAAGTACGACCACACAGCTATGGACACATGATTTGGTCCTAGGCCTTAGCTCGGAACCTTTTCACGAGGACGAAGCAAAAGGCTTGGTGACGTCGTCAAATATGTGACTCCAGTATATCGCTTAGACTACAGTTCAATAAATCACGGTTTCCCAAATTATTATGCAATTCCATGTTTCGTGATGTTATGCAATACATTTTGTTTGTCCGTAAACTTTCACAAGAAAATTGCGCCCAATCACAACAGAACACAACGCCGTGGTCACACAGTAGACCAATGAACCACATTCAGTCCATAGGCATCGTCCAACTTTATTCGTGATACTATTGCCCATCAAGCCTCAACATACCCTCACAGCATTCATTCATCATGCAGGTGAGCGTTCTCGTCGTCGTTCTGGTCATCATGCCACTGGTCGTCATCTTCGCCGGCCTATCAAAAGCTTTATGCTTTCGTCGTGACGGAATAGTGGATTCCCGTATTCGCTCACCTTTCGACTGCATCACCGACTGCTTCGATGGGGTGTGGTTTCTAGTGACGAAGAAACCTTTTGCTGCGAGGAAGGAAGATTTGGAGGCGGCAGCGGAGAGTTCTCACGAGTAGGTGGAAATAGCGAACAGGTATCATGAAGTGCGGCGGATTTAGTGTACAGACAATGTGACTTGACGGTATTTTTAGGGTCATGAAGTGGGTTAGACTACCACTGGTATCTTCATGTGAGCCATGCTTACTTACCTCGCAGGTGGTCATCACTATAAACATTGAAACTGGAGGATGTCACTCTCGCGCTTCGATATTGGGTTTTACATGTGTAGCATTTATTGCGATTATCTACAGGCTTCATCTACCCACACCTTAACGCTCAGCTAACAAGTCCTCTATACACTCTCGAGAAACATGTTTTCCAACAATACTGAAAGATACGCTTTCACCGCCGTACTAATCGTTGTCATAGTAATAGTCCTACTGGCAGTCACAAGCTTTGTCGGACGAGGTCGCTGTGCATGCTTTCGCAATAAGTATACCTCAACAGATAACCTTGGCACTATACGGTGGCCTTTCAAACGCACACCAGTTTTCGACGTCGAGATGGCGAAACCGCACATCTCTCCTCCTTCAGCCTTTCGACGGATGGGTACCCCCGAGCGGCAACACGTAGAGTCTCCCAAGAAGCAAACGTACGCGCAGGCCCAGAGAGATGTGGCCGCCAGGTCGAAGGCTCAGAACGATGCGCAAAGGAAGTCGAAACGCCCTCGCGTTCTTGATGGGTTCGAAGAAATTGAGCTTAATCCGCCCAAGAGGGTATGGGAAAAGTGAGGCAGCGCAATGGAGTCACTAGAGGAATCTGTCTTGAGGTTCTTTGCAAACCTCAAAGTACTGTGTTTTTTTTTTTTTCGTTTTATAATAATTCAATAGCTGAAAGCTTTGATCCGGGCCGATGATTCCTAACTTGAGATTGCAGTGTTGGTGTTCCACATTCCAGGACATTGTTATGGCAACAGCCCTTTGTTGACTACGAACCGAGACACTATCCCTTGCTTTGCCCGACATAGCCTCCATACGTGCTAGATTTGCAATCATCCGGACGGCCCTTGAAAACAACGGCCAAGCCGCCGAGTCTACCTGTCTCACACGATGATATATCTTTAGCCTATGAAGTCACAGGGGTACGGGATTCATGATCGCAAGGCAATGCTGGAACAAAATCGCTGACTTTTGACAGAGCCACCCCAATATAGAACAAGCAAACATGTTACGAGTTACTTTCGCAACGATATTAGCCATCGTATCCGCTGGCAGCTGTTCCTACTCCTCGTCACCGAGAGCAGACCTTACGGCTCGGGCGGATAGTATGAACAGTATGCATAATGTGCTTACCGCGAGGACGATTCGCCGCAAAGACCTGTTCCATGAAAGAGACACAATTTCGATCGTGTCCAAGTCACCTTTACCGTCTTCTGCGTTGCCTAGCAAAGGCACAACCGAACTGGACGTGTTGAAGACCTCCTCGACTGTCTCCGCGACACTATCACCAACGTCTACTCCACTACCAGATGTCCCGTACGCGCCTCACTCCGATGGCTCCTCAATCACCCTCGCGATCATAGTGTCGATCATTGGAGGTGCGTTGTTACTCACCTTGGCGGGCTGGGCATGGCGCAAGCAAAAGGAGAAGAAGAGCTTCGGGCCTGATGATCACGATGCGGAATTGGCAAGGCACAAGATAGTAAATGCTTGCGGTGCGTCCGGCGGAGCTGGTCGTCACTATGGCGGAGATATGGTGGAGGTTGATAGTGTACCGCATCAACGCTCTCCTGTGGGTCAACGGTATGCTTCACATTACTAGCGTTATGTCATGTTGTGCATCAGCCTGCAGCACATCTTCTTTGTCAAGTACATTATTTCTCATCGTCGTTGGCTCGTTTGATCACTGCAATCATTTCAACGAAAGCTTCTTCATATGTATGCGGCTTAGCTGTGGTCTTTGATTATGAATCTGCATGTTTTGGTACATGTTGCAGTTCCTATGGCCTCCATTGTTGCTAGGAAGCTTTGCTTTGATGTTGCACGTGTCCAAAACAATATGTCCGTACCATAGCACAGATGCCTTGCTCAAAGATCGATCTGTACGAATTACCATAACACTGAGCGGACACTAAATTTGTACCGTTCATATGAAAGGAGTCATTTTACTTTCTGAGTCGAGGAATATATATGTGGACTAAGTGCAACTTTGTCGTCGGTTGTATTTGCAATTCTTATAATACGACATCACCGCATTCGTCCTATGGTATCATTGTCGCTAGATGTGTGGTCGCATTGTTCCAACTCCTCAACATCATATATGCACAACTAAATGCACCATTGCCGCACAATGGCATGATAAAGCACTGCCACACCCTTTATAAACCAGTTCTGTCCCACTACAAAAATCAACAGCATATCACACAGTGACAATTGCGAACATTAGTCAAGAGCATGCTCTACAAGATTATTAACCTCTTCTTACTGCTAGCGCTAGCCGCTGCTGCTCCCGTTCCAGGGACTGAAGCTGATGATGGTACCAAGTACGCTCAGGACAAAGGCGCTGGTCGTTCAGTCCTGTTATACGTTCTAGGGGGAGCTGGATGCTTGATTGTCCTTGGCGTCCTGTTCTTTGCGTACTGTAAGTACAAACGCGGTGAGCGTGTGTTTCCCATGCAGAAGAAGCCAAAGGCGAGCAATGTGCAACAAGCTGTGGAGATGAATAACCTTCCTACAGCGCTCTCGTATGGCCGGCAGCGCACCGTCCTGTCGCAGTACGGGACCGACAATCCATACGGATGGCCTGCTCGACCAGCGACCCCTGTGGCTGCTGTAGAGGATCGTTGGCTTCAGGACTACACCAAGCCGTTGCCTCGCCTCCCTGGCCGCGCTGCCATTCCTGAGAACAATCAAGTGAGGATGCCTGCCCCAGTAGCGCAGCCTCCAACTCATGTGAGCCGGAAGCCGGTGCCTGGAGCACCTCTCCGCCAAATTTTCCAGGATAAGTCCGGATACTACAGGTAGGGCTTGTAGGAGGTGATCAGTAACGCACCCATCGTAACCTGTTACCCAAGACCCACCAATATAGATACGCTCAGCATTCTTGTAGCCCGGTAGGAAGTCCACATTAGAATCATGATTATTGCTACACTATTTTGACTTTTTGTTGCTCATATATCATCATGTCATCTCGTTGTCACTTGTTCTAGCTGTCTCAAGGCGATATTTCAACTGCCGTGACCGTGCATTCCCCGAGCCGTGTCTGGAATGCTCGCGAGGACAAACCCTACCTTAGGTATTCTAGGGATCGCAAAGTAGAGCCCGGTTCTATCCATATGATAGCTATCGTATGACATCTTCTGCTTAAAGGTAACGATCCATGCAAAAGTCGGTGATGTATCACGTGACGTGTTTCATTCACAGGCGCGGCCACTAAAGCGGGTGCCTTGTTTCATGCCTATTTTTGGCCCTGTCAATCACATGCACAAAGCGTGTCGCGTTTCAAATTGCATTCACATTCCACGCTCAGACCAACGCTGCCAGGTCTTTGTCGCAAACAGCGTCCTTTGTCCTCGAACGGCAGCTCTAGTTCTTCAAAGATGCCATAGTATACAACGAGGGCCCTGAGTTGCTCGAGAGCCACAGACTACACACACTCTCTCAGCGGGACTGAGACATCCGTATCTTAGCCGGCACTGTTATCGCGGGCCAATAACAGCCTCATCGACCACCAGTAATAATCACATAACGATACTTCAATATCATGGCTACATCAATTCCAACGGAAGCACTGTCTACGATGACTCTCACACACGTGGTCCGCCAAATAACAACCTCGACCCTCACAGACGCAGCACCAGCCGCAACATCACCCATCGTCGAGAAAGTTCCGCCTTCCATAGGACCAATTCCGCTCGCGGCATTCATCCCCATGTGCTTCTTCGCTCCCTTCATCATCTGCTCCACCATCTACCTCTTCTACAAATACACCATCAAACGCTGCAAAGACAACAGCCGAACCAAGCACGAAAGGCGAGATATGCAAGCCAAGGAGCCGGAAACAGACATGACTCGCGACGTGGAGATGCAGGTTGCTGGCTTTGTGCAAGCTCCAGCAGCGGTAAGAACGAGGATTAGGAAGGAGAGAAGAGGGGGCGAGCTGGAGCCTGTGCAGGAGGAAAAGAGTAGCAGGAATACGCCGGAGCCTAAGAGAAGCCCGTTAAGAGGTCAGGTGTATTTCAACGCTTACTAAAATCACTGCATGCAATATACCGTTTGTATGGGTTCTCACGGGCTGGTGTTCAACTTACTACATGCCTCTTGAGATCATTGGAAACCAGTCCCCCCCACCCCCGGGTTCGGATTGTCAGCGCATAGCTGTGTTCGACCAGGTGCACAGTACCCGAGCTGTCCAACATGGTCCAGTCCCAGTACCTCTTCTTCGCGCAGCGCCTTTGTTCACGCACATAACATGAATCTGCTACCTTCAATCAAGCGGACGTTGTGCGCTTCACAAAACCACAATACAAAGCACACGCGTATACCCCCCAGACCTTTACGGTGTCGTCTCCATATCATCCCCTCGATAAACCAAACGCGAGAATAACACAGCCTGCTAGCAGGATCTCCACCAAAAACGAACACAACATGGCACCCTTTTACCCGTATATCATTCCTTCACCGTCGCAAACCGCAACTGCCATCTTCCCCAGCAACACGAACGCTTTGAATAATCACACTACTCCAGCAGCTCCAGACTGCGACGCCTGCGAATCGCCCATCCTACAAGATAGCCCACCTCCACCACCAGCTATCACCGACGCGTCTACCCCGGACTGCGATGGTTGCGACGCCCCCATCTTACCAGACACTAATGGTCTCCTCCCTCGTAACGCTACACTACCCAGTACCGCTGGACTCAGTCAGGCACAGGTAGCTGAAGCAGATAGCCCCGGTTATCATTCGAACGAGACTGGGAAGGTGCTTATGACTGTGCTGCTTGTGGCTGGTATTGCGGTTGCGCTGGGTGCGGTGTGGTGTGTTGGGAGGGCGTGCTGGAAGTACAAGACGAGGAAGGCGGCGCAGCGGAGGGTGACGAGCGTTTAACCTAGTTTGATAGTAACATGCAGATCGTAAGCACATATATTGAAATACGTGAGACCTCTCAGTCAGACTCGTTCGTAATATGCTTTGGACATGATATTGATAGATAATGCCCCTTTTCTCTACTCTCTGTGGATTCTCTGTGGATATGAACGCGTCGCATGTATCTTGTGAAGCTTCGTGACCTTACCACCACACCTTAGTCCAATGACCCTCAAGATCCGTTTGAGCTACTTATCGCTCTGCCGAGTCTATCACTATACTAGAGCCATTGAACGGACTGACCATATCAATATGCAGGTCCTCCCCAAGACTCTCCATCTCGGCATCATCCATAGCATCCCCATTGCTGGCATCGTCTTCGGTGTCAGCGTCTGGTTGAGAGTCCTCATACATTCCGTCAGATTCAGGTTCGCTATCGGTGTCGGGGATGACGAAGACGTTGTCGATACTGTTACCCCGACGACATCTGAGTCTCGGGTTCCTGAGCGAAGTAGCGGATGGAGAGTAGCCCGGTTCTTGGTATAAACTGTACGTTGATACTGGGGTGCCCAGAGACTCACTTGGCGTAGGGTACGTCCATGTATGTGGCGCACGATTAGACGGAGGTGTGTGACGACGAACATTGCCACTAGGAGGCTTTACGAAAAGATTATGCCTAGTATCGATTGGTTTCGTATTGGTGGTGTGCTTATGTGTCCCCTTAGACCGAGCTCCGGCCTTACACTTTGATAAGTTTGTTGGTTTAGACTTGCGGACTTCCGGAACCGGTGATGCCAGAACATCGTTGTCAATCCATATCTCGGAATTGTCCATTTCCAGTTTCGTCATGACAGCTTCAACGTCGTCGTCGCTGTCGTCGACAACCATAGCATCACCTCGGCTCGAATGAGGCTGGAAGGCTTGCTGCAAAGGCTCGGCCTTCATGGTTTTCGCATATGCTGGCATTGGCGACAACCCAGTCGCTCGTGTTGCATATTGAAATACAGACTCGCGAGCTTTTGCGACGTTACCTTTCATACCAATGAGTAGGTTGCATAAATCTTGCATCGGCAGTTCTGGGGCGATGGCCAGTAATTGGGCAACCTTCAATCGTAAAGTTATGTCTGTTATATCAGCTAAGCTGAGGATCTCGGACGAATTCTCTTCTACGCTAGGGTAGATGCTTTGCGCTCGAGTGTAGGCAGGGGAGAGGAATGACGAAATCCCTTTGAGGAAAGGCGACGTTGGCATTGGTGTAGATTTGGTAGGCGTGTTTGAGACGATCTCGTAAGGCCCATATTGCTCGTATGCCCTGTACGGATGATTAGCAGACGACGAAAGCTCCCAGAGTCATGCCTCACCATCCTGATGTACTCGTTGATGGACTCGACCGTTGCTGTCCAAGACGAAGTTCATGCTGCGCTGCAAGGCTGTCTTTGTAGATACCGATTGGCGTATGGAGAAGCGGCTCGTAAGATCGTTGCGGCACCCGATTCGCGGGACTCATATGTTCACTGGGGGTGTACCGGAAAGAGCTTATCTCAGGAGTGACAAGTCGTTCAGGCTCAATTGGACTCATCAGGTAGTCCGTGTAAAAGCTTATAGGAGCCGTTTCGGGTCTTCGCACAGATCTTCGAGGCTCATCAATAACGATCGGCTGATCTTGACTCCCTTTGTGCGATCCTAGATTCGAGGTTCTCGGTGTTTTTGCCGTGACAGTACTCGACTTCCGTGGTCTGCCAACAGACGTTTTAGGGAAGTTTCGTGGCATAGACTTAGCTTTCGCTTTTCGTGCGCGCTGTTCCTTCGCGTTGGGTAGCCGCATGCCCCCGATGGGCATCTGCATGCGTACCATCCTGTGTCTCTTCTTGAGGAGCTGCGAAAAGGAGGATGAGTTCGGCCTCGAAGAGAGAAGGACCGAGGTTTCAATCGCCCTCAATTGGGTATATGGTTTGGACCTTGCGGTGCGAAGAGATGAGCTATCAGCTGCTGTCGCTGTCGAATCTGCGGTGTCACGTAGGGAAAGCGCGCAAAGTCCACCGTGACCGACGTGAGGCTCAATCGCCATATTTTTACCCTGGGTTTGCATATTATGGGGTGCCCGACTCAATCCGCAAGGCAGCTGTATAGGAATGTAGGCAGCCATCGCTCCACACGTGAGAGAAGTAAGATCATGACCCGCAAACGGGTGAGAGGTAAGAAAAGGATACTGAAGTACAAGATTGAGGCCGCTCTAATTGACGGCCTTTGGAAGTCAACATATCGGATTTTCTGAGGCGCCGAAAAGATGCAGCAGCAGCTGTTGGATGAAGAAAAGACTGGTACAGTGAAGAAGAAGTGCAATCGTCGGCGCGGCGGAATTAGAAAGCACAACCCCAGAACAGGCATAGCGCAGTCTTCACCCAGCAGTGAAGGAAGGAATGACAGACACCACGGAAGGACATTGAAGGAGAAAATATTAACCTAAGGATTTACAGATACAACATGCGGTATAAGCAAATAGAAGGGTATTGTCCGAGTACTGTCCGAAGAAACATCGCACAGGCACCAAACCGGACCATAGCTAAAACCTACCAGAGATCGTTCATAACCAATATATTTCCAGTGTCGATGTACAATTCCGGTTTCTTGCACTTGCTGCGTACGCGTCGTACGATTCATATCCTCACTTGCAGCCGCTGCCGTTAGGGCTACTGGCACGATCACGCTTTGCCAGAGACCTGGTCTTCCACCAGGCAAGCTTTTAGGCGGGCTCCTTCGAACCATCTAAGGAGGTGTTCGTGGAGTTGAAGACATGGGGAGGAATTGCGAAGGGGTTCCCACAGACAAGTGCACCGGTTGGGCAGCAAAAGAGTATCTCGTAGTAGTCGAACACACTATGGAAGTTGTTGTAGATCTTTCCTACTTGATACTCGACGATATGTTTTAGCATCTCTTGATGCACGTACCTTGATAACTGTAGATCCCGGATTCTCGCCTATCTCCTTGATCGTATACATGGATCACGTGCAAGCATCACGTCCACGGGTCCACGGGTCTGGTCGCCCTCTGGGACTCGATAGCGTTCCACCGGGGTCGGATATATGGGGATTCTGATTGGCTAAGCAAGATATGTGACTGCTCGCGAGTGTGCCTGACCGCATGCGTAGATGCTTGACGCCAAATGGCTATACCATTGTTCGCAGAGGATGGTGGCTGAGGAATGTGGTGGAGGACGGAACCGACGATGACGACACTCTCGGATGATCCCTGCTTCCCCAGCCCCCGCTTCCTGCGGTGCTCGCCAGCCGTGTCACCCCCATCGCGCCCTCTGCGCGCGCCATCTCCGCTTCCCATTCCATTCTGCTGCTCCCTATGAACGCCATCCTCGCGCCGCATGGGATGGCAGGAGCGCATCGTCTACTTTCGTGATTTCGCATACGCGCATCCGCCACGACGCACCCGCATGGCTTCGGGCACTGTTGGCGACGTGCCCGCTGCCACTTATGCAGAGTACGTCCATCAACCTTCTTTAGACTTTACCATTCATGACTGCGATGGCGCATCGGATTCCTCATCAGATGCCGAATCGCATACGTCGGACGATGCCAATGCGCCCGATGAGGCGCGTCTTCAAGTGTCCCAGGCCGTCGCGCGATGCCTTCCTGTCCGCCCGGGCCTGGCACACCGTCTCAATTCCCACCGTCTCCATGTGCGAGCCAAAGCTAAGCTACAGCGCGATAGACTCCTCTCCGGCCGCATGATCGACATATACGTCGGTGCGGCCAGGCGCCACTGGGCGCTGCACCGCAACCTCCTCTGCCACCACTCCGAGCTGCTCGAGTCGGAGCTGCAAGGCCATGGCAAGAAGAGGCAGGACACCCTCGATCTGCCGGACCATGACCCGGCGGGCTTCGAGCTGCTGGTAAAATGGCTCTACCAGGGCAAGCTCGATGATGTTTCCGACATGGCAGACGCGAACCAGAAGTATGACTACGCCGTTAGCTGTCACAAGCTCTACCTCCTTTGCGACCGTTTCGATATGCCGCAGCTGAAGAATGTGGCCATGGACCAATATCGCAAAGGCCTGAACCAGGCCGAGCTTGTGCCTGATGCTGAGGAGATTGACGAGATATATCGCAAGAGTCCGGAAGGCTCCCCATTCAGGCGTCTTATGACACGCATCGCTGCGCGCCAGATCATGGATCCAGACAGCGATAGGGACGTGGAGACGTATCGCCAGTGTTTCGAGAACAATCCCGACTTCGCGATCGACCTCGTCAAGGCGATGAAGTTCGGCACCGGAGGCATGCTGTTCGATGATCCGACCGATACCGGCAATGAGTGCGAATATCATGACCACAACGACGGCCCCAACTGCCACGTCAAAGGCAAGGGCAAGGGCAAGCAAGGTAAATAGCACCCAACGCAGCACCTGCACCGTTGCATGCTCAAGCCGTCCTTCGCGACGAAGAGGAGCCACCCTAGTCCATCGGTTCGTACTCGAAGATACATAGTAACACGCATTGACGCCAGCCCTCAAGTCCACAACCCGCCACCGCGACCCCAAATCCGTCAGCTCCGCTCCTACGACAAAGTCCGTCCAGACTCTCCTCCCACCCCGCCGGCCTCGTCCCCCGCCGATTCTACAAGCCCCGCCTCCCCGCCACGCTCGCCGCCAGAGCGAGACAACCAGCGCCGGCCCTCTACGCCGACGCCTCACAAGCCCGGCTTCTTCGACAGTCGAGACCTCAACGGAACACGCAACGGCGGGTCCACCGAGTCCGAAGGCGGAGAGGGACAAGTTCCGGAGAGTCACACCCCCAGAGCGACTCCTTCCCAGCCCTCCACTTACAGAGGAGAGTCAGTCACACCCAGTCCCCGTCGACCACCCCCCAAACTCAGACGGCGGGTCTCACCAGCACCAGGCTAGCATTACGTCTAGCGAGAGCGGCAAGGATGAGAATGCGATGCCTGAATACACATCACCTCCAAGAGGTATCTGGCAATGGGCAAGGGCTGGTAATCGTTTAAATGTGCTTGGACGGATACCGCACCCACCAACGATGACCTTAAAAGCAGCAACTACCGCGGTCAACGGAGCTTTGGGAGGAAGCAAGGCTATCACCAAAGACGACTTTAGTGTCCCGTCTACCGTGTCGACAGAGCCGCACAGTGAAGAGCGATTGGAAGAAGCCGCGGTTGCCAAGATGGAAGGCCTGGGCATCGCGAACAGCACTGTCGAGCAGCATTCTCTGTTCACACAGACCAAGAGATCCTCAGATGACCTCGTTGCGTCTATCAACGACACTCCCTCGCCTCAAGCCAAGGAATGGACGAATGGTGAAGACGTTGCCACTAATGGTGTCCCGAACGAGCCTATTACACCATCACCTGCTTCACGCAAAGCACAAACGAATGGTGTCATGTCTGACAGCACGCCCAGCCCGCACCGCATACCCAAGTACAAAATCGCACTCGCTTCACACATTCTCTCGCCTTCTCGCGCTGTTTCGTAATGATACCCTGTTACTCTTGCTTAGCTTTCTTATAATCTATGCTACGTGTTACGATGGTACGAAGGAGGGCGTTCCGTCTCAGGGAGACTGGTAATAGTGTTTGCAGTGTATATATATGGAAAGGGACATGGGGCATATAGGTATAATAATCTATTACATATACTTGGAAATTCTACTTGGAATGGTGTGCATCTGGAGTTTGTCCATCCGTCGCGTGTGAGAATCGAGCGATTAACATGCTGCTTTTGAATCGCCGCTTGCTGATGGTGATGCGGTGCGTCAGCACTATATGCCACCCCCAGCAATGCCTGACGTCTGTCCCGCATCTGAACTTACCTGAGCGCATTGCTGGCTATATAAGGACGAAGTATCACGGTTGTCTTTCTTTCCTCACACTACACGATCCTTCTATAGGTTCACCAAAAGGCCCAACACTTGCCAGCCATGGGTGGTCGCTGCTGTGCTGACCCAAATCACTCTGACTACGATCATATGGCGTGGTGCTTCGGTTTATCAAAAAATTCATCAACTTCGCGGCATGGCGTGGTGCTTTGGCGCTATAAAGACGACACAAAAGAAACATGGCTTCGGTCTTCCTGTCTGTTCAAAACACAAGAGCTATGCGACATGGCTTGGTGCGTCGGCCTGTCGAAGATATCAAACCGCGTCATCATGGCTCTGCTGCTTCGGCCTGGCCGGAAAATCGGAACCATAAGATGTATGGCGTGGTTCGTCGGTCCGTCAAAAAGCTTACAGGCGAGATATTCATGGTTTGGTGCGTCGGCTCGTCTGAAATCGTCAAACAGCGTGTCGATGGCGTGGTGTTTCCGCTCGTGTCTCAAAAGTACGAGACACTGCACCGATGGGTCGCGCTTGGGCGCTGTCGAGGTGTATAAAAGAAGATTCGGCTTGACGCGATGCTTCGTGCGGTGACTGAAAGTCCGACTTGTCACTATCGTGGCTGGGTGCCTCGGTGGTGTTTGAAAGGGTAGAGAAAACAGATCATGGCTTCGGTCTCTGGAGGATGTCATCAAAGGGCTCAGTGAAGAATCTAATGTTTGGGACCTCTGGCCTGCCTAAAAACCCATATGACCAACCGATGGGCTTGGTGTTTCTGCCTTGTCGAAAAAAAGAAACGCCAACATTCATGATTGGGCACTTGAGTGCTGTCCAAGAACGAAAGACGCACAATGATGCTTTGGCTCTCCGCTCGCTTTCACGAATTACGCCAAAAAAGCTGACCGCATGTTTGTCACTCCTGCTCTCCAAACATGTTGGAGGACGACGTAATGACTCGTTGTTTTGCGACTCTCAAGCTACAGAGAAGCGCACTCATGACTTCGTGCCTTTGTCTGTCTAACAATAAGGCCTTCGGAACAACGACATAGGGATCTACTCAGTGTCTCTCGTAAACGAAAAGAGGGCCTATTCATGTCTCGGTGCTTCGGCCTGCCCAAAAACACGTCTGTCTAGAACATGTCCGAAAATTTCCTGGTCTGCTCAAATGACACCGACGCCACATGAATGGGGTGGCGCTCTGTGGCTACATAAACACCTTTGCACCAACTCCATGTTTCGCTCGCCTCAGTCAATTGCAATCAAAAGCTGAATGCTTTGGTTTATTTGAAACCAGAGATACCATGTCTAATGGCCTGGCGCTTTGCCTTGGTTCACAAATCCACATAATGTGGCTTGATGGCTTGGTGATTCAGCGTTGACCAAGATTGAATGTATACAATCTCATGCGTTGCTCGCTGTCACTCAAAAACAACAAGCGGCTGCTGATGGCGCGGCGCTGGGCCGATCCTACTGCTAGTAGACTCTGAAGTGTTCACCCTAGCTTATCATGGTGTTGCTCTATTCAGATCCTACGCAAAACCCGACATAGCCTTGACGATGGCCCGGTGGTGTGGCGGTGCAGTCTTTTTCAAAATCTCTGAAAGTTGAATTGCATGCCCTTTCGAGCTCTACCTCAAACAATGTGCAGTTATCAACATCCTCTTCGTGGGTAACACCGTCCTTGTATTCCCGCTCAAAAAAACTTCTCTGGCGCATTTTCATGGTCAACGAAGCCGTGGAGCGAAGTGTAGTCCAGTTCACATGAGCTGCCGCTAGGCTTATCATGTCGAAAACGTTTGGTCAGTTGGGAAGTTTAGGGGTACATAAAGCCAAAATCTGACCGGGAGAGGTTCTCCTCACACTCGATTCTCACCGCCTGTGTAGTGAACCAAAATGGATGCGCCAAAAAAGCATGTCTTAACCTTGTGCTCCTAGCGCCAAAAAAAAACCGTCTGTAAAATCACGTATGGGATTTTGTGGTGTTCAAAAATGATGAGATGCGCAGAAATGTCGTCTCGCGGACCGGAAGTCATGGAAGCCCACGCCGCGGACTTTGACTCAAATCTAATGGCTCAGTATGATGACTCTCAAGATCACTGACTGTGACGAAAACGGAAGCACTCCAGATCTTAATCAAGGTTGATATCGGATGTAGGATGAGAATAATGGCAGATATAAGCCGCAAATCAAGAGCAATTGGTCTTCGCACCATCACTATACAGCTCTGGCTATATACTAAAACGTAAAGACTTTGGCAAATGGCTTGGTGCCGGGCCTCTCGGCCGTTCAAAACGTGCAGTTCATGAACGAATGTGCTCCTTCTGGCGTTATCCTGTTCCAAGGAATGATACAATCGCGAACATCGGACCTTTTTGAAGTCAAAATCCGGCGCGTCTCCTGATATAGAGATTCTAGAAGCCAGAGGGTTGCTCGGGATCTGATAGTGGTCGAAATCGCCAATGCCACCAGCTCTAATGGGAATTGCCTTTTGTGTCTCGCGGGCCTAGGAAGAATACATATCAGCATAACAATTGAGGAGGACCTCTCATTCTTTACACATCGCCGTGGTAGCTACGTAGTCTTCGAGGTGAAAGGCAGACATAGGAAAATTCCGATCCTGGGCTGTAGCAGTCACCCGGACTGACTCCAGCTTACATTTGTCTATGGACAAGTCATTATATCTTACAGTCACCCTACTACACAGTTTCCTCCCGGGATTTCGACTAAAATCCATTCTTCTTGGTTCAATGTGCTGCTGCTTTGGAGTGTCAAAAGTTCCAAAATTGCACAGCATGTCTGGAGTCAGGACCAAAATCAAACTTCCGACTACACATGAACGCTGTCTTCCGTGTGCCTGACTCATTAGCTTATCTGATGATGATATGTACTATCATCATCGCTTGTGTGGTCATACCTCGGTTCTTGAGGCCTACTTTCGAGAATAACCAAAGTAATCTGAGCTAATCTCGTGACTAGAAAGCCTGGAGCTCTTACTCAGACATGCCTTTCACGCACGACCTCTTGCACGGCGAAGGAAGAAAATTAGCTCGCACAACTTCTAGGGGGCAGTGTTCGATGTGAACCGTCCTCAAAGGGGGTGGGATTCCGGAGACTCGTATAATGCATTTCAAGGGCACTTTGCCGCATCGCATGTGTTTCCGAGCGTCGCTCAAACACATGGTCAATGATCTCTTGCAAGTGATGATGAGACCCAGCACCGCCATCCAACGTCCGCGCACAGGATTTGAGATAGCGGGAAAGCTTTTTCCGAACGCCTAAGAGCCAAACACATGTATATAAGCCTGACTTCACTTCACAATTTTCCTTTTACACGATCTGCCCGCCGTGTAATTATTTAAAAACTACTTCAGAAGGGCATCCATGCCCCGCCGCTTGGGCCGCCTAAAAATGGTAAAGGACAGATTGATGTCCTGCTTCCTGGACTAAAAGTCTGTCACGCTTCGGACCATGGCCTTTCGCCTCGCCCGATTGCGTCTGATGGCCGTGTTCACTGTCCACAACAGTTCACAGAACCTCACACTTTCTGTGTCCCAAGAGAATCGAGCTCCGTGTGGGTACATAGGCCCATAATTTGTTTTGCCAGCTAACCTTTTGCACGTATCATTGATTCGGAAGCTGTTGCCGATAATCTTGCGAATACTTTTGGGGAGCGGAAAAACGGCTTCTTAGGTGCTGGCGGAATGAATCGAATTGCAAGATCAAAGAGTGAGTTGAGGTGCTTTGTACGGGGAACAGTGATGCGAGGTGGCGGCTGAAGAAATGGTAACTGATGATATTGATGAAATCAAGATGCACGCTTGCTCACATACTTGCTCACATACTACTGTACCCACCATCCACGGGTATACCAACTCCAGTGACCCACGAAGCATCCTCACTGGCCAAGAACAATGCTGCCCTAGCAATATCCTACAATCTTATCAGTCCTAAATATCAGGAAAGGTATGCCTGCTGAACACGTACCTTGCCCTCCCCCAACCCGCGGAAGGGATGCCTCTCAAGCAAGTGCGCCTTCAGCGTATCATCGGAGAACACATGATGCGTCATTGCCGAATTGGTGACTGAAATGTCAGTTTTCTCCTCTTAGAGATAATGGGACCCAGGGAAGCTTACAGCCAGGGCACAGCGCATTGACATGGACGCGGTGTGGCGCGCAATCCAGCGCCGCTGTCTTCGTTAGGCCGATGACGCCGTGCTTTGCAGCCGTGTAGCCAGCTTTACCGCAATGATCAGTACACCTTTTCTACAACGATATCCTACCTCTTGGTCAATACTTACTGTAATTAGTCTGTCCAGAAAGGCCCCAGATACTTGCGATGTTGACGATCCACCCTCTATCTCCCGATGGGCCCGCTCTCTGCTCCACCATCTGCCTACTCGCATACTTCGTTCCCAGAAAGACTCCCTTCAGATTAATGTTCAGAATCTTATCCCACTGCTCCTCTTTATACTCCCAGATCTTCTTCCTGTCTTCACCCGTGCCGGCATTGTTCACGAAGATGTCGAGTCTACCGAAGAGCGTGACAGCCTCCTGCACCAGAGCTTCGACATCCGCGGCGACGGCGATGTTGGCTTTCACAAAGACGGCGCGGCCACCAGCCTTTTCGATCTCTTCGACCGTGGTGAGGTGCCCGTCAGTGCCTTCGGCGGCAGAGAGGAGCGAGGATTCTTGAAGGTCAGTGACGATTACTGTGGCGCCTTCGGAGGCAAAGAGTAGAGCGATTGCGCGGCCGATGCCCGAGGCAGAGCCGGTGATTATGGCGACTTTGTTGAGGAGGCGGTTGACCATTGATTGCACGGAGTGTTAAAGGGTGGGATGGATGTTTGGGAGGTAAAGGGTGGTGCGATGGGGCAGAGAGACAAGGATGAACGGAGGTGGGGTGAAGAGAGAACGATTAAGATGTGGATGTGGCAAGGGAGGGGTGGAAGGTTTCGAATATGGATTTTGAAAGATCAGGAATCGTGCGTAATATAGAATGCTACGATGCGGAGTCTGGTACGGCAACACCCGTGACACCAAGACGCCATTGCATCCTCCGTCCCTCGTCGGACTCGTCCATATCCAAGGCAGAGGTGTGTATGCACAATACGCTGCCCTCTGTTAGTAAGTCTGTAGCTAGTGGAGCCAGTGATTCGTCGGCATACGATTTCTCGCGTTCGAGGGCACCACGGACTTCGGATGCACAACCGTCGAAGCCAGGGCTCATTAGTAAGGTCATGGTCGAGAAAAAGGTGACAGCCCGAGGCAATGCGGCGTGAAATGTGTTCAGCTATAATAGATGGTACTGAGTGGATTACAAAGTGGGCGGAGTTCGGATGCACCAATGCGTATGGTTGGTGTAGGCTAAAGGATCCACAACCAGAGTCCGGTCGAAGCGTGACTTCAGACATCCCACCTCGCCACTCCGAAAAGGCGACGTGCGAACGCTGGACATCGCCCAAAAATGTATGTCAATACCCTTCGTGTCGAATTGAATTTGTGCTATTCCTGGTCACCGCATTGCTACTGCTCATGGAGGTTGTGTCAAGAGTTTGGTCGCAGCAAGTCGACATTGTATCGGAGGATTCTGACAGCAACGCGTTGGGAAATTTCTCAGACCGGCTTATTTCGGACTAGCCACCAGCCCTACAGGAGAGATCGCACCACGACGTCATGCTCAATCCATCGCCAACAACGTCTGGAGTTGGCGAACTCGATCTATTGCACAAATTGAAAAGTAACCACCTGTTTGACAAGTTGGTTACTACCACTGGTTACTGCTTCCTCTCGGTTGTCCACATCGCCTCTCGGACTCTTTCGCACAAAATCCAACCAGGCCATCATCCTAAATCGTAAATATAGTATCAAGAACCAGCATAATGTCTACACACAAGGATGAATTCCCTTGGCACATCGGCGTCTACGATGCGCACTGCCATCCCACCGACATCATGTCCAGCATCCCTTCCATTCCCTCCATGAAAGCCCGCTGCCTTACCGTGATGGGCACACGAGCACAAGACCAGGATCTCGTGTCGCAAGTCGCCGATCAGTACGGCATCAAGAGTGATAAACTTGAAGACTGGAAGAGGGAAGAATGCATGGTCCCCTGCTTCGGGTGGCATCCGTGGTTCGCACACATGATGTACCTCGAGCACCCTTCTGGTCCCGAAGGAGAAGGCACAGGGGAAAGACAAGAAAAGACTTTACAAGACGAAAACAAAATAAAACATTATCAGAATGTCCTAGCGCCTAGAAGAGAAGATCCCAGCGAAGAAGACAAAAAGACCTACCTCTCCCTTCCCGACCCCACACCCTTCTCCGTCTTCCTATCGCAGACACGCAAGAACTTGGCAAAATACCCCTACGCCCTCGTCGGCGAAATTGGCCTCGACCGCTCCTTCCGCATCCCAGAAGCTTTCCAAACAGAGCGAGAAGAAAACGAATTCACACCCGGAGGCCGCGAAGGCCGCCGCCTAACCCCCTTCCGCTGCGCCCCAGCGCACCAAAAAGAGATATTCAGACAACAATTAATGCTAGCCGCGGAGATGAACCGCGCGGTCAGCGTTCACGGCGTGCAAGCCCACGGTCTCGTTTTCGACACCATAAAGGAACTGTGGAAGGACCACCAACGCCCCGTGCTATCCAAGCGCGAAAAGAAGAAACGCGGGAAGGATGACCCCTCCCTCGAGTCGCAGCTTGCTTCCTCACAAAAGAATGACGGCGAGCCGAAACCCTACCCTCCGCGGATATGTCTGCACTCGTACTCCGGGTCACCGGACGCATTCAAGCAGTACTTGAATCCCGCGATACCGGTGGCTTTCTTCGCTTCCTTCTCTACCGCTATAAACCTGGGCGACGCAGTGGGTGAGGAGACGCCACAATCTTTCGTGGATATGATCCGCACGGTGCCGGATGATATGGTACTAGTGGAGAGTGATTTGCACACTGCGGGAAATGAGATGGATAGGCGGCTAGAAGATATTGTAAGGCGAATATGTAAGATCAAGGGATGGGGACTGGAAGAGGGAGCAGAGAGGCTGGGAAGGAATTGGAGGAGGTTTGTGTTCGGGACCGAAGGCTGAGAAGGCAACGGAATTATAGAACAAGGGGAAGGGACTTCGGTCCGCAAATGAGAACACCTACCAGAGAGGCTGTTCTAGGAATAAACGTTGTTCAAAGGGCATTATGCTCTATTTTTTAGGCGACTACCTATCTAGAAGATCCCACTCTCTGGATATACAGGGGGAATCGGCAACGCCAGCTGGATACAGGTGCAGGTACAGATGGACAAAACAGATCACGTAATTCGTGTGAGACTACCAACAACGCCTTTGCTATGCAGCATGCGGACACTTCAAGGAAAACCGAACAAAACGGAGTGGTACTTGGGGTAATGATAAAGGTAAGAAAATATTACTTTGTACAGAAGATGTTACCTCGCTACGCGTTCGATGAGCCTAAGCTAAGTTAGTTCAAGTTTCGAGAGCAAAGGGCGAATGCTCACCTCATAGTGCTGATTGCAAAAGTAGTCAACCACGCAATTAGCGCAATCAACAATGTAGCCGTCAGCGCCTTCTGCCTTGTACATATACTCTTTATGTAGGGACAGCCGGTCCCACCGTTCAAAGGGTCGGTCAGATCGGTGCCATCCTTGCATGCCCATCGGCTGTCCGTTAGCGCCTGGAAAGCCAGACTCAGATTCGCAGAGTCGAACACAATGAAAGCAAGGTCAAGAAAAACAAGGCGCATCTTGGCGTAGTGAGATCGCAGTCCCAGGGGTTTCGAGGTGTATTCATCGTAGGTGATATAGACGGTATAGACAATGGCCACGACGTCGACAAGAATAGCCATCCACGTGGACGAGTTGTTCTTGCACGAGCGATTGTCAGATCGGTGGAAGATGGAGCCAGCCAGGGCGAGCGCTAGAACAGAGAAGGTAAGCACTATCAGGCGCACGGCAAGCGGCACCATAGGATGGTTCATGAGGACCTTGCGGAAGCGCGCGCGTTTGGCGGAGCTGAACAGGAAGAAGCCCCTGAGCGGCTCCTTCTCATCCTGGTCCATGGGCTGCCATGGCTCTTCGAGATCGGGCATGTTCTCCTTCATCCAGTCATCGTCTACGATCTGACCGCGCGAGGATGAGGGCCGGTCGCGGTCGTAGTCGGAGGCCTTTGCGAACTGCTGCCACTTGGAAGCCTGCTCGGCGAGCGGCGCCGTGGGCGTAACGGGCGCATGTTCGCGGGCGTGGTCAAACCTGCGGCCTGGAACATTCGACTTGGGGGTGGGCATGTAGTTGTGCGAAGCCGGGCGGGCCGAGGTGGGCGTGCGTGGTAGCAGCCATGCTGATGCATCGACATGGTCTTCGTCGTCGGCAGACTGGACCCAGGGCGGGAGGGTGCGGGCTATACGGTGCTTGTCGTCGGCCGCCTGGGTGTCCTTGGAGCGCGACGACGCCAGCGTGTGCGGGTTCGAGGAAACTGACTGGCTGTGCGACTTACGCACGTTGTTGGCACCATCCGCTTGGTCGTGGGGGTAGCGCTCGTGGCTGGACGAGGCGGTCGTGGCCGAGGTCGGGCGGTGTGGGCTCAGGCTGGAGGTGGTCGGGGGGATCGCAGAGGGTTGCAGGCGGTTGTTGTTTGTGGTTGTGAGCCCCTGGGACGGCGGCGAGGGGTGGAAGAAGGGCGAGGAGCCATTGTAGGCTTCGACCATGGGGTTGCTGGCCATGTCTCACGCTGTGGCTCCGCTAGAGAGTCAAGGCCCTCCGCCTGGGTGCCCGTGTCGTGAGGGCAAGCGGAGGCTCCGAAGTGGAGGCTCGCTCAACGGGCGCAGGCCAAGCCGCTCGGGGGTGAGCGAGCAGCAGCGCAACGGGCGATTACGTGGGCGCGAAGTAACACTCGGTGTGCGACGACATGCTCGGCGGGATGTGCCCGGGACTGCTGTAGCTGGCTGTGGCTATCGTGAGCGAGCGACTGCAATTGACCGTGTGGTGGTGAGGACAAGGTCCTGCCGGCCGCGTCGCGCAGGGAGATTAGCTGTAGATCCAGGACCCACGGCGCCCCTGCACAGCGCACCATGACGTCCTCGCGCCGCGAACAATTCCATGTTCACGCCTCCGCTAGCTTGCATCTGCCCTTGTTTTCGAATCGCATCGACATCATGTTTCACCCACAGCGCATCTAAAAAGCTTCGCATCTGCGCCATTGTGCGCTTACCAAATCACCCTGCACCCCACTCCGACCGCCCGCCATGCGCCTCTTCCTCCTGCCCATCTCCACGCGCCGCTCGCTCATCTACTGCGAGAAGCTGCACGAGAAAGCCGCCAGCGAGCGCGGTTATCTCGACAAGATCACAAACAAGGCGAGCGAGACGTGGCTCGCATGGGAGAAGGATGCAAAGGCGCCCTTGAACTGGAAAAAGCGCGTTACCCAGGCCGGTAATCAGGCTCTCAACCGGATTCCCTTCGAGGAATGGGGGCTCAAGACGCTCCCCGCCCTGTCCACCAAGCGGAAGCTGGCGATAGTCGAGGGACGGGAGAAGTACCAGGTTATATATCCAGGCCTGTTTCTACAGCAGGATAAGGTCCCGGGGATCCTCGAGAAGTTGGCAAAGGAAAAGCAGACGATGTACAGGAGCAAAATGATATGGAGCATTGTTGCCATGCCATTCACCGCGCCCTTTGCGCTGATTCCTATGTATGGAATCCTACCTTCTCCAACATTTACCATACTAACAAAAGCAGAATCCCCAATCTGCCCTTCTTTTACCTCGTCTACCGCGCCTACTCATACTGGAAAGCCCTGACCGGCTCCAAGCACCTCGAGTTCCTCCTACAACACAACCTACCCACCCCCAATCCCTCTTCGGAACTCGATGAAGTCTACACCGCAGGCCTCATGTACCCTACCCGCCAGATCTCTCGCGCCGCACCGCGACCGACAAGAGAGCAGGCAGAGGAGGTAGCGCGAGTCGTGGAGTCGCAAACGAACGGCGGAGCCGAAGATGTGATGGTACTGCAGCGCTGGAACGGAAAGCTCATCGCCGAGCAGTTCCACCTACCAGACATGGAGGTCGAAATCGAGCGCGCAGTGGAGCAGGTCGAGCAGTCTATCAAGGCGAAAGACGAGCTCATAGAAGAGAAGCTCGAGCTTGAAAAAGCAACAGCAAAAGAAGGGCAGACAGCTACGGATGCGCTGCCCAAAGCCGTATTACAACCTTTGGAAGAAGCCGAAAGGCGAATCCATGAAGAGGCTGAGAAGGTTGCGAAAGAGAAGCCATCTAAAGATGAGAAGTCTTAAAATGGTGTTGAAATCGGCTGAGGCATTTGTATGATATCCCGGGAGGTACGTTTGAGATTTGGAACGAATTGTTGTATGTTATGTATCATGATGGCGGCTACCGGTTGTAATTCCCGATCTTACCTCTACATACACAGCCAGTTGGATGGCAATGTAAACACACCCTGCTACGACAATAACGGGAATTGAGGTCAGTCTGCGTTGCGTACCTAAGTAAAGCTATGTGCGAAGTGTACTGATTAGACCGACTCATTGCTCCACCTTCTCCAAAGCCTCCCTCCTCGAAACCGAGTTCGGATCAAAGAACGGTTTCTCCCCCAGACTAACCACCCGATTCCCCTGCCTCTTCCCACTGTAATCGTTCGTCGCAGTATGGAAAACGCTCCTATTATCCCAAATCGCCAGATCATTCTTTCCCCACTTAAACCTTACCTGCAAATCATGATTCTCGGCAATCAATTGCAAGAAATATGCTTTGATGATATCGCTCTCCCTCTCCGTGACGCCATCGATCCAGCCATGCTCAAGCTGGTGCGCCGCGCCGAAGAGGGACTTCCAACCTGTCACGGGATTGGTGCGTACGACGGGGTGGGAGGCTTGGAAGTCAAGGCCGGTGTTCTCGGGGGCGCCGCGCGCGTCTGCGTAGAGCTCGGCGCCGAATTGCTTCGCCACGCGGTTGAAGCTGGGCTGGTGGTGTGTGGCTGTGAGGGACTCGGCGAACTTTTGCCACACGGGGGAGAGGCGGTCGTAGGCTTCGTAGCCAGAGGCCCACAGTGTGTCGCCGCCGGAGCCGTCGGTAGGGAGGGTGTGGATCTTGAGGATGGCGTAGTCGCTGGGGATGCGCTCGAAGGTAATGCTGAGATACACGTCAGTGTTGAGGACAAATGGGGAATGAGGGAAGGCGTACTCGGCATGCCAACCTTCGCTGGCAATGCGCTTCGACTTGAAGCCGTATCGGTCGTTGTAGAAAGTGCGAATCTGTTCTGAGGAGATGACGGAGACTTCGTCGTCGAGCTTGCCATTCTCGTCCACAGCGATACCTCGCTTGCTGTTGCTCAGGGCATGGCGATGGAGCTGTGCGTGGTCAATAACCAAATGTTGCCAAAGCTGTAAAGTGATGCGCTTACTTTGGACGTCTCTGGCTTTCCAGTGAGCTCTCCGAGCTTCTGTCCAAGAATTTTCTGATCCTCGATGTTCAGGTCTTGGTTGCGGAAAAAGACCACACCGCGCTGAGAGACTGCGCAACAACAGTAAGTATATCAGAAGTAACTTATCCATAACTTTCGGAGGATTACCCAAGATGGCAAGATCCCTGATCTTGTTATCATCTAGCAGGATTTCACTGAGCTGAAGCTTCGGGAACTCTTCTCCGATCGTTGGCGTGACATTGGCATGGTCATACTGTTCGAGCGAGCCAGATGATACTAAAGGCTTCTCCAGGCGAGATCCGCTTTCGCCTTTAGTCCTCACCTTATGGGTTACTTCTTGTTCAACTGGGCGAACCGCCAAGTCAACATCAGCAGCTGGTGGAGCCATGGTTTCAGGTTAATTTGCAATTCGAAAAAGACAATAGCTCAAAACAAAGTCAGACTGCTTGGGCCAAATCAGAATCAGATAGTCATCGATCGAAGAGATATTCGGTATTTAAACATCAACATGATAGCTCTTATCTCCAAATCCCCGCATGTCACCATCAGGACCGCTGCATCGCGTGCTACTACTCGACTTGCCGTGCTTCCAGTAGATGGGACTGCCTACTGTATAGCCAACACAGACTCATTGTTCACTGTCGTGAATGGTCGTGTGGTACAGTAGTTTGTGCAGGTGGCGATGATGTGCGATCTCCGCTTCTTGCGTCAGGCACATAAGTCACATGATTGGGCACACCATCCAAGGCATTGCTAAGATGAGCGATAGATTGCCGTAATACGTTCGGATACTGTATTCCTCGACTTCCTGCGCCGATGTCCGTCTGTTGTAACGGCGTCATCACGGCAAGGCAGCAACTCCAAGTCTGAGTTTTGAGAGGGGTCCCCTTTACAAGGAATGTAAGTTGGAACTTTCCTTCCCAGCGGCGAAGAAATGGTGTTCGGCACAACGGTACGAGTACATTTTTTTAATATTAACGTTGCTCTTCTAAGTCAATGCGATAAAGACAGTACCAGATAAAATGTTATCTCCCCCATCCCTACCAACACCCCTTGCTCTGCCTCTTCATGATGAGAGACAATGTCAATCATCTTGCCTTCGACACTGTCGCTGCATGTTCAAATTCACCCTTGCTCCTCTCCATCGCATATAAAATCTCGCTTCTCTCCCCTCCTGCACTAGTCAACTTTAGGCGCCCGTTCAAGGACAGATGAGACAGCCGTCGGGATAGATCTATCGCATATGAAATCTCCGTTCCCTTCGACCCCACACTGGTCAATATTAGGCGCCCGTCGAACGAGTGGGACAGCGGTCGGCGCGCTCGCCGTGTCTGTACCGAGGCCGGGCAATGAGAGCCATGTAGAAGGGCCGGGCGGCGCTGGGACCGAGATCGTTACGAGAGACGGGCTAGGCGGTTTGGCAGTTGGCAGGCCCAACGTAAAGGTATGGGCGGTCACTGATTTGGTATATGTACCAGGAGGCTTCCCGCCAGGTGTCTGTAATGGAGGGCTTGCGGTCGACGGGCTTGCCGTGAACGAAGGACCCGGCAAGGATGACGTGGGAAGTGGTTTGGTGCCAGGCGTTTGCGTGAGGGTAAGGGCCCTGCCGTTGACCGTAGCGGTGAGGGTGAGGAGGGCGAGGCTGTGCATCTTGGAGAAGTAAGTTGTAGACTGCGTTCGTTGGTGATGATGTACTTCGAAAGGGTATGTACACCTTCTTATACATGAGCTCCACAGTTTTCAACCCACGAAGGACCGCTGTTAGCTAAGATAGCATTGCAATAGCTGAGCAGCAACATATGGAATACTACATTGAACATAAGCACTTCCGAGTCGCTTGGCGTGAAGCTTACTTCTTTCCGGTGTGCTCAGTGTCAGCACACGTTGTGAAGGATGTACTCAGGTTCAGTGTACTATTATTGGGGGCATAAATACCTACTCTGACTGTGAGATACTTAGGGGCCGATACTGTACTCGGCCCTCGTGTAAGGAACCCCGGCATCTGCTCCAATCAATCGAGACAAAGTTAGCTGCAGGCATTGGGAATAAGAACATAGCGTTTGCTCGCAAGGAATTTCTAGTGGCCACAATGTCTGTTGCCAGGCGCCGTTTACGCTGCCCCAAAAGTTCTTTTCCGCCACTTCGGTTTATGATTTGGCGAATATATGTCAAACCATAGTTGAAAACCCGAGGATACGTTGTAAAATTTAATCAGTGTTCTGGTCAAGATCTGGCCCAGCTTTGTGTCCCCGTATCATCTCCACGTCTATCACGCCGTAGACACAACATTCCCCAAACTTTAACCTGTAGCTTTGGCTGTTGGTCGAAACATCAAGCGAACGTTGCATGCGTAAAACGCAAGAAACTCGTCTCCAGACTTTACCAACATGGGTTCTACCCCCAGCTCACATACGCGTTTTGGACCAAGCTCCGGAGTTGAGCGGCTCCCTTGAGGCTCCCATGGCCCATGGTACGGTCGTCCCCAGAGACAAATCTAGTAAATTGCCGAGGGTCATTCCACGGTTTGGTGCTGATATTTCTACGTGGACGCTAGTGTACTGAGCCTGCAAGACATACGGGGAAGCTCACGACGCGCCAGCGGCATGCCTTTCTTCCACACTAATCTTCTGACTATTGATCTCACTTTCCGCAACCTGACCACACCATTCGTTGCGATCCTCTTACTGCTCCAACTGGAGCATGGAGGACACCTGTTGTATCTCATCGATATCGATACCGCAAGGATAGATGATCTGACTGATGGTTTTGATGAAATCATACATAGAATATAGAATCGGTCGTTGTAGCAGGTTTTGAAAAGGTGGCGAGGAAGTGGACTTGGGTCTAGGAGCGATTGCTGCGTCTGACGCCATGTCGGACTCCACGACGACAAGTTTTGTTGCATCTGATGAGTTGGGAGCTGCGTTTTAAGAACGAATGATGTTGCAGCGTGATAGATATCAGATGCAGACAGCGAATAGTCCGGACTCGAAGCGGGTTGAGCTCGAGTTTGTTTCCACATATATGGTGGAGCACTTCGCTGATGCGGATCTAACACCGCGAATGTTGTAGCCGTGCCTCCAAATCAAGACGGTTCGGTGAAGACCACGAAACATTTAGTTGGTGATGAAGGGTGGATCAACAAGGATCCTGCGGACGGTGTGAGTTGGGTCCTCAACGTCGAGGGGTGCCTGACGAATGAGAGGACGCAAAAGCTGGGACATCGTGGTCTCAATAAGTATCTTTCGGAGTCTAATCATTGTTACTTGAAACAAGAAGCATTTTTATTACGACTCGACGAAGCAGTCGTAATAATCAAATACATTGATTAACTATGCGGGTACATCGCAGGTCTGGTCTATGTCACTCTGTCCTATATTCTATGCTGCTAAATCTTCCGTAAGGTGGATCTCGAACGGTTGGAATCGGGTATGGTGGAACGAGTATCGAATAGATTGACTGTCCATGAAGGATGTCATGGGAATATGCTCAAAGCATGTCTACGACTAAAGCTTGTGCTGCGTCAAGAATGCGGTAGAAACAAGGCCCATTATGGAGCATGCTAAAGAAAGAACTATTTCATTGAGTCAGCTCACATCCTGATAGTATGTTGTGTAACTCCTCACCATGAGTCCAGGTGAGTGCGTCTACGTAGGAAGCAACCACAATGTGCGAGATAGCAGGTTTCGTGTGTTCTGCATAATGGACATCGGAGACCGCACGCTCAATAATCTTGGATGGATATTAGTCGCTGACAGCGGAATTTTGCGACAGAAGGAAAACCTACTTTCATCTTCTTAAGGCCTTCGAATCCTCCTGAGCTCAGTTTGCGGTCCAGAATGAGGCGCAGCGAGCCTTGTAGTACAGCACTGGATGCAGCCATACCAATCACAGCACCAATAGCGCTTGCTAGATAGAGCGTGGAAGCAGCGACTGCAGAATGGGCTGGGTCAATCGAAGCTTGGACGCTGATGAAGAGCGTCGAGCTTGCAACACCCATCGCAAAACCACCCGGCATTATGTAGAATGACTCTAGCCAGTTGGTGTGACCGTGCCAGCGAAGGATAAGAAGGAGATAACCGCCGCATGCAGCAAGAATGGCGAGTAACGTAATTGACTTGTATCGACCAGTCCTATGTCTATCATTAGCACGAAAGCACTGGAGTTTCGAAGGCTCGAAGTACCTTTTAATGAACGATCCAGCCAGCAAACCTCCGACGGCGTTACCAGCGACGGCAGGGAAGAGGTGGGCACCAGCAACTGTATTCGACGCTCCGGTGGTCACTTGAAAGTACAGAGGGATTGCGAACATAAGCTAAGGCTGTTAGCAAGAATAATTGGATTTTGGTTATAGTACACACCCCCAACTGAGCCATTCCTTGTATCATAAAGGTCAACGCTGATAGCACTACGTCTTTGTTGCGGAATAGAAGCAGGGGGATGACGGGTTCCCGAGCAAACTTGGCTTCAACGAGTATGAAAAGAGCCGCGGAGATGCACGCACCACCAAGCAGACCAATGATGGCGGGATGGGACCACGGTAGGCGATCTCCTCCTATCTGCAGTGGCAGAAGGAAGCACAGGATAGTGAGAGTCGTGAAGAAGGATCCGAGGAAGTCGATCCGTGCTAGCTTGTTTCTCTTCGTCGTAACGACTGCGTTAGACTTCGACCTGGTGTGGGAAGGAAGGACAGCGGCAATGAGGATAATGGCGACTGCAGCCGCTGGACTCTGACCCATTATTGACCAGCGCCAACCTACTGTGTCCGCGAGCCAGCCGCCTAGGGGTCCTCCAATACTCCGGCCGGTCGTTGCAGCGATGTTGACATATGAGCGCCACGTAGCTACATCTCGTAATGGCACCAGGTCAGTGATCAAGACGGAGACCAGAGCAGTCATGCCGGATGCGCCCAGTCCAGATATGACGCGCCCCAATATGGCATGGCCCATCGATTGCGCAACGCCGACGACAGCACAGCCGGTTGCGAATAGGACGTATGCCACAAGGAGGAGTGACTTGCGACCATAGATGTCGCTCAACTTTCCGTACAGCGGCTGCATCGCAGCTCCGGCGAGTGCAAAACTTGTAAGCAACCAACTCGAGTCGTGTAAAGCATTGAATTCGGAAGCAATGATAGGGTGTACAGCCAAAAGGATCGAGTGGTCCGCGTTCGAGATGAAGACCCCGATCAACAGAACAAGCACGACCTGTCGGATGGACGTGTGTGCTAAACCCCGCGAAACCCCTGTCTCTTCATCTGCAGGCTTCCTATTACTTCTACTGTTCCTCTCATTCGGAGTATTTGTCGAGCCCGGCCCTGTTGGTAAGGGCGCAGCGTTCCCAGCAGAGGTTGTCGCGGTCGCTCCTGGTAGCAAAGGCGTCCGCTCATCTGTCCGGTTCAGTGTCGCAAGTGGCATGCTCTCACTGTATAGTATCTGTTGGGTGCGTGTCTCGTGGAGTGACTGCAAGTTATGTTCAAATCTGGAGGTGCTGAGAAGTCCTGGCTATGACCTCGGCAATGTATAGTGAGTCAAAGGCCCAGGGAACAGGCGAAAAGGTAGTTGGTGCATCTTTATCGCATGCATGCAGAATTTTTGTGTACAGTACACTACTCGTAGCCAAGAACCGATCGCCCGACAATACGGGACATGTTGGGATTGGTTTGTAACGCCTCGGTGGGGGACGGAGACAATTATATGTTGCAACGTCGGGGTGGTCGCACGTCATCGGCAACCGCCACCTTGTCTGACGGCATAGCATGCGCTCTTCACTATTGCTCAAGCAGACCAGAGAAGTCGTGCCTAAGAGTGCGATGGGCACAGGAGAAAGTGGGGGTACAGCAGCTGCAGGGTGTAATCTTGGTTGAGACAGGTGCTTTCGTGTTCGGCAGGAGCTTCCTAGCGTTGTTTATCGACAGATCTAGCCGCCATGCCACCCTAGTAATGCATCACTCGTCCACCTCACTGTCATCACTCTTCGAGGTACCAAAATTACAAAAACAAGATCTGCAGATTCGGGCGAGGCGTGCTATTGACATAGAGGATTCTTTTCAGTCGCAAGCACGAATCAGTCCAATTGCTAATCAACACGAGAAGAAGGTATATAAACTAGAGAAGACATCCATACCCGCTATTCAATGCTAAAGGAGTTCGTGGCATAGAGCTACCACACACACCTCTTCATCGCATCGATTCTCCAAGCTGTTCCACGTTCCTGGTTCTCCATTTTTCTTCCGTATTCTTCAATAGTGCCTTATTCAGATCTTCATGTCGTGGTGTAGCTGCATGATGAGCTGCTCAACCAAGTACAATGCACCGACACTGCTGGCAGGACTACACCATCCATCTGTAGATCAACGCCTGAAGGAAATTTTGCTCTTGATGCTTGTTTCGAGGGCTTCGAGGACTTCGCTGTCGGGCGCCCCCACATATTCGCCATCGATGGTTATGAGCACTGGATAGCCTCGGAAGACGACCTCCCCTTTACACCAGAGTTCCACATCCTCCGGCTGGACTTCAGCCTCCAACGCAGATAGCCATTCCTCCTTAGGAGAATCCTCGGTAAGATCTTCGGCATACAACTTCTTCCACTGGAAGATGATCCTGAAGTGGTGGAATGTGGGGAATTCACGTAAAATCCTAGTGCAAGCAAAGAGAACGGGCCAGTCGTGGCTTCGACCAAGACGGACAGTGACCTGAGCCCGGTTGAGGAAAGGCATAGCGGCCTGAGGTGGAATAGTCGCTTCAGCATTCAAGAGATGGGAGCTATCAAACCTGTTCAGGTCCATGGAGTTCCGAGAGTAGAAGACTTCTTTGGAAAACGCAGCAATCTCCGGGGTCATACGAAGATGATGCCGCAACATCTTGTATTCTTCATGAGACCTCTTGCTCACACAATTGTTGAAACGGAGGTTCTGGCTCAGAATATGGAGCTTGATCTCGTTGGAAAGCTTGTTCCAACCATTTACGAAGACAGGTCCCAAATCTCTATGAGGGTATAGCCAGGTTTTGGTGCGAGCCTGCACTTTGACGGGAGTCGTGCAATAAATATCAGTAGTCGCGCAGTAGGTTCCGGTTCCGGTTCCGGCTGGAGGCGGCGCTGTTGCAGGGGGACTGCATTCGATGAACATGCTGACTGGATATGGGGAGGTGATCCACAGAGAACGACCCGGGAACATTTGGAGAGGGTTGAGCAGGTTGAGCGGGTTACATTGGTCCAGACCTGCCTTTCCAATCTTCTCGGCGTAGCCCGTCCCCATTGAGGTTGAAGTTATTCGAAGCTTAATGTCGTCTGCGTGGCCCTCGCGCCTGTCCTGGAAGAGCGGGAAATCCATTACAAACTGGTGAACTCGTCAGTAGCTGCATGGCTAGCCTAAAATAAGAAACGAAAGATTGGGTAACTGACCGTGTAAATTGGCACGACTGTCGCTCTGTAGTTGTTTAGTTTACCGCGTGGTGTGGGTTGGCGAGAAGTCGTAGGTCGTGTGCGGCGAAGATTTATATAGAGACCGCTAAACGTGAGGGAGGTGATAATATCGATAGCGGAAACCCGTGGCACGACGCTTCTGCCTTACGATATATTCACCTCTGCGCTAACGTATCGGGAAAGAGTGGTCGTTACATTGATATATAGTTGAGCTTCAGTATAGCAATATAGTGAAGGGGAAACTCGACTTGCGCGCCGCCTAGGTATTCCAAATCAACCACGGTTGAATTTTAGATCTAATTTTATAAGGGTATTTATATTCTGATATACTTGATAAGAATGTTTTTAAATGTTTGTTTTCTTGTTTCAAACAAATTGCATAATTGTACTCAGATCTCGACTCAATGGTCCGCCTGCAATACTGCGTAAGCCCGATGAGGTGTACCTAGTGCTTTCAACAAAGGAACCCTCTTAGCCCTTCCCTACTTCGATCTTTTGCAAGATACCTTGCCACTCTGTCCTACCTCGAACGCTTCCTTGACTGAGAGATATGTGCGAGTGAAACCATTCTTACGGGTCAAATTCCGAAAGCTGATCAAGCTTTTCAGGTGTGTCTTCGGATTATATGTTCACTTCGAGATCTAATGAACGGTCGTTCCGATCCGCCTCTACGCACGGTCCTTAGGAATGGTATTTCTGATTTGATAGGCCCAGAACATACCATGTGAAGTCACACCCTTGCTCAAGTCTTCGTTCGCCCAAATATATCTTTCCAGGGTCTCACCATTAGCGATAACGATAGGTTATTCCCGATATTCCGTTCACTTACAATCATTTCATTTCTGGATTTTGGACCTGCTTACATCGTTATCTTAGCAATATGTCAATTCGGTGGTTCTTGGAGTTGCCCAAAAACCAGCTTGTCAGAGCTTCCGTATAGATAGAACCATACTGAAGCATTGAGAAGGCGTTTGAGAACCTCGAAAGCCATGATTGAGAACACATGCCGCAAGAATATAGAATATGACTGCTCATTGTCAGACTACCAACCTGGTGGACTCCTTCTCTTCGCCCATTCTTCGATAGGTGTAAGCTGTACAGGAAGCTCCATCAACACAGGAGCCATGTTTATATTGAACGGTTCATCCTCAGCCTCATTATAATATGTATAAGCTTTGAACATCTGGCTGATAATCTTCTCCGTTTCCAGTCCACGTCCCTGCATAGTCGCGCCAATCTTTTCGCAGAAGTCCGGCACGGTTTGACACTCATAGTCGAGCTTTTTGCCCCAGGCTCTAGATAGCTTCTCCGTGAGCTGCTCTAGGTGGACAGTCTCGGGTCCTCCAACGGGGAAGTCGCGGCCTGCGAGCTCCGGTCGGTGCATTGCCGCCATCATGAGCTGAGCGACATCGTGGTGGCATATCCATGACACTTGAAGATCGGGCTTGTGACAGTAAATGACGGTGTTGCGATCTCGTATTGGCGGCAGTGCCCAGCCTTCTAACAAATTGTCGATGTAAACTACCGGCTCGATACCGATGACTGGCATTCCGGCCTCGCGAAGCAGTCGCTTCATCTCTCGGCGGTCGTCCTGCGCTTTGATTCCCTGTGTCTCTTTCGGAATAGGCATACTCGTGTTGAACACAATGAGTTTTACGCCAGTTTCTTTTGCAGCTTCGCCAATATCTTTAGCACCTTGCAGGATGGGCCCAGATTGGTTGAAAGAAGTTGATGGCAGGTTGAGAAATATTACGTCTGCTCCTTCAAGGGCTTTCGAGATCTTGGCTTTGTCTGTGAAGTCGGCCGCAAAAGTCTCGATTTTTTTGCCATCCACTTCTAAAGGCTTCGGGTTACGGCTCACGGCGACGACATCGTGGCCTGCTTTGGCGAGCACTGGGACTTGATGAGCGCCCTGCACGCCAGATGCTCCGAAGACGACAACTCTCATGGCTCCTGGATCCGGTCTTGCTTTTCTTTTGATATTGCTGAATCGACGTGATTATTGCATTGTATTGTCGCAAGCAATTTTAGAAGCATCTCTTCTCCTCTTCGCACCTTATATTCCGGATACGGAAGCGATTACCCGAGAGTACCACCTACCCCACACCGCGAAGCATCGTTCCTCACGCTCTTGAAACCCATCTCGTTTGTCTAGAGGTCTCACCATTCCATCTGTTATATTGCAATGTCCTCTCGCAATTCGCCGCATCGTGACGCGGAACTCGAGGTCTCATGACGTCATCAAAGTACATATGTAGTCTTTACCGAGTACATTACATCGAAATACATCACCGCCACTGAACAAGTAGCAACCTCGAGTCGAATAGAGTCCTCCCAGAAGCAGAGCCGACATTGAGGACAGTATGCACAATGACCATGCCTACCAGCTAGATGCGCTGTCGATCAAAACGGAAGGACGCATGGTCTAAGTACGTCGTTCAAGCTTATACATAAGCTGCCTAAACTTATCCGCCTTGCCCATGGCTCACGCACCAAAATATCAAACAGGACGTCTTTCCAAGTCTCCCAACCATCGGAAGTGTTCTTTCTTTCACGAATCGTCTTGGAGAACTATGTGCTCACCAATGAAAGTGTGCATCTGCAGGGCAAGAAAACGAGGATCCGATTCAGATCCAAATGAATCCAAAAGGCTCTGTTGACAAACACTCCATACGAGCCTTCTGTAGCGCGCAGAATAGATCATGAAGAGATGGAAAGTTTCGCCGTGATGCCTGCAAATATGTGCAACCGCGCATGAGTTATAGGAGCAACCTCGGCGTTTCAGCAGATGTCGTAGCCCGAAAAAGCCATATATATTTCAGTAGTGTTAAAGAATTGAAGAGCGTGTCTGTCGAAGAAAAAGTAAACCTTGAAGCTGAACGCTACACGTGACCACATTCAAATAGATCACACTTCTCTTTCAATTGGCTTCCTTAGGGCCGACCTAGCATTGATTGAACCGTTAGGGGCTCCAATTGTTATGTTCCAACCCTGGCAATGTCATACCTCATCCTCAGTTTGACTGTACCCGAATATTGAAGCGCTCAACCCGCAAACAGCACTGCTGATATCATGGAACTCGTACTTAGACCCGCTTATTGTAGGGATATATCACGCCACGTTCCCGACCCACTTTGCCATCCACTTGAAAAGTGGAACCATAACTGACGAGTTGAAAGGGTCAATAGACTCTTCATCTACATTTAGATCTTTACCATTCAGTAAATTCCAATTGTCTTCCATCTGTACATTAGACTAGATAATCCCATAGTCGGATACATCTTATACCACACCATTCCTACCGTGAGCCTCCACTCCGCGGAATCTATTATCCTTTTTAGACAGACTGAACATTCAAGTAAATAGCGTGTGGGGTCGCTCGACAAGCCTTCCAATCCCTGGAATCCCTAACAAACCCAATCATGTCCTCGCCAAACGCGACCTACCGCACGGCCTTTTTAGACGTAAAATACCGTATGAATGAACTACGGAACGATTTGCAGTTTCAATCGGCTGGAACAACCTCACCCGTTCAGTTCGAAAATAAACGGCTGCAAGAGATGTGACTGTTGAGCTCTCAAGGGTAGCGAGTGGCCTGCTTTTAGGAATTTATGTACAAGGACAAATTTCCTAACTCGACTCTTAGGTCTGGGTGTGATATTTTTCTAGTACTCATCAATGTCCAGAAACCTAAATATATCTTGCCCATCAGAGTGATTTTGCGCTAAAGAGGACGAGAATGAAGGCAGATCGCCTTGCGAAGGGTATGCGGTCTGGATCGTGGCATCAAGTCCATCCGAAGTCTCTCCAAATTTGCCTGAAACCGTACACGTATTTTGACTGCCTCTTTCTAGTGCACCAAGCTGTAGATGAGGTGCGCCGATATGGGATTGGTCAATTGAATTCGCAATATCTTCTGTATACAGTGAAACTTCCGGGTTCCGGGGAGGATCCATAATAACGGCAAATTCTATTGTCGGTTGAATATCAAGCGTGGATTGGTAGTCCAGTAGTGGATGGTTACTTTGCAGTATACTTGCCTCTGGCGCGACGACAGAGTGGCTGCCATGGGTGGCGCTTGTGGGGTAAGATCCTGAACGGACGTCGGTGGATTTAGGGCTTGAGCCGTTTTGTAACTGTGGAGCCGCGACTGGTAAAGATATCGACCCTTGGACTACATGTGAATTTGTGTCGTCTTCTCGCGTATCCCGAGTGTCGATTGAAGAGTTAGGTGAACGTTGCGATCCCAACTTTCACATAACCTTACAATTGACTCCGCGTAGAATGAATCATGTAATGACTGTAGCTCCTCAAGATATGGTCTGAAATGCTCCGGCAATTGGGACGTGAGGAAGTCATTCCAGATCCGTGGGCCTTCGAGCAGCAAATGCTCGCGAAAGGCGCGGAGTTCTCCAGAAAGGCTCTTGTCGATATAAGGGCTGCTTGGCAAGGGCTCTCCCGGAAAAAGAATCGAGAAAACACCATACCAGTTTTCTTCGGGGCTCTTTGTCGACGGTGATCGTTTGCTAAGTTGCCTTCTTTGGGACTCGGAAATGCCTTCCCACTTTACCGGTGGTCTCTTGACACACTGCGCATCTCGAATGTGCCCATCGCGTATATCTTCTCCCTCAAATGTATGAGAACATTTCGGGCAGTATATAGGCAGATGATGAGTTTTATCGCGAAAGAGATGCTGCTTAACGCGAGAGATGTCCTTCAAGCTATGACTGAAGCATTTCAAATAGCGATGTGGGTAACGCTTCACGAATGGACAAGCGAATAACGTGTCCTTTGCCGGGCCATCAACTTCCTGAATTTGGGGAGCTCCTCCTGGCGCGTTTCTGCGATTATCTTCCTCTTCTTGATCGTCTTGATCCCCTTTGTCAGGAGATCTCCGACGAGTTCTCTTTGAGGACCGGTGCTGAGAGCTATCGGTAGTAGGCGGTGCTGCAGCACAGTGTTTACCTTTGCTGGCATCACTAGAGCCTTCGGTCGGGTTTTGTCTTGTAGAAACGTCGGTGGGAACCGGTTGTTGAGTCTCATTGAAAGAGTGCATTAAGAGCGCAAAGTATCCTTCCTTTAACATGTCGATATTAATGTCAGAAAATTGTTCCTCTAGGGTGGGTTCGGGGCATTCTGTCTCTTCCAAAAGATCGGAATCGCAAAGTAGACTCTCTAGATCCGATTCGTAGGATCCTTGATCCTTTTTCAACGTGGTCTCGGGATGGAATTGTGCATCTACTGTATCGTTGATGCCACTACCAGGTGTTTCGCTTCGTGATGGAAGGATATTGTGACTTTGTGTTTCTCCGTGACTGGGGACATGCAGCGCATCCTCTTGGTCCATACGCGAAGGATCGAGTCTTTCTTCTCGATGTGAAAGAGTAGGTCTGATCTGAATTGCCGCTCTTAGCTCTTCGGTGGTAGAGTGTCCAGGATCGGCAGTAATCGCCAATGTCTCTGGGCGATCTGTGGGGGCGTTGACAACCTGCATGGAGGCGGCATTCTCAGGATTAGGTTGTTCGCGTTCTTGCGTAGTAATCACAGCGTTTTGACTAGCCATATTGTTTTGCTGACGGACGTTGTTGTAAGCTCTTCCAGCTCCAACGCGTTGACGCCTTTGGTGTCGTCTGACTCGCACATGACGTCCTGTTGGGCCGAAACACAATGGGGAAAGTGCTAGGTTATCGTTGCCGCCCTTCAACTCCTTCCAGTCTTGGTCACTAATCAGCCTCTTTAGCCATAGATGGTGAAAAAGGTGAAAATCTGGCCGACTCGTCCCCAAAGTCTGCCCTAAGATATGGTGCGTCGCTACATGCTCTTGTCGGTGACTCCATGAAGTCCAACCATTATCACTTGTATGAACTGCGTCACATAGGGGGCATTGTACAGATGTTGGTGGCTCTTCTCCTCTGAAATGGCTCAAGCAATGCGTCTTCCATTCTTCCTGATCGTGTGAAATATAGTTGCAACGCAGAAACCAGAACGAACATTCGAAAGTGGGAGTGCATGCTTCAAGTCGGCGTCGCTGGAATACACCGTTCACATCTTCTAAAAGAGGGACCCCGCCAAGGTCGCTAGCTAGTGAGGTGGAAACTGAGCTCTCGGTCGGGGTTGCGTCGGAAAGCTCAGATAGTGACGGTGCAAGAGTCCTCGCATTTGATAGAATGTCAGCCGATCGAAGTGAGCGAAATGAAGCTATTGAGCTATTGGAACGCGAGCTCCGGCGGTGCAAAGACCGCTCTGGGTGCGAAGGTGATTGTGCATCCGAACTACTAAAATGAACTAGACGAGCATTGATTTCTCTCGGCGGTGAGAGCCACTCGACAATTTGCATCTGAGGGGGCGACACAAAGTTCTCGAGTAACGCAGCAAGACTGGAAATGGCCACTGCACGAGCTGATCAACTTCATCCGTAGAACAAAACCGAACCAGGGTATAGACGTTGCCGGGCTGATTCGAGGGACTTACTGTTCTTTGAGTCAGAGCGCCACACGCTGCTGACTTGAACCCCAGCCGTTCGCAATTTTGCTTCAAGTTGAAGGTTGGTGAGGGCTGGACGGGTAGGCTGAGTGAGGGGCGACGTTTACGGAGAGTCATATTGGTCTAAACCGTAATAAGTAAAACAAGCGAACCTTACCTGCAGGCTGAGCACAAGTGTGTTCAACTTGAATGGTACCACCTCAGAAGGAAACACACATCTATTTCAGTACCTATGGCAATGGTGCTGTTGTCTAGGACACTGGATGTTAGGTGCTCTATGGAGCCTGTGTTGCTCCTCATCGTGGTTGTGAAGTTGTCGCAAAGCACACTCAACTCTCAGGCGCTCGACGGGACGTCGGGATAGTCTGAAGATAAAGATAAATGAGAGTCACATCACTACCCTGCGCATGGCTCTGATGTCCAACCTCTTCCAGCTGTTCATATCCATTATCTCCAGGGCTCCCTCATTCCAACCCAATGCGTTCCTTCCAAACCCCAAACTGTCGCAAATGTCGAGATGCGAGCATTTGTCTAGAGAGTGTTCTAGCGTCTGACCATGATGCCTACAAAGAAGTTATCCAAGCTCATGCACTGCAAACAGACGTGTCTCCTTCGTCCCTCCAGGTCCGTGTTATTTTTGATAGAGGCAACAAAGATTATAGATATGAGACTATCTCAGTCGATCCTAAGAACCAAGGAGAAAGCCTCATGCTCCAACTCCAAAGAATACATGGTAATCAGACGGTGGGGCTTCGCTGGATTCTGACAACACTTTGGGATGCTCTCACTATGCGTCAAGATGCTATATGGGTCGTATCTGCGTCTTTGGTGAGTCATTCTACGGCCACATGGTGATCCACCATAACCAATACTCATAATTTCAACAGTATTGCACCAGTATGCATATCGATGAAGAGCAAATAATTTCCCCAAGGGTTCTGATCAAGGATGGGAAGTGCATCGAGTACCTCACGCCCGCCATCAAAAACCCGAAAGTCTTGGGCTCCGCTACACATCTCGTCATCGATCACCTCAACAGCGTGATAGATGGCGGGAGTAGCAATAACTTTGTTTACCCCAACAAGGCGTTGTGCTTTGGGAAGGTCTTGAGTACATTTGCTATATTTACTTGGTTTGGGGTGGCGCTCTCCATATCCATGACGGTGACCTGCATTGTAGTAGTCACTCTTGAAGATGTGGGTATTGGGTTGGCCATCGGCGGCTTGCTGTTTGCTGTTTGCACGTCTACACAATGTCTGCTCTTATACCGACAGGAGTTAGCTCCGACCTGAGAAGCGAAAGGAACGAAAAAGGGTGTAAGAGAATGGATAGATTTGGCAAAGAGCAAGCACTAGCATATCTTCTACCTCTTTTCCTATAGTGGACTTGCTCGAAATGGTGTTTCTGGTCCCAATTTCAACTTAAAGGTATATTACGGTCTTTGATTATTTCAATTGAGCATTTAGGGCATCATATGGCGTTTTTAAATCAGACCTTCATGTTAGCATCCCGTTCGCGAGCATGAGCTTGAGAAAAGTGATAAGGCAGAGCTCAAGAGCTAAGGTCTTCATACTTTCTTTTGGGAACGCAATTTGTAAATGAAAATAGGTACTTCGCTAGTGTGCTTATAGTCTGTCAAAAGCACGGTGTATAGCGCTTGCCGTGAAACCGCTCAAGATGATTTAACCAAGCAGGATAGCCTTCCTAGATAAGAGTACCGGCCCTCTTCTGCTACCAATGACATTCCAGGCAGTGAATTGGCTCATTGAATGGTTCTCTCTCAAATGCTTTCCATAGTCACCAGTAACACTTTTGCGATCTACCAGTATAAATAACACCGCGATGTAGCCAATAAGAGGATGAGTATGGTAAGTGACTAAATCCTCGAACAGATCTCCAGTGTCGTGGAGGGTACGGAGAAAGCTTTCGCAGAGCACAATGTTGAGCCTCTTTAGGAAATTTCTTGCGCATTCAATACATCTCCGGGAGAGGTAGCATAGCTAGGTGCTACGTGTAGTGCAGTTTCAGGTACGGCTGGAGGCCGGCGCCTTAAGCGGAGCTGCAGTACAAAGACGGGCTTTGCGAATAGAATCTCATGTTTGACGTATACTCGCAGCCGGTGTTCTCGGAACTCGAGTACATCGGTCGTGGCGCCAAACCACTCGTCATCATCTAACTCCGCGTGTTGCCCATGGAAAAGACGCACGTGGGGACGGTATATATTATTTGCATCGTTAAGGTCCCCAGAGGTCTCATTGCGTGCATTCAACTGAATACCGAATGCCACAATAAACGAGAACGAGTGTGTTTTATCTCGCGTATTCGCTCTGATAGTCAAAACACCGCGTCTCTGACGGGCACCTATGCCGCGGAATTGCATGGTGCGAGTGACTTGGTTCCATCTGTCGGCAGGCTGCGCATGTATTTCCCAATCTTGCATCCCATCTTCTTCGGTATGCCTGAGTAGGAAATGTTGGGGTACAGCGTATCGAAGGGCATCCGAGGTGGGATATAAGTTGGCTTTGGTTGCAAGGTAGACTGTTCGCAACGGTGCGTGTTCGGCTACCGCAACGGGTACTTTGACCAGGGAACGACGCGGGTCACGGAATAGATTGTCTTTCTGTCCATGGTATTGAAGGAGTGGGATCCCACCATATGTTGCGAAGTCGTCTTCTTCGTGGCATGCCAGGGCTCCATAATAGTAATCTACATTTCGCTGTGTGAAGTCCGGGATTAGCCGTAGGTCGATCCTTATCCCTCTACTTGTCATCTCAATGGGACGAGCATCGGAGACTGATATGGTGGCTATATTCTTGCATAGCGCAAAAAGCTTGGGTTGACTCGCAAGCGCTACGGTGATGTGCTCCTGAGGGTTTATGGGGCCACTTGGGGTAGGGTGTGGTTGGTCCAGGGCCGACTTCATGATACTTGATTCGGTTGACCACGCAAGGATAGAGTGGTCCGCCGAGTCCCGTAAAATTTCAGCTTGTAGGCGTGTAAACGCTTTGTTCACACCTTCTCCGTAAATGAGAGGCATATGGAGGTCGAAAATCCCCAGAAGTGAGTATGCCATATCTTCTGGACGTGTTGTCTCGCGATTTGCAGCCCAAGCCATACGTTGTGCTACTGACTTCCTCGCAAGAAACGGGCCAATAGTGCCTTGCCCTATGCTTCGGTGGTGATCAGCCAATACGTCTTGATGTATCGAGGTTATGTTCTCAATGCAAGAACATAAGACCGTCCGAGTGCCGATAAACTTCCAGGCATGGTTGTAGAAATAGACTTCATTGGGGGCGATCAATTCCTGTAAGGTCCAACCACGAGTGAACCAGCGACTTCTTTTGAGAGCTTCTTGGACCTTACTGTGCTGAGAATTGCTAAAGTGTTCAGGATCGGCAGGCTCCACGAATACGTCTTCAAGATATGCATAGCAAGCTGCGGAGCATTCATACCATCGAAACATGGAGTTGATAGCCTCAGACAGCTCTGCACTGCTGCTTTTGTCGATACAACACGTGTCGATCCAGATATACTCGAGCCCATCGATGAGCGCTTGTTCACAGGCCTTTCTTATCTTCGGGTATCCACTCATGTGCGAGGCTGTCTCGCGTTCTAGGTCGCTGAACGTCACTTCTTCGTCGCCCCATGTGTGTGATAAGATGGCGTACGGAGGTAATTTCCCTTCATCGTTGAACTGGCATAACTGAAAAGATCTGATTGATAATAGACGCATAGCTACGGATGTCCGTCATTGGATAAGAGCATGCATGTAAAGATGTCTAGATTGTAGGGAATGCATTGCTTGCCTGGGGCTGAAACGTCAGCACGTGGTCGTGGTTGGTCTTCGCGCACAGCCCCACCTGCGCAGGTAGAGACATGGATACGAAGTCGCTGTGATTGGTAGAGTAGATGACCTTGCGAAATGCACCACCCTACCAGCAGTCACCCTTGGCTGCGCTACTGGCACCGCTAACACTCAATTCCACACCTTTGTCTCTTCCCTGTTGCCCGCGCATATACATATCAATTATTATACTCTGCTTGATATTAGAGCAACCTCAGCATGATGAGTTCAGAGGCAAAGTAGATTCGGTACAGACCACGCGTCCGTGTATGCTAGCTCGTTGTATGTAATCTTGCTCTGGGACGCCGCGATGTGTGTGAAGCGCAAGTAGTAGAAGAGATACATAGCCACGCAACTTACTGCCGGGTTCTATAAACCTTGCCAGAGAGCACATGTAGATGTGCCACACGCGAGCAGCATCACAAATCGCGCCTACAGCGTCGAAGAAGTAAGCAACGGATACATTGGCTGACATGGTATCGATCCAACCTTCAAACGCCCAACACCACCCAATGCGACCCTACCCCGTATATGCAACGCCTCGACTCTGGTCCAACCAACAACAATGCTACCCTTGTCTTTCGGTCACCACGCAATCTACTTCTCACTTCCTCGGGGGATGCGATTCACACTGTATTCCCACTAGGAAACACTTCAGCCAATGCATCGCCCTCCTCTGGGCTTAACCCGTCATCCAAGATATCATGGGCCATATCCATGACCTCCTGCTCAATCCCTGCTTCTAGCACCAGTCCCTCTGAGAAGGCCAGCCTCGTCAGGCTAACGTAGTACGCATGCAGGCCGCCGAGAGTCTCATTCAATTTGCTCTTGATGTTGAAGCCTGGATTGCTAGTCGTAAGGTGATTCAGTAATTTCATCGTCGCGTTGATGGTGGCAATTTTTTCCGGTTGAGTGGGAGATAGAGGCCGGGAGTAGAGGGCCGAAACAGCGTGGTTAAGGTACTTGATGAGACGACCAATGCATAGTGCATGGCTGATGAGGATGGTAGAGCCGTATTCGAAAATCGAGAACTGCGTTAAGACATCCAAAATCTTCAGGCGGACGGTCCAGATCTGGGATTCTGGAACTTGGTACGTGTCTGAGGTGGATTTTGGGTCAGCGATGGGCGCGATATGTTCGGAAAAAAGGTTCGTGAGGCGTGTCAAGAGATTGGACTCCCCGCCTTTTTGGGTTTCGGGGTCGGAGGAGATTATGGGGCCGAGGGACGTGGGGAGCGCAGATGTGGAGAGTGTGCGAAGGAGGACGAGCATGGACGCAATAGGCTGCTCTTTCAACAACATCAGAAGAACAAAATCGAGGGGCATGTTGCGCCAGAAACGTGACAGCGGTTCTGGGGAAGGACAAGAAATGCAGCATGTCGCTAGGAGGTACAGTAGGTCGAGACAGCTTTGTACATCAACTTCATCAACGATAGTCTGGTACACAGATGAAAACAGCAAAGCAGATTTCTTCTCGTTCCGGTTTCGAGCTTCGTAGACAGGTATGGCGACAAGTTTGACGGATTCGACTATCAGCGGCATGACATTGTCCATGACAGCGACGGCTGTCTTTGCTGGCTCGTAAGCTAGCACGAACTGCAAGGCATCGAGGAGCAAATACATCGGCGAATAGTATTGTTCCCGCAAGCACTGCTTCCAGATAGTGACAAAGGTACCACAAACACTAATGGCGAGGTCGCGAGCGTTGCTGGATGGCGCGGAAGTTGAAAAAGAGTCGTACATGATAGACGAAAGTTTCTTCGCCGGATCAGAAGGAAACGCGTACTGCGTGAGTGCCTCCAGTATCCGGTCACTACCTCTAGAGCAGCGGTGAGATAGAAGCCGACGGAGCAGCGTGTAACGCTGGTCATGTTTCCATAAATTCCGGAGAAGACTTATATCGACTTGGGGCTCGCTAAAAGATGGCAGGTCTGGCCCTTTCGGCTGCGCCCTTGGCTCACTCAGCTCTAGTATCGGCACAGGGCTGTCGTTCGTGATCTGCCGCTTCCTCTTGCTCGCCTGCTTTGGGGTTCCTGCCTTGGACTTGTCCCGCCTCTTACTCGGCGACGCCATAACCACATCGTCGTCGTCGAAACCATCACCGAGCGGGAGATTCTTCTGACGCTTGCTTGGAGTGCCTATCGGGCTCACTGTCACGGGGGCGGTGGGTTTGGGACGGGATGGTACAACTCGTCGCGGCCTGCGCATCTGCTCCTCTTGACGATTGTGCTCATCGAAGGCGCTGTTCGTCTTGGACTGCTCCAATTGCCGTAACAGGGCATCTCTCTCAGCCGTGATCCTGCCTGTCGACTCTTTGTGTTCTTGCTGCTGCTGAGCGAGGCGCTGCTCACTTTGGCGGGTCGCATGTTCGGTACGGCGGCGCAGATTGTCGACCTCGCCATTCTTCTTGACTACTTCTGCTGAGGCTGTCTCGAGGGTGTGGTTCAGCCGCCGTTTCTCTTGCTCTAGCTGCAGTCGTTAGCTACAGCAACGTTCCATAAAGAGGTTAACCCACCTTCTTGATGCGCTCGAGGAGCCTTCCCACGTCAATCTGTGACTGCGGCGGTGCCTCCTCGACCTCCATAACGCCGGTGTATTGCACATTGGCGCCATTATCGTGCTGCGTGGCCTGGTAACCGTTCGCATCGTTGTTGGGAAAGTGGGGTGCCCCCCTTGTGTCGTCCAGGTTGATGACTTCGTCCTCGTCACCATCGTCAAAGCCGTAGTACGCCGAGTCTTCCTCCTCTGCTATCGCATTGTCGTGGTGGTGGGTCTGCTGCTGTGTCGCGCGGATCGCGGTTGTCTCGAGCTGCTGCAGCGTGTTGGCGGGCAGGTCGTCGAGGTCTGCGTCGGAGAAGTCAAAGTCGTCATCGTCCATGTTTGCGGGCCATGCCAAAATATCGCCTGCCTCGCCTCCAACATCCCAATTGCGCGTGTGCTGCGGAGGTCGCGTTGTCGCGTCGTGAATCGCGTTCGGCCCTAATGGCTGCATGCAAGGCTGAGGCTAGCGTCGCGAAGCTCGCTGGGCCCAAAATCGGCGGAGTGACGTCTGCGTGCCCTGCCTGCACACCACAAAAGCCTGCCAACTCGTCCGCACATCGCAGCCCCTCCGCTGTGAAGTATTCTCCGCACAGTGCCGCCGCGCGCTTTCACACACCGACGTCCTCCTCGACGCGTTGCACGGCCATACCTCTCCGCCGAACCCCTCGCGCACCGCCGCGCAACACTCGCCCACCATGGCCAAGTCTCGCAAAGACGTCAAGTTCCAGCATCGTGGTAGCAACTCCAACAACAAGGCGCGCCGCCCGTCTATGAGCGTGTCCGAACACTCAGAGGGGGGTCATTCCGAGCCTGCCAGTCCTACAAGAAATGGCAATGCGGTCGGCAAAATTGACGAGACCGTAAGCACCCCCTTCTCCCGCTACATGAGCCCCACGCGCTGTCAGGCAACGCTCTGCTCGAGGGATTAGCTTTGCCTCATGTCGGAAGGGCCTTTCGCAATGAGCTTTAGCAATCACATTTCAGCACATGTGTAATGCTTTCACTGCCTCAGTCGCAATCCCACTCTAACCCCTCATGGATTCCCCCACTGACCTTGACCCAGCCCGCGCCTCCGGAGCAGTCGGAATACGAAAAGAAGATGCAAAACCTTTACACACGCACAATATGGACATTCGCTATGCTCGGTGGCTTCTTCTGGGCTCTCTTCGCTGGCCACATCTACATCATCATCCTCATCACAGCCCTTCAGATCATCTCGTTCAAGGAAGTCATCGCGATACATGCTGTACCTAGCAAGGCCCGGAACCTGCGATTTACCAAGTCCCTGAACTGGTATTTCTTAGGGACTACCATGTATTTCCTGTATGGCGAGAGTGTAATCTACTACTTCAAGCATATTCTGCTGGTCGATCGCATCCTACTTCCGCTTGCCACCCACCATAGATTCATCTCATTCATGCTGTACATCATCGGTATGAAAATCCTTTCTTCACGACCATGACACCCTCAACTGACTTTCTAGGCTTCATTTTCTTCGTCTCCTCTCTGCAAAAGGGTCACTACAAGTTCCAGTTCAGCCAATTCGCCTGGACGCACATGGCTTTGTTTTTGATTGTCGGACAGGCTCATTTCATCATCAACAATGTTTTTGAGGGTTTCATCTGGTTTTTCATGCCCGTTGCTTTGGTCGTCACAAACGACATCTTCGCCTACCTCTGCGGTATCACCTTTGGGCGGACACCTTTGATCAAGATCTCGCCTAAGAAGACCTGGGAAGGATTTCTCGGAGCGTGGTTCTTTACTGTGCTCTTGGGCATAGGCATGACGCACCTCATGGCGCGATCAAAATATTTCATTTGCCCGGTCAACGTACGCCCCGGCCCTCCGCGCTCCTCGTTCCAGCTAACAGCCTGCAGGACCTCGGCGCAAATCTCTTCACTGGTTTGGAATGCACTCCGAACCCGATATTCACCCCGAAGACTTATACCGTTCCCTTCATTCCACCCGGCCTTCCGATGATCAGCAACACGTACACGTTCAAACCTCTCTACCTCCATGTCCTCGTCCTTGCCACGTTCGCCTCCTGGATCGCACCTTTCGGCGGCTTCTTTGCTTCAGGCCTGAAGCGGACTTTCAAGATCAAAGACTTTGGTGACAGCATTCCCGGCCACGGCGGTGTCACGGATCGCATGGATTGCCAGTTCATCATGGGCACAATTACTTTCTTCTACTACTCCAGTTTCATTGCTGTCAATCACGCCACAGTCGGTAGCGTCTTGGAGGCGGCTATTACCGGACTTACTCTTGAAGAGCAAGTCGAGGTCGTGAGGATACTTGGGAGAAATCTAGTCGAGAAGGAGGTGTTGCCAACTCAGGTGAGTCGATGCTTCTTCGATGGATTGTTCAGAGCTGACTCGAATCAGATATTGGAATACCTCACAGCACCAGCAAAGAGGTGAGGATGCTTCATGTAAAATCTCGCTTTCTTGTTCACGAGAGTCTGTATTGTTAGGATGAGGCGGTGGATCGAGCGGGCAGCGTGTGCTACACGGGTAGTACGTAGTTTATAATGTGTTGGCTGGTCTCTTTGAGTTGGGGTCCTATGGCCTTACGGTGCATACCTCGAGCATTGCATTGCGCGGCGCATCATATGAGGTCTCATCTGGGGCTGAGCATGTAGGCATATTGGAACAAAAAAAGACACATAAATCCATGATGATATTCTTCATTCACACCTTGACAAATATGCACACGGAATAAGCCCAATATCTGAGATAGATTTTAGGTTCTCGTTCGCATGTCTCGAATGTCTTTGGTGCTATCTATGGATGACGTGCAGTGTTCCTTCCTCTGTTGCGGCGTTCTTACTTAAAGTAGCTAGCGGCCGAGGCCTGCAGCCGCGACTCGAACTTTTGAGCATCTGCGACTTCGATCATAACATTGACTCCGTAAATGCCGCCACGACCCTTCGTAAACGACGCCCTTTGGCGATGCCTCTGTCCAAGATGGGGTCAGATTCCTGTTCAATCGAGTACGGGTCTCATTGGCGCTGCCAAGAGGATATCTGCGCGACCTTCAATACACTTCGAACCTGCGAAGCAGTCTTCGCATTCGTATAGCACTGCCGCAACAGCACCGAGTGCTTCCTACGCCCCGGTCGGAGCCGTCAATAACTTACGAGATACGACGAACCATCCTCCGTCGCACTTCAAGCCGCAAGATGCTTCTGACAACAACAAACGTACAACCAACTTCGTTCGCCTTTCCACCGAGGAGCTTTACAGTCGACTCCGTATCGATGCTGCCAAGGGACTCCATCAAGAAGTTTTGAGAATGCTCAACATCCTGATCAAGGACAGGCGGGAGCGACCGAACCTCCAGATGTACACGGCTCTGCTGCACTCGTACGTCTCGCCCGAATGGGGTACAGCAGGGAAGATCCGCAAAACTCTGGAAGACATGGCCATTGCAGGCGTCGAACTCGATCATCGCGCCTGCGAATGCGTTCTCGAAGCACTTGCCGTCCACCCCGATTCCTTCGTGCGGACAGACATATTGGAGTACATGCGCGAGAGGTGGTGGAGCCCAACTTCTACAGCGCAGAGTTTTGTCATTGCTGGGTTGCTCAGGGAAAGACGCTTTGAACAGGCCCTAGAGAGGCTAGAGACCATGCTCAATGAAGGTACCAGGATAGAGCCGTGGTTATGGGATAAAGCGATCTGGATGTTGCTCGAGTTTGACGAGGTAGAAGAGGCGTTTTACGTGCTGAGCCTGAAACGCAATATCTCAAGTAACGTGGATGTCAGCTTGAGTGGGATTTTGTGGACGCAGCTACTGGATGTAGCAGGCAAGAGACATATCGTGAGTACCTCTACCTTGTTCCATAACCCTTGACATACACATTTCCCACGCACATTTAGCTGATGAAGTACAGCCCGAAGCAGCGCGCATGATATGGTACTCCCATGTCGTACCTGGATATTAAAAACCGACCACGGGGACATGCCTCAATGTTCTCTCTGCTGCCTCTCGCGTAGGTGATGTTAAGCTCGCTACAGACGTTTTCCGCGTCCTCGCCGAGCGCAACACCGTGCTCAACAATCACCACTACGAGACTCTGATACAGTGCTACCTCGTTGCCAATGATCTGCCTGCCGCGCTGAGCGTCGTGCTGATCATGCAAGACTCAGGCCTCAAAGTCAGAGAAGACGAGCTGCATCCATTGTTCGCATACCTGAGCAAAGATAAGGAGCGCCCCATGAATGCCTTCATGCAGCTCCAAGACCTTGAACGCGAAGGTCGCAAGATCCCCACTGCTGCCGTGAATATCTGCATCGCAGCCTCCATCAGGCTCAGGAATCTCCCTGAAGCAATCGAATTTTACAAGGCGCTAAAGAGTGTCGCGAAGGCTGGTCCCACGACTGCAACCTTCAACGAGCTCTTCCGCGGCTGCTATCGCAACGGCCGTAAAGAACTCGCCATGTACCTCGCCAACGAGATGATCGAACTCAACCTTCGACCGGATCGCCTGACCTACGACCGCCTGATACTGACTTGTATCCATGCTGGGGACCTCGACGATGCGATCAGCTACCTTGAGGAGATGAGGATGGAAGGCCTGGTTCCAAGACGCGGAACGCATGAAGACCTTGTTGAGCTTGCATTCAAGGCGAAGGACGGGAGATGCGTTGCGCTGTTGAAGTGGTACAAGCAGGCAGAGTATAGGGTGGAGGCTCGGGTTGCGACGTTGGAGCGGCTAATTATGAAACACTTTCAAGAGGGTGGAGAGAGAAAGAAGGACGTGACAGGAGACAAGAATGGTCAAGATGCGCTGGATGCGTCACCTGGAGAGTGGGGTGAGAAAGTAGACCAGGCACCCAAGTTGGAGGAGAATCCGCAAGATGCGCTGATGGGAAGCGCGAAGATTGGGGCTGAAGCCAAATCAGAAGCGATACAGACGGAGGAACGCACGGATGAACCGACCCTTGAGGATTCGGAAACGCAGCCACAGCCACAAACACAATCACCGAACAGTGTCGTAGACTACACCAAATTCCATGTCTAAGATCTGGACAAGTCTATAATTGCGATGTTGAGTAACTCAGGGGTTTGGTGTCGGTGAAGAATGTACATCACCTATTCATATAGCATTCTATTGAAGTCTTGTGTTCTTGCGACACGAGTATCGCGACTGGGCAACCCTTCGCTTCGCCCCAACGCACGTCTATAAAACGCCAATCAGATGCTTGAAATATGCCCGGTTGAATGCTGCGCTCCGCTTCGGATACCTCGTCTTCTCCTCTGACTCAAAGTCTACCCACGTCACGCCAAACCGATCAGTATACCCCTTCGCCCACTCCCAGTTATCAAGTAGCGTCCAGCCGAAGTACGACCGGATGTCGATGCCATCGTCCTTGACCGCTTTGGCGAGCTCGCCAACGTACGAGCGGTAGAAGTCGATACGATGCGTATCATTCAGCACATCTTCGCTCGGAGGCGCAGTGACGTGTTCGCCCTTTGTAGTCGTCCCGTTCTCAGTCACATAGATAGGCTTGTGGTACCGGTCCCAGATCCACCTCAGTAGATTGGCGAATCCCCACGGCGAGGTACGAAGCCATTCTGTGTCACTCTCCAACCCTCGACTGACGCCTTCCTTGTTTGTGTCCGACCACGCCAGGTTGCCTTTGTGGTCTTCCGGTGGAATCGGCTCCCCCTCAGGTACCTTGTCCCGCACGAAGAAGGCAGTGTACGTGTTCATACCATAGAAATCACTGCTGCCGTTCACGAGCTTTTTCTCTTCGGCAGTGAATGCGGGAAGCCGGTCGCCGAGCTGTTCCCGCATGCTAGCAGGATAATCGCCGCTCCCATGGACCGGGTCTGCGAACCACGCAATCTCAAATTGGAGCGCGCGTTGGGCTGCTGCGCGGTCCTTTGGGTCTTCTGCATCCCAGGGAGCAGACCAATTTCCTGAAAGGGTTATGCCGATTGTGCCATTTTGCTTGGGTGCGAATTCTTTTTTGTAGAGATGGTAGGCGTGGGCATGCGAGACGAGTTGGGTGTGACCGACCTATTCCACTATCAGCGCGCCTTCTCATCAAGGTCTTGGGAAATGGGGCATTTTCACGTACAATCCACGGCTCTCTGCTCGTGTCTCCCTCCGCATACAAGTTCCTATCACTACTCCTGTTCGGCGCATGTGCGCCGCCTGCATAACCCGCCAGCGCGTAGACGCCTGGCTCGTTATACGTGATCCAGTGCTTCACGCGGTCTCCGAATCGCTCAAAGCATACCTTCGCGTACCGTACGAAGTCTGGAATGTACTTCTCCTGGTCCAGCATGCTCTTGTATCGGTCCTCCAGCGCTTGAGGCACATCCCAGTGAAACAGCGTGACGAAGGGCGTAATGCCGTTGGCGATCAGCTCGTCTAGAAGGGAAGAATAGAAGGAGATTCCAGCCTCATTGATCGGATCATCCTTTCCTCCCAGTGGGATGATGCGACTCCAAGACTGTGTATTCCTCCCGTCAGCATATATTACCACTGTATTGATAGCGCACTCACAAGACTGAATCTGTACGCATTGACTCCGTAGCTCTTCATCAGCTTCACATCTTCTTTGAAGAAGTCGTAGCTGCGGCAAGCGTCGTCGGCGGTGCTAGCATCTATCACGCGGCCAGACGTGTGCGCGAGAGTGTCCCATGTTGAAGGGCCTTTGCCATCTATGTTCCATGCGCCTTCGATTTGGGGGGCTGCGGTTGCGTATCTTATCTACGAGTTAGTCAATTCATCAATGACATATTCTAGCCCAACAAGAAGACCTCCCAGTCCAAGAATACGCTTAGAATCCAATTCTGTACATGGAAATGTTGATGGGAGTTCAGTAATGCGGAAGAACAGCACATGTTATTACAGAAATGGAAATTGCGAAGATCTCAAGTTGTGATGCGGGGAGTGTTGTGGAAGACGTACCCCCAGAAGAAGTCCTTTCGCAGAGAGCCTTTCAGTCCGGCCTCAGGAGAATCGTCAAAGTTGATTTCGTCTGCCATATCTACAACCTCAGCACGAAAAAACTCGCAAAGTACGAACACGTCCAAAGCTCCCCGCGATGGTGTTTACACATGACATCGGGAAAGCTCGCTTAGCGTAGGGTAGACCACTACGATGGAATGATCTGCAGCATGCATGTGTTCACGGAAGAATTACGACCGAGGACACGAACAATTGTTCGGGATTAACATGCGTAGGCACGATGCATCGGGCCTCCGGTTAAAGAGCAGGATGAATTGCTGCAGTGTCGCGCGAGTATGCTCGCGAACTAAAGCCGTGGGAATGCGGCACGGCTTTCTCGTGTAGGTAGAGTGGGGTCCGCTAAGATGCGGGTAGTGAATCAGCGCTGGTAGAGTGACATTGAACGACGTCTCATGACTCTGGTATCGGCATGTTCCGACAGGAGATGCTTGCGGACATTTACTGAAGGAGGTAGATGGGGAGAATAATCACAGAAGGGCTGAAACTAATAAATTAAGAGCTGGATCACAGTGGTCTACCAAGAAGCTACAAGAGGAGCAATCATGGATGCGAAGAGGAATCCGAGGTCGGGTTGGGACCGTCGTGTCAAAATCAATCAGAACGATCTTGAGAAGGCAATTGCAGCGGAGTAACGTCGCCAAAAAGGGATCCATCTGTCAATTCCTTCACCCGGTTGGTTCATCTGGTCATGTCACTCGTAGAGGAAAGGCTAAAGATGCTGAGATAATGTTGGAGAAGCCGAAGCTATCTCAAATGGCAATGCCCTCCAATGCTACGCTCTGGCGGCGTTTGTTCTCCCACAATCTCCTTCTAGGCCATACTAGCGGCTATCTACGTACGAGGGACTTCTTCCACAACACCATGTTCATTTCCTTCGCGCGCCTCCCGGTCCATCTTCGCCTGCTCTTCTTTACCCTTCTGAATGAGTCTGTGCAAGGTTAGCATGATACATCTCCTCTACGACGTTGAGAGAACTAACAAACTCATCTTAACGGGCTGAATGCCCGGCGTCTCGAAAACGCTATCGATTTCCTCCAAGCTGAGATTCGCCGTCTCAGGAAAGATAAAGTAAGACAGTCCGAGCTGGATGGTGTTGTACGCAATGTACACGACCCAAATCTTGTAGCCAACCTTTTCGATGCCGATACTGATGCCGTATGCTTCCACAACACCACATGCTCCCTGGATCAAGCCATAGAGACCCATGCCCTTGGAGCGTAGGTTAAGGGACAGAACTTCGACTGGATAGAGATTATGCATCGTAGCGATGAACGTCGCGCTGAAACATTGGAACATGAACATCCACAGGATAGTAAGACTGGCAGTAGCTTTTGACGGAGACACGTTGTATCGCCACGAAGTGATGATCGCACAGGTCTGCATAGCGATGATAGTTATCAGGCCAGAGAAAATGAGCGTGCGACGCTTCCAGAAGTCGATAATCCAGGCGCCGAGCAACGTGAAGACAGTGTAAGTGATCACAAGGCCTAGGTTGATCCCGAGCTGGGGGATCTCATCATGGATGCCAATAGTTTCGAGGGCAGGAGTTAGGTCTGTTGATGTTAGTGATGGTGGGTCTTGCACAGTGCTGGGACGAAGACACTTACAGTACGACACGATGCCGCCGCCGTTCCAGGACTGGAAAGCACTGTACAAAATGAGAACGAGAAGTCTGTAGCGTACGATTTTGGTGAAGAACACGGCGAAATTCCAGCTTTGCTTGAAGCCTGTGCGCGTGCTTTCCAGAGACTCCTCGATCTGAGCAACGACCATACCAACGATAGGTTCTTCGATCGACTGAGACGTGGTCTGATACTTTGCAATCACCTCCTTAGCCTCTTGGATGCGACCTATTTTGACGAGGTAACGGGGCGATTCCGGGATGGTGAAGTACATAAGGACGACAACGATGGCGGGGAAAATAGCTTCGAGCAGGAGCGGGATTCGCCATGCTTTGTTGCCAGGCATTTGACTGAAGCCGATGAGCGCAGCGTCCATGATGATCGAGCCGATGTGAAAAGTCGCTCCCATAACACCGACCAGGCGTCCTCTAAGGTGGACAGGTGCAATCTGTATTACATCATCAGCTTGACATCTTTGAGTTTAGATATCATACACACCTCGGCCATGTACTGCGGACTGCAGCTAGCCACCAGAGTCGATCCAAAACCCAAGATGAAACGTCCAGCCATGAACATGGGCATGCCCGTGGCTAAGCCTTGCAGCAACGCAGCAAGAATAGTCAACGCATTGCCAATAAACATGGTCCCTCGTCGTCCGATGACATCGCTGATGGCCAGGAACGGACTGCCCGCAATTGTACCGATACGCATCAGCGCATTGAGTGTTGCGAAAGTAAAACCCGCAGTGCCAAAGCCAAAGTAGCTGTGCCACGAGTCGAATGCATTCAAGCCACCAATGACAGCCCAATCAACACCGTAACCGCTCTGGTTGCACAGCTGGATGAACATGATGAGGCAAATCCGCAGGCCAGTCTGGGACCAGAACTTCAGCGCTTTGGCGGATTCCTTCTGGAGGTTCTCTTCGGAGATGCGCTGGACGACGACTTCTTCAACGTGGACTTCCGCTTTGGCGTGGACGGTGGGGTCATGCCCGAAGGAGCGGATTTGCTCTGGTTCTGCCATGGTGCAGCTTTGGCCGTGAAATCCTCAGTCAAAGTCTCGAAAGTAATGACAAGCAAGAGGAGTTCCTGCGGGAGCAAGGCAGCTGACTCAAAATCAAGAGTGTCGAAGCCTTTTCATAACTTCCATCCAAGCTTCCAGTGGCCGGTAGCACGACTCGTGTGCCCTGTCGATCGTGCCTCTGATCCGCAGGCAGACGACCAGCATGCAGCAACATACGCGCACCCCCACAAATTATTCCATCCACTAACCCGCATCCCCAGCTTTTGCAAACCTGGTTCTAATTCTTCCGTCCGCGTTCGAGGCCCCCAGCTAATGCTTCTCTTAACCTTCGGGTTCGAGCCGAGCTTGATGGTCGTATGAACGATCATGTCACACCCCGCATGCACATCACCCCAGCTCACCAACCACAGTCCTGGGGTGAATTCTTTGGCATCCCGGAAATATCCTTTTGTTGTTCTGGTACTTGGTACGATCCGTTTTACTGTGGAAGACTGTACCTAAAGCTTATTCACCCTCAAATATCTTAATTCGGCGAGATCTCACGTCGTGTATCGTATCCGAGTCAACGTATGGTATATTGAGCATTTCCGTCCTCTACCACCATGCTGCGTTACCCCGCCCCCGCGCACAAATCCGACTGGGAATCCGCCCTCCCCATTGGCAACGGGCGCCTCGGGGCGATGGTGTACGGCGGCGTACACACCGAGACGCTTCGCCTAAACGAGGAAAGCGTGTGGTACGGCGGGCCTCAGGCCCGGACGCCCAAATCCGCGGCATACCTACCTCGCCTACGAGAGCTGATACGACAGCGCGAGCACGTTGAGGTGGACAAGCTTGTGAAAAAGAGATTCCTTGCGAGGCCGAGGAGCGCTAGACATTATGAGCCGTTGGGACAGTGCTTTCTTGAGTTTGAACACGGGGAGGAGTTTGTCGAGTATGAGAGGACATTGAATTTGGACAAGGCGGAGGTAAAGGTGGAATATGAAGTCGGTGGGAATCGCGTTCAGAGAAGTTATATCGCGAGCTTTCCTGATGCGGTCATCGCGGTTCACGTTGAGGCGGAACAGCCAGTACGTTTCTCTGTGAACTTGACGCGCATGAGCGACAAATGGTATGAAACCAACGAATTTCTCGATTCAGTAGACGCGCGCGATGGCAAGATAATCTTACATGCAACGCCCGGCGGGGAGGGTAGCAACAGCCTATGTACGGTGGCAGGAGTGAAGTGCCATGACGCGGCAGGAACAGTCGAGGTTGTTGGTAACTCGCTGGAGGTTACATCCACAGATGCGCTCATCTTTATTGGAGTGTCGACCTCGTATGAGCCGGACATTGACTTAGAAGAGACTGCCTTGAACAGGGTTTCTTCGGCTCTCCAGCATTCTCCTGATGCATTGTGGACGCGGCACCAAAGCGACTGGACAAGCATCTACGGACGGCAATCGCTGCAGTTGCAGTGAGTCATACTGAGGAATCTCGATCGAATGCAGAAGTTACTAAATGATGGATAGGTCAGACCACAATCTAGTTTTGGGCATTGATAATAAGAACACCCCCGATCGGCTTCGAGATTCCGAAGATGCAGATATCATAGCTCTATATCAAGCCTACGGTCGCTACCTCCTACTATCAAGCAGCCGCAACGCTGATCGTGCTCTCCCTCCAACTCTGCAAGGAATATGGAACCCGTACTTCTCTCCGCCATGGGGCGCAAAGTACACCATCAACATCAACCTCCAAATGAATTACTGGCCCGTAAACACAGGCAACCTCTCAGAGTGTCACATGCCGCTATTCACGCTCTTACACCGCCTAGCCATCAGCGGGAAAGACACAGCGAGAGAGATGTATGACTGTCGCGGGTGGTGCTGCCATCACAACACAGACATATGGGCGGATACTGCGCCACAGGATGAGTGGATGCCGGCGACATTGTGGCCCATAGGCGGAGCATGGTTGTGCGTGCATATCTGGGAGCATTTCCTCTTCGACGAGGATGTCGACTTCTTGAAGTGGATGTTTCCTGTGCTGCAAGGCTGCGTGGAGTTTTTGTTAGACTTTCTGGTCGAAGATGAAACGAGGAAATGGTTGGTAACAAGTCCCTCTCTCTCGCCGGAAAACACGTTCCGAGATGCAGACGGAAAGAAAGGAATCTTCTGCGAGGGTTCTACGATGGACATCGCTATCGTGAGAGACGTCTTCACTGGGCTTCTGAAAAGCATTGAGAGACTGGAACGACATGATACAGCTACCTTCACAACGCCAGCTCTCCAAGACCTCATCGAAAGAGTACGCATCGCCCTTCCCAAACTCCCACCACCTACCATAAGCTCCACCCACGGCGCTCTTCAGGAATGGGGCCTCAACGATTACGCCGAGTCCGAGCCCGGCCACCGCCACGTCTCGCACCTCTACGCCCTCTACCCCGGCTCTAGCATAACCCCGACCTCAACGCCCGACCTCGCAGCCGCTGCACTGAAGACGCTCGAACGCCGTCTCTCTCACGGCGGCGGCCACACGGGTTGGAGCCGCGCCTGGCTTATCTGCTTCTTCGCGCGGCTGCGCAAGCCAGCACAGTGTCTCGAGAACATCCGCTCTCTTCTGCGTGACAGCACAGTGCCGAACATGATGGATAATCACCCACCGGTGCAGCTGGATGGGAATTGGGGTGGGTGCGCGGGGATCCTGGAGTGTCTTTTGCAGTCGCATGAAACTGAGCTGCGATGGGGTAGAGATATTAGGATAATAAGGCTGCTACCCGCTTGTCCGGCGGAGTGGAGTACGGGGAAGTTGAAGGGGGTCAAGGCGAGAGGTGCGTTTGAGCTGGACTTTGAGTGGAAGGATGGCGTGGTGTCGGGGCCTGTTAGGGTGAGGAGTAAGCTGGGGCATGAGGCGCTGGTGTGCATTCATCGATGCGGAGATGATGATCGAATGGTGGGGGACAATTTTGGGGTTGAGGGGGTGGGCGAGCATGAGCTATTCACGGGAGGTCTGCGAGAGCCTGATAAGGTCGGATGAGTTGTATGACCAATGGTTACGGGCTTCTTCGCGCAGAATGAAATTATCTATTCTATTACATGTATATTTGGGTGAACAAGTGTTTTCCAATGAGATGCAAGTTCGCTATGCAACGAAGTGGAGTTGCGACGAAGAAATAGGAGATACGAGCAAAGAGCCGACCCATATGAAAGAAAACGCTGCAAAATGTGCTGGTACCATACGCTGATACTATCGATCGAGCGCTTGGGCTTGACACTGTGACACGTATTAGCAAATGCACCTGCATGAAATGATCCACGCGACGTTGACTCACCATCTGATAATATACACCCCTCTTCCTCAACAAAGTCTGGTGATCTCCCTTCTCCAAAACCTTTCCGCTGCCAAGCACGAATATAATATCCGCTTTCTGGATCGTCGCCAACCGATGCGCCACTGCAATGACAGTGCGCCCGCCCTCACCCGCAGCCCGCTCAATCGCCTCCTGCACTAGCTTTTCGCTCTCACTGTCCAATGAACTCGTTGCCTCGTCAAGCAGCAGCAGTTTCGGACGGCGTAACAGGGCACGCGCAAGCGAGAGACGCTGCTTTTGACCGCCGGAGAGCGACATGCCCTTCGGTCCGAGCCGCGTGGCATACCCATCTGGCAGCGACGTGATAAACTCGTGGATCTGGGCATCCGCACAGGCAGCGTGAATTTCTTCATCAGTGGCCTTATCAACGCTGAGCGCAATGTTCTCTCGGATTGTGCCCTCGTACAAGGTCGGCTCCTGGCTCACAAGACTGATGTTCTGGCGATACTTGGCTGGATCGAGCGTTGTGACATCCTGGCCGTGGTACTCGACCTTTCCTGACGTGGCATCGTAGAAGCGCTCGAGGAGGGAGATGGTAGTCGATTTGCCGCAGCCAGAGGCGCCGACGAGAGCAGCGAACTGGCCGGGTTGGATGGAGATGTTGAGATTGTTGAGAACAGGAGTGGGACGCGATTGGTAGGTGAATTGGACGGAGCGGAAGTCGATGGAGACACCAGTTGGCGAGGGAGCGATTTCGGCATAAGTGGGAGGTGGGGCATCACGGGCGGGACGCATGCTCAAGATTCGATTCGCAGCACCGGTGGCTTGGGCGATGTCTGAGGTTGACGTCAGCTTTAGATTTTGGTTTCAGGGCATGGATAGCGTACTTGGTGCAAAGGAGAACCACATTCCCGCTGCGACAGCGCCTTGAATGATGGCCATATAGATCACGAAGAAGTCGACTTGGTTGTACTCGTAGGAAGCGAGCAAGGTACCGCCGTACCTATCGTAGTCAGTGGTGATGATTCATGAAGAAAAGTACACGCAGTCTCGTGTGTTAAGGAAAGGAAGAACTGACCAGAAAGCCAGCGCCATACACGCTAACTCAACACTGTCTGAAGCGGCGAAAACGATGGTGCCAAGCCTTGCATCGCTGAATGCCTTCTTCACGTGGTACCGTAGCAAAGTCTCATATCTGTTGGCGATCATATCTTCCATGATTAGCGAAAGGACTGTCCTAAAGGCTCCTACGGCCTCGGTTCCAAATTGTGAGCTCTCTTCGAAGACCGCAGCGTTCGTCTTTTCGAATTTCTGTTCAAGACTCAGGCGAAGGTAGCCAGCAGCAAGAATAGGCGGTAGGGCGGCAAAGAGAGCAACAAGGGAGAGCTTCCATCCGTAAACAAACGCAATTATCGTAGAGCCGACAAGATTCACAACAGCAATGGCTGCCATAGACATCTCGGTGCTCATGAGTTGCTGAAGTTGTTCCGAATCGCCACTCACTCTTGAAGTCAATGTTCCGGCTGAGTGGCCTTCGCGATCGAAGAAGGGTATCCGCTGCCGTAACATATTGGTGAGATACTCTTGTCGGTAGTAACGGGTGATAGCGACAGACACTAGATGTGTACAGAAACCAATGGCGAAGTACGCAACTCCGACGGCGGCAGCTTCCACGCCGAACATACCAGCCCAGAAATAGCCTTTATGCACGAAATCTTGACCAGTCAGAGTGAAAATTCCGATGACGTTGGCGAAGACGTATGCTTGAACCGGATACACCGCGCCAGCTGTCAGGATGCCCATGAAAGCAAACAGATACAAGATAGTATGATGTCGCTGTTCCATGATCATTCGTCCGCCGCTTCCTAGAAAGCTTTTGTCCTTCCACTCGGGTTCTTCTTTGGATGATGGGCGTTCCTCTTCAGCTTCGACCATGTCCGACTTTTCAGTCTCAGCGGTCTTAGTCTTTGTCAATGCTGCCCCCTCAAACTCTTCCTCATCGGCCTCCATAGCGAGCTCCTGGGCATAGACAAGACCATGATAAACTCCATTCTCGATCTGAAGAAGTTCTTCGTGGCTGCCTTGCTCGACGAGTTTTCCTTGCCGCATCACTATGATGCTGTCTGCCCGCTTGATAGTGGAGAGTCGATGGGCGATAACGATCGTCGTTCGGTTCTTCGAGACACGGTCCAAGGCCTCTTGCACGATTCGCTCTGTACGAACATCGATGGCGCTCGTGGCCTCATCGAGGATCAGGATGGGAGGCTGCTTGATGATACTTCTGGCAATCGCAATACGTTGGCGTTGCCCACCTGCGGTCGAACACTGGTCAGTGCGAGTCTTTCTGACATCATTGACTACAATGAAAACTCACCAGATAGCTTGATGCCGCTCTCGCCCACCATTGTATCATAGCCCTGCGGCAGCCTATCTATGAACTCGTCTGCGTAAGCCTCTTTGCAAGCTTCTTTGACCATCTTCATCTTCTCCTCTTTCGATAGTTCTTGCCATCGTGTTCCACAAAGGCCGAAAGCGACGTTATTGAAAAGGGTGTCATTGAAGAGAAATGGCTCTTGTTGCACGAGCCCGATTTGGGAGCGCCACCATTTGAGGTCGACTTCACTAAGATCCGTACCACCGATTCGCACTGTACCGGTACATGTGTTGGGTCCTGTAAAAAATTAGGTTAAGAGTCTCGCAAAGCCTCCAAGTGACGACCTACCCAGGTCTACGTCCTTTTCTTTCTCGTCGGGCTTGGGTGACTTCTGGTCCTTAGGCTTGGCCTTCTTCTCTTTCTTCGCCTTCTTCGCCTTCTTATCCTTGTCTGGCTCATTTCCGAGTAGGTCCGCTGGAGCGGAGTCTTCCATCTTGTCCTTGGTCACCTCCTTGGCGACGGTGCCCGACAGTTCATACCATCGTTGTATAAGGCCAACTATAGTACTCTTTCCGGAACCCGATGGCCCAACAATGGCAGTGAGTTTACCGGCTTCGAATTTAGCGTTGAGACCATCCAGAATTTGGACATTCGGGCGGCTAGGGTATGAGAAAGCCACGTTCTCAAACGAAATGGCTTGTTCGGCGGAGACGTCCGGTTCTTTGAGACCGGAAATGTCAGGAACAGCAAAGTCGATGGTGGCGAATATTTCTGTCGCAGCGGTCGCGGCTTTCGTTATGGCTATGGCTGGGCCAGCTATACGACCAATCAGCAGAACAGCTGTCATAACCGAGAAGAGAACCCTAGTCGTGTCAGCATAGTCAGGTCAAGCCTTTTTTGGGTCGAAAGCAAAGTCACTCAGCTCATCAACTTGAGAAGGTATGGATATGGGGACTTACACAACAATGTCTCCAACATTTGAGGTATGTCCATGCTCGTACTGCCTCACCCCAAACCAAAACGTGAGTCCAAAGGTGCCATACATTGCCATCATGGACGGAGCCATGATCAGACCCATCCAAGGTGCCACTCTTCTGCCTTGACTTTTGGCCTTGTCTAAGAGCACCTCATGCTGAGTAGCAAGTTTTGCTTCTGCGCCGAACGCTGCCACAATACGAATGGAGGAAAATATCTCGTAAGCTACAGCAGAGGCTTGCTCAAGAATCTCCTGAGTGGCTTTGGCTTCTTTCATCAGCGGTGGAAATATGACCCCGTAGGTGACGAAGATGAACGGGAGCGAAATGCTGGCAATCAGAGTAAGTATTGGTCCTTTTACAAATGCAACGACATAAAGTCCGATTGTGAAAGCGAGCGACTGAAAAAGTAGAGCAAGCTGTTGGGAAATACCCAGCTGTATCGTGTTCGAGGAGGTGGTGATACGCGTCGAGACCTTTCCGGGTGAGATCTACAAATGGCGCGAGTGGTCAGTATGCAGTTTACAATTGCATCTTGACGGAGTGCTTACAGTGTCAATAACGCTCACCGGTTGCGCAAAGGTTGCCCTGAGATATGCTAACCGAAGCGCGGCGCTCATTCGGAGTCCACTGATCCGTACGGTAAACATTGAGATGTAGGACATGACGAACTTTGCGATGAACAGATAGACAATGTACAAAGCCTGCTTATTGACTTCAGACTGAAATTGCTGCTTCGTCACGGTTGTGTTGGGAAGGAAATAGTCATTGAAGTGACCAACGAGTTGGCCGAAGACGATGTTCATCAGAGGCATCGCAATACCTGCGCCGATCGAAGTGAGGACACACAGCACGAGAAACAATGCGTCTAATTTGGTGCCGTAGGTGAACACTCGCTTGAGAGTATCAGTCGATAGAAGACATCAAAGCTCGTGTTTGGACTTACGAAGTAGTTACCCAGTCCAGCGTCAGGTTTCTTCTTCTTGCCCAAAGCCTCTGAACCATCATCTACAACGACTTCTGTCGGATTCTGCTTTTCCACTACTGCTTTCTCGACTTGCTGGATCTGCTCCGCAGGATTCTGCGCAACTGCCGCAGATGGAGGTGGCAAAGGGGAATCTTGGTCGACACCCATCGTGAGTGAGTTGAGATGGAGGTCGCAAGAGAGTGTTGAAGAATGCTAGCGGAGAGTTGCCATGAGCGTCGAGCAATGCTAAGGGACAAAATGTTGATGCCTGGCTTTGCAGTGCTCCGTCGGAGAATACGAAATACGACGACCAATTGACTTCGACGGTCACCGTGTTTGGATGTAGACGCGTCACGGTGTGCAAGTGAAAAGAGAAGTCGCACTCGCGTATGAGAACCGGCTCATATTATGCAGCTCCCTTATATCCTCCACCCTTGAGTGGCAGTAAACGAGCAACTGGAAATGATGGAAAGGCGCATGGTCTTGCCCCATGGTCGACGCTAATCCCAAAAGGAGCGAGGAAGTGCGAGGTTCCGTGCGCCGCCCTCGAAACGCTCTCAGGCACCAGCGTTTTCGCTTCGCAGATTCTCGACGCAAGAGGATTTCCCGCCGTGTTGGAGTCAGCAGGAGCCATGAGCTATAAGATCTGCTTTTGTCAAACTCATTCAGGATGAAAACTGCGAGGCGTGAGAACGACCACCGGGCATGGACGGGTAGGACGCTATGAGCGGGTGATGCTCAGCCAAGCCGTCGGTACTCGGAAGGCTGTCGGGCCGGTTGTTGTTTACTTCGCTGCCACCAACTCTCACGCCCTGCACTCGCCCACTCCCCATCTCACCCATAATCTCACCCGCCCTGCACACAGCGGCATGACCCCAGGTTGTTTGCAATACTGCTCCGACCGTTGAGAAAAAGGTAGGTTCTGCATTGCAGGTGATACTGTTCCGCGCCCACCAATCGCCATTACGCCTGACGCTTACTTGTTTGGGTGAATCTCCTGGCCAAGACTCAAAGTCCAGCAACCCTGCGCCAACTTGAAGGCGCTTGCATGCGCTTCTCTATATAGAGGCTTACCGACGTGTGCGATCACTGGCCTATCTGACATTTCCAGTACTTTCCCACGTTGATGTCGGCTTGCTAACTTCACTCTGTCTGTAGCAGCAATGCAGCCAATCGCTCAACTCACGTTTCCTCTTCCCACTGCGGGGCATGGTGCGATGCGGCCGACGAAGACTAAGCTCGTCTTGAGCTGCGTCAAGAACTTCTTCGTACAGACCGTTTCCTCCAAGGTTCGCTCGCTCGTCCCAAAGAAGCCCCAGTACCTGCCCACTTATTCAGCAACTACCTTGCCTGGCCTTCCCAAAGAGTTGATCCAGCTGATCGCTAGCTTTTTGCCGCCTCACGAGGAAGCACTACTAATCCTCACTTGCAAAGTATTGCTGCACACCCTCGGTACACACTCATGGCTGATAGTCTCATCTTTGGTTAAAGAACGCAAGATATTCATGCACCTACTAGAGCGTGATCTGCCCAACTACTACGCATACTACTATCACTTAAGACGGAAGCTTCCGTACAGCTACCCCTCCAATCTTTTGCAGAACTCAACGCGCCATTACATGACTGATCGTGATTGGCTGCTCCCGTTTGCGCGTTTCGGATACGCGGTGTCATGGTCACATGTTGTATTTGCTCGGAGGGCAGACTCTTTCGGTGCCTCATATGGCATACCTCTGGACGCATTCGCCTATGACTCATATCAGCGTATCGGATACAACGCACCGAAGTACACGAAGCTCAAAAAGATCAAGACAAACAAGGCTTCCAAGGTAGTTAAGTTCGGACGTCTTCGTGAAGATGATGTGCAAGTGCAATTGAGTGCTCGCGCCCGAATTGTGTCCGGCCATCTTATACTTCGGTGTATCTATACTGTCTGGAACAAGAAGCGTCCCGCCAACCTGGATGATCTAAAGACATTAGGACTCGACGTCTGTGGGTAAGCTACGCAAAGTGATATAAATTGATTCTTGCCTGTGCATCTTGATGAGGTTTTCGTCTTTGGTGGGATTGCTGGGAGCTCGGATAAAGCCTGGCATGCAGTCCGCTGGGCATCGGTGTATTTATATACATATAGACTAACGCATGCAGGCACATAAGTACCACGTACCGTAATGAACCTTGGTATGTTAACATCCTGGCGGATTCACTTCAAGGACCTTCCTGCAAGTGGGCGCCATACGATGGCTCTAGCTGGGCCGATCACCCTGTTTCGCCCTCTCAACAAGTAGACCCCACCACGACTACTAGTATTATTTTTGAATCACCGGTTACAGGAGAAGACAGAAAAGAAGTTGCGGAAGACCTCGTAACCGTGGAGGACGTTCTGGGAGCCAACGCCGACGATGATTACAGCGGCCAGTGCAGCTTCTGCTTCACCGAATACTATGTACGGGAAGCCTCCCTGAAACCGAACAACGGCATCGAAGTCGTCGTTTGGCACGATCTTGGGAACGGCAAGTCGACGGATGGCGTTTTCTGGGTGCAGAATTCACACTGGAAAGCGCTTGTTGGTGAGGAGCCTAGGAATTACCCCTACCCACACATGTGCAGCACCTTCCGCTATATCCGCTCGAACAGTATTCGCGATGCCTTCGAGGACGGTGACGGATCTAGGCTTTGCTCAACGCACAACACAAGGCAGAGCTGGATGCGTTCACCTGCGCGCATAGCTTAATGATGACAAGACAATGATCTCGAAGTAATGCTTGGACTGATGTTCTGAGTGGAGCTGGACTTCGTTGCTCACGGACAAAGTATACTCCCGGCACTGATGCTGTGGCCCCAGACTTTGGCCGCGCACGTGCTAGGAATCAGGGGCCCTAACGATGGTAATGACCGGTAACGAGCCATCTTGCGCGAAGGATACCAGCACAGGTTAGCGTCAGGAACAAGCAAATGAACAATGGTACTTATTCGATATGACAAGACACGCTTGTTTTCCATGATGAATTCGGTCGGTTGAGTACCGGTGTTCGCCGTTGCGAGAGGATGATGGGTAAGGGCGTGGCGCAGGTGGCTGTGGGCCCCACTGAGCCTCGTCGTCGCAACGTTCAACGAACCGTTCAGCTCCACTAGGTGCCAAACGCGTACAGCTCAGCCGCACCTTCCAGCCTTCGCCATGTTACGGTTCGGGCATCACCGCCTGCCCAAGTGACTCTTCTCTTCCCGTCCATGTGGCGCATCTTCCCCTGCTGACGCAGCGCCGCATCTTACTTTAAAGCCGAGTGATTGTCCAACCCCTCCCCCGCCATCAGATTTCGCTACTTTCCGCCCCTACGAACACCTTCCTATCCTTCTACCTTCACTACACCTCACTGAGCTTTGCGATCGTCAACATGAGCAACTACGGTTACTACGGCGGGGACGGGTCCCACAACCAGCACCCGCCGCAACAGCAGTATGGCCAGCAAGGTCAAGGCTACAATGACTACCCCCCTCAGCAACCTGCGTACGGCCAACAGCCGCACGATCAGTATAATCAAGGGCAAGGCCAATATGGTCAGCAGCAGCATGTTAGTGCGATTGTCGTTATATATCAAAGCGTACATTGACACCCTCTCTAGAGTCCGTATCCTCCGTCGCAATCGCCGTATGCGCCCCCACAGCAAGGCTATGGCGCTCCACCCCACGGCGACTACAACCAAGGCTACGACAAAAACCGCTCTCACTCTCCCTACCCTCCTCAACAGCAGCATTACGGTGCGCCGCCACAGCAAGGCTACGGTGACCAGAGCTACGGTCAACACCAGCAGCAGGTTGGGCAATACGGCCAGCACGGTCAACACGACCAGTACGGCCAAGCTCAGGGCCAGTATGGAGCTCCAGGAGGCCCAGGTGGTCCTGCAGAGGGCGATCGCGGCCTTGGGTCAACATTGATCGGTGGTGCTGGCGGTGCATTCTTGGGAAACAAGTTGGGCGGCGGTGTCTTGGGCACCGTTGGTGGGCTCGTGGCAGGTGCCGTGGGCGCCAACATGCTGTCTGACAAGCACGATAAAAAGTGAGTTGGAAGTGCGACTCTGCATTTCCGAATTGTACTGATACACAGTCACAGGAAGGACAAGAAGCATAAGAAGCACGGCAGCGGCTCCCATCATGGCTCCGTCGCTGGCAGTGCCGGACTGGGCGGATTGTACGCTGGTAGCCATAGCAGCGGTCACAAGAAGCACAAGCATCATAAGTCGAAGAGTCGGGGTGGCTCTAGCAGCTCATCGAGCAGCGATTCGGACTAGGCCGGTTATGCTATATACTGGAGGTCCATGACTATTGACCCCTCTAGCTGTGCTGAAGTCTCGTTTGTCTTTGATCTGTGTATTGTTTGCTGTTTTGTGTGAGGTCGATACTTTAGTATGATGGTCGAATCATATTCGATCCTCACGCCCTGCGGTAGTTATACGAGGGCTGTAACGAATAATGAAAGCTTTCCTGTAATTTGTAATTCCTAAAAACATCAATTGATGTATGTTCACTAGTATGATTTTGCAGTCGTCCTGAAATGTAGTCAGCGAGCATTTCCCTTCGCGCCTGCTCAGATGACTAAAACGGTTAGCGCGCCACCGCCTAATTTTCTCCACCATCAGATACATCGACGCCCAACCTTCAGATTTAGACAGCTCGCAATTTTCCTTGGATCAAAAGACTACAGCAAGTATGGCGGACGTCTTGCTCGATTACTTCCGGTGCACTCTCCCGGAAGAGCTCGCGAGTGTGCTAGGAGACACCCTCAAGGCTCTCGAAAGTGGGGATTTTCTGACCGTACTTCAAAACTCTGAAGTTCAACTTCTACTAGGCCACCAGGACGACGACAGCACGCGAAATATTCACCTCGAGGATTTTCCATCATGGAGTGACTATCTTTTCCATCGACTAGGGTTAATCCTGTCAAATCGGAGCGGGGACACTAATATCCCTATCGAAGAGACATCTGCCTATCGCCAGAACCTGTTCTTCCTTGCCGCGGTTGCCGCGCTTTATGCGTTCCTACAGTCTACTGTTACGGGTCCTCCACTTCCCTTCCACTCGGCAGAGATTTTACTTCCTAAAGACGTCGCATCGAGTGCTACGCAAATAAGCAAATTTAGAGCAGATCTCGTTGCCTCTTTGAGTGCGGATGGTGTCGCAGCGTACTCGTTAACACCCAATGTGGAGCTTGTGTGCCTTGCTGAGACCATATTGGTCTGCCCACCGATCCAGAAGTATGTGGAGCACTGCTGCTGGGCCAGACTGTGTGTGAACTTCATTCATCAGCGGTTGCTTTCGGAACCAGCACCCTCGCTGCAGAAACCTATCTACGATGATCTAGCGACAGTCGAAAGCATGATCCTCTCTCGGCCTCAGGCAGGAGAAGTCAAGAATTTACACGTTCATTATTTACTAGAGCGAGCAGCTATCCATACCCACCATGGCTTTGACAAGAAAGCAAAAGCCGACCTTGACCAAGCAACTGCGGAGAGAAAATTCGAGTTCGCTTTGACTGGTTTGATGGGCAAGAGAACGAAATACCAGCAGAAGGATACCAGCCAGCTTCTGGTTCTCGCACGCAGCGCTGGCTCGGACACATCTGGAGCACTTCAAGAGGCGGCGTCGAAACCGAATGCCTTGGATTTGAACGATGATACTTTGCTCGAGTCAATCGCGTTCACGAAATCACCCTCAACTGAGATTCAGAATGAGTCCTCATTACCAGCCAGTCTTGCTACTTTGGATCCCGAAAACCAGCCTAAATTAGACCCCTTAGACTCCGTTATCCTTCTCGAAATAGCCTCTTCCATCACTAATACTAACCCAGCAGATGGCATCACGAGAGAGGAGACTATTCCATATGCTACACGAGTTCTGGACGGTGGCAGTTCGAACTGGCAGGTCTATACCCAAGCATTACTCGTCCGGAGTCGCATCGAGGGGTACAAGTCTCGAACAATGGAGCGAGGCTTACTACAGTTGCAGGCTCTTGTGGACCAGGTTATTGCCGACACCTCCGGCCAAGCGACCACGGACGCGGAAACCGATACTCAAGTAACTTCCTTCTTGCCGAAGGCGAAGGAAGGAGAGTCTGCGCCCGTCAACGAGCGCTTGAGATACGTCTTCTCGCTTTGCTCACCATCACGCTGGGAGCTGGAGGCAGAGCTTGCTGCTCGGTGGGTAAGCGTTGGTGGTCTGCGGTCTGCTCTTGAGATCTACGAGCGCTTGGAGATGTGGGCTGAAGCAGCATTGTGCTGGGCTGCTACTGAGAAAGAAGAGAAGGCCAAGCGCATCATCCGACGCCTATTGTTCCATGCAACGAGCGGCGATGACGAGGCAGCTGATCCTGACGAAGAGAAGTGGGAGGGCGCGGAGCGCGATCCACCTCCAGGCGAGGCTCCGCGACTCTACTGCATTCTGGGGGATATCGACCAAGATCTGACGATGTACGAGAAAGCATGGGAGGTTTCCGGAAAGCGGTACGCTCGTGCACAACGATCGTTAGGTCAGCGATACTTTGCGAAGAAAGATTACGAGAAGGCTGCGGAGGCGTACGCACTGTCTATAAAGATCAACGGTCTGAATCACTCCTCTTGGTTTGCACTAGGCTGTGCATACCTCGAGCTCATGCGGTTCAAGGACGCCGTAGAAGCGTTCTCACGCTGTGTGCAGCTTGACGAACAGGACGCCGAAGCTTGGAGTAATCTTGCAGCAGCACTCCTGCACTTGCGACCAAAGATTTCGTCAAACGAGGACGGAGAGGTCTCCGAGGCTAAAGTGACCAACCACCCGCGCACCGATGCTCTCAAAGCTTTTAAACGCGCTGCCGCACTCAAGCACGACAACTACCGCATCTGGTCCAACGTCCTCGCCGTCGCAGGCTCGACAAACCCTCCCTCCTGGCCCGACATTGTAAACGCACAGCGCCGGATCTGCGAGATACGCGGCGAAACAGATGGCGAGAAGTGCGTCGATGCAGAGCTTCTGGAACTTCTCGTGCGCCATGTCGTCCAATCCGAAGACGGCTTCGACATCAGCAAGCCCGGCCTTCCACGCCTCGTGAATGAGCTCATCGAGAAGCACATCAAGCCGCTCATCACCGTTTCGCCCTCGCTCTGGACGACCCTTTCTACGCTCTACATGCACACCAACCGACCCAGTTCGGCACTGGAATGTCACGAGAAAGCATGGCGCGCGGTGACGAGTCAGCCAAATTGGGAGAGCAAGACTGAGAAGGAGTGGGATGTCGTTGTACAGCAGACGGTGGATTTGGTGGATGCGTATGAGACGCTGGGTCCGAGGGAGAGGTCTGAGGGTTTGGCGGCGGGCAGTGGGGAGTTAGTGGCTAAGGACTGGAAGTTCAAGGCTAGGAGCGCGGTGAGGAGCGTTATGGGGAAGGGGAAGGAGGGTTGGGAGGATAGTGCTGGGTGGGATAAGCTCAAGGATAGGCTGGATGAGCTGAAGAACTGGGATTGAAAGCATTGCCGATGCGAGTGGGAGGGTCTTAAAGCGTGAGTAAGTCACTCACAGGCAGCCTTTGAGAAACGAAAAGTTAACATTATTTTGCTTTGCTGCATGCGTCATACAGTAGGTTGACAGAGCTCATTAATACCTTTTACCTAATCGCAGCCTGGGGTGAAGGGTGACGGAATGGAGATGCGTATCGTGCACGGATGAAGTGAGATGAGGCGACAACTACTCCTGACTGTTTGGGGCTATTGTTCAATGTTTGCGGGTCGATTGCTAATGGTTCTTACAGTAGACTACCTTACCTACGCCATTTTCAATCCTAAATTCTTGGACTTCAGCCACAGAGCCGCACGAGGACACTACGAAGGAGCTCGTATTTAGTGTCATCTCTTCAGGTGGATCGTGCCCCTTCATAGTGCGATCCTTCCGGGGTCACACGTGGGCTTGGCATAGAAGGGCCCATCAAGAGCCTCACCGAACTATTTGTTCATGCAGAGAAGTATGAGCCTCATTACTAAAATCTTCGCATGTTGCACAGGCCGTCCGGGAACGGTATTAGCTCGGCCTTGTTTTTCTTCGACCAAGCTTCCAGAAGGTCTGGATCATACGAGCACATGATTGACCTACCTGAACTGGCTAGCGGATTGGCTATTTGAGGCAATGTTACACACGAAGTCCGAAGAACAACGTGGAGACCCAACAGTTCGTCCTTCGGCACTACACCTCAACTCGCAATAGCTCTCACTTTGACGGCTTCGCTTGGAAGTGAACCGCCAGTGGGGATCCCGTAGAACGAGCCGCACCGCACGCTACTCGATGTCGCCAAGCTACACGCGAAGTGAGCAACCGACTATTGGGTTGAGCCATGTTCGTTTGTCTACCTGTGGTAATTGATAGCGGAGCGGTGTTCTACAGCCCTCTACGTTGGGCAAAGCTTCGCGCGGTTATTGGCCATGGCTACAAGGGCGAGCAAGTAAAGAAGGATCGTGGATCCATCGCGTTAAGATCTCACCAAGACCGAACTCCAGGTACGCAGAGCCAGGGTAATACTCAAGACCTACATATAAGGCAGTCTTCCAGAACCCTGACTACCACGCGGTCACAAGGGTTTTACTTCCATCTTCAGTGATATCGCGCCGATCGCAATATCGGGGTCCATAGTACACGATGAAGTTCTCCATGTCGTCACAGCGATCTACTTCGCACCCTCTTCTCCTATGCATCTTTGCCTTTTTCGCCATCTTCGCGACGACATATGCAGCAACCCTCCCTGCTCTGAAGACCTTGCAGACCTCTTCTGGTTACAAGTACGGATATGTCTACAAGAAGGCGGTCGGAACCAAGCCCACATACCTGCTCCTCCACGGCTTCCCGAGTTCAGTATTCGACTGGAAATACCAGATTGCTGAGCTGAGCGCTGCGGGATATGGTGTCCTCGCACCCGATCTTCTGGGCTATGGCGGAACCGACAAGCCTGCTGCAATTGAGGAGTACGTGTACTCTAAGATGGCGAAGCAAGTCAAAGAGATTCTCGACAAGGAGGGACTTACTAAGGTGATTGGTGTGGGACATGACTGGTAAGTATTGGATGCAGTTGCGGGAGAGGACAATTTACTGACAAAGTGTGTATAGGGGATCTATGTTCTTGGGCAGGCTCGCGAATTTCTATCCGACTTTGTTTCCCTCGTTGGTGTTTATATCTGTGCCGTACCTTCCGACTGTTTTCAGTGTTGGTAAGCTACCTACTCTCCATAGCATATCGATACACTTTACTAAGAGACTTCCAAAGACGAGATCAACCAACAAACGGAAGCCGCCTTTGGATATCCTACATTTGGATATATGTTGACCATGAACGAGTCTCGTGCGGCTCCAATTTTCGAAAAGCATGTGAGTCTGCCCTTCAACCACCATGTGCACCTAAACAGCGGCTGACAATATCCAAGCCTGAGTCGTTCCTCTCCATCATGTATCCCCAAGACAGTTCCATCTGGAAAACTGACTTCTGCCCGCTCGGCAAGCTCCGAGCATGGGTAGAATCCGATAAGCGGGTCGCACTTCCAAGCTATGAGACCGCAGTCGATCGCGCATACCGTCTCGCGCTCTTCAAGGTTGGCGGCTTCACCGGGCCTACTAATTGGTACAAGTCGTATCTGCGAAACCTTGATGCGGATGCCAACGCAGCGATCCCAGCTGAGAACCTCATTTTGAAGCAGCCGGTTCTTTTCATTGGCGGCACAGTCGACTACATCACGCGACCGGAGGTTATGCAGCAGATTGCCGGCCAGGGCCTAGCGGAGGGTTGGGCACCGACGGTTGAGGTGAAGATTTTGGAGGGCGGCAGTCATTGGGTGGTGCTTGAGAAGCACAAGGAGGTTTCGGACCTCCTGATTTCCAGGGCGACATAATGAAATAGACTTACACCTTAATATAGACATAGATTTGTAAACATAACTTGCGTAATAAGAGCATTTTCTGACGCTCATCTGTCATATCAACCAACATGAAGTACCGTCCTCCGACACCGCCAGATCCTCTTCATCATTCTACAGGCGCTTTAACATCCGCAACATTCACCAAAACCGCAGCCAAGAGATACGCCCCCACAACCTGCGCGAGCGCACTCACGCCGTCCCTTCCCATAATCCTCACAGCCTTCTCAAACCGATCATCCTCTAACCTTCCGTTACACCTCGCCAGCTCTAGTCCAATCTCATAAATCACACCCTCCCTCTCACTCAATCCCTCTACTGCCCTCCCTTCCACGGCCTCCGCAACCTGCGCTTCACTCAATCCCGCCGCCAGCCCAGCCTTCTTATGCGCATACGCGATGAACTCACTTTTCGTCACGCTCACAGTTGCGAGCGTCGCAAGCTCACGTTCTTTTGGGGTGAGAAGGGGCGTCGCCATTATAGTGACGATATGCGCGAGATAGGGGGCCAGGACGGTGGGCGTGTATGAAAGAGGGCCGAAGGGACCGAGGAGGTTACCTTCGTCGTCTTTCAGCTGGATGCCTGGGCCAAAGTTGTCGCGGACGGCTTTCCCTGCGTCGGCGAGGTCGGCGATTTGGGAGGGTGTGAGGGAGGTCGCGGGGAAGCGGGTGGGTGCCATGGTGGGAAGCGGATGGTGGACGATAGCTGTGGAAGAGTGTTGAAAGCTTTGCTACATGCTGGAGGCTTAGAGATATCTCTTGTGGTCATGAGGTGGGTTGGCGCAGGTCGTGATGTGCAGCGTCATAGGTAATAAGCGCTGGGGGTAAGCGGACGCCCTGCATGGAAGGGTGAGATTGAGCGAGGCTCCAATGGTAGCTACAGACTACAATCAAGGTATAGAGCTTACAGAACACCTTATTAGTACTGCCGCACATTGTCAGAGGTTCTGACTTTGCCTATATGGTAGGGACTGCGACCAATAGAGGCGAGGCTTCGCAGCGGGTGGAAGAGATACACGGTCATCAAAAGGGATCCCAATGATTTACAGAACGAATGGCCATGCACAGCACGCCCATGCTTCGAACGTGACGAGCAGACGACGCGAGAAGCTTTGATGGTGGATCATTGTTTGGGAAAGCCGCCGCGACTACGTCTGGACAATGGGGCAAGTAGACCGCTGGTAATCTTCGTGCATGTGTCTAAAAATGCAGACATGATCTCGAGGACATCACAACTTTCCGTGCTGTAAACAAGGACTCCTAGATATGTGCTAGGAATTTTCAAGGCTACAAACATATTCATCGAAGGAACGTTCCCAGTCCGAATCCGTAGGCGGGCCGACTGCACCTCCTGCGGTTTTCGTGGCGCTAGCAAAGAAAGCTTCCACGTTGGAGCACCGAGGTACCGAGGCACCCAAGCGAAGAAAACATCAAGTCCGGTGCATACATCTGAAGACTCCTTTCCCTGTACATTACGTTCTCAACACCACCATTCAGACTGCAACACACGACTCGTCATGTCATCTATCGCCAACGCCATCTTTGGGGAGAATGTCAACTTTTCCATCGCCTCCCTACCCTTAACCCTCTTACTCCCTGCCCTCTCACACTGGTACACTATATACCTTGCCAGCGCCAACAAGGTGCAAGGTGGCTGGACCAACCAAAACCCACGCGCCTTCGTGGCGCGGCTCAATGCCAAAGCTGCGAGTGGCAAGAAGCTAAGTGATCTCGAAGACACGATTTTGCGCGGACAGGCCGCACAGCAGAATGGTTTCGAGTGGTGGGGTGTTTGGGCTGTTGCTGTGGTACGTGATTCAATAGAGCTGATCATTTCGTGGAAGATGAATGAGGCTAATGACAATTTGATAGGTGATTGGTTATTTGATCAAGGAGCCGAAGGCGTCGATGGATAGATACACTATGATCCACGTTGCCTCGCGTATCGTGTACAATATCCTCTACGTCTCCACGCGCAGACGAAAGTACAGTTACTTCCGCACTGCAGCTTTCCAGCTCGGCGTCTATCCGGCTATAGCTATCTTCTGCAGGGCAGCTAAAGTGTTGGCTTAATCCTTCGTGCTCAGGTATGGCGTACATATGGGGTTCCTTCTTACTGCAAACTGACGAAGAAGGCTCGGTGCTTCGCTATGTTGGCACATGGGCACCTGTGAGAAGTCTACCCTAGGACGTAGGTGTTCAAGATCCAAGCTTCTCGATGGGAGGAGCTATACTGGGAACAGGTGCCGTAATGTACTCTTAATGTATGGCGGACCATGGACGCATGGAACGTAAGGTCTGGATCCCTACCAGTGCGTGCAGAATCCTGGTTCATGGGCGTCGGATTGGGAGACTTGCGTACGTAGAATATGTTCGTGTAGTTCATAAATACCGCCTTGATTGTTCCAGATTGTCATGTATCATCGCTTCCGTGTCCTCTTAGGGGGTGGTTGTGCTTTGCCTTTGCTTCGATTCGTCCTGCGGGTGCTGGGCGCGGTGTCTTCTTCAGATTCAGAGCTGGACTCCTCCTCATCCTCGTCTTCATCCTCTTCCTCGGCAGATTCAGACACTGCCGACTGAGCTTTGCTGTTCTTTGCAGCTTGGCCCTTGCCAACTTTCGCACTCTTGGTAGCTCCCTTACTTGCGCGTGTGCTCTTCCCTCTCTTAGGCGTAGGCGTCGCCTCAGCTGCACTCTCGGCCAGCTGTGACAGAATGCCGTCGGGCTGGTCTTTCAGCAGGCCCATGTCTGGCACGTAGAGCAGCTTCTCGTCATCGGTGGCGAGTGTGGGCGGAGAGGAAGACGTTTCAGAATTGGGTCCGTGAAATCGTCGCTCCCATATCATCTCGCCAAACTCGTCTTCCGGTAGGTCGAAGTCGGGGATCGTCGCTGCCTCTTCTGGATCGAGCGGATCGGGGTCATCGCTGAAAGTATACGCATCTTCACGTTCATCCAAAGCCCGCAGATCGTACAGGGAGGATACTTTGCTCCAAATTCCGGGGATGCGCGTGTGCGGAGCGTCATCAGCTGCAAAGCCATGCGAACGCATGTCGGCGTGAATGGAGATCATGCGAAAGTGTTTGTGGATGCCTAGGAGAGTCAATTAGCATAGGCTACTTCCCTGACATGACTATATTTGTACCAGTCGGCTTCCACTTCATCATGCTCTTGAACAACTGCGTTTCCTGCTCGTCGGCCCAGGCATCGTTGAGCAACTCCTCCTCCGCCGTTGGGCCCGTGTCCTGCGGCGTCTTGGGCTGCACATCGGCAAGGGGGGTCGACGCAGCGCTGGCTTTGGCTTTCTTGCGCGGCGGCATCGTGTCGCGACTGTGGTGGGCGAGGAATGATTGGGGTGCTGCAAGTGATCTGTGGTGTAGGCGACGCGGAGGGAAAGCGCAAGGGTCGCGTAGGGCTGAAAGTTTGGCGTCATGCCGAGGCCCCTCCAACGCGGCTGCTGTCTGCGCAACCCACCGCAATGGACGACAATGGGGTCGCCGACGATGCGTTCGCGACTGACCGCCTGTGGAAGCCATCATCCTTCTTCGAGGACCCAGCGACGTATCAAACGTCGCTATTCGCGCCTATACAACTCGATGGCAAGTCCCGTCGCGTGTCGCACTCACGCGTCGTGCCATACTAATCGCGTACAGTGCCCGCCATAAAGATAGATCACCCGTATGCACCTAAGAAACCCCTCGAACAGGAGCTGCGGTTACCTGACATTGAGTCCTTCGAGTTCGGGCCACTTCCAGAGCTCGATAGCTTCGACGAGTCGTCAGTATCGCTTGAGAGCCCACCAGTACAAGAGGAAGACGTTTGGCAGGTTGCCTTGGAGCTAGGTCCGGCCAACGAGCATGTGAACTTTTTCACTTGGGAGTTGTTCGAAGATCCAGAGCACGTCGAACGAGACACGCCGTATATATCAGAGTCTGGTCCGGGAACGTTCGATGCGGCTCTTGTCGAAGATGATAGCAAAACGGCTGCGGGGCGTGTATTAAAGGGCGATGTATTGCTAGAGTCTCTCTGGAATTTAAGCTTGGGACGCTCTTCCATCTTGTTCTCGTTCAATGCGAAGAAGAAGTCTTTCGAGGCCGCCATATCGGAAGGGAGGGCCTCTGGGGTCAGTCCTCGCACAGCGCAGAGCATCACCAATCAGTTCATCCATGGCGGCAATACCTTTCTGTACCTGCGATCCTTCGTGGAACGTACATTTGCTTCGGCCGACTCTATCCCGGCGAGAGTAGCCTTGGCTACCGCAGTCTCGAGCCTTCTGTCCACCTTCGAAGAACAACTCGGTCGGCAATCCAACAAGGTTAGGTCTATATTGCAACTGCAGCGCCTATTTGCCAGACCACGAGAGATCTTGAATCATGTTGCGCGAACGGTTGATGCGGTGAAGTATGCAAGAAGCAATGAACAGTTATCTTCACTGATCCATCATCGCCTCCTGGAAGCCGAAGAAGGAGATAGCTATATCCGCCAATTATCGTGCCAGATTCTACGTCAAGTCGCACAACCAAGTATTGATCTATTGAGTGAGTGGATCGGCATTCGACAGGAACAAGAAACCGTACCATTCCCAGACCGAGGCGGCTTCGTGGCTGTGAACGATGTTTCAGAACAGCAAGGCCCTACGGAATACACATATCGTTCGGAATTGATGCCCAGATTCGTCAGCGAGGAGGATGGGAACACTATATTTGAGACCGGCAATGCCCTTCGTTTTCTAAAGCATCATCATGCGGAGCACCCACTAGCATGTCTGGAAAAGTTTGGCGTACAATCGCCATTGCTCGAGTGGAAATTTGGCTGGCAAGATATCCAAGACATCTCGAAGAGAGCAAAAGCCTACGAAGATGAGCTTCGCAACGCGATTTTAGAGTTCTCGAGGGGTTCATCGTCAGAGGATTTTACTATCATAGCCGCCAAAGACACCTCTTCTCGGCAAACGATCGAACTCACAGATCATGAGAGATTCCTCCAAGAGTCTATGCAACTTCTTGACGGTCCGCCCAAACAACCGTTAAGCGACCTGCCCGACGAATTGAAACTTTTAACACAGCGAGTGCTCGAAGCCCAAGATGACTCTCATTCATCAGACACTAACACCTTTTCGCCACCACTCTCAATAACTTCGACGCTTTCATTCGGCCCTCTTCTGTCAGCTCAAGCGAAGCTGGTCAATGCCACTACTCTGCGCCTCTTCTTCCGATCTCACAAGCTCCGCTTACATCTCGCGCTACAGCGGGAGTATCAACTTTTTGGCGATGGTGTGTTCTCATCAGGCCTAGCTTTGGCACTTTTTGACCCAGAGCGCGAGAGTGCTGAAAGGCATAAGGGTCAAATGAGAAGCGGAGTCCATATGGGTCTGCAGCTGGGTTCTCGAAAAAGCTGGCCACCTGCTAGCTCTGAACTACGACTTGCGCTTATGGGCCTGCTCAGTGAAAGCTATTACTCGTCTGCACTCTTTCATTCAACACAGGATCACGACGCGGCACCAGTAACAGCTCGCGATAACAACGAACTTCCGGGTCAGCTCAACTTTGCTGTCCGCCAGCTAGACGAGTCTGCAATGGAGAAGATCATGGATCCGTACGGATTGCATGCGCTCGACTTTTTACGTCTTCAATACGTACCGCCGAGCCCGCTCAATCTGGTCATCACGTCTGTCGCGTTAGAGAAGTACGACTACATTTTCAGGTTCTTGCTTCGACTGTTGCGCATGATCTTTGTTGTCGCGCATCTTCCTCGCCATTTCCCAGATTCGGTGTCTCGTCGCTTTAGAACAGAGGCCCACCACTTTGTAACCGCCCTCTCGACATACATCTTCCAGACAGGCATCGCAGAACACTGGGATGCTTTCCAGTCCTACGTGACCACCCTCGAGAGTCGACTCGCTGCAGAAGATGAAGCGCACGAGCTCGGAGTTCGCGTCACGGAAGGTCTCGCCGCCATCCGCGACGCCCATGAAAAGTGCCTCGACAGTATACTCTTCTCGCTTCTGCTGCGCAGACGCCAACGCAAAGTCATGGCCCTCATAGAAGAGATCTTCGAACTCATCCTCCTCTTTGCGAAGAAACAAAATCCCGGCACGAAGGTCAACGAGAGCGTCAATGATATGTACCTGAAGCTCAGAGGGAAGATTAAAGTGTTCCTGAATGTGTGCACGCAATTGACGGGGAAGAAAGGATATGGCAAGGGCAAGGGAACGGCAGAGGAGGATACAATGGAAAGGCTGGGAGTCTTGCTGGAGATGAACACGTACTTCTCGCAGGGCGCCGCGTGAGCGAGGCCGAAGGATTACGCGTGTGTCGTATACGCTTCCGCTTTGGGAATGCTAGTCGCGTTATACTTCCCGCACCGCACTCCAAGCATTAGGCACCAAGTTCCAATAACCAGGAATATACTCTCAAGACAACGTCATGTTCGCAATTCGACTTCCTATAAGCCGATAATGTGAACACATTTCCTTGAGGGGGCAGATACTTAACTCACTTTCTACGCCCTCTCTATCTACCCCGACACAACATGCCCACCATGGCGCGAACACATTCCCTCGACAACCTCCGCACCTTCCTTACCGTTCTTGTAATATTTCATCATGCCTCCATCCCCTACGGCGGCCTCGGCTCCTGGCCCTACAAGCCTTATTCATGGTCGCCTTCCGCACCGTCAGGTGTTTCTTCTTTCTTCCTCGCCGTCTTCAACGTCACAAACCAGACCTTCTTCATGGCACTTTTCTTCCTCATATCTGGCTACTTCTCCGCCATATCCGCTTCCAAACGACCTCGGGGGATTTTCCTGAAAGAGAAGGCCAAGAGGTTAGGCGTCCCGTGTATGGTGTACAGTATCCTTGGGCCGGGTGTTGTAGAGGCCATCATCGCCTGCGTAAGAGACGGTGGGCCTATTAACACTGTGGAGAGAGTGGTAAAGAGGGTAGGAAGGGTGAGAGGTGCGAGGGGCCCGGTGTGGTACTGCGGCGTACTACTTGTCTTCGACGCCGTTTTCGCGTTGACCTTCTACCCTACGGCGGCTCAGAAAGACTCAGAGGAAAAGGAGAGGGAGCGACAAGTTAAAGAGGGAAGACCACAGAAATCGCATCTCGGCGATCGCGTCATCTTCGCGGGCTTGGCTTTCTCTGTACTTGCGAGTTTTCTCCTCCGCCTGCGCTGGCCGATAGGCACGACCTTCACCCCGCTGGGCCTCGAGATGGGCTTCCTCCCGCAGTACGTGGTGTACTACGCCACCGGTATCTATGCGCAACGCACCCTGAAGACGGAACTGCAGAGACTCGTGCCGAGGAAGAGCGTTCGGATTCCGAGAACACTAATAGCACTGGATATAATGAGGGCTGTGCTTTATATCACTTTACACGCAGGCTTCTATTTCGCCATCCTCAAGCCCTGGACACATGAAACGCTGGACCGGGCGAGGGGCGGGTGGAATCCCATTGCTCTCTGCTACGGCATCTTCAACGAGGCGCTGGGGTTCGTGCTTTGCGTGCCTCTTCTGCGGTTGTTCAGTGAAAAGGAATGGGCGAAGAGGAAGTGGGCGGTTGGTCGGGTAGATCTTGCGAGGTGGATTTACGCGGCGTTTTTGGTGCATGCACCTGTGGTTGTGGGACTGCAGTGTGTGATGGACAGATGGGCGATACCGGGTATGGCTAAGAGTGCCATTGTGGGAAGTCTGGGCTGCGTGGGGAGTTGGGCAGTGGGCTTTGGTCTGGGGAGGGGTTTGGAGAGGATGGGTGTCAGGGGATATATTTAGGCTGAAATATTTTTGAGAGAGGGCGCGGGTGAGCGTTGTTCGGTCGCTGGTGTTGACGATACAGATGATGGCACAGTGCCCTTCGAAACTTTGTGTCTGCGACTGCTAGCATATATCTTACTTTGAAATTGGAGATACAAAGCTAGAAGGTAGGGACCCGAATATCACTAGTTTCAACGAAGTTGGGTGTGGGTTCTTGTAACACTGCTTTGTGTCACGGGAATGACGGCATATCCCATGACATAGCAAATCCAGTGTGAAATTCAGATCTTTGTTCCCTCCATACCAGAGCCTCATGCTGTTTCTTTTTGCTTCATTCTCTCGCCTCGATGCACACAGCTTTGTGTCGTGGGAATGACGGTCGTACCCATGACACAACAAGGCCGATGTGAAATCCGATCTCCTGTTTCGCTCCATATTTGAGCCTCACACTGGTTCTTTTCCTTCATACTCTCACTTTAATGCACGCAGCCTTTCAGTAGAGGCTCCGCTCCGCCGCATGTATCCTTCCACCTACTTATCGAAGACGGAGAACCCAAGGTATGGCTCTTTCTCTTGCCATGTCCAAACTTTCCTCAACCATGGGTGCCTACAGTGATTCGTTACCACTTGCAGCCCGTTCGCGAAATTGTTCACCACCAGCCCCCCGCCAAGGTCATACTCGGTATTTTGCTCGGGGCAGTCGAAGGGATCCTTGAAAAGATTTTGGTTAGTAACAGAATTGGACACGCCTGGAAAGATGAGCTGGATTGAATCAAGATTGAAACGCTGTAGTTCTTGAAGGAGTGATTTCCATGATTTGCCTGGTGGAAGATACAGCAAGAAGTAAGCAAGCCCCAGGGATTGAAGGTTGGGGAACATCCTGAGAGCACGCAGAACATCAACATAATGGAAAACCCGATCTTCACCTGCTGTCAGCCGGAAGGTTTTGAGCTTTGGAAGCAGGATGTCTTCTGGTGCCTCCCTCTCATCCACAAATCGTGTCCAATAGTCGTAGTGCCAATCGGCACCTGATGTCTCTCCAAGAGCGATTTCCAAGAACTCCAGATTCTGACATCCAAAGAGCCCTCGCTCGAATATGGGCCTATACGTTCCGGTTGTTAGGTTCACTGAAAGGCGTGTTAGAAATTTCAGTCCGCTGAGATCGCGGTACGCGAGGACTGAGTACGACCACGCAGCAAGACCTTCGAGCGGGAATACCACAGATCGTATTTTAATGTCAGGGGTCTGGAGTTCGAGAACTAGATGGACAATGAGTCCCTTCGCCCAACGTGGGGGATCGCGGGGATCCACGGGCTCTTCAAGACGCTCGTGAGAGATGCGTAGGTTCTCCACGTGTGGGAAATCATAGAAAAGCCTGCATAACTTCGACTTGACGAAGCACAGCTGCTCATCAGACCAACCAAGCACCAGAAGTCCAGGAAACGTTAGAGTGGCCATCTTGTCCGCATATTTTGTTTGAGAGATGGCTTCGAACCGTTCCAGCCGAAGATCTTCGCGAAAGAGTGGGATTTCCCCTAGAACCCTACCGAAGGCGTCCTGCATCGACTTTGATGCCCAAAAACCACGGCACACCAGCCGAGCATTGAGCAAGTCCTCCTTCGAATCTTCGGTAATTTTAGCGAACCGCTCGGTAATGGGGTGATGATAGACCAGTAGTTGCTGCAAGATGAGATCCAGGGTTTCCCGTGGTACGCTGTCCATGTTGGCGGTCGAGCGTTTAGTGTTGCAGTCGCGCAATTGCAGGTACAGATCCGCCGTGCCGCGACTAGCACGCGGATATCTCGTGTAGCGGTGCTGTGACTCCCTAAACAGACTGTTGGGCAGCAATCGCCCGCGTACGAGGTTGAGCTTTTGTCGCGGGACTTGCTTTGGAAGTGAGCATCCTGTGTTATATTTCGAGGGATATGGTTGCTTGGCCAACTTTTGTTGCGAGTGATCGCCTTGGCGGGGCGGTGAAAGGCAAGTACACTCCTAAGCCAAAACCAACGTCATCGGGTCCTTCTCGCTCCGTTTCACGAAAGCCCAAGTCATTCGGCCCCGGAGATTGCACGGGCAACATAGCCGCTGCCGTCCGCGCCTTCCCGTTCGTTACGCAACAAACAACCTTCACCTGTCGTACCTTCCCCATCAACAAGCCAAGCACTGACCGACGAGTCTTGAAATACCACTTTTCTGTGCACACCTTCGACTCTACAGCTGCCTCCACTACGCTCTCTTGACCGTCAACCCATATCTTGAACGCTCACACGCCCTCATTTGTATATTTGTCTACCTTGGACGTTTCTGCTCTTACCTCGAACGATCCACCTCGCTACTCAACATGATGAAGCTGACCATCTTCCTTACCCTCGTCACCCTCATAGGCCTCGGCCTCGCCGCGCCCACTATTCACGAGGCCAAACTTGACACCGCCTTCTCCAACGTTTTCGCCCGCACCTCTGCCACCAACTGCGACGAGTGTCGCGAGCATCGCGATCTCTGCCTCAAAGTACACCACATCCCTGGAAAAGTGTGAGTAGGCGCTAACACCTGCAGTATGGCGTGGGGGATGGGGGCTCCGGCTGCCCCAAGGTTTGCACGTCGTACGTGTGCCGCAAGTGGGACGTAGGTACTTCATAGGCTCGGTAAGCCACGGATCTAATGTTGGGAACGCAGTGCCGTAGCTGCGGCGACGAGTTCAATTGCGATGACGCCAACCTTACCATGCCACCGGGATGGTAGGTCTGCGGAGCGCCTGACACTTCAACCTACCACGACATGCGACCTGCACCATCGATCGATTTGCTTTCGGGAGCATCTTCAGGAGTTGTGCTTTGAAACAGCTTATAGAAAGCGGATCTATAAGCTGAGCTTGGCCCATTACTTGAGCGAGACGACTTGACGGATTTCGTTGGTATCATACTTGAGGATTCTTTCCGCGTCTGGTCAATCCTTAGGGAACAAATATTGGCATACATTGGGTACTTTCTTGCCTTCAACGGCAGTGTCCCAAGGCTGAACTTCTCTCTTAGATTTTGATGACTGACCTAATACTACTGCGCTCCTTATAGCCTAGCTTTTCCTTTGACAGCCCAATCACCCTTTTCCGCCCTTTTACAGACCTCCTTTATGATCTGCGCAGCCCACTCGTAATCCGCCAGTTCAAGATACACCTGTCCACTCATCCTGATCCACCACCTCCCATCATAGAACATCGATTGCAGGAACGTCTTGTAGTCATCAATCCACACCCTGCTCATCCAATCCCGCATTGCAATGCCAACAGCAGCCTCCTCCAGCCCCGCATTCCTCCCGATCTCATACATCTTCTTCACATCCAACGGCAGCGCCACATTCGCCAAACAGCACCTTGTCAGTGTTTCTGTGCTATTATCCAAGACTTCCGTGCCCATGATTTCCGCCATGCGCTTCGACCCGTGCTTCGCGAGCGTCTGGCAGTAGCTCATGATGACCTCCTCGCCGCCCATGGACTCACGCCATTTCAGCGCTGCAGGAATGCACAGATAGGGTGACGCGTCGATGGTGCCGATGAACTCGAAGTTGAGTTCGAAGTCGGATTTTGGCGCGTTAGAGGGAGGAAGCGGGTTCTTCGTCGCGGTGAAGGGCGGTGCAGGGCGCGGGATGAAGCCGTGCGAGGTGGGCAGGGTGCTACGGATGAGGGGCTGGTTGCGGAGAGGGACGTGGAATATTGCGCAGCCGCGGGGGACGTGGAGCCATCTTTTGATTGCGTCAGGATTCTCTACTTCAGGGGAAGGAGGGAAAAGATGAGGAAGGAGAGAGGAGAGAGGAATACATACTTATGGCAGTTACTCACGAAGAAATCCGCATCCAGCGCCTTAAGATCAAGCGGCACATGCCCAATGCCGTGCGCCCCATCAATCAAACTCAACACCCCCTTCTCCCTACACACCTCGGTGATGCGCTCAAAAGGCAGACTCACGCCCGGCATACTAACCACTGTGTCAAACACAGCTACTTTCACTTTCCCACCACTAGCTTCAATCTCTTCGATCTTGGACTTGAACGCGGAAACGAGCCAGTCATCTTCTACAGGCAACGTGTACTCGATCTTTGCGGCTTTGGCGGGCGTGGTCTCGGTTATGTAGGCCACGGTCTTCTCGCATGCGCCGTAGATGGTGGCGCTGTAGAGGATGTACTCGTCTGGGGCGAAGGTCAGGGAGCGCAGGACTGTGTTTACGCCTGTGGTAGCGTTTTGGACGAAGACGAGCTCTGAGGTGGGGACGTTGAGGTACTGTGTCCTTGATCAGACATATTCCATCCAGTCAGGTCTTGGACAAATGAAGGGAAGGGATGTGAGAAACAAGATAATCAGGGACGGTCGGGGGAAAATACTTTTGACAATGCTTGACGGGCTTCATCGTTGAACTTGGGATATTGGTAGCGGATGAAATCGTCAGGGCGGGCTTCGTGGGCGTCTTGGAAGGAGCGGAAGACGTCGCGGATGGCGCGGGGGTAGGTGCCGAAGGAGCCTGGATGATTTGGTCAATGAGTTATCCGAAGGCGATCCAGGTGGACAGTGCCGTTGTTGCACCAAATTGGGAAGGCTGTATTTGAGGGGTCGAGGCAAGATGTAGATGGAGAAGCATTGACTGAGAATGCATTGGAGGATAGGAGGAAATAGAAAGAAAGAGGCGCATGGATCGATATATATAATACAGAAGCATATAGCCAGGATGCAGCTTGAGCAAGACATATACCAAAGGGAGTTGCAATGAATGATTCCTAGTTTAGAAGAAGAAAGAGGTCGGCACTCACCATGATTGAAATTCATGAAGCCTTCTTCAAACAAGAACTCCTGCCTCAATTGCTTCCCAAACCTCCCTCCATTCTTGGTCTCCAATAGCTCTTTCGCATCCGACGTCATGATTAGATAAAACTCTTCCGGTTGATTCAATTGATGCAAGTTGAGAACCGGCAGCTGCTGGGTTCATATACTAGTGATGGGTGAGTCAAGCAGGTACGAATAGCGAGTGAATTCTTCGCGACATCGGTGTGTCTATGACTGTGCTCGTGAAGTCAAAGGGCGTGTCGTATCAACGAAGCGAATTAGCCAATAAGGGTCGCGCACTAGGCGGCTACTCTCGGACGTTAAACGGAAACCGCAATACTCCGCCGACCTGACTCTCGGCAGCATACGAGCTGCGGGGACGAATACCACATGCTCCATATGTGTAATCGGATATGTTTCCATTGGTTGTATTTTTTTAATGGTTATTGTCGGCTACGCCTTTCGTTTTCTAATTCTACCTTACAGTCATCCCTCGTGCCCCTTTGCGAAAATAAGTCCATCGCCAGGATGCCTAGGGCATGCACCCACGAATAGGTGGGTGACATGCCTAGCGAAATTATGTACAAAAATATTTGTAAAGGGTAATGAACGGTTGGCATCCCAGAGCGCTTCACACACGTGCATCTCTCCAGCAGCAGATACTCCAAACAGACATTGGGAAAGATAAGGAAAAGGGATATCGTGATTCTTCCTGATATGTCTAGATTGTGCGCATGTTCCTCGCAACTTCGTTCTTCACTCGGCGGCGGTACTGTTCGCGGAACTGTATGCGGCCGTAGGTGCCGAGGCCGACAACGCCAATGAAGCCAACGGTCCAGACGAGGGTGACGATAAGACCAGCTTTGGTGACTCGGGGGTCAAGGGTTTGGCCTGGAACGACGAAGGGTGCCGCGCTTTGTACGGCGGCGGAGGCAGAGGCCAAGGCTGCGGCATCAGTGGGTGTTGAGGTCGATTGCTTGGCGAAGACACCGTTGACGAACGACGCTTCGGTGGATGAGAGGGTGGCTTTGACGTCCTGACCGGAGGTGGGGTTCTTCGCAGAGAGCTCGATCTGCGGGATCAGGAGAGGCTGGAGGGTGGCTCTGAAAGGATGTCAGCGTTGTAAATTTCTTGAAGTGTACCAAGGATGCTCACTGTGTCATGGCTGAGCCCATCAAGTTGCTGTTGATCTTGCCAACATACATGAGCACCTTGAGTTCTTGTGGAGCAGCCGCCTGACGTTCCACAAGGCTCCTCTCCTTGATTGGCGGGTACGAAATGTCCACAATGTCGCGCTTCGCAAAGGTTCCATTCATGTTCTGCACCGTAGCGCCCAGATACGACAGCGCCATGCTGACATCGCCGGCAGTAACACCAAGCCAAGGATCGATCGGCGCCGAAACGTTGTACATTCGAAGTTCAGCTTGGAAGATACCAGTCTGGTTGTCGAGGAAAGGCAGGTTGTAGCACACGGCAAGACCACTGGGATTGGATGCCTGGCCGTTGAGCACTGTGAGGGCAGATCCACAAGCCGCCTTGGTCTGTTCCTCCCATTTTGCCAGATCGGCCTTCGCTGCATCTCCAGAGGCTGGTGTCGTTGAGACCTGGGGCGCGGATTGCGCGCCGTTGGCATCTTGTCGTCTCGTAAGGGTAGCCATGATATCCGCGTCCCGTCGTAGCACATGTTCAATATCGTCGCTGCGTTTGAACAGAGCGTTCACTGTGTGTGCCTTGGCAGATGCATAACCGGCGAGCATCAGACCGCCCACGAGGGCGTTGTTGAAGAGCATGGTGAATGGATAGATATTAGATAGACCTGCTGATTAAAGATGCTATGCGAAGAGAAGTTTATCGTCGCTGGGCTGGCCAGCAGCGATTGCAAAAGGAGGGTGGCAAGAAGGGAAAGTGAGAAGAGAAACAAAGAGTGAGGACGGAGAGTCAAGAACGGCCGACGAGAAACCGGCTCTGCATGGGAGGGCTGCGCTGGCGGTGCCGAGATTAAGAAAAGTGGAAGAGCACAAGCAACGGTAGGGTGACGAGGCCCTGGTCGCAGACGTCCGTTCACGAACTCACAATGGCGTGAGTATCGAGGGGACCCAGACTCGGAGAGCAGCACCAAGGCGGGAGCCGTGATCCAGTGCAGAGTTGAGACTGGGTGCGACGTACACGAGACGGGTGGCGGGAGACATGGTTATGCGTGGGCACTCGATGAGGCTAAAATTAAGCTTGATTTAGTAGAGTGAAGCCTAAATGACTAGCGGGAGGCCCTTCGCCAACCATGCTGTGGCGCATCAGGTCGAGGAACCGGCGGGAGCATTGACGAGGGTGGCCCCTTGAGACAATTGGTGTTGAGGTCTGGAGCGACGGGGCACGCGCGAAGCAAGGGGCGCTTCACGAGGCCTGAGCGTCGCCTACTCGCCCAATCAGCCAGCCGCAAGACTCACCTCCTTGGGTTTCACCACCGCGACTCAAGCACTCTCAAGAGCCTCGCCACGGCAGATCGCGCCAGCACCTCGCCGCCAGCCCACGAACCACCCGTGACCGGCCGCTGCAGCGACCTCCGCTCCGCGAATGCGTCGCGAGGTTCGCACGACAACACCACCCAGAGGCGCACCCCGGACGTGCAGCTTGGCGACGGCTGTTAGGCGGTTGCGCAATGCTCAGCGTTACGCCGCACAACTGCATTCAGATCTGGAAGGCCTGACCGAAATTCCCCGGCGCCTACCGAGCAACCATGCCCGCCCCATCCCATTTCCAAGTGCCGCTGCCAGGCCACCGGCGCCACGTTGTTCCTTGCCGGCGGTGTCGTCAAGCATCGCGCTGTCACGCCTCGTCCTTCGTGAGGTCGCTGTCGTGTGCGTGTTCGGGCGCAACCACCCGCCCGCCGCTCCTCGGGACGGCGCGCGTCAGACGCCGCGATGATCTGGCACCACACGAGCACTCCTGCCCAAGGCGGGCTGCGAACGCGTGCAGAAGGATGGGCATGGTGAGCGCGAGGCGACTCTTAGGCCGACACGTTGCATGCATGCTGCTAGCCCTTCGCATTCGCCCAACACCCCATCTCAGGCATATATTGTAAACCTCTACCAATACGGTCCGGAGTGCAGCCAACTAACTGCCAGCACATCAGAAGCCTTTCCGCGCCTCAAGGACATAGCCTGGTCCTGCCCCAGGAATCCGGGATCCACCGCGTTCTCCCTCAGAGCGCGCCTGGCACGTACTTCTATCTTCGCTGGGCTGCTGGGTGCTACCTACTTTCACTGCTGCCTCCCACGCTCCCCCTCTTTTGCTGTTATGCGTCTTTTGATTCCTTTTGCACAGCGTGGGTTTGCAACGCGCTCATACCACCAATAGCCACCCTCCACCCCCGCCCACCTGCACTCCCACGCATTCGCGCCTCCTCGTTCGACGCTCATTGACCAGTTGCCACTCACCTGACACTCCGGCTTTTGAGTCTTGCAGCAATGCAGCACAATCCCAATTCACCCTGGCGGACGCCCGCGTCTGATTACCCCAAACCCTCACTACAACACACCATATCTATGGTGAATCTACACGATGAGCCTAATTGGTACAATCGGGGTCCATCGTCCCCCACGGCCTCCTCTGTCTCTTCGTGTGCTAGCCGGAGCGCAACCCCAACCAGTACGAACACGAAGAATCCATGGTCTCATGTCATGAACAGTCCCAGTTCGACCTATTCGGATCAGTCAAACTCCACTTATTCGAATCAATCTGCCAACTCTCCCAGAGACAGTCCAAACCAAACTCCACAACATCAAAGTCGTGCAACTACACCCACACCGATCGCACCTCAGCCTCGGAGACCGACTGTTGCAGGATTCGTGCCCATGTCGCCACCACCGACGTCTGCTGGGGAAGCCTTCAGGAGTGGGGATTACCCAAGCTCACCTATTTCCAATTTCCCCGGATCACCAAATCCTTATCGACAGCCACCGGCGCCATTTTCTCCGTTGGTCAATGGTTTCATTAATACATCCTTGTTGTCTGCGCAAGGGCAATCACTGTCTGGGTGGTTCTATGAGCTCTCGAGTAAGCAATTCGCAGACAGAGCCATGGTCCGCAAAGTCTGGCAGTGGACGATATCAAACCCGAAGCTTGCGATCCTGCTCGTCGTCTGCGATGATGTGGCGTCGTGGCGTCAAGCAGCATTCTTTGACCTTAGGGATGAGAGTCTGCCCTTTCCCGAGGATCGCCTCCAGGGAATCGTCTCAGACCCTCAGCGTATCGTCGACGAACAATGGAGAGCAACTGCCAAAGAGCTGCCTCTGACCGGCGCGCATGTTGACTTTGGGTCTCGTGAAACAGCTCCTTTGCAACACATCAACCTTGTTCGGACCTCTAGGGGCTCTGAAAAGAGCGTCGACCGCGTTCGTATACTAGGTAATGCCGACGACCAAATCTATATTCGAAAGCGTTTTGTGATTACTCGTCCGAACCAGAAGTCGTCCATCCTGGAGCAAATTAACAAGTACAAGGCGTACGATCACAAGAACATAGCAAAGCTACTCTGCTCATATTCCCAACCAAGTCATGTCGGGATCCTAACAACCCGGACGCAGCATACTTTAGATGACTATCTCAACGTACAAGCATCCGACCCGAGCCGGGCCAAACTGCTTGTGGACTGGATGAATGACTTGTCGCATGCGTTGGATTATCTGCATTCACAGTCTATATGCCATCGTAGCATTCGGCGGAAGATCCCATTGAAGGATCTCGAGTCCTACTTGCCCCGTTCGGCATCGGCGCAAGCAGTGACACCCACAGTCCCACTGTGCCTGGGCCTCAAAGACTGGACCAGATCCATACATACTTCCAGGACCAAGCATACATATACGCTGCACCGGAGACGTTACATGCCCGAGGAAAGCGATATTCGGACGTATTCTCGCTGGGATGTGTTTTCCTGTCGATGATTACGGTGGCACAAGGGCATTCGTTAGCCCGATTTACTCAGTATAGAGAAGGTTCGTCACAGGATGCTTCCTTTCACAACAACCTAGACCGCGTCACATCGTGGCGGAATCGCTTGCAAGCGATGACGACTTCGGGGCAACGAAACGGCATGATCGGCTCAGGCCGCAAAGTGCGCCAGCTCAAGTCGGAGGCTGAGTGGCTCGAGATCATTGAACAGATGATCAAGCCCAAATACCAAGAGCGCGTCAAGATAGCGAAGATTGTACATAATTACGGCACAGGAAAGACGATAGCGGTACGTAGGAGGAGTCTAGACGGAGGAGGTTACAGTGGACAAGTAGGGGCATCGCTAGGTTTAGCAAACGGAAACAGCATCAGTGGAGTTGCGCCCGGAGGTAATGCATATGGACAGACGAGCGGATCCGGACAGAAGCCAGAGCTGAGTGTTTTCGATGGCTATTTCCAGCAACAGCAGCCGCATGCACGACGTTTCGAACAAGCTGGGATTTGGTGAGCGATGTCAAACAGGTGACGTGCACTGGCGGAGCGCGGCGAAACACGATATCTCGGCATGCCCTGTTTCCGGATGGGGAAACAACATAACTCGGCTTCCGTGGTGACAGCGGAACGTCTAGGGCGCGAGCATCCATACCTTCGCGTGGCAGATTTGCTATATGGATTGTTAAATTTCTTTCTCGTCTGGGTTGGCATCTGATACCCCTTCAAGCATCTCCTTATCGAGGAGGCATTTCTACGACTGCAATTAGAGGAGTACGACAGCACGAAGCTACGATTGCATAGTAAGGCACAGTCCACGACAGCATCGTCTTTACGAGCACACGACCAGCACATCTTTCCTTCCATCACCCACTGGCGTACATCTAGCGAATAGTCCATGTATATAGGCTTTTGGTCATTGCCTCGGGCAGACCTCACGAGCAGAATTGACACTTATGACAATGTTGACACTATCCGTTTTGTTTCAAGAGTAAAGCGTACTGATGCGAGAATGTACTACAATCGTGGAGCTCTACAGGCATTGGCACCAGCTAAAGTTAGCTATTACATGCCTGTTTCATATACTACGTGTCTGAGGCGCACTACGATATTGTCGGCTGATCAACACTGAACTGCTCTAGCTAGACACCAGCATAGCTGGAGACACAAAAGATATCGACGATAATCCCATACCCTTTTTCACGCTCTACACACACCGACCACTTGTTTAAATCTAATCCGCATATTCGTAGCCAGCGTAAATCGCCTTTCTTTGCGCTCCATCCGCGATACGCTGTCAAACGTCAGCCCGCGACTCTACCTCAGGTCCACGCCTGCTCCAACTGCACACTGCACTACGCCGACATCGTTCATAGCCCATGCAAAGCGTTTTCGCCGAACTTCAAGCATAGCTTCATCCATTTTAAGGATGGGGAAGAATTCCAAACAGTAGGACCACCTAAGGTATGAGCTCATACACACGGGAGCGAAACTTGCGCACTGAACGCTGCATGCCCGCGATCGTAGACCCCTCGAGTACAGTAGAACCAGCCAGTCCATGCAACAAGTCTCTTCCAACGCATCTCCTCACTATACATAGAGACCAGCTGGGACTCCCGAGCTCGCTCTGACGACAGCCCAGCCTGGACGCATCCCCTGTCGGAAGGGCACAAATACAGATGTTGGCTAGAGTGCGTCTTGATGCAGATTTCTTCTTGGCGGTTGACAAGTCATCATATGTTCGGCTACAACGATATTGTGGTCTGAAATCATTAATGGGTTGATAACGTTTTCAGATCTTAGCACGCGAACGAGACCTTCGCCTTCTGAGTAAAAAGTCGCACACGCGATAGAGCAACGTCTCTCTGCTATCTACGTGGATGGTACAGAGAGTGTAGCGAGCCACATGGAGAGCAGATCTCGTATGCCATTCGTAGCGCTGATAGTCAAATAGACGCTTCATATATACAGGATAGCAAGGTGACGTGTGAGCTTGTAAAGGCTACATATGTATGAGTAGCTCTACAGCTACAGTACTTAGTCTAGATGTAGAGGATGTGTACGAGGCGGAGGTGAACCGGAACACGGTGGCAAATACACACTTCGGACAAAGATCGATGTTGTAGTTCAATATATAGGTAAGTTATCAAAGGCATCACGCTCTGCATTCAAAAAGACAGCGCGCCAGCCGGCTTCAAATGCCTCAACACAGCATGTCAGACTCCACCCAATGCATTCAATACAATCAACATCAAACCCTACATCTACATCTTACACATGCTTCTACCGACCAGAAACTATCCAGCATGCTCCACAATCTCGCTTACCAGCTTGCCATCCTTAATGTACGTCCGGATTTGCTCTGGAACCGGGTGCTCGACGTGGTCATCTTCTACGGGCAGGTTGATGTTGACATTCGAAGATTTGCTGGAAAGGATCTCAGTGTTTTGGGATTCCTCGCTGAGATATACAGTAGCGCCGTCAACTTGGTCGAGGAGCAGCGTTGGGAGAGTACCGACGACCTGGAGGGCAAATTTGGGACACTTGATGACGTCGACAGAGCTGACCAGGGAGTCGATGACAATGGAAGTCTTCTCAGAGTTGTCGATAGAGATGGCGTTCGCTTTACCATTGATGCGGATGGTGGTGTTCTTGCATCGTGAGATGAGGATGGTTTGATTGATCTCCGCGTCAATTTCAACCATATCACTTGGGCTGTCGAAGTGTTCCTGAGAATCTGTCAGCATACGCCGTTCCTCATAGAGAGTTTCTACTCACTATGATCCACCTGTTTCCGTCAAGCTCCTTCTTCGGCGGCTTCTTAGTCCGCATCGATTCGGGCTTGGGCTTCTTGCCCGGAGGCGCTGGACTCTTGCTCCTTAACGAACCGTTGCTATCGCTCCGTGTCGGTACGGGCGCGCTAGCTCGTAGTGAAGGGTTCTTGTGCGTCATCTGGCTGGGATCCACCTTCTTAAGGCCCTTCGTAACTGCCTCACCCCTGTTCAAATCATCAAACACGGCTCCCATATCCGGCGCCGCCTTCTTAGACGGCGGCGGAGGCAGACCACCTGGGGGAGGTGGGCCTGGTGGCGGGGGAGGACCGGGAGGTGGAGGAATGCCACCAGCCGGAGGTGGTGGAGGCGGCGGAGGGATGTTGGAGGCGGAAGCAGTCGAGCCACTCTTGATTTGCTGGGCGGCTTCCTTCGCGTCGATGCCGTCCTTATTCCAAGCGACACCGGAAGTGTGATACTTCTTCACGTATTCGGAGAGCGACTTGAACAGCTTGTAGTATGCGCGTACCCATTCGACGTACGTCTTGTCCGAGCTTCGTCAAGTTAGCTACTGGGGATACAATGGGTCCTCCGATTGCCTACCTATCCTTGTTCTCGGTGAGAACCTTGTTTCCGGCCATCTGTGCACCACCAAAAAGCTCGTTAAGGTACTCGTGCGGCTTGGGGCTTCCTTCAACAGTCACCCAGCCCAAAGCCCAGGCGCTGTCCGCTACCATAGTCAATGGGTTTTGCAGCGCACGGTCTCTGTTACCCTGGCGGATCTCATCAACCTCCCCTATGGCGGCCTGCAAATGCTTCAGGATCTCTGTATGCGTGGAGATATCCGGCTTCTTCGCCTTGGCTGCAATAAAGAGGAAATCTCTCTGCGCGGTGAAGGCTTGCTGGACAGCTTTGGCCTGGCCGTCGATAACGTTGCCCAACTTGCTGCTCAGTTCCAGCCACGGCTTCAGATCGGTGTTGATGATGGCATCGAAGGCCTCGACCGAGGGGGGCAAGCTCTCGGCAGCTTTCGCTTGGGGTGCGGCGCTCGTCGCAGCGCCGGTTGCGGCAGATGGAGTTGCGGGCGCTCCATTGGGGGCATCCGAATCGAAAGCGACCGAGGTGGATGCTATATCTTCGAGTCGGCTGGTGGCAGCTTCGAGCCTGGTGAGCGCAGCCGTCAGTCTAGCTGCTGGTAACGGCACAGGGCTGAGGCGGCCGAGGATGGACTTGTCCGCCAACTTGTCCGCCATGTGTACATTAGGTGGAGAGACATGGTGGGCCCTCTTGGACTTACCTTTTAATAAGGGTCTGAAGGTTGTGCATGCCCGTTTGTGCCATGTTGTCGTGGTGCGGTTGCTCACTACGCACCCAGAGAAGGGGGAGCTCGGCTTAGGGTTCCGGGGCGGGCAGCTGCAGCTATGATACACAGCGCTTGCCTTCCAGAAGAATGCGATGCTAGGAATAAATGCGTCGTACGAGGGAATGCTTCCTCGATAGGGCGCGAATGCGGCGTGTCCAGGTGTCGGCAATGTAACAAGGCAGCATCAGAAAGGGTACCTGGACCATGCGATTACCATGTTAGCGTGTCGCCAAGCCGCAGCTTCCCCAGCGCCCGCCATTCACGGTGCATGCGTCAGCGGGCTTTCTTACAAGCTCCGAGCTTGCGTACATGAACCACAACCATGGCGCAAGCAGTCGAAGATGTGGATTTCTGCACGTTGGGCATGTTCATCATTGGTACTTGAGACTCTGTGTCGCCGCTTGTGGCCTCTGTTTAATAAGTTTTAGATGAGATCGAGTTCGCACCACCGAAGCCGCCAGTTAAGGACATCCTCGGTGGTGCTGGTTCGTACTCAGCGCTGGGTGCGCGCATATTCTCTCCGCCCCCGCATTCCAAAGCAGTCGGATGGATTGTCGATTGCGGATCCGACTTCCCTGCTGCACTTCGAGAGACCATTGCCAGCTGGAACACTGGAGTTCTTATTCGCGAAACGCCCAATAGATTGACGACGCGGGGCTGGAATGGTTATGGCGAGAATGAACACAGAGGTATGCTCGACCGAGCTGCGAGTTGAACGCATACTGATGTTGCAGCTTTCCGTTACACGACACCAAAACTACGTCTTGACCACCATGCATTAGTTGATACGCAGTTGCTCTGGTCCAAGTCTTTTCACCTCATCTGCTCTCCACTGCGGTGCATCGACCTAGTGGAGAACATTCTCGCATTGCGCAACCAGTCTGGCCGTGCGCCGTCGCCGCGTCCGCTCTTCGTTTGGGAGCCGGTGCCTGATCTCTGTGTTCCGGCAGAGCTGCCTAACTGCTTGCAAGCGCTTAGACATGTTGACTGCGTCAGTCCAAATCATGCTGAACTTGGTGGCTTTTTCGGACGGGACACGAACGGTAGGGACCATGTGAATTACCGCTTGATCGAAGAGCTGTGTGGTGAGTGGCTGGAAAGTGGTATTGCCGTGGACGGGAAAGGTAGTATCGTCGTAAGAGCTGGTAAAGATGGCTGCCTGGTCACTCATTCCGGGTCCAGAAAGTGGCTGCCTGCATACCATCAGCTAGCGGAAAATGTAGTTGACCCAACTGGCGGAGGTAATGGATTCCTTGGGGGTTTAGCGGTGGGGTTAGTAAGAGGTAGAGGTGCTCCCGAGCTCGAGCGCATCGAGGAGGCTGCCATATGGGGCGCTATCTCGGCGAGCTTCGCTATTGAACAAGTTGGGATGCCCGTTTTATCGCATTCTCCACAGGGCGAGGAAACATGGAACGGTGTTCTTGTCGAAGATAGACTTTCAGAATTCAAGGAAAGGCTGGGTAGATATGTACAGCCGTGATATGCTCTAGCATGTATCGCCGGTGCTCCTCCGCTGACTCGCCGTGAACCCTCTGTCCGCCTATTTCTCCTCCTTCAGTCTCCGCTCGTGTTCGACGATCTGCCTGCTCCAACTAGACGTCGTTAGCTTACGTTCGCTGTTCTGACTTAGGCGTCTATACTATCTACTGGGGAAGAATCGGCCTTCCTGGGGCATCTTGTCGCGGTACTCGAGGTTTGCGCTGAGCATCCAGGTGGCTCCGACGATGCTCGCGAGCACGGCGCCCATGACGAAGGTGTTGGCTTTCCAGTTGGCGGGTTGGGCGTACCAACCACCGGCTGGCGACCAGACGTGTTTGGGGTATCTGCACAGTAGCAAGTCAGGAATGCATGGCACGAGGCATTGACGTAGCGCTCTTACGGGATCTTTCCTCCGCCGCCCATTGTGAATTGTTGTGCTGTGGTGTTGTAGGTTCTTGTCGTCGGAGCTTTGGCGTGAGGTTGCAAGCTAGTGCCGCGCCTGCCTCCTGACTAAGCGTCCCAGAAATTTTGGAAGTCGCGATCAGCGGAGCTCCAGGAGACACACGACAGCCCAATTGCGTCCCGCCCTCGCCCTTTCTCTTGATCTTTCTTTCTCTTTCTCCCCGTCGTGTCATTAATGAAGCGAATACGCATACCGTCATGTGTCACTACCTCGCTGGCCCCGAGTGCTGCGCGCCGCCCGCTCTGTCCCTATGCCGCCGCCTTGCACAGGACCATCGTGCCCCATAATCACAGGATACATGCGCGTTTCCAGACGACCGCCGCCGTTGAAGACTTCGAGGGAGAGCAGATTGAGATAGAAAAACCCGCAATAAAGACGGAGAAGACAAGAGGGGCGTCAAGAAAACCCCATCGTTCCGTGAAGCCAGAACACATGCCGTCACCACATCCCTATGAGGCATTAGAATCTATAAGACTTTCAGCTCTACGAGCACGACTATCACTTCCTCAACGATTCCCTCTCCAGACGCTCGCCCGGACGCTTGTACATCCCTCCGCGGACCCTGATCCCGCCTTCAACAATGCGTCCCTGTCCATCCTCGGAGCGAACCTCCTTGGCTACTACACCACTGAGCATCTTCTCTGTAACTACCCTCGACTACCCATGGAGGTAGTTTTCGCCGCACAGAACGCATATGTCGGACCAAGAGCCCTGGCTGTTCTTGCCAGCGAATGGGGCATCGAGGCCGCAGCGGAGCCAGGAGGCGAGGTAGAGCCCGGGCTCTTGCAGTTCAAGCGTTTGAAGCCTGGAGAGGGCATTCCAGCGGCATTGAGAAGGCAAGCGCCGTGGAAATGGAACGTCACCCAAACACACAGAATCGTTGCAGCGGACGAGTTCGGCTCTCCTAACGCACCGCCGAGCCCACAGTCTCTGGCCAACGTACCTGTACCGATGGAAGAAGCGGCGCAATCTTTCGTGCGTGCCTTGGTTGGATCATTACATCTACATCTCGGAGCACCCCTTGTGAAGCGTTTCTTCAAGAACCACTTCCTTAGCCGACACCTCGACGTCTCAGAAATGTTCGACTTCCGCACACCTACCCGCGATTTGTCGCGACTCTGCGCGCGAGAAGGCTTCGAAGCCCCAGTTGCTCGACTCATCTCAGAGACAGGTCGACTAAGCAGGCATCCCGTGTTCGTCGTCGGCGTCTACAGCGGAAAGGACAAGCTTGGGGAAGGAGCTGGAGCTTCACTGGACGAGGCTAGGTTTCGCGCAGCGGCAGCAGCTCTGAAGGCATGGTGTCTCTATAAACCAATAGACGTGACTGTACCGAGCAGCATGGAAGGCGAACTGGACACGAGCAAATGGAAGCCGAACATGGTTGACTGTGGTGAAGTCATTGTATAAGTGGCCCCTGCACGACCACACTTTGGAGTTATCTGGGTCCGCTTTGGCATGCATGCATGGATGGAGGTCAATTTTCTTCGGCTGTGTATTTTTCAAGACAAGAGGTTGAAGATGAGAAAAGAGAAAACGAAGAGGGTGGGTAATTGCTTGAGGCCTACGTACGATCAGTGTCCGGGAAGAAGAAGCGTGGGAACGCTATTGTACATGTACCATATGTCACATCATAGGGATACCATCAGGGAACCGTGTGTAGATTATTAGCATCGTTGAATATCACATCTAGTGACCCCGTGCAATATTACGTTGAATCTGCGTCACATTGCCTCGTTTATAGTGGAAATGTCCCTCTTCGCAGATTACTTGTAAAATCACCACGGTTTTCGACGGTCATGCATCTCGTCAAATGAGAACACCGCACAAATAACGATCGTCTCTTCCAGCTTAGCTGCCGAACCAAGCCGCGAAACTCTTGGTCTGACCCTGCTTTCTTCTGTCTTGCTCGTCTCTAACCCTCTTCCGCTCCATAATCCCGATCAACATCGCCCGATCGCGAGCTTCCAATTCTGACTTACCCATCAACCCCTTCCCCCCATCAGGCGCCTCATCCGCCTCGTCTCGCACATCCCCCTCAAGTACACCCATTACCTTACACAACCTTAGTATCTTCGCATCCAGCCACTCCCTGTGCGCAAGCCCAGTCGCCCAATGAGCCGGCAGGTACGCATGCCCCAGGTACGCACCCATAAGCGCGCCTGCCACTGCGCCATTGGTGTCGGCGTCGCCACCTTGCATTACAAGCTCTGTCATGATGTCCTCGAACAGAACTTGCGATGGGATAGGAGGAGCCGTCTTGGAGGGGGCCGAAGACGCGCCCGTTGCGCGCATGCATTTCCTCAAGCATAGGACAGCGGAGCCGAGACACTTGTACACATATCCCATTTCTTTCCTGTTGTCCAAGTCAAGTTCATCGAAGGATGCTGCGACGACGTGCCGCGAGAGCTCGGAGCGGGAGAGGTGCAGTGGAATCCCGCCCGCCTGTTCAAAGATGTGCGGTTCGTTAGGGGACGGCGACATTAGTGCGGGTGAAGAGAGAACGTAGAGGTATGCGCTGGCTACGACGCCGTCGATGTGCTCTTCGCAGCGAACTTCGCCACGGAGGAGACCGCGGATTAGTCCCACAGCAACGAGAACGGAGATCGTGCAGCGGGGGTCGGCGTGCGTTATTTTGCTTACGGTGGCGGCGAGGTTGAAGCTTTCTGACTCACTCATTCCCACTCCAATAACTCCAATGGGGTGTGTGCGCATGAGACTACCGTTGGGGGCGACATTCCTCCCACTCTTCAACCATGTTGCTGTTGCTGCTGATGCTGGGTCTTCCAGATAGGTAGGAGCCAATACGACGGAGCTGACGAGGGCGCCGATGCCGCATGGAGGGCGGTCCAATGCGAGTAAGCCATGGGAGATCCAGATATGCAGGCGGTGAGCGAAGTCTTGGGGGAGGTTGGTAAGATCGGAGGGGTGCTGGAGGTACGATAGGAGGATGAGAAGGGCTTGATCTGTGTCGTCGGTCCAGGCGCGGGTGGCGAAGCGTACTGTTGGTATCAGTCCCGTGAAGTTTGTTTGATGGCATGGGTGAATAAATGGGGAAGGAGGGGTGTTGCTTGATCCACCCCAGGACCTTCACGAGTACAGCTTCGAGGTGTCGTCTATGATATAATTCGACTCCGCCTTTTGCATGTACTGGAGCTATTGGTGAAGACGTGGGCGTCAAAAAAGGGCAATGCCTTCATGGTATTGCTGGGCTTAATTGGTGCAAGCTGGTGGGCCAAAACTGCTTAAGAGCAGAATCGATGAAGTAAAAAAACCGGGGCTTTAGAATTTAGGAGACTTACATCGATGCGTATCCGCATAGACTTCCGTAACCGGGTCTATCAGGCTGAACTTCCTCGATGTATAAATCGTATCGCAGGCGTGCTTTGGCAGAAATTCGGTGTACAGCCCGATAGCATCTCCAAGCGCAGAGCCAATCATGCAACCGTAGATTTTATCTGTGACACTTGATCTGACGAAAGGGTGGGCGTTAACAAAGGCTAGTCGTGATTTGAAATTTTGTTTCGTTTCGTCGCGCTCGAATGTTGAGGCCGTTTGTTCATCTTTGGCGGAGATGGTTCCACTCGCTATGGTTTCGTCGGTGGAGAATTCATCATTGGTCGGCGATTCGACAAGTACAAAATCTGACATGCTGTAGCGAGTTTTTCAGATCTTATATGGTAATAAAGAGCTGTGTCGGCCAACAGCAAGTCTCTGCGTGCAGACAAACTCTCCCTAGTTAGGCGGATGGATGCACTTGAGGTTCTTCTCTTCTCTGTACACGGTCCAAGATAAGGGGATGAATGTGGTCATGAAAACAGTCGCGGGAGGTTTAGTGGTTGAATAAAGGGGGAAGTTGGCCTTCCTCGTATAGTAAATCGGTGCCTGATGCTGGCAATATGATTACCGTGGCCACTACCTTGATTCGTGTTCATGGTGGCGATGTCGCGGACACGCCACGTTTCTTTCGAAGCGTGTGCTATTCCTAAATTATCGATTTATCTCCCAGACGTCGTTGTAGAGCTGGATTTACATTGCGATGTGTTGCTCTGAAGTCGAGGAAGGGGCGCCGAATGAGGTTTAGGTCCACAGCACTAACTGCAAGTGGCATAGATCGAGAAGACTGAGCTATTGCTGAGCTACTCCCACGCCTCACAGAACGTGTCCTCTACGCCAAACTCAACTATCAGGCAACTACGTCTGTCTTCGTAATGTTGCGTTGATACTACTGGTGCTTTTGGTTCCCTCATTCTTCTGCGATGACGTGCCTACGAAGGTCAACATGGGCAGGCAGCCGCAAATTCTACTACCTACTACACCTGGGTATTCCACGCTCTATGACACGACAGCGATTCTTTATTTCCAAGCACGGAAGACCTACGCCCCTCTACAATTGTTGTCTTCGGTCGACGTGTTTCTGAAGCTTGGACAGTCGCAACATAGAGCCAGACCCACCTTTTCGTCGTTACGTTGAGCGTTCTGGTGACGAGATATTATAACCGTTGTCCTGTTCGACGACGGGCTTAAGTCTTGTGAAAAAATTTAGTCTTGTCTCCATCGATATAATTGACCACGAATTCCTATTGCTATACACCGTCAAGTGAAAGAAGATCGCCACTAGGTAGTGGTAGATACCAGGCATCATGCACGGGCAACTCTTCTAACATTATAAACACATACTGATGAAGTGAATTTCCAAGTCACAATGTGTCCCTCGCTACATCGAACTCCACCATGCGCTATATAAACGATTTCCCCCATTAACTCTGACTTCTCAAACGTACCCACAACCCTGAGATTAAGAGTCTCACTCCAATACTTGCCGCGTTTCATTGTCCGCATGCTTCTCCGAGAGTCACATGCAGTATGGAACAGATCATGCTCAAAACACTCTTTTAATTTACCAACCCCCATATACTACACACTTGACTAACGTTTAGCTACAGGAGATCAAAATAGGTACCGTGGGAAGCCTTAAAACTCATTACAACCACCTGGTGCGCAATGTGCCCGGAAACGTAGATAGAGGTGGTGTCACCACTTCTTGGATCCAGGTGTGAAGCTCAGTTGCTTTTTTAGTTGCCCTTGCGGCCTTTGTGGTGAGGGTCACGAGCCTCGACCTCGGCCTCGACCTCGTCGATTTCACGGCGTTGGTTCTTCTTTCCCTTGTGATGGGGATCACGAGCCTCAACCTCGACCTCGTCGGATTCACGGCGTTGATTCTTCTTTCCCTTGTGGTGAGGGTCACGAGCCTCAACCTCGACCTCGTCGGATTCGCGGCGTTGGTTCTTCTTTCCCTTGTGGTGAGGCTCGCGGGTCTCAATGTCAGCCTCAGCGCGACGAGTTTGCTTTTTTCCCTGTTCTTATAAGTATATGCGTGGTGAGCTTAGGTCTAGGATACTTACTTTGTGGTGAGGCTCACGGGTCTCGATCTCAGCCTCCTCGTCAGCCTCAGCGCGACGATTTTGCTTTTTTCCCTGTTCTTGTAAGTACATGGGTGGTGAGATTATCTCTGGGATACTTACCTTGTGGTGAGGCTCACGAGATTCGACCTCAAAGTCGCGTCGATTCTGCTTGCGTCCCTATTTCTTATGAGTATGTGTAAATTGAACTCGAGTTCGGACCGTTTACCTTATGATGGGGATCACGAGCTTCAACCTCAACTTCTTCAATTTCGCGGCGTTGGTTCTTTTTCCCTTTATGATGAGGGGCACGCTCTTCGATCTCGAATTCGCGACGTTGATTCTTCTTTCCCTTGTGATGGGGATCACGAGCCTCGACCTCAACTTCGTCGGTTTCGCGACGTTGGTTCTTTTTTCCTTTGTCTATGTTTGGGTTAGATATTGCATCGTATCGGCAGTGTCAAACAACTTACGATGGGGATCCCGAGCCTCAACCTCGACCTCCTCGACTTCACGACGAGTGTTCTTTCGGCCCTGTGTATAGTCAGTATATGCTAGATGAGGTTAAGCTTGTGCAACATACCTTGTGGTGAGGGTCCCGTGCGTCGATGGCAATATCAGAAACACTTCCGCTCACAACATTACGAGCAGCCACAGCAGCAGCGCTCCTGGCGTTGTCGTTGGTGACGACATAGGCACTGGTGGCTCCTACAAGGAGGGCAATAGCAGCGAACCTCATGATGAAATAGGTTAGGTGTGTTGAAAAGAATGTCTAACAAGTTGGTCCAGCCGAATGAAGCAAATGAGGGTATTGAGAGTGAATGAGCAAGTTTGAGTACGATCAACGCCTACTGAGATGGCCTGATCGACTGACGGAGGGGTTTATATTCTAGCCATCCCTCCTGTCAGACTCAGCACTGGTCCTCGTCTGGGCTCCTGAGACGCGTACGCATTGACACCAGCATCACGAACGAGCCTTAAGACGAGCACACACATCCAGTGCGGGTTCCGTGCAAGACAAGGCTGTCACGCCTGGTAAGGGAGACAGACAGCGCCTCGGGGCCAGAGCAAGTGGGCTTCATGTTTCCCGTGCTGACTACTTTGGTGTGCGATTGGCCGGGCAGGTTCCCTTTCTGTGATCGGTCGGTACAGTCGGTTGGCTGTTCATCCAAAACAGGCACCCTCAAACCGTCGCTCTAACCACGCGCTGGCACTGCTCCGTACTTGGAATCGTCCATCCCAGCCCATAATACCCATATACTGAAACAAAGCTTGTCCGCGGTCCCCATCGACCATTGGTCGCAAGCAGCGCATGCAAAATGCCGCTGTAGCAAATAGGCGGCAGAGACGCGGTCGTGGAGAAGTCTTGTCACTTCTCAGGTGTCAGGATCGTTGTTAGAGCTCCCGAGTGCACGATCGCCAAGATCAAACAGTGGTGCGGAACGATGAGACTCGCGACATCGTCTAGCGTGCATTCAAAACCTACTCGCTTCGTCCACCAACCACATCTGCCTGCACCTCCGTAACACTGTCGCAGAAATGCTTGTTTACGGCTCATCTTGCCTTGCGAAGCTTAGCCTGGGCTCTGATGCCTCGTCATGTTCACCTCTCCGCAATTCAATGCTGTGCTACACCACTCGGAGCGATGCCGCGCCCAGCTCTGGGGTTCGCGATTCGCGCGTCACGCGTCTGAGGTTTTCGCCGCAGCTGCGGGCTTTTTCTATGCTCCGCCTTTTCTGCCTGAGTTCCTCATCCTGCACTCTCATTCTCCAGCGTTGACCGCATTCTTCTTGTTTCCTTCGTATTTCGCTGGCCGAATCTAGCATAATTTGTTTCTACTCTACCTAATACCCTTTTTGATACTCCGCCGAATTGCAAGATGCAGCCCAGCAGCGCCAGAATGGAGAAGCAGGCACAGAACGATGTCGAATACGATGATTTCTCACAGGATGGGGAGACCACGTCGTTCCTTAACAGGGACCAGTTCAAAGAGACCGCAAAGCGAAAAGGAATGACCTACCTTCTATTGGCGAACCTCTTCGTCTTCACGATGTCTCTTTTGACATTGATCTGCGCTGTGTACGCGCAAAAGTCGCAATCCACCTACTCTGCAGCGAGACTGATGGATGAGTTCGGAGTCTTCTGTACGTCGAACAATCCCACTCTTCCATCTTCTCCATTAACCGCCAACAGCGCCGGCTATGAACGTCGTCGAGTATAGCGAAGTCGAGTTTAAGCTGCCCAGCCCTGTCAACTCCTCAAAGTACGTCGGTGTATCTCAGGACGTCAACAATGCATGGTTAGACATCGCATATGTTCCGGACCAGATGGTCAGCGTGAAAGAGTTCCCTAAGCTCAAGAAGCCTACGGATTCTCTCAAGGTATCCGACCCTAAATCGGACGAGACGGGATACCGTGTCGGACTTGAAGTCTTCCACCAGCTGCAATGCCTCAATCTCTTGAGGATGGCTACATACCCCGAGCACTACACAAAGCTGCAGTCGGACGAAAGCAGCAAGCCCGAAGAAGTGCGAGCATACTTAGGTGCGCGCTGTTAACTCTTGTCCTCTTCGTATACTGGCTAACATCCTTCAAGATCACTGCGTAGAGATACTGCGCACTAAGCTGATGTGCGCTTCTGATGTCAGCGTCTTCACCTACCACGCGATGCCCGGCAAGCAAGCACCAGTGCCCGACTACGATTCCAAACACGTCTGCCGCAATTTCGACAAGATCAAGCAATGGGCCACAGATAATGCAGTGCCAGCTTTGTAGATTTCCCTGCACCGATCGCCCTCACGAATCTGTACATAGGAAACGGAAGGAAGTGAGACGGACCAAGTCTGCAGTCGCATACCCTATTTGATACCCAAAATACATCTTACGATCCATCATTTCGCATCTGCTCAGCTTTCGGTCATGTAAATCTACGTAGAGGCTTCATTGTCTCACCGTCTTTCCGTAGTAACCAGATCCATGTCCTTATTCCCGGGGATCTGATCTCCGCTAGTCGGTTACACTTGACGTTTCTCGAACCACGGATGTTTGTTGTAGGCCAAGACGTTTGGATTATACTTGGCGTTCACACTTGGCGTTCAGCAGGCACGTTTCAAGCATGACATATAGACAAACGGCTCAAGGAACCTAGGATCGACATTCCCAAGAATACGGTATGCACGGGTACAGCCCTTCCTCGGATCGTCCTTGCGCCGGGACATCACTCGCGATGCTAAAGAGATCACCTCAACAACCCATATGAATTCTTTGTTCGAAGTTTTGGAGACTTGGATGCGGAAATTGGACGAGCCGAGTAATGTCGAGCGAAGGGCTAGCATGCCAGAAGTAAAGGCGTTGTACATCATTGCACGTGAAGCACGCCAAGTGAGTAGGTTACGAATAACTATGTGTTGTATTTCTGGGCTTCCATGGTAAAGTCTTGTACAACGAGATATCTTGTTCTAAGGAAGGTCTGATTGCCTCGCGCTTGTCCGATTATTTTCTCAGCACTGTGAACGTCAGCGAGTCCTTTATATGCACTTGACACTTGAGCTCTTTCGGAATATGACATTCGAAAACTTACGGCGAGCGTCGGCGACGCACATCCACCTTGCGCCTGATGGTAGCAAGCAACGTTCAAGAAATATTTGTACTCGCATAGCTGCATCGATATGTTAGTGCTTGAACCTCAAGCCTGCTTTACATCTATCTTTCGTTTGACTATGTGCTTCTTCCATTGCCACTGTGCTGCTGACTTACTTCCTTGGCATTCATTTGTCCAGCTGGGATGATCGGCTGTTGGCAGTTGCATGCCTGCTTGAACGTCGGCGTTGGCTCTTTGTGGTGATTATGATGGTGAGTCTTTGTCGCATTGGCCGTAGGAGACGCAGCGACGGACGAGAGAACGGAGGTGACTGCTTCGACCGCAGCCCAGGGGAAGGGTGTGGCGGCGACGGCGCACGCGAAAACGAGGATCGAGAAGCGCATCGTGAACGTGGATTGGCGAAGCAACAACGATTGGTGTCGGCCAATAATGAACTTGTGATAGAACTTTGTCAAGACAAGTCTGCTCAGAAATGCAAAATTTGATCAGGCAAGGAGCCTGGCGGCAGTTGGTATGTATGAACCCATTTCCATTCAGCCTCCATCTAGCGCACCGCGTGTCTCTGCATAAAGAGCCGGCATAGCAAATAGTCTATTACGCCTTCTCGAATCAAAAGATCAAGGTGTGAGTACTATATATACGTGGCTCAATATATGCACATATGATCGTACATGAAGAGACGAGGATTCCAGGTGTCGCTATATGGGCCGGATAAAGACCTACATTACCGAGTCGGGACGGGTGTTTGGATGGGAGCGCCTGATTGGATAATTAGAATCTCGGAAGCCGGTAACGAGAATATAGAAGGTCGGAAGCTCAACATGACACGGCGATGGCAGTTCTTGGAAGGCGCGATCGTAAGGTGACGCGGCTTGATCTAGATGTCGATCGGTATAGCGAAATCGCCAAAAAAAGTACAAAAATAGCGAATACTGCGGCAATATCCGCTGCACGTAACTTTTGCATACATTTCAAGGGCCTCGGTGTACTTCCTGTCGCGATTGCGATCAGTGACCTTTGCGGACGTATCATTATTTTTCGGAGCTGAATGTGAAAAGCGTGTCGAGGTAGAAGAGCGAAAGATTATGGATGAGGGGAACACATCAGAGTGATACTGCGTCCTGCTATTAGAGCTTCAAGTTGTATAAAATGAAGACGAGTCAATTGATCAATAGGTTAGGATCAGATACAGAGTGCAGGAAACCTCGTCAGAATGGTCCTGAATTTCAGCTTTAGCATAGATCAACTGTGGTCATTTCTGGTCTCTTCTGCATGAATTCGCCGTCCATTATTCCGTGCACGTAAGTCTCGCCTATGATCTTGTAGGAGCAGCTGCCTCCTGTGGGTCGTAGAACGAATGGAGTCGATGCCCCTGAGATGATGTAGACCTCATCGCCGGCTTCTACAGAGTCCGGTCCGAGGCCTAGGTAACCTGTCTGCGTGACAAAAAAGCGTCTGCCTTTCCCAAAAGCTCTAAGAATCTTTTGATACGCCCTAGACTTTTGGTAGTAAAAGCTCCGGCTCGCTTCTTCAATCTTATCGAGGGGAAACCTGCCCATCAGCACATCGTGACCTATTGCCTCTGTGGTCGCGCGTGTGAACCAGATGTAAGTCAGTCGTGGCAGGCCACGGTCTGCAATTGGTGTTCGCCATAGTGCTTCGTCCTTGGCCGCTTCGGAATACACTCCCTTGCTCTTCTCGGCCAGTTGCTCGAGTTCCTCGACCCAAAGCATGTCTCTTATGTGGCAGTCGATGGCGTCATTTGCTTCCTCCCAAGCGCCTCCCACGGCAAGGATGGAGTCGACCCGTGCTGCCAAGATGGGAAGAATGCCGGGTTTTGATTGCTCAGATGCTAAAGTCGTGGCTGCGCTGTCATTCGGAGACAGAGAAGCTTGCGAGGATAAAGGACTATCCTGGAAATTCAGCTTTTCTATACGTTGCTTCAATTTCTCTCGCTCTCGCGCTTCGCGTGCATCCATCAAGCCGGAAGCGTTGTATACACCACTCGGCAGAAGGATCCTCAAACCATCGAGCAGCTGTCGGAGGCTAGATGACCAGTCTGGTACCCAGGAAGGTAAGGTCCCTGATCGATGGCGAGCAGAATACTGACAGCACTGGAGCATTTTTAGACCCTCAGTCCGTAGCAACGCCCGCGCTACACCTTCATAGATACTCTCAACGCTCTGCGAATAGTCTACTTTGATCCCAAGCTCATCTGCGTCTTCGACAATACCGAATAAGCCGTAGATACGATCCCTTGGATCTGTGGCCGTCAACGCCGAGGTGACGCTAGTCTGCAAAAGCATATCGATCAATTTGACTTTCTTATCATCACTCCGACGGTTGACTCGCTCCCATGCCCCAACTAGGGGCACCCAGAACTGCTGCGATCTCTCCAGTGAAAAGAAGGCTTTATGATATGATTCATCGCCCATCAGATGAATGGATTGGAAGTGAAGCCATGTCGCTATGTAGCCTAGAGCAGACCATAGTTCACCCCAGTACATCTCGTTCGAACCCCAGACTACGCGGGCCGGCATTGCGAGGCTTGCCTCTTGCACGACCCAGATCCGCGACCACCAGGGCTGCATGAGTAGTTTCAAGAGAGGCTCGATGAGGAGTGTATCTTCGTCGCTGTATCCAATCGTAATCGTCTCAAACACCTTCTGCAACTCTAGATTCAGACCGAGTAGCCAGGGCGCACGAGTCTCCTTCCCATCGACATCCACAAGATGGTCAATGTTGAGTTCCAGGGCCCCGGTCTCAGCTGATAAATGGGACAGCTCCTTCAATTGAGCCCACAGTTTTGAATGTTCCTGCTTGGTTTGACCAAGCCAGATGACTACTTCGCTCGCGTTGCGGTAGATGTCGCCCATGCGTTGCACCTGGTCACTTTTCTCAACATTGTTGCTCTGATCAATACACACTGCGTCCACCCATAGCGTGACTGACGCATCTTTTTTGCGGAGACGCCGCAGCGCGGCTTCGAGATTGAAAGTTGCCTCAAAGATTTGCCCGTCGACGCAGATCGGACTCGTCAAGGCGGGGTTGCCCCAAACGTACGATAATGCTTGATACTCAGGGATTTCATCCAGAGAGACATGCTCGAGCGTGCAATTAACCAGCGCTGACTTTGCGGGCGAGGGGCCACTCCCAGGAGAAAGAAGCTTCAACAAGCGGATCTCGTGCCGTTCAACGTTGAGCGGATTGTACTTGAATTTTAAATCCATAGTTGTATCTCAGGCGAGGCTGAACGAGATCTGTGCCGCTGAGATGGCTAGTAAGATTCTGCAGCCAAGTTATCCCGCCTCTTACGAGAATGCATAAGCTACGTCAGCTGTGAATGAATCGTGGGATGTATCGAATACATGTATAGAGGTATACATACGCAAAGCGATTCCTGGATCACGGCTGCTTTGGTGTAAGCCACAACACGGGCCATCCTTGGCTCTGGAGCCAATCACGTGCCAGTTTCGTGATCGAACAGGGATCTGCAGCTGAGAAGCGTCTTAGTGCCATGAACAAAATGATCAACGGTGCATCCATCATTGTCGTAAATTTGTCACTGGAGTATGGGAAGCATACAGAAGCGGCTCAGTATGAAGCTAGCCAGCGCAAAGCTATACGATTGCATGTTGTTGACCGCATTCGAGGAGACAGGGGTTATTCCGTTGAGCCGATTGTTCCGCCACGGTTGGATGCAAGTAGTCTTGGTGTACGTCGAGGATATTCGAGGACATAATTATCGCTGTATATTTTCCTCATTGCAATGTGTCGAGTCACATAATGGATACTTTTCGCCATTTTTGCCTTCGACGTCTTCCTGGACCCCAAAGGAGAGCGCCAACGCAAGGCGACCTACGGGGCGTAATGGGGCCGATTATGCGAAACCCATCAAAAGACGCTCGGCGCCCATCTCGCACGAACGCACATATTTCTGTTGATACAGTCCCTTCCTTTAGGAGGCATGGCGAACGACGTCTACACTGGCTTCTGGATCGACTGGGGTGAGCGACTGTCTTGCGAATTAAGATACGATGTACTGAATGCAAATAGAAAAGGGCAGAGCCAAAGGCGCCACTTTGACTTTGCCACAACAGCAGGGCTTCATTCTGGTATCCTTCCTCACACTCTTCGTTCAATTCTCTGGTGCTTGCTTCTGGCGCGTGGTCTGCTTCATCCTACACCAAGGCCGCTCTACAACGATTCCGCGCGATGGCCTATTCCACCAACAGCAAATAATCCTCAGGAATGCGATAACGGCACCAAACGCGTTGTGGAATCTGGGTCGCTCTACACTAGCATGGAGAGGGAAGGTCGAATCGCCGTTTCGCCACGCCGTCGCCCTCATCCTGATCACGGTCATACACATGTCCTTCTTTGGTGTAGCTGGGCTTTTCTCATCGCAGATTGCATCTACAGGCGCGGGTTCGGCACTGGTCAGAGCTGGCGTCTGCGGGTATCCGAAGGAGGTTTCCAATGTCCGCGCGCAAGAGGCATATAACCTTGATGGCGATCAGCTTATTATCTTCAACTCAGAGGTCTTGCTAGGACGCTTGACGCTCACGAAAAGTGCCGCTTACGCTCGATCGTGCTACAATAACCATCTGGATGGCGGGGCCACCGATTGCAACATCTATGTCCAAACTTATCTCGAAGGCGTCGATGCGTCATCAATTGAAAATGCGACATGCCCTTTCGGAAAAGATTCGTGTGCCACGGACAAGGCCGTGAGATACGATTCCGGCCATATTTCTAGCAGCAAACATCTTGGCATCAACTTTCCGGAGGCCCAGGACGTGTCGATCAGGAGAGTGACTAGTTGCGCACCGATCAATAGTGAGAAGTATGCCACTGCATGGATGAGCAATCGCGTTGAGGCATTTGGGGGAAAGTCCAACACCAGTGTGCGTTTCTGGGAGTTTGGAAATGGGACTACAGGTTGTCGGGCGACAACCCCTCTAAATCAGACTGAAAAGACAACCTTCTGTGTTAGTCAGTACCAGAAAGACTACTGGCAAGATCCCTACACCGTACTGTATGTTTCGTGGTCGGCGCACCTTATACATAACTAACCCTCATGCAGTGCAGTCACTGCCTATGTCGACAACACAACTGCCAGCGACTTTACGCCCATCTCAGATTTTGAACGAGACGACGCGGACGTGACTCTGATGTCTATATTCAGCAAAGCGAAATACACAAACGTAGTTGAGGATCCCCTGTTCAATGCCCACAATAACTCATGGACAATCGGCAGTAACGCAAAGAACTTCTCCACTCCGACAACCGACCTTGCAGTCCTTGGCTGTACAGAGCAATACCAGTTCTGCAACACTGCTAACTCGAAGTGCACCAAACTGACTGGCCTTTACGCAGCGTTAAGAACAGTCGAGAATGGCGATTTGCAATTATCGCCGCAACAAGCTGCCACCTTCCGCATCGTATGGAAAGCGGCATGGTCAATGGTTCTCCAGTGGGCGACAACGATTCTAGATAACTCGTTGTTGCTCGCCCAAGACTTCGTCTTCACTATGAAATCGACGACCTCATCTCCGCTTCCTGACGATCAATGGATACAGGAAGCACATAATCTTCACAACTTGTCTCTCGCGGTTCTGCAACGCCGCGTCAACGAGTTCGCGTCACCGGAAAACTTCGACATCCGCCCTGGGCTCAATTCTTTGCAGCAGATCAACATAACGTCAGACCCGCACGAGCTGAATATATGCCAACGTCAGAAGATACACTCTACCGCGCATGTGAGCGTTAGTGTGCTCGGCATGTGCATTATCTTAGGGACAGGCTCGATCCTGATCCTGCTTGACTGGACACTTATACAGCAGGTCCGTATGCCAACGTAATCTCTCATATCCTCTAACTCGGATAGATCTTTTGGTTTCGTTCCGTTACCCACATCAGGCAGTCGAAGAAGGCGGATTGGCAGACAACAGGCACCCTGCAACTGCATCGACAATCTCTGGAGGCGAGAGCAGTGGGGCCTTGGAATGTGGGTGATTATTTGTTCCCGGTGTTGGTAGAGAAGGGTAGAAACTTCCTCGGACTAGGAGTGAGACACGAAATTCTTGAGCATAGTAATTTGCAAGAAGAAGGCTCGTTGTACAACTCTGAAAATGTGTATAACGGCGGAAAGTACTCGGCATTATCCGAGGAGATTAGCATGGAACCATTGAACCACCACAAGGGGATGGTGCTTTAGGTTCGTGGTCTGGTAGATGCCAATGAAATCGGATCTGCTCACTCCCTCTTCAAATCTGGAGGAGGCACAGAAAACCTCGGAAACTCTTCCTCGCCTTTCATGTGCTCGATTTTGGTGTCAATACGATGCATGCAGCTCCATTCATCCAGGTATAGCTCCTGCACAAGATTGACGCTGCCGAAGTACTTTTCGCCAACCCCAGTACCAGGTAGGTCAGGATTTAGCTTGAACGCCTTACTGCTCCCATACGAAGAACTGTGATTCTCGAAGCGTGCTAAGCTTCCTATAGCCCATACCATACGTGCGTTGTCAGCGTAATACTCTTGGAGCCGTTTGCGACGAATTTGTTTTCTCATTTCTACCTCTGCAAGCGCCCGAGGCATGGGGTAATCGTCCGCCGTTAGGTGTTCGCCTTTTGCAAGTCGCTCCTTGTTTGCTTGTATAGTCTTCTCGCTCTCCGCTTCCCATCTCGTTCTAAGGAACTGCAAGAGGGCTTGTTCGCGAAAAAAGAAAGTAAGCGCCTGCCGCCAGTTGAACTGGATTTGTCGTGATGCGATATCGATGGATAAATCTTTGAGTTCCGTGTCGTTCACGATGTTGCCGATCCGAATCGTGTAATTCGGCATTTCTGGCTTCCATTCCTCTACATTACTCTCCCATCTCTCCATTATCCTGTTGTACTCTTTTTTCTTCCCACCAGCGATATCGCTTCTCCTCCGAAAATCTTGAAAGCATACTAGGGTCTTTTCTCTATCACCATTCTCTAACTTTATTCCATGAACAAATCGCGCAAAAGAGGTTGGAACCTCAGGACGCTTGCTCTTTCCACCGAGGTTGTACTTCTCTAGGTGGAAGTCGATATTCGTGTTTCGAAGGACAAGATCCGCAAAAACTTGTTCGGCGTAGGCTCTGAAGTGTGAAGACACGTGTCGGCAAACCGTCCAGAGGTGTGTGAGGTCGGTATTGTAGGTGAGGATGCGGATCCAGAGCTCCGGTGGGAGCGAGGGACACTGCGGACTTCGCGTTTCTGGCATGTAAGGCATGTAAGTCTGGCTAGCAAGATAGTGTCAGCCACCCAGGATCGTGTTCGAACATGCGCATTGCAGAAGGTACAGCGCTGTTAAGTGTTCTGTCTTGGCCGCCGAAAGGATGACGAAGGCTGCGAGTCATAACACGCTTACATAACCATTACCCTGACTTGAAATGCTACATATGTAGCCTCCAACTCAAGGACATCGACATTCTCATGCAACTTCGCAATGCTTGAGATGCCGAAGTGTGCAATGATCTCAATCTCCTTTTCTACCCGACTTGGCCTCACATCTATTTGTAACGATACGAAGGCATTCCTACCGCCAAACATAGATCTTCAGTAGCCCACTTAAATACACGTTTCCCACGCGTCGCCGCTTACATTTGCTCAACCAGTCAGAGGTTGTTCGCAATCGATGTCTCGACATGAAAATTTGGAGGCCGCTGGGCAGATTCACGGGGCTCGATCTTAATATCCTCTGCAGTTCCCTTGTTCATTGGCGAGATAGAGGAACAAAAGAGTCGTCGAAGAGACTACAACCCACCTTCGAAGACACGTTCAGTGCCTCAGAAATGGAAGCGAACCTGAAGCACTTCTCAAATAGAAGCTGAAAGCACTCGACGTTTGAGGAGCTGGAGTGCGCTGCTTTGAAGCAAGCCGTGTGGTGGTTTGATATCAATACGTTCTCTCCTATTAAGCGTTTCTTGCAAACTAGCTACATTTTGTACAGGTTTACCGGGCCGTTGTATGACCCACCTGCTTCTCTCCCCTCTACCAACGTGGCGGATCCAGAATCGCCACCGCGTAGAAGCTGTTAGATGTTGAAGCGGCGTTACATGTATTCATAATCCAGTCGCACCGTAGGGGCGCGCTATTCTTGGCTTTTTCAAAGACATTGCAAGACTTGCTGAGGGAGGACCATTCTGAAATTTGGTTTGCATTCAATAAAGCAGCAGGTATGGTCTGCGCGGTAAAGGACACGCCCTCGACGGCGGAATGTCGCCAAAAATGAAACGTCAGCCGTTCAACCCGTTGGACGAGTAACATTCCGGCGCGTCGCAATAGTCTTACAAAAGGAAGGGTTCAACCCTGGATCTCGGTATGGGAATTGAACGTCTATCGCAGCTAAGATGAAGTGGAACATCGGACTGTTTGCATGTATCCTTTTCGCAGTACATTCTTGCATAGCATTTGCCGATCGTCTCTCGTCTGCACCGGATGCGCAGATAGATCAAGTCGAAGACACTTTTCCTGAAAATCTCCGCCTCGCGAGCCTTTCAACGACACGCCAGTCGATCGCGAAAAGTTCCTCGCGACTTTCCCGTACCACAGCAAAAGTTCAGTCCGCATCTAAAAAGGTAACCACATCGACCAAAAGAGCAACAATCAATCCAAGCTCCGGACCGGCAACGGGCATCAAGAGCACGCCACGATCCTCATCTCGCTTGACGACTAGGGTGGTCACGACCCTCAAAATTTCATCGGCTTTGTTTCGATCCTCGCCTGGATTAAGCGTGAAATCCACTGCGAAGCCCATCGCAGGAACGACTGCTAAGTTCCCTGCTAGGTCCAGCGCAAAGTCCACTGCTAGGTCCAGCGCAAAGTCCACTGCAGGGTTCACAGGAATCACAACATCGAAACGCGCGTCTGTCTCGGCACGATCGATTGTCCCTGTGATTGAAAGCTCCAGGCCCTTGTCAAAATCAATCAGATCGGTTAGCAAAGCGATCACAAGCTCGAAGCCCCCCTTGACATCACCTGGTCGCGCTGAGCCTTCCACGAGAAAGACCACGAGCTCTACAGTAATAAATCGGTTATCGACAAAGGTTTCTTCTTCAGGTACAGGAACAAGCGCTGTACAAAGCCAACCGTCTGCGGCACCACTTCAGTCTCGCCTAGCCACTGCGCTACAGACAGGGAATGAAGGAGGTGTCACAGAGAGGGAGCTTCTAAGCGCTCTCACGAATGCTCTGAACTCACGGACGGCACTCGGCTACCAGCTGCTGCCCGACAACCCTCCGCTTACTTGGCTCTTGGATGCGAACACTGCCTTTGTAGAGGATCCCGGAACCCTCCAAAATATCTTGTTTGCAAACAAGAACCTCAAGTCTGGAGACTATCCAAATAATTCTTCCTTGGCTGCTGCGGGCTCAGCGCCAGGTTCCGATACGAGGCTGGCATACTTTGGTGGAAATCCTTTCGTCACTAACGATGGAGGTGCCTACTATCCTTGGAAACCTGTGAGCGACCGTGGCATGCAGGTGTTTGACAACAATATCGTTACCTGGCTTCTTGGACTGCCTGCTGGCACACGTGGAGATTCCCTCACAGCTAATGTCAATATTGTACTCTCAGGGCTTAAAGATACTGCGGAAAATTACACAAAAAATGCTCTCTCTCAGCTGTTTCCAAATGTCCGGATAAACGGTGGTAGAACCGGAAACAATGTCTGCGATTTTGTAGGGAACAGCAGCCCCTGCCTCGCGGACGCTAGTCTCCTAATCGTCGGCGACAACCGCGCTTCTGGAGATGATGTCGTTGCCAATGCTGTTGTCAAAGCGTATCGGAGCGGATTGCCACTGCTGGTTATGACAGAAGATGGCAATTATACCCCGGACTCTTGGAAAATCACTCAACAGCTCGGCCTAACGCTTGGACAAAACTACTTCGAGGGACAGAAGGTAATCAACAACTCGCCAAAGAGCTACCAAGCCCCCAGTAGTATCATCCAGGATGACTTCCGCACTGATGTGCAGCAGGTATACTCTTCCCTCAGTAGTGACCCGCTACGTCCTGCAGACTATTCTGTGTGCATAGCGCCCGATGGCCTGTTGACTCGCACTATACGCATGGGAGAATGCGTGGAAACCCCTCCAACTGGAGTGACCGCACATGCACTTCCATACTTCGGCGCAATCCAAAGATTGCAGGATAGCATCAATAGCATTTCTTCCAATGGCCTCGACGTCTTCAAGACAACCAACGGTGTCAACACAGAGACCTTGCGCCTCTTGACGCTCCTGGCCAACAAGGTCCGAGTTGGCCCGCGGGGCATGCCAACGGACACTGCTGTTGCCATCAGATATCCCATCAACACGAGGACCGATGGCGTAGCTGTGACCAGGGCCTTGTTTGCCGACTGGATTGTTCCTATGACCACAGCGTCGACTCCGCCAGCCTCGGACCTTGGTTCCTTGTGGTGCCACGATGGCGCCGCCTACCAAGCAGGTAATTGCCCAGCTCCCTCTTTTCCGGATTTCGGGTCTTATCAGTTGGCGTTGAGTTCGACGCTCAATGATGAGTGGACTTCCACAGGTGTCACTCAGGTTCCTGGGCGACCGGCCACGATTACAATGACCAACGACCCTGGCATACCCGTCGCTGTGCGTACATTTGCAACTCGAAATGCCGATGGTCGGACAGCGGAATACAGTACTGGTGGTATATCGCTCTACAATCGTCCACAGTTCCCAGTCAGCGTTTGGATCCCACTGAAACTTGGAGTACCGACCGTCATGAATTCACCTTATGGTGGCCCACTGTACATCAGCCTCGACGGGACCGGTCTGACCAGCCCACGGCAGGCCAACCTTATATTGCAAAATGTGAGCAGACATTTTGCTGTACTAAATGCCAGCAATGACAACGCCCTCACGCAGCTGGCCCAAGACTTGACGAAAACCCCGGCGTATTGGGTCGATATAAAGGGGTCCGGCTTTGAACTCCATGTGCCTGCAAGGAAGCTTGCACAATCTCTTGCGTCCGGAGGTATAGACCTAGGCTTAGGCAATAACCGCAGGCTTTACTACAACACTACCACGACCGGATTGGGTCAGCTCATGATCGACTATAAGACGAGCTGGGCTGAGCGGGAGTATCGCATGGCGGGGCTTAAAATCGATGGAGAGCCCATGAACACGTCGCTGCCTCTCGAGGTGCAACGACTCTGCCAATACCTCAGTTGGGACTGCTTAAACGAGACTATTCACCGCATCACTGAAGTTCAGCACTTGACTTACGATGCGTACGCTGCATGCGGTCAATTGTGCTCAGGAAATCCCATTACAGCCAGTACGGTACCAGCACCGCTTGCTTGGGGCGAAGGGCACGAGCTTGGCCACAACCTACAACGGCAAGCGCTCGATATCTACTGGCCAGACACAAGCCTCGGTAAACAGCTAGATGCTGTCAACAACTGGGCGAACTATGTCATGCGAAGCACCGAAGTGTCAAATAACATCTTCCCCTACTTCAATCAATGGACTTACTTTCGACTTACGCTTCCTGCCCGCCTTGGCACCGGAGTAGACAACGGTCCGCTGCGCCGTCACGACGTTCAGGATATGACTATCTTGTTCAGCGCACATCAATCGGCGTACTCGAGGCTGCAGAAGAACGGTCAGAGTGTTATTTTAGACAACACATGCAAAGTACTTGGTTCATTCCCCATAGGGACGCGTCCAGATGTGATGCTCGCGGACGCAGTCTGGAGTAACGATGGCTACGCTGTAAATAACGGCGAACGCCTGAGCTTCTATTATGCGCTTCCTCAAATAATGCAGGGTAACATAATGGCAAACGGGGCAATTCTCACAGACGGGAGGAACATCTACACACTGATGTACCAAGCTGCCCGTCTCTTCTCTGCTTACGCTACAGATGCCACCACCTGGCAGGCCCACGCTGCCTCGCTGGGTTTCAGTCAGTTCAGCTACACAAATGACACCGTGTATGGTGCGGGTAACACCGTCAACGACATGATTGGCAACGACTTTCTAGTTGTGGTGCTATCACGCATAGCCCGCTACGACTTCCGTCCATACTTCGCCGCGCATGGTATCTTCTACACGGCGCTCGCGAACGCGCAGGTAGCAGCAAACGCGGCGAGTGTTGGCTACCGCACGTTGCCAGGCTCACCGCACCCCGTGTCGGGAGACCAGTATCCGAAGACGAACTTGAGCATTACTCCCGTGGGCGGACTTGGAGCATATACAACTCGCGACGTTGGTATAGACATCGGGGACGCGTCGATTGCCTGGCCAGGAGCTGATAATAATGGGGATGGGACGCCGGAGGACTTGGTGGGCTTTCATCCGAGAAACTGTCCGGGTATCACGGTCGGCGCTGCGTAGGATTTTGGATCTGTATTGTGCCTGTAAAAGCCCTATTTTATTGCGTTCAGCATAATTCATGGTGGGTAGCATTGGAGGTGTTAAGAATACGCGAACGCACCCCCAAGTCTCGATGATCGAAGCCAAAGAACACTGGTTCAGTCAGTGAAATACTGATTCACATGTAAACGTCACACATTCAAATCAGGGAAGAGGTACCGCGAACGAACCGATATAGCGGCAGCTCGATGATCTGACTATCAATGTTGCATTGTCTTCTCGTAGCGGTTTGTGAAGCGCTCGACGTTAACAAATAGAAGTATCGATGACATCTGCAAAGCATGTCTGCTCTGGATTCGTATGTATTAGTTTCGATTGCCGTTTTCGTACTTACTTATCGGAGTTACACAAGGGCTCCTGCAACACGTTCGCCGACATATTCTTACCATTAACCACAATTACCGTATTCGCCGCTAATACAACGGCTTTTTGCCCGTATAGGTTGGGAATGCGACCGACGCGTGACTATGCCGGCAATCGGTCAATCTCGGGAATCCACCCCACGCCATCCTTCACCGGGATTGTTCTAAGCCTCCCACTCGCATGCAGCGACATCTTCACTAGCAGAAACGGTAGAAGTGGCAACCACCACACCATCTCTTTTCGGTATGGAGTGACTCCACCCACCAGCAGAGCCTCGATGCAATCCTTCCTCTCCGCGACATGCCATCCTCGAGCTACTGCAGGGAGAGTCCGGTCTCTCGAACGTAAGGCCAGCAACGCAAAGGTCATGCTTCTACCCTCATATGATCCGTGAACAGTGTTGATGTGTACGCTACTGCAGGTACTTAGCGGTCGAATTCTTGCAGCCAAAGTATGTCTCACTAATACTGAGCTTGGGAGCAGCGTGGCCCCGTTCGCGGCCGCGAGCTTCCCCATCGAGATGTAGATACAATGATCCTTTCGCTTTGTAGCTTCAGTGCGTAGGATAGAGCCCCAGATTACGCAATCTCATGCCCCGTTTGGTCTTCGCATATCGGTGTGCTGACAAGGTTGCCGATGTGGGTAAGGCTCGCTCGGGGGCTACCGAGGCCGCTGTTCATTGAGGCTAATGGCGCAGGTACTGCGGAAGCTACGATGATGACAGCAATATCTGATTGAGAGATTGTAAGAAAATTTGGCAGTGCGAGACCTGGTCCCAATTTCCAGCGTTCCTCGGGCAAGTCTAGCTTCACAAGGCAATCATGGGCGATTGGAGAAAACTCTTGTTTTTCCACGTTTCGCGTATGCAAGCAAGCTGCAGACTGGTTCGGTCGCGATACACCTCTCTCACCAATGCGAGACGGTCTGATGTGCAAGGCTGATTTCCCGCGGTGCTGGTCTTGCCGCTCAGTGTGTGCAGCAGACAACAGAGACACTGCACACCACTATCACCAGCGATCGCCTGGTCGTTCGGGTGATCTAGCCACCACCTCTCATCCTTCGGCCCTATTCAGATCTCCCAATCTCCAGTCTGACAGAACAAAACTAGCACGCTCCGTCTTCATCTTCCTACCTGCTCTCGGTACTAACCACATCGAGGTACGCGCATATCCGCCACCCTAACCACCATGGGCGTCTGCTTCCTGTATGTACGCACGACCCCACAAGTAGCATCGAGTTGAACCCAACCCAAGTCCGAAGAGAAGCAGCCTCACGAACGGTCCACACTTGGCCGATCCCAGCACGTCAACTTGAAACGACGTGTACTGGCAGTGCAATGCTCGTGCACCATCCATCAACCTGAAACAACGCCCTCGCTACAATGTAGGTATGTATAGCTACAAAGATGGTTGACAAATGCTTCGTCTGTATAGCGATCAACGCCTGAGGTTTTTGCCTGTGGCGTCGCGCAACTTTTCCCAAAACGACGCCACCACTTTGGGACGGCCTTGGTTACACAGCAGCAGTCGCACGAATACCTGCTGCAGAGTGACCACGCCTGGCCTTCGACAACCAACCACATCGTCAATGCCTTTCCCGGGGAACCTTTGCTATCTTTCGTGGGGGAGGGGGACTGCATCCCCGTACAAGCAGCCGGCGGAACGATATGTAACGACTTGCACATACTCGAGGGTGACGACATGGTCGCTTCGGGTGGCCAAATGGGTACGTACGGTAATCCTTGCGGAAGGATCGAACCGCTTCGGCATGCTTATTCGGCGACTCCACAACCGTCTTGCGAGACCCGAAGTGCGGCCACACAGTCATCGTCTCATCAGGTCTACTTTTGTTGGACGAACGCGATCAGCGCTGCGCTACAGCGCGGATACCGTTGATCATTCAGCGCAGATCGGCCTCATGGAAACGTCTCTGGCCGTTGTGTGCCACGCGAGCCGGATTTCGAAGGGTCGAAGAAACGGCTCGAATGTCCTGCAGTAGAGCATCCATCGCGCGCGCGATCCTTCTGCGATCTGTAATCCCTCGCTCGCTGTTACGCCAGCCGAGACGGCGAGCGCGCGCACGCAATTCTTCCGCCTTCCGAATGCCTCACTTTCTCGGTCGCATGCTCACCACAACGCCCTCGCACGATGACACGACGACACAATGACTACCAGGAGTGCACCAAACTTTGCTGCCATTAGTTGCAACACCGGCCGCCCAGCAACCAGGCAAACGGAGTGCATTGTGGGACCCAGAGGTCCCAACGCGCGACGGCGACGCGGGTCTACCCTCTAGACGTCTTCGCTTCTGGCTGGTGGAAACCCGCGCCGCAAACATACCTTCCCCACCATGCCCATAGACGAGGGTGTCAGAAAAGCGACGTGGAAGGCGATGGCTGCTGGGTCGTGGATGCAGCAAGGATGGATACAAGCAACAAGAACCCAGGCTCGGGTACCATCCGCCCTCGCACAGCTTCTGACAGTCTCGACCCGCAGGTCTCAGTTGTTCAACACAAAGTTTGTCGCGATCGCGAGTTGTGGGGATCGTTGAACGGTGGAGGCGTGGGGGGAAGGGGAACATGACAGTGTTGTTGAGGGACGTTATGAGTGGTCGACAGCCTCGCTGGTTTCTTACGCTGCGTCGCTGCTCCACGCTCGAGAACATGACGATGCATCAACAGGCAGATGCTTCCCCACGCGATGAACTTTCGCTGGAGCCTCTGCGCACGGTGGGCGCACGCTACGCCATGCAGATCATCGCAAGCAGAGCTTGAAAACATGACGGTGCGTCTGGATGGATGGCTCTGCCACGCGACGAACTTTGTCGCTGGAACGTGAATGTTTCTCTGCCCAGCGTGCGCACACTGCATGATGCAAAGCATCGCCGCTGAGTCGCAATCCCAGCCTGGGAAACATGACGGGGCGTCTCCCCACGCGACAAGCTCGTTGCTGGAGCATCAATGCTTCTCTCCACGATCGTTGTGTCCCACTATGCGCATGCAGCATGAAGTCAACTTGATCGTTAGTATCGATATGCTGTCGCTCGTCGCCGAAGACTTTGCCAAGTGTGACGCAACCGCGAGCCCGCAGCGCACACGGCTCGTAGAATAAGCCGAGGAGCGTTCACTCGCGTTGAGCCGCAGAAGGATCGGCTTGCAGATACATTTCTATTGATCCATCCACACAGCGGGTAGATTAGAGATAGAGGACGGCGAGACTCCTCCAGCATCCATGATCGACGGCCGGCTCGCGAGCGTGCCAAAGGATTCACTGGCTACGCATCACCCGATATGTAGCCCGCGGGCGCCATCGAGTATCGGTCAGGCCGCCCGCGACAGGAGCCGCCTTCCCGCGTGCTTGACGAAATGTCACTTTTCTGTTCGCACTGGCTCTGGTCCTAAGGCTTCTTACGTATCGCAGCGTCGGCAGTGTAGCCACGTACCCACCACACAAGAAAGTGTACACTAGGTCTCCTTGTACTGATCCGGCAATAGAGTTCCTACAACGCGGGCTCGGTGTTCGCCTATTAACATAAGCTACTTTGGTAAAAGGCTTTGCTTGGCACAAGTAGCAGAAGAATGGCGGTAGGATGCAACGGGCGTAGCTCCAGCGATGCGCAATATACCAGCACGTTGTCCAAGGGTTGGAGGCCAGAGGGGCCTCGCGAGGGTGGTGCGTGCGCGCGGCTCAAACTGCCTTCTAGGACGGGTAAGCCGCGAAAAGTGAGGTTACTCCGTGGCTTGATACACGCGTTTGCGGCGTCCTTGCTGATAGGCGCGGCAGAGACGTTTCTTTCTCTTCGAGCTGTTCGAAAGCATCTCGCAAGGACGCGAAGGAAGGATAGCAGGCCAACCGTCTACTGCAAATATCCACAATGCGTGCGCCCAATCGCCTGGCTTGCGCTGTGATAACGTCGTGTTGCACGGCGTCACTGAGCCCAGAGACATGGTGGCGTGCCTCGCAGGTGTTCATATCGCCCCGGATGCATACATGTAGATATCCCCTGATCAAAACCCCAGCGATTGTGCCTCCCCCGCAATGGGCTATCCACTCGCGCCCCAGTCCTAGTTCCATCCTTCTGCGCAAGCGCACGAATGGCTGTACTGCCGTGAAGTGGCACGGCCCGAGGTAAGACAACGCCCGTCCCGCTCGCTCGCCTTGAAGGGGCGAAGTAGACCAGCGTACGAAACGCAGACGAGAGACACGCATCCAACTTGTGAGAATCAGCATCCTTTTGCGCTGCACGCTGTGGATGCTAGGAAAGGGTGACCTGAGGGTTGGGGCTCGAGGATTGTGTTACGGAACTGAGTGCTGCCAACAGCGTGGGAGAAACGAAGACCTTTTCTGACATGAAAGGTAACCTGAAGAACAGGGCGCAGCATCCTGAGGCAATGAATGTTTGTTGGGACGTGGGATGGTCTTCCTTCCCAGAGTGAAGCGCTCGATCGACTGATTGATAGTAGGCAATAGCATCTCGCGGGCATACATACAATAGACCTCTATAGACGATCAACCCAATCAACGCCCCTTGCGGCCGTAAAACGTGCCCGCAAGTCAAAGGAACTGCCCTGCATCGTCGCGAGCCAGCATTCTTTTATCCAGTAAGGAATAGAATAGACTCCGCATTTCTCGCGCGATCCATCCACGTCGAAGACCCTGCCGTCGGCGCATCTCAATCACCCGCCCGACGGCACTGCTGCTGCATCTCCCCATCCCAATGTCGACATGCACACTATGGCCTCGGACCGTACTCCTCCCGTCACTGCTCCCATCCCATCCCATCCCATGCAAGCATGAACGAACGATCCTACGACCATCAACATGCCCGCCATCCATCAGGCCGCATCGCAATGTGCCCTCCGCATACACACACCCGCTCAAACACGCTGCCTAAATAATTGTCCCAAAGTACTCTGCATCCCCTCCCCATCCAGACACGTCTACATGGCCCCATTCCCCAAGCATCTACATCCAACACGTCCCCCCGGTCCCCAGCGAATCATCGGGCGCGCCTCCAAACGGCAGGATCTGAGCCGCAGCGTTACAGTGACAGGGCCCATCCCGGCAGACGGCCATCCACCGCGGGACGTGCAGGCTCAAGGGTGGCCGTGCACCTGCCACTGTGCGGCCCCGGTCGGCCTGTCTGCGGCATTGTTCGATGGTCACTGTCTGCTATCGATGGTGGGGTTATCTCGCGTCTGGTGTTGTCATGGCTGGGGAGACGGCGTGCCGACGGCTGGCTGGATGGCTGGCTAAGAGGGGGAATGCATGCGCAGTCATTCTCTGTACCACGGGGCGGGCGGCGGGTGAGATGGTTTATGACAGACAAGGCGGACGAACAGCGCGACCGCTTAGCCGTTCAGCGGTTGCCTACTTACCATACTTACCACGCTGGCCCTCACGCTGCCGCTCTCTGTCTGCTGCCTCAGGTAAGAGAAACCTGAGGCATGTGTGCGCATGTCGCCGGATCAGCCCGGCCACGTACACAATACATGTCGCAGGCAGGAGACGCTGCATCGAGCGTAGCTACAGTACCGTGACGGCGATCTCATCTGGGGGCCAAAACGGCTCGCGGGTAGCAGACCCACCACCCTCCGCGGGCGGCCAGCGATCGACCCTCACTCAGCAAGTGGCAAGCTCAAAGAACGACACGAGACTTCTCGAAACACGAACGTTGGACGATCGCTGTTGCCGCGCCCAGCTGAGGACGCTGCCAGAGGCTGAAGCCGATCGCTCGTCAAGCCCTCGTGTTGTGCAGGCAAAGGCGAGCACGCTCCAGAGCTTTGGGGCCGCCGCCGCGCCCGTATCCGCCCTAGGCTCGTCCATAAATAAAATACGACGAGTACCTTGCGGCATCGCATCAGCATCGCATCGCAGTGCGAGAAGCTTCGTGTTTGTACCTGTCCATCTTCGTAACTCTGCGTGTGAACCAAGGCAGCGGAAAGTGCAATGCGAAAAAAGACGGCAGACCAAAGTTGCGTGGTAAAGATAGCAGCAATAAATATTATCCTAGTAACTACAGCGTTTCGAAGCGAATGTATCAAGGTTGTCCCATCCAGTCTTCGTGAACGCCAGCGGGAACCCCCCGACTCGAAGACAAGACAAAACGCCTGGAGATGCTAACAAGGCTCAACGCCCAACCCGAAAATGATGTGCGTTAATCGTGACACTGAACAAACAAGTCCCTCGAGGGTATAACCAGAGATCAAAACAGAAAAACATGACCACCTTTTTGTTCCTTCCCATGGAGATGTTCCAAGACACCGTATATACAAGCGGAACATCCTCCGTCATCTTCGTACATTGAGAGACACTGTAGAGGAGAAGACTAGGCGAAGTAGAGCATCGTATCCGAAGCTCTGCACGCTAGCCCTGGATGCTGTGCACGCGACGCGTGGACGAGCAGGGTGTTGTGCGAACACGAGCCCGGCAAATGGCGCAGTGGTGTGCAGCGTGCGATGCACCTCACCGCTATGAGCGCGGAGGAAGTCGTCGCGATGCACCATCGAAGAGACCATTCAACGAAAGCGAGAGTAAACATGACAAGCAGGCAGGCTGCGCGGGCCCCTCCCGAGTAGCTCAACGCTAAGCATGTGGGCTAAGCCCAAAGCGAGTTGGTATCGTGGCTTGGTACCTATTATCGTCAGTATTCGGGTTTCGTGACGAACGGACGCCTGGGAGAACCCTCCCCGCGTCCGCTAGCTGGGCGACTTACCAGAATGTCATTTTTTTACGTGCCCGAAAGCCCGGGTCCAACTCAGAAGGTCTGGGTGCGGGGAACGATGATGTCTTCCCAGATGGGCTGAGGTGCCTTGGGGTAAGGTGCGTACGACCTCACGTTGTCCATGAAGGAGGTGCTGACCATCGGCTTTCCCATCGGCTGGCCAGCGTGGGATTGAACGTTGTTCCACTCCTGCTGCGCGTGGTGTGGCGAGTTGAACTCCTCTGTTGAAGCTTCGCTGAGAGAAAGCGAAGGAACACCCTTGCTGTGAGGCATGCCCATGGGATGCTGAGGCGGCGACACAGACAGAGCGGGATGCGACCAGGTGTTCATGACGGTTGGTGAATCGCACATTCCCATAGGCGTGATGCTCTCTGGCTCCGGAGTCGACCACATGTTGTTGGGAAGCATGGCAGGCATGTCATGCTCGAAGCCGAGTCCGACAGCCATGGAACCATCGTCAGACCAGCTTGGTGTGCTCATGTACTGGTCAAAAGGATCGGCGATGGCAATGGGGTCATTGAAGGCAAATGGCTCCGGAGTGGAGGGCGTCATAGCGCGGCTGGAGGTGATGTAGCTGTTCTGGTCCATGGAGCGAGAGAAACCTCCCATGTTAGGCTCAGGGCTGCTTGAGTACGAGTACTCGTCGATGATCTGAGGAGTGTAAGAGGTGGGCAGTGGTGTGAGCATGTTGGGGAAGTTGTTGAAGTTTGCTGGGTACTGGCTGAGTTTGGCGGCGGTGTGGAAGTCCATCTGTGAAACTGTTCGCATGATCTGTGGCCGTCCCGAGGATGGAATGCTGCGCGGCGAAGTACCCATGGTAGGAATGGAGCTGGTGGTGGGGAACCTCTTGGGCGAGACGAGGTGCTTGGTGGGTTTCCTGTAGCTGTTGTCCGATGTGCGGCGAGTTGATCGAGGCTCGCACTGGAGACCCTTTGCTGTGCAGCGAGAGCAGGAAGGAACGGCCTTGTCACACTTGGTCTTTGCCTTTGCGCAGATAGTGCAGGCAATTGCTCGTCGTTGAGACATCCTTTGGTAGGGGTTGTGAGGTTTGTGTGGTTGGTATGGCGAGGTCTGAGCAGATGGGTTGGGGGAGGACAGCTTGGGTGCCTCGACTTGTGTGGGTTGGTTCATGGTGACAGTGTGTGTTATGTAGTAGGTCAAGGTAGTGGGGTGATGTCGGAGAGTGAAGTAGGATTGTCACGGAAGTTGTACTGGGTGAAGATGTGCAGAGGGGGGAGCTCGAGGGATATAAAATAGTAACGGGAGTGTTTTGGCAGATGGCACTAGCGCGGGAGGGGTGTGTGCTCTTGGTGGCTGAACCGAGAACTGGAGCACTTACGTGGGATAGTACTCGATCACAGACTGCTGGTCGAGCTCGGGAACCTCGCATGAGGGGCCATCAACGGCTGCCCAGTGCAGGATTCAGGTCGGGCATAAGCCAATGAGCGTGCAGCCAAGGTTACTTTCCCACCAAGTGGCCGACCTCCTTCCAAGATAGTTCGGCGAAGTGCTATGGGTCTGTCAATCCTGCCAGCGAGCGGTCCCAAGCGCCTCGTGCTGGGGTCCCTGTCTCGAGGGTTGCTGGGATCCGCAGAGCAGGGAGCTAAAGGTGCAGTTGAGCGCAGCAGTGCCTTGCCTGTTTCAGTTCAAGGTCGAGCTGCAGGGGCATGTCCTGCAGGCTGACGACCGGCATCGCACGTCCCCCGTCGATGATCTGACCGTCGCGATGACGATGAACTCGAATCTCAACCGAGTTGTGGCTTGGGCCCTCCGGACGTCGATGCGTAGCTTGTAACAGCCATCTTTGCACGATGCCTGATTGATCCGGCGACTGCGGGCGGAGGATTAGTCTGGGCCAGCGAATGCTTAGAGATGCTGTGAATAGAGTGCGGAGCCTCATGGCTAGTCAGTGTCGTGTGGGACGGCATTGTAAAGAGTGACAGCCACAGACACTGGGGATCCTAGCGGCGGGCGACGGCGCATCGTGGAGACTCGAGAGGGACTGCCTGCCTGTCACGCTCTGGGCTCGCCACGGACGGCCGCTCTCGAGCAGGCGGATGTACGAGGATAGGCACAAGCGCAAGACCTGCAGGTGTCTAATTTGCTTGGACGCTTTGGCGGGGAGGGCGCATGGGTGGTGTCGCCAGCAGTTGTTTTTGGCGGGCCGCTAGGCTGGCCTGCCAGGGGTGGGGGTGCCGCCGCAGCCTCGTCCAGCGCAGTGCACTCTGCACAGTGGACTATGCGTGCGAAAAAGGCCTATACGCGAAGGCCGTTGCGGACATTCGCCCATGGCCGACGCTGGACTGCTGAGCTAATGGCGTAGACAGAGCAGAGCGACGTGCGGCTCTGCGCTGCGGACTTGCCAAGGGCTAATTAGCTCCGGGAGAGCGCAAAGCATGACCTTCGGGCCAGAACAGGTAATCCCATAGGCGCACAAACGCGCACTCTGCCCAATCATGCCCCGTGGAAATCCTCACTAAACGTCGCACAAGCCTCTTTTGGGTAGGCCGCCCGCCCCATAAGGAAGTATTAACGTCCTGTGTGGCTGCTTTGGTCTTGAAACACACCCGACGGTGAGCGTACAGGCCTCTTGCTTCAGTGTACCCCAACAGGTATTGCCGAATGCTTCTAGAAACCCGTGACTACGCTGAACAGCCTCCTCATAGTACAGGCTCTTGAACAGTGTCGTCCGTACTCCGTCGACACTAAAGGAGCACTGAACTTGCTAAGGGCACGCCGGTACGCCGATGGGGAGATGCACTGACGCATTCTGGACTGGGTCTCCCAGAAGGGGGCCTACCACGAAAAACGAAGAACAGCTGCAGATTGCTTAGGCATCCTGCGTCGAGATTGATCAGAATGTCACCCTTCTTGGTCGCTCGAGACAAGTCCAGTGCAATGACAGCCGACCGCTCAGGAGAAAAAACCGCCGACTTCCAGATGATTTCGGTGCCACCGAGTTGACTAGCTCACGTTTGAGTTGGACCATGATCACCATCGTGCTCGTCTGGGAGTACCCTCGATGGATGCGAGGGATGGTACGGTCCAGCGTACACGGTCCAACATACGCTGGAGTGTGCACACCTCAAAGAAACTTCCCTATCCAATCTCAACATCTTCATCCTTCGGTTGGCCTTACATCGTCGGCCCGTGATCGAGGCGCTGCGGAAATAAACACGCAAACGCCTTACTACCCTATCATCTCAGAGAGCACTGCACATGGCATGCTTCGATGGACCCTCGGCTACACGGACGGGGGAACTGTTCGCACGACTGTACAACCGTGCGAACGGACTTGATTCTGCAATGTTCACAATACGATTTGGGATGTAACCGTTTAGGCTTGCTGTCAAAACAGGCGGGTGGTTCCTTGGGGGCCACTATAACCTTTTCGCCTCCCTTATGAGCTTCCGAGATAGCTATCGCGCGATGTGAGGCCTGAAGCTGCAATTGCGGCTCGTGATTAACTTTCAACATGGCTCTCATATTGCTTCCAGGGCCGTGCCTCGGTGAAGCCGTAATCGAAAGAACCCACTTCTTGAGCGACTGTGTGCATTCAACTTGAACAGCATCAGAATGCGTCGGCTAGGGCTTAGGGCAGTAGCCACTTGGACCAGGTGGTAGTGTACCTGCAGGGCCAAGCGTTTCCTGAAGCGGCAGGCTTCGTTTCAGGTCGTCTTGCCACACTGCACTGTGGTTTAGAGTTGTCCGGAGTCGAGGTATGGTGGGGTTGGGGCTGAGTCGACGCTATGGCGGCCATGGCTTGCTGCAGGTACGAGTTAGCAGCTAGTATCTGCAAAGCACTCGAGCTCATCTCCGTCGAGTATCTCGACTTGACATTGTGGAGTGATGACAGGGGCAGTCGCGAGAGAGATCAGCATAGCCTCTGTACATCATGCAGTTATTCATAGACCAGATGCTTGCTTCGGTAATGAGATCTGCAGTCACGTCGATCATGATGGATACGCTAAGTAGCATATTCCCAATCAGTCCCGTGATCTTTAGAATGTCCTTGTGTGTGTTTTAGTGGATTTGTGGTAGTGATTGTGGTGAAGGCGACGCGGTCGAGGCAGTTCAGTGCTGTCGTGAACATCGCGTCCTCGGCCCCGGAACAATCCAGCAACCGTTAGCGCCCCATGCAGCGAATTTGCTATTGTTGGCCGGTCGCGTGTGCTCACCGCGTCATCATTCAATTTCAGTTTCTCCACTGCGTCGCTCAAGTCTGGTACCGCCCGGTAGCTGTCGCATTGATTTGATATTGGGAGTGCAAAGCCAGAAATATGAGTGTGAGCGAGGAGCGCGTCTTCGACCTGTCGCAGTACCTGGTACAGCGCAAGGAATCCTCGGATGTGACCGCACCAGATTTACTCATCCTTAACCAGCCAATCAGTGACTTTGCTGTTTTTGTACGACTCTGGGCCCAGTCGAAGTACCGGTTATGCGCGGACGGCGGCGCAAATCACCTCTATGATATGTTTAGTGGTGAGCTGGAGGCTCGCAGAACAGATTATGTGGGTGGACCGTTGTTTCGAAGAGGCACAATGTTGACCGGAACCAGATCCCAGATTCGATCCACGGGGACCTCGATTCAGTGCGCGATGATGTACGCTCATTCTATGCCCATCACGGCACTCAAGTAACCCAGCTTGTCGATGATTATAGCACGGATTTTGCAAAAGCCATGCAGAAGATCACAGCTAATAACTCGTCCGCATCATCGCGCGAGGTACTTGTGCTGGGAACTTTGGCTGGAAGAGTTGACCATGCCTTTGGAATGTTGCACGACATGATTCGTGAAGAAACTACAGATCCCCGCTTGCGATTATGGCTGTATTCCGAAACAAATGTATCGTTTATTCTAAGAAATCCCCACAACATCATCAAGGGTGCGCTTTCAAACCAAAATTTTACTGAGAATGTTGGCATCCTACCCGTCTATGGACCTGCCACGATCAGTACGGCTGGGCTAGAATGGGACGTTCGAGACTGGGCAACACGATTAGGAACCCAAGTCAGTACCAGCAATCACGTGAAGGCGGATGAGATTCACATTCGAACGAACGCTCCCGTCCTCTTTACCATTGAAAGGGCCGCTTCGAGTACGGACAGTCATGCGACGCCAGCTCAATAACCTCCGAGTGTTCCTACGGCTCAAAGATCGCCAAAGTACCCAAAACGAACGACCCACTGCGCCATGTATGTTAATGCGTCTATTTCCCGACGTTCTATCCTTCCATATTGAAGGTTTGCTAACCAAACGACCAGGGCACCACGTTTCGTTTCCCCAGCAAGGCATACTCGAAGACGTGCCGCGACGTACCGCTTCCCGCGCGCATAGAACGCATAACGATCGCCTAAATTTAAATTTACGAACGGCAAGCCGCCAGACCGACCCTTGAAAGCAACGGACCCCAGAGTTGTCGAATCGTGGGGTTTTCATTATGCGGGTCACGCCTCTGTTACAGATCCTCAGGCCGCGGGACACAGCCACCCTCTATAAGGACCACCTCATTTTGCGGCGACATTCTATTGCGATAACTACCAAAAATAAAACGACATTGCGATGCAACGCTGCAATATTCAATTGGCTAGGTTTAATGTTATTTGGCAATAGTACAATTCACGTCGCGTGACTGCTATGCACCAGCCCGCGTGCGCAAGATGAAGCTCCCGCTCTGCTAGCTGCGTTGCATCCGTCAATCTGATCATCGCATCCTACATCAGTTCTCAAGTTTGCAGGCCTTTGCGCGGGTAAATCTCCTCAGATTGTCGCTCCATCTTCTGTTCTGTTGCAGCCCACCTCGAATGAAGCAAATCAACGATACACTGCAAGCTTTTTTAAAAACAAACTTCCCTCTATCCGGCAATATCATGAAATGTATAGAGTATGTTTCGCGCAGCTGTAGCACTTGAGCTGTGCGGTCGGTGACACACGGGACTGAGAGACGACCCTTCCATACTCTACGTTCAATACGTTCAATACGTTCAATGCGTTCCACGGTACGGCCTAGAGGCCAACGAACCACGACGTCTCTCTTGGCTGTCATCCACTTCTGGCCTTCATGATTATTTTAGCAGCGCTAGCTCCCGGTTTTGTACCATAAAGCGCATCATCGCAATGGCGAAGCTCCCATTGACGGCTACAGTGTCCGTTGAGGAGCTGGGTCCAAAGCTAACCAATTACCCAGCTACCGTAGGTGAACTGCTGTTGCTCAGCGAGCTTTATGAGTTTGGGGATTGGTGATAATGAGGCTTCGATGCCTCACCAACATTTCGAACAGCGCTCCTTCATATCCCCCCAAAGCCTAAAGCCTGGCTTCCTGCTGATAACATTGTAGCGAATTGAGACGACGCATGGAGTATGACCACAGCGGAACAGCACAGCACACTCAGACAACACTGTCTAGGTCGGCCAGCGTACCTACGATGGTGCAAAACCAGTCAAACCTGCCCGTGCAAGCTAGACGGTCGTCGTCGGCTTCGTTTGCAGAGCGAGCCCCAGCTACACTTAACGGAGAAGAGGCTCGAGCCTGGCAGGGATCCATGAGCGTTATGGACGACCGTCCAAGAAGTCTCCATGAACAGGGCAAAATGTCGTCCTTTGACAGCCAGATCCAGCGCACAAGTACTCCACCACCGGATGAAGTTCTGCAATCGCGGATCGATTGCGCCCAGACTGGCTCCGACACCGCGGATAATTCCAGAGGCAGTAGCGAGTGCAAGACAGCATCTAACCCTGGCGCAAAAGCCGGACCTTCATTGTCTGCTTCCCAGCACACGCCTGACAGCCCGGTACGTCGAAGGCCGCAATCGAGGGCACAGGTACAGTCAGCGCTTGGACGCGCAGCACAGGCAAGCACCGATCTTCAGCGGTTTGGCAGTTCATTGACAGTTCACGATCTTGGTACGGATTATTCACGATACTATGATCCTTTCACAGACAGTTGGAAGAACTCCTTTGCCGGGACATACTCACGCCCCTCCAGCCGCCTATCACGGTCCAACGCACACGCAACTGCGACCGCCACTGGTTCAACAAATACCTTTCTAACGCCTTCGGCCTCAACTACAAATCTAGTCGGGAACATACACGTTGAAGAGAAAGTGTTCTTGATAGACGATCGCCTCGGTGCGCCATACGAGGAGAAAGGCGGTTTAGAGTGGCCGCTTTGGGGAGACGAGGCAGAAGACGACGATGCGATGCACCTGCCGCACCCCGACGATGATAAGCTGTTCAAGATACACTGGAAGGAACGGTTTTCACGAAAACACATTATACCTACAACGGGCGTCATTCTCATGATGGTCGGGCTGTTCATTATCTTCATTGCTCTTCCTGTCCTGGCATACACGGGCGTCTTACATTACCTAGCAGGATACGAAACGCCTTTAGACAATTACCCGCGGAAAGAGGACTGGGCTTGGGTCAATGACATAGCGTATCCGCTATTTCAACACATCCGGAGTGGCCTCCTCGACCCTGATACTCCTGCCCATGCTATGCGAAAGATGGGGGAATTTGGTGATGAGTACGAGCTTGTGTTCAGTGATGAATTCAACAGCAACAACCGCACCTTTTACGATGGAGATGACCCATACTTCTTTGCTCCGGACGTTTGGTATGGTGCGACCCAGGATCTGGAATGGTACGATCCTGACGCGGTCACAACTTGGGACGGCGTTCTAGAATTGCGATTGGACCGGTTCAGGAACCATGGACTAGAATTCCGTTCCGGCATGCTGAATAGTTGGAACCACCTCTGCTTCAAAGGGGGCATCTTCGAAGTTTCAATGTCGCTGCCTGGACCGGCAGGTGTCCACGGCCTCTGGCCCGGTGTTTGGACGCTGGGCAACCTGGGACGGCCGGGATACATGTCAACCACAGACGGGACTTGGCCGTACACTTATCAAGCTTGTGACGTGGGTATAACACCCAATCAGTCGAGTCTAGATGGACTCTCATGGCTTCCTGGCCAGAGATTGCCCTCATGCACATGTCCAAGTGAAGATCACCCTACACCAGGCACTGGTCGCGGGGCACCTGAAATTGACGTCGCGGAGATAAGCGTGAGCTACAACGAAGGGAAGCTGCCCGTTGCCACTCAAAGCTACCAAGTCGCGCCTTTCGATATATGGTACTATCCCAACTATGAATTTACTGCGTTTCCCGACCAGCGCTTAAGCTACACCAACACCTATACGGGCGGTCCTTTCCAGCAAGCTATCTCTGCAACCACCAATCTGAATCATGACTGGTATGATGGCAAAGCATACCAACGCTTCTCATTCGAATACGTTCCTGGCGATAAAGAAGGATCGCATATCACCTGGAAGGTGGGAGGGCAAACCATGTTCACGATAGACGGCCGTGCCCTCGGTCCCAATGGCAACATCCAAGCGCGTCAAATCTCGCAGGAGCCAATGTCCTTGGTCTTGAACCTCGGCATTAGCAACTCATGGACGTGGGTCAACTGGGAAGAGCTAATCTTTCCAACGGTACTGCGAGTAGACTATGTGCGCTGGTACCAGAAAAAAGGCGAGAACTTGGTGACGTGCGATCCACCTGGGTTCGAGACCACGAAGTACATTAAAGAGCATATTCACGCATATACTAATCCGAACTTCACGGTGAGTTTCCTCGATTCGATACATTGACAGCAGCATGTGATCTGATAATGTGTAGAAATGGGACCAGACCGGTTATAGTTGGCCGAAGCACAAGTTGAATAGCGACTGCTAGAGCTTCACAACTCCATCGCCCTCTCCGTTCACGCAATAGCCGATACTGATGTGTACCTGACTGCAGCTTTTTGCGAATAGACTACTTGTTTAATCACGTCGCGATTAAGAGATTGGGACGCTTGCACTTTACCATGGCAGCATCTCCTTTCTGTGCATATGCTAGCTTGCATCATTTATGCTCAATCGATCTTACTTAACAATCTGCATACGTACTCACGTTGACACCGCCGTCTGTACGACTGAGACATATGCCTCTTTCGCAACCCTAGCCCCAGTCGCACTTTCTTGCCATCCCCAATCTCCCCACCATCTCCCGACCTGCTCGCCTTCTTTTGCCCCCATTTCCCCTCTTACTCACATCTCCCTCATCCTCATGCGCATCAGCACTCCATCGCTTTCCCACCACACGCGGTGTCCCATCTCATCTCCGCAACACGGACTGTCGGTCTCACCCACAAACCTCACTTGCACTACCTCACCTATCCTCCTCCTCCATCGCCGAGCCTGCCAGGGAGCATATCCCTGCGCATACCATTCCCACAACGGTCGCTATTTTCGGAGCCCGGGTGATTAGTACTAAGTGGGGCGGGGGGCTGCGCACCCGCGAAGCACTGGGCATGATGTCAGCACGGGACATGCGAGGTACCCGCGGCCCCCATTGTTTTGAGGTCAAGGGTCCGATTGGGCGTTGTTTTCGGGCGTTGCTTATTTTTGGTTGGTGGGCACATTGTCTGCATTGGGTAAAAGGGAAAAGGAAGATCATAATATCTTTTAATTGTGCATACCTTAGCCAAGCCGCTGGTTTGCTTCATCCTGTACACTGCAGTACTAGGTGGAGGCTGTGTAACACCTTGTTTGTATCTCTGGGATGCTTGGATGATTTATTATGTCGTTGGTACTTGATTGCTCAGGGTCTGTTGTTGGCGTCGCAGGTAGATGTTTCGGTGTGCAAGCACTGCCCGTCGAAGGGAAGCCGCAACATCCCCGCACAATCGTCTCCAGCAGTGTACGACCACTCGTCTTTGTCTGTAAGGACTAGTCCGTGTTCCGATTCGCAATTGTAGCATTAGTTATTATGTTGCTATTGAGATCTTGGCCACGGTTGGCTTTGTCTCCACCGTGTGTTACTTGCTTTGTTGTTCTCAAAACGGGAAGTTTGTGCCTGCAGCAGGCAGTAGAGCCATTGACCGAAACATCTTTTTGTAATACTTTGGTGTAGTATTGGTTGTTTGACAGCAAACGCCTTACACACAAGCGATTCTTCCTTCAGTAATCATTCAAAACCGATGAGTGACTCAACGGCAAGTTCGCGGGAGGTTTCTAAGTACCATCGCCGTCTCTGCCGTTGTATAATCGTGGTGTCGGCAACTCGCGTTGTGCGAGCGGTTCAGTCACCGATCTACAGCCCAGTGCTCGAGACCACAATAGAACGTCAAAGAAACTCGATGTCTTACCCTGTCAGATCAACTCACCATCGTAATTTGAGAATCCCTATATCTGAGTCGATGTCCGCTTCCCGCATGATATGCAGTATATCAATTTTCCGGCTTGGTCGTCTCCTGACCCCCTCGCTTTCAAGATGGCGAGAAATAAGCAGCCTAAGACATGCTGTCTGCACAGAAACGTAACCTCTCCTTGATATCTTACTCTGCGTGAGATCTCGCATGCACCCTGGTGGACTACTATAATCTTCCACACCAACGACAGCTTCAGAACAAGGAGCTCAACAACAATTAGAGCTTCCCTTAAGCGGACCCGGCACGCCCTCGATCCATGCCCAGATGGATGGAACCTCTTCTAACAACTAGTTTCGTACCAGATCAATATATAAAGAAGTCACATTAACATAGCATCGGCAAGGTGGACGATGTTACTGGGGAGCCAGGATCTCAGAATTATGCACTCGGATCTGAAAGACTTTCACCATGAACAATACATTATTGAGCCTTTCAACACTTTCAAAGTAGTAGCTTTGTGTATTCACAACACCCTCCCTCTGTTCAGCTTATATACGACCACCTTAGTGCTTTCGTTGCTAAGAAACCAAGTACAACTGAGTTGTAAACACCTCAACTACAAAGATATCGAATACATCATATCCATACCAAAAAAAAAAAAGCGTAGAACCAAAAAATGACGAGCTCCCAAACCATAACTTTTCCGGAAACCATCGCTGGGGTTCGTGCTTTCCTTCGCACGTTCCCTACCCAGACCGCAAAGCTTCGTTATATTCTTGGTCTCGACATTGCTCAGAACGCCCCGATGTTGGCACGATCAATTGTAGTGAATTGCATCGACACCGAACACTACGAATGGGATTCATCTAAGCTAACCGAGATTGGTATCAATACATTCGCATCTGGGGACCTCCGCGGACATATTGCCGACCCTGGTCCCAACGGGGAGAACCTCCTGCAGCAAATTTACTACTACCACTTTCGTATGTTGCCTAACGCGCACTGCATCAACAAGCGGTTCTGCCCAGGCGATCCAGAGATGAACCGTTTTGGAAACACTCGGTTCGCTACCTATGTTGAAGGTAAGGCCATGCTGAAGGAGTGCTTCTACTGGGACGTGACTGCGGGTAAGCCTCAAGATGGTAAGTGCCCGACAGTTGTTATTGGTCATGCTCTACGCAACGACACGGATGGTCTGTCTCGAACCATCGATTTCGTGCCTCACACTGCGGACACTGTAGTCGCTGTGATCGACACGCAGCAGATGGCCCGCGAAATGGAAATCCACAATCCGGCCGGCTCACGGCACGATATCAGCCTCCATGATCTGAGCACCCACTTCGATATCCCGTATCGGGATCCTCATACGGCTGGGAACGATGCGGCGTACACAACGATCTCTAGCATTTACATGGCGCTGTATGGGCGTGACAAGCCGACCTTTGCAAAGTCGGTTCTCCAAGTGTTTGACGACGTGGAGAAGTCTAGTCGATTGTATTCGGTAAGTCAACATGGCATTCCACGATACTGCACTCGCTGCCATTCACCAAGCCATTTCGTGAGTGGCTGCCATGCACGTCTTCCGCCTTGTGAGAAGTGCCAGGCTCGACGTGAGCCTGATAGAAACGGTAAGCTTCCCCATGTGCATTGGTTCACCAAGGGTCGGAAGGCGCATCATCCCGAAGACTGCACTTGGGGCTCTTCTTAAGGTTTCTTCGTGCACGCTTTTCAATCAGTATGTATCTAAACGTCCTCGCCTCTACTAATATGGCGGCGGTCTTTTACTTTTTCCTATACTAGCTCCATTAGATCACTCATAAACATCTTGTTTTCTCAATCCTTTACTGCACAACCGTGTTTCTTAGTGATTTCAGATCTCTATCTACACGACAGAAAACAGACCACTCTCGGCTCGCTGTCGATATACTAACACAATGCATCTTTCCCTTCTTCTTTTGGCTTTTTGATCATATGCTGCCAGGCAACGTTCATGGAAGTAGCTTTAGTGTGATTTGTTTGTGTTCTGTCAAGTGGTGATGCCTAGGATGGAACCATGGCACACGCTATAGCTGCTTGATAGCACGGAGCGCAGTTTCACTCTCCATCGCCCACGTCACTTCCATCCTCACCTTCCATACCCTTGTCCACATATCAGCCGATCATGCTTCTCCTTTTTCCTTCTTCTACATTGAAATTTAAAAACATGTGATCACATCCTGACAAGAAAGCTTCCTAGGGTGGCGAAGACATAATTCTATATCTGTGACCCGTACAGGGCTTCGCTGGGTCCCTGTAGTAGCCTTGTAGGAGCGATTCAATCAGTACACCCTTCTAAGCGTTATTCAAGCTAATGGATCTTTAGGCAAGGCTTATAAGACTCGTGAATAAGGCTTACGAGACAGTCAGAATGTAACATTTCTTATCCCCCATGCTTCTCTCAATTGAGGCTGTATAGAAAATTGTATATCCCGCCACTGACCCTCGCTTATAAGTTTTGTGAATTGAGATTTTGATACCAACCGACATACAAAACATAATTGTATATTCCCTAGCTTCATTGTACAGTTATGCGATTGCAACTTTCACAGAGCTTCCGCCACAGCTCATCAAAGACTGGTATTCCCCGGACTAGGCAGAGTATGGCGATACTACAGGTCGGCTCAAGGATTGGTTCTTGAGACAGTTTCATGCACACACGGTGTCGATCAGCGAACGCGCGACTGGGATGATTCTTCGTTCAAGTTTGCGCTACGTACTCATTTGGGCTGTTGTGAGTTCTTGTCTACCATTATGTGGGTTCCAGATTCAACTGGTTCAGTTCTTATTGATTCTACTGATATCTAAGGGTCCGCCACGGAAAGTTATAGCTACCAGGTTGCTATCCCTTCGCATGTAAAGACCACATGTCCGAAAACAGAACTCCAGCTGACAGGAACATCGACATATAATTTTCAAAGCGCTGTTGCCAAGTCGGTCAAAGCCCTCACCACCTGATCGTGGTACGCTTTCTGTAACTCGACTTCTACCTGTACCGCGCTTTCGTCGCTATTTGCATCAAAACCAAACGCCTCGAGCCCACCCAAACAAGTCCAAATGACGCTCGTGAACTTGGTACCACAGGAAAACTGTACTTGCGCACGTAGGTTAGGCTCCACAAAAAGTCTCGTCCTCACCCTGAAGATTACACTAGGCTTTACTCTTTCCAGACTTTCTATGCCCATAATATCTTCTATCGAGCGCCACATGGCTATTTCAAGTAGTATGATCCCAAGGCTATAGATATCATAGGATCTTTTGTAACGATAACGTGGCGAAGAGCTTTCGCGCATGCCTGACCCTTGCACCCTCGGGTGACGATAGATGTCTTGGGATGCGCTTTCAGGTGGCTTTTCCGTCATGTCATCGTTCATTGCTGGGCGGGAATATTCGAATCCAGAAATATAGGGAAGTGACCACTCATGCCCAGCAAGCGCACTCTCATTTGCTTCGTCTTTGTCCGTGCCCTCCGGCGACAAATAGAGGATGTTGTGACTTCGTAGCCCTTTGTGCAGCCAGTTGACTGCATGAAGTCGCCCAACGTCTTCGGCAATTGATCTGGCTAGTTCGATTCTTGTTCCCAGTGGAGGGGGTTGCACACTGGGGCTGTGGAGTAGATCTAAGAGGGAAACCAGCCGTTGTGGTGAGCCGTTCCTTTCGGGACGCTCAAATACCAGGCCGTAGCGGCAGTGGTCCTCTCCAGTTTCGGGATCTACATCATGGAAGAGTCCAAGGCAGTGCGGCACACGCAAATTCTTCGGTCGTTGACGATCATTCAGCAGTGATGCAAGCGCAAGGACACGCTCATAGATCCGTGGGTCTTCGCCTCCGTAAGGTGAAGGTTCGTAGCTTTTCCACTCTATCCAAACAGGCTGCGCTTGTCCCTTAGCCGGGTGATAGATCGCATCGTCGCGGTGGGCCTCGTAAGACTCAAAATCATCATTTCCGTGATCGAAAATAATCGCTTTCCGGTCTAAAGTGAGGCTTGGAGCAGCATTTGGGACTGCAAATCGTGTGTCAAATTCTGCCGTAGTCGGTAACGGTTTGGTGTTGTCAACACCAGGACCGCCCAATGTTGTGGCTGGTTGCAAAGCTCTCGATTTGTCTGAACCAGAGTAGATACTGGACAAAGAGCGTCCGACCTTGCCCTCATCATCCTCAGGCTTCTTCGCGCTATTCATTGCTTTGAGTCGTGCGTACTGGGCCAAACTATGTCTAGCTGACATGGCGGCTCCGGTCTCGTATATCCCGGTCACGTCGTCTGGCAAAGGCCAATCTTGCTGAGGGTTGACTGGAATAGCGGAAGGCCAAATTGCTGTGGATAATGCGACTAAATCATCGAACTCATTATAGAGTTGCAGCATCTGAGCATTTGCCTCCTCCTCTTTCAGACGAAGGTCGCATCTGCTGGTTTCAGACAACAGAACAATGAGGTCGTCGTTCTTTGTAATTAGGTTCCGTACTAGGCTGTTCAGCTCTTCAATAGTGAGATTGGGCGGCGCATCGAATCTTCTAGTTGCTAATTCTTCTACTTTGCCCACTGGGGGGATAGATAATGCCACGGAAAGTGCCGAGCTTGGAAGTTTCGGATCTACCTCCGGCCGCGAGTGCGTCAGATTTAAAGTACTGCTCTGAACGGTATTTTTCCAACTATTTTCCAAAAGAGTCTGTTGTTGGAGAAGAACGTTGAGAATAGCATGGTGATTGTCTAGAAGATCGTTGGACAACTGACGGCTTCCAGATAGACCGACGATCGAACTCCAGTGAACTAGTCTCAAGTATTCCATCTCGAATCGAATGATAGACACTTCGCTCCCTTCTGGTAGAGATGGGGCTGAACGTAGGCACTTGGATATCGAATGAAAGGCTATGCAGATAAGTTGACTACAAAACATTGTCTAAGGGATGATCTCACCCCTAATGCAGCTTTCAAAAAGCTTAGTAGTGTATACCACGTGCACATGTATTGTGCGGTAGCTTCGATAATCCGATAAGCCTTTGACCGATTCCCGTGAAGCCAATGCCGGATTAGGTTTGGGCATTTGACCCTGCCACTCCAAATCATCGTCCCATCGCTCGTCTGCGATTTTTGTTAGTTGAGGTTTGGTATTGATACATAAAGGGCGCATGCCGTTATCTTCATAATCTGTCTTCTCGTTCTCACTGTCGTCTTCATCAACTCCTTCGGCCGTTATCAGATTTCTGATCCGTAAACCCGAAAGGCATATATCACAGAAGAGGGCCTTCCTCAACTGGGCTTTCCCTTTCGTCTGAAATGAGATTTGGTCAATCGTCTGCTCGATGTAAGGCCGGTCAAGAGCGTTACGCTGAATCATGGCTGAGCACCATTCTAAAGCAAGACGCAATGGCTCCTCCGCATCCTGAGATAGTCGAGCTACCCAAGCACTCATTTCCTCTTGGCTTTCGTAGTAGTTTGTATCACCACCGAAGAACTCATCTAAGTCATCAACGCTTTTTCCTGTTAATACGGTTATGATCTCTAGGTAGATACAGCCTAGCGAGTAGACGTCAGATCTCCTTCCTCGTGGCGAATTTCGAGCCACTTCCGGAGCGCAGTATTTGCGCGTTTTATGGGTGACGCCATCTGTAATACTGTTGTTCCGCGAGCTGAAGTCGAAAGATATCCCAAAATCGGTAACAACAATTTTGGTAATACCATCGCGTTGATAAAGAAGGACATTCTGGGGCTTGATGTCTTTGTGTCTAACTGTTCATTACTCAGTAAAATTCAAAGTCACAGTAAACGCATATACTTACTATTGTGTTGATGCATGAACCCAAGAGCGGAGGCCAGACAGCCAAGACTCTGCATCAGAACACCATTTCTATTACCAAGCTCATAGTCATCCAAGGTGAGATATTCCTGGAGGTTGCAGTCCGCTACGGGCGAGAGCAACAGGTTGAGGCTTTGCTCCGTTTCGTATGAATAGAGATACTGAATGATGTGTTGGTGCCCACTTAGCTTTTTTAAGCTTGCAATTTCCGTTTCGAAACTTTCTTTCAGCCTTTTCGCAAGTGCTTTCTTCAGAGTGAATCTCTTTCGAGCTAGCTGAGCACCTGTCACAACATTTTCAATACAAACCACTTGTGCCCAACCCCCGTGCCCTAGGCTCTTGATTGTCCGAACTGGAATCACTTGCTTTTCTCTGTAGACATTCGCCTTGTCGATAGAGAAGTCTCTTGTGATGGCGCGATTTTGCTCAAGCTCGAGCCTTGCTGCATGATCCAGTCCCACAAGCCGTTCCGCTGTATCCAACCGTAAAGGGAGCGCCCCGTCTGTCTTCTCCGCTTGCATGAAAGTGGAAAGATATTCTTTGAGGTCAAGGATTTTAAGCAGCATACATATTCTAGGCATGTTCAAGAGTCGTTCACCGATCGCAGCATCAAAGTTAGGGTGCGAAGTCAATAGCCTGTCGAGATACGCCCTCAACTCGGTCGAAACACGCCGAAGTATGACAGCGTCCAAGAATGTTGTCGTTCGCTTCGTTCCCATGTCTGCAATTGGAAGATCTTTTTCCAGTGGCAAGAGATCCCATGGAAAACTTTCGACAATGGTGCGAATAGAAAGTAGCGTTTGATCCTCAACATTTGGATTGCTGAAGTGACCTACAACGGTCGCCATGCCCGGGAGAGTGTCTGTTAAACGCTAGCGTTCGATCGCCGTCGAAGAAGAGACGAAAAAGGGGGGCCTGATGAAGCGACACAGTGCGAGAGCATGATGGGAGCTGTAAGAAGTGCGGGGCAGTGCAGGCGGTCGCATCGATACGAGGCTGAACAGGCCAGGCGCATACCGAGACCGCATGCTCAGCCGCACGACATTCGTGGCCCAATCGCGTTCCATGGCTATGCAGAAGATCCCTGGAGCTTACTGCTGACTTACAAAAGAACAAAGTAGCATGCTACTTGACGTTCGCGTTACATCATACTTCAGCCTTCCTCACGACATGGCAGAGCTGGGCCTCGCGGTGTTTACCGCCGTGAAGGAAGTCTATCTGCTCTCTCGTTTTATTGCAAGGACCGCTCGATCAGCAGCAAATCACCGCAAAGAGCGGGATGAGCTCGATGCCGAGTTTGAATTCGAGCAGCTTTACATCCGTAGTTTTGGTCAACTCTATGTCTATAATGAGGGTATGCTTACCCCCCAGGAAGGACTTAACCGCGCTTGGATGAAGAAGATAGGAGACATACTCGAGAGTCTGCGACTAACCTGCGGCGATTACGCGAAACTTGCCTCTGAGCACGACAAGGAGTATCGAGCATTAAGTCCATTCTTCAATCCACCGGATCCTTCTGCTCATATAGTGATGTTCGACTTGCCATTTGAAACTTCGAATGACCAAGTCGACGTTGGCCATTCACAGGTGTCTCAACGAAAACTGCTGGGAGTATCACATGATGCGGGACGAGATCCGAACCAGCACTCCAATGTGGTTACCACAGCAACAAATCTGTTTCCCGACCTGGATTGGCGTTGGGCCCTCTCTGATAAAAGGAAGTTGAAAAAGATCTTGGGGAAATTTCAGGAAGCAACTCGCAAGTTGAAGGATTTGCTCCAGCTCGCGATTGCAACAAATCCTCAGTACTTGATTGGGCACTCTAGAGATGTTCAGAAAGGATCGAAAGCCCACGGCGAGGACAATCTACAAGTGCTAGGCTTGCAGCCGCATATAAAAATGCGTCTATCCGAGAAAGATGAGAATGTTGGTGTAGGATTGCAGATAAGAGACGGAACGCTTCTTCTTCCTCCAGGCAATCACGTTCTTGCGATGGGCCGTTACATCGATGGAACGGAAGGAGATAACCATGTCACAGAGAACGTGATCGTGGAGTTCAAAATTCTTGACGAGGATGCTACCGCAACTGATCAAGAGAACATCTTTGGCCTGGCTCGACTGCTGCTGGCCTCCGAACACTCTGATCTCAAAACGTTGCCTTTCCGATGCATCACGAGGTACCGCTCAGACACATGTTACGCGTTTCTGTTCAGATTTCCACCAAAAACTTCGGAAACAACCCCGGTATCATTGTATGACCTCATCGACCCGACGAATGCTCGACGTCACAATCTCTCTCTTCCTCTTCGATTTCATATAGCTCAGAACATTGCAAAATCTTTAGCCGCTTTTCATGCCGACGACTGGGTGCACAAGAGTCTTCGAAGTCGCTCTATAGCGTTCTTCTACGCCGAAAATGGAAGTCTCGACTTTATGACACCCTATTTGACGAGCTTTGAATACTCCCGTTCAACTACCACCAATACGAGCTGGTCTTATGATGATGACACGGAGAAAAACCTCTACCGACATCCTGATCGACAACGACCACCCTCCATTTCGTTCAACAAGCTACACGACCTGTGGTCTTTGGGAGTCGTATTGTTAGAAATTGGGCTTTGGGACACTGCCGAAAGTGTCCAGCGTGACGGGGTGCTCAAACGCGCGCTCTCCATTCCCGTAGATCCCCATGCACTCAAAGACATATATTTGGACCGCGTAAGGCAAGACCTGGAACATAATATGGGTCCTGCGTATGCTCAGGCCGTTAAAACTTGTTTGCTAGGCGACTTCGGCTGCGGGGCGTCGGATGTTGGACTCTCGCTGGCAGTGCATAGTCGTATCATTGAAAGTTTGGACATGGGCAATCTTTCGACATCATTGCCAGGATGATGTCGCCACAAGTAGCCTGATCAAGCTGCATCTCTTGCTGTGATATCAGCTCCTACTATCGGATTCCTAACTCCAAGGGCTCGCAGCTGACTTTGAATGTACCAACCAAATTGCTTCCTCGCTCGCTTCTAATCATCTTATGCCCTTCTCTTCCAATGCAGGTGTTCGCTCTCATCCTACATCTTCACTAACTCACCTCCTTTATCCCCGCCCTAACCCCGTCAGTTTTCCGCATGCCATTGCCCAATATGGCTTTTCCGTCCATCGAACACTGTCGCCAAGGACAGGAAATAGGGACAAATCGGTCTCCGCAGGCCAGGTCCGACATGTCCTGGTTGACGAAGGGAAGTAGAGATGGTAAGTCCGGTTAACGCCGCTCATATGCTCCTTGATGCCACAAGTAATCTTCGGAAAAGCGATTCAAGTCTGGCTGAAGTCGATACCAGTGTCAGTGCCTGGTGTGATGATGTGAACTCGTTCGTCGGGTATAAGAAGGTATCTGCGCTCTGGATACTGGAAAGCCCATCTATCATTCACTCGCTCCGCTGCGACCGATCTTACTGTACCTAATCTTGCTACTGTAAGAACAACATTCATCGACATGTCTTCTCGACTCCCCGCAACTCATCGCGCCCTCGTCCTCACAGACAAATCGACACCTCTCGCCGTCAAAACCATCCCCACGCCCACCCCTATTCACGGCAGCGCCGTAGTCGAGGTCCTCTCCGCAGGCGTTCTGTCCTACCACCGTGAGATTTACAATGGCTCTGAATCGCACGCGCGTTATTCGCTCCCGACACCGTTAGTGACGGGTATGTCAGGTAAGAACTTCCCCGATTTCGAATCGTATTGCTGGACAACTGACTGAACTTCGCTTGGGGCAGCGATCGGCCACATCGTCGCACTGGGTCCTGACGCTACGACATTGCAGCCCGGCCAGCTCGTCTTCGTCGATTGCATGATCCGCGCGCGCGACGACCCAGATACCGCGTTCCTACTTGCTATTCACGACAGCGGTACACCTGGGAGCCAGAAGCTGGCGAGGGATGTATGGCGCGATGGGACGTTCGCCGAGTACGTGCGAGTGCCACTGGAGAACTGTATACCGTTGGATGAGAAGAGGCTCTGTGGTGAGCTGAAGTATTCGGTGACTGATTTGACGTATATGGATTACCTCATGGTGCCGTATGGCGGGCTGAGGGATATCGGACTCGAGCCTGGGGAGACAGTGGTGGTGACTCCTGCGACAGGTGGGTATGGCGGGGCGGCAGTGATGGTTGCGGTGGCGATGGGTGCGAGGGTGATAGCCATGGGCCGGAATGAAGCTGAGTTGGGGCGGCTGAAGAAGGTTGTCTTGAGCGGCTCCCCGAGCGCTAGCATCGAGACATTGAAGATGACGGGCGATGAGATGGTCGACGCGGAAAACCTCAAGGCGTTTGGTACCATTGACGCGGGGATTGACTTCACGCCTCCGCAGGGGACGAGCTCAAGTCATCTAAGGAGCGTCGTCCGTGTCATCCGGAAAGGGGGACGTATCAGCCTGATGGGATTGAACAGCAACCCCATGGTCCCTTGGAGTGTAGTGTCGAGGAACATCTCTTTCAAAGGGAAATTGATGTATGAAAGAGAGGACATGATCCAATTCGTCAAGATGCTGGAGAGAGGCCGGTTTCCTCGCACCGGAGATTTCGTCGAAACCAAGGAGTTCCGGTTGGAAGAGTGGGAAGCGGCCTTGGATATGGCGGCCGAGCATATGGGCATCGGCAAGCGAGTCGTATTTTCTCCTAAGTTGAGGCTGGAATAACACATCTATAGTGTGACCGTGTAGTTTAGGCCCTGAACAGTGTTCGTACGGTCTTCAATCATCAGGGACTGTCGCAGACTCGACTGGGACATCTCTGCTTCCAACAATATCAAGTGACGTCTGTTCTGCCACCTTTTTGACTGGTCCTGATTTCGGTGGTCGTCCTCGTCCTCGTTTTGGCGAAACGGGTCTGGCCATAATTACCCCACTTCCTTCGTCCCCAAAGACATCTCTCACTGCCTTCGAGGGTCTTCCTACTCGTCCTTTCCCTTGCGGTTTTATCACGGAAACCGCCGTGACCTTCACCTTGTTTCTCGAACCACTCTGTTGTCCCTTCACCTTGACCGTCTTAATGCGAGACTTGTAACCATTCTTATTTTTTGAGCCGGGCGGTCTCCCCCTCTTTGGCTTTGTGGGCTTCTCTAACTCCATGTGTGTAATTCCGTGAGCTTGTGCAATAGCAGCCATACGTTTGGCCGTCTCTAGTGCTAGTTCATCCTTGTCAGCGGAGACGGGTGTCCCCAACCATGTGAGCTGGATATCCGTGATAACAGTACGAGATGCACCTTTCTTCCGTAGCTTTGCATACGGGTCACTCAGGAAGCGGCCGTGTGCGTCCCGAGGACGATCCTCGCACCTGTATATCATCTCCACTTCTTTATCCGATTCGTTCATCTCCGGTGGAAGCACAGTGTATCGTGGCGTCACTCCCACTCCCTCCAAACCCCGTTCAGCAGCCGCGCGATTCCAAACGAATTGCGTGATAGTGCCACTCTTGCTAATCTGTAGGAAGGCCAAAGGCCGCGTGCTCAGGTACATTTGCTTTCGCAAGCCTTCGGTGGCTTTCTGATTGGTAATAAGCAGGCCAAGTACATCTTTCCTGCGCCACTCAGGTGGCACGCTTTGGAAAGCGCCTTCCAGTTCCCGAATCTCGTTAGGTGAGCACGTCTTCACCCTCGCCTTGCATTGAACGATGACAGGCATGGGCTCGCGCAAGAATGATAGCATCCAGTGGCCAATCAGATCAATGCCGGCATCATTCTTCTGACCCGTGCGAATGAGCGAGAAGCCAAGACGAAGGAGGGCTTCCGCTGCCGTATATTCGTAGTGCGTGCCAATATAAACCGTTCGGTCGGGGCGAAGTTTCGTGCGCGTCGCATAATCGAGATATGTGGACAGAGAGTTATGATTGACCGATCCTGGCTTTACCAGGAGTTTGGGTATCTCAATAGGGGCTACGTTGGTGGTAGAGGTATGGTGGACGGCGCCGTGCGGAGTCGTTCGGAGGAGACGCGAAAGGGGGATTCGTCGTGTGAGCCATGTTGGGCGGGCAAGAAGACGCATTACGGTTCGCTCGATATTTTACAACAGTACGAAATCATATTTACAAAGCAAAAGAGCGACAAGAACTGAAACGAATCATGAACACCAAATTTGGGAGTGAGGTGGAGGGCGCGACAGTCGCGTAACTTTGCGGCCGATGCCAAGCGAAAGTGACACGCTAGTCAGCCCTACCAGCGGCAGCTACGACCCTTGTTCTTGCCTTAACCTTACCACAGCCATGACTCTTTCTTGAAAGCGTTCGCACTCAATCTTCAAGGAGACCGCAAAAACTTCAAATAATAACCAAGACCCTCCTCTGTCACCATTCACTGAACCGCAACCCGCGACACCCACCACCTTCACAATGGGCGATATACTCACCCAAATCCAAGACGAGCTGGACATGGTACGTTCCAGTCCCATCTCAAGCACTCTTTCCACACACCTGCGCTTACTGACCCTCGCCTCCAGCTTCTCAACCAAATGCAGTCCTCCTTCGCCTACATCCGCAACCGCGCCCCACCCGCCCCAATACCAGGCCAACCTATGCTTTCCTCAATGCAGGAATTCGAAGCCCAAAACATAGCAGCCGCAAACCCCTCCGCTGCGCCGCCCGCACCCCCTCCACTCCCCACCGCTGAAGAATTTCAAAAAGATATAGCCGAATTGAGTAGAGATATGGTGCTCAAGGAGCAGCAGATCGAGGTGCTGATCGCAAGTTTGCCGGGCTTGGATAAGAGTGAGGCGGAACAGGTCGCACGAATGAAGGAGTTAGAAAAAGAACTGGAGGGATTGGAGGGGGAGAGAATGAGGGCGGTTGAGGAGAAGGAGGCTTTGGTGAAGAAAGTGGAGGGGAAGATTGTGAAGGCGGGAAAGATGGGTTCTTGAAGAGGTGGGACAGTAGGTTGGTACGAGGGACCCGATGCCGTAACGAACTTGCTGTGGATCGCGGAGGCAACCCGCTTAAACAATGGTATGCCGTGACCTAACAACCCTTGTACTGGTTTCTGCCTGAGCGGATTATATCTGTACTGGAGTGTGGTCTGCGGGGATCCTGCAACGACCACGCGTGGTCACCGCCGGTCACCGGCATACCATAGACTGGCACCGAGGTGTTTCCAGTATTGCCGACCTACAAGTGTTGCGCACAGCCCTCAAGCTTGCTTTTAGATGGCCGTACTTCCCACGAAGTATATTTCAGCTGCTGCGATACGCGTCTAAACCCACTTCAGAGACAGCGGCCACGCTCCTTACTCTTTCGGCCATTCCGGCTTAGCGCTGGCAATAGTTCAAGTCCCAACATCCATGGATGCAAGGTCCACGAGCGCCTCCTCGCCGAGGGCATAATCAAAATGAAGGAATAATTGGTCGAGGCGAGCACTCTTACCGTTCTTGGCTGCGTTTAAGCCAGTACTTGACTGGTGGACGTTCATCGGTCGTTAAGCGATACTTAAGATCGAGATATGTAGAGTCCTTGCATTCGTCTTCAGATCAGCAGTGAAGACAATTTCAAGGTTTATTTTGGTTCAAGATTGCCCACTACAATGTGAAGAGTAGAGGGTTAACATATTTGTGTATTCCAGAACGTAAATGATATCTAAGGCTACATTGGACTATGACTTTGCCGCATTCCGCCGAAAGCCAGCGCAGTGTGACTCCGGTCCGTCAAGGCCATAACCCTCTAAGCGAGCACCATCATTGCAACAGCTTAATCATTAGCAAATAATCAAGAATCTTGGCATATCTACACTTTCAGGGCTAGCACAGAATTAATGCTGCATCGGAAAGGTGCATACGGTCTCGTTGCGTTGTGGTCAGAGGGTGCAGTGGCCTACATCGGCGCACGGAATGATATCACACAAACATCGGAATCACGTCACCAGAGATCGCAAATCGTCGGAAAGTTGTTGTCCAATTGATCGTCGTCGATCCGGTCATCCGGGACATGGGTAGAATGTGCGCAGGGGAGTTGTTCGCCTGTGGGTCGTCCGGTGGCCTCCGGTTTCCGCAACGTTGAAAGATTGTCCAGTGCATGCCGCCCAGGTTCGATGTCGATGTGCCATTTCGATGCCTCACTCGCCATCACCAATCACGTGCAGCTCGCATCGTGAAGCTTCGATAGCTAGTCTCCTGTGCTGCAATTTGCTGCAACTACTCATAAACGTTCTGTGGGGGTAGTTTGCCCCTGAACAAATTAGCTCTACTTAGAGGTGATGGATATACCTTGTAATTCTGTTTTTGAAAATGCTCGCTGAAAATGCTGGATTGAATGATCGCTGAAATGCGTCGAAAGATCATTTTTGTTTTAGTGGAAGCTGGTGGATCATAGGGTCCACAAGCCGCTGCGTTTCTTGCCTAATGGATAGACCAGAAGTGCTGACATGAACAGACCGACGGTGATGCCGATCGCGATCTGAATCATCTGAGCGGCAACGTTGAAACTGATGGCATTGAGGGTGTTTGAGCTATTCTAATCGTTGTTAGCAGATTATCGAGGGTTGCGATAAGGCGCTGGGAAAACTTACCGGATCAGTTTCACCGCCTCGAATGAGGGAACCAGCAGTCTGTAACGCAGTCGTGATAGCTCCGCTCGCAGCAAGAGAGCCTGGGACTTGGACATAGACAGCGGGTAGAAGGACCGCTGCTGCCACACCATGACGTAAGCGGCTATACAGATTCGCTAGCACTCCCACTGCAAATGCTCCAAAGGTGTAAGCAATAGGCGCGGAGGAGCTGAACTTCATGTTGGCATAGAAGTTGACGATGTAGCCAGAGAAAGCGATAGCGATCATGACCGGCATTTGCGTGTATTTAGCTTGGACGGTGTGGCAGGCGAAAAGCACATAGAGAGGAACCAACAAGAAGTTCCAATATGAGTTCAGTGGTGCCTGGCAGGTCGTGGCGTTGGTGGCATTGCTGTCCATTGCACCGTAAAGGGCGGTACCAACGGTGATTCCGTAGCCAAGAAAGAGTGAGTAGATGATAGCGTAGATTAGTCGGATTGAACCTGGAACTATGGCGCGTGACTGTAGCTCGAGCGAAGAGCTTAGAACAAGCTATGTCTGGTTAGCGGACTGCATGATGCACACTCATATGGGAATCACTTACCCAACCTGGAAGAATCATCGCAATCGAACTCTGCGTCAGAGCAGAGAAACAGAACAGGTTCCCACCGCGTATGCTTCCAAGAGCTCGAGAAATGCAAGTCATCAAGATAGCCGCACTGATCTCGAAGACTGTGTTGTATGTTTTGGAAAGGGGAGCAACTACTAGCTGCAGGAACCCTAAAACGGTTCCCATGATGAAGATGGGGCCCATGTCTATCCATCGTGCTTTGAAAAAACCCGATACTGCAACACTAGCAAGGCCATACATGATGACGTTAAGCCAAACGGGATGTTGGTCGGGCCTGTTGATAAGCTCGTCCAGTGCCGCAAGCGCATCATCCAGGCTGATCACGTCGTGGAGAACCTCTTTGTAGATCTCATGACAATCTTTAAGTTTGCCCAAATTTACCCCTTGTGCTGTACGGACGATCTTGACTTCGGCAGTATGGGTGACTGGGGCAATGATTAGCTATTGCTTAATACGAGGCGCATTGAGTGAACTTACGGGTATCATCGAAAGAGATTATCATGCAGCCAGGAATGTACAAGAACTGGCTGTTCACTTCGAGCACTTTCGCAGTCATTGCTAGATACTCTTCGAGTCGATGAGTAGGTGCACCAACGACCATCAACGCGCGGCACATCTTGATTATGTACTGTTGACGCTTGAGGATGCTCGCAACATGAATCTTAATTCTTGCATCCTGCTCTTCTTTCGCTTTGAAAATCTTGGATATTAGGGGGTTGCTACTGTTCCGCTTGTGCTGTGGGCGATGGTTTAATTTGCTCTCCATTTTGGGATTGGCTAGTTCAGCCGCCGCTCCGATCAGAGTGGCAAGCGTCTCTTGCGACTGGTTCGCCTTTTTCTCTTGGGCATACCATTTCTTTCGCGGAGTCGCGCCACCCGAAGATCCAGGACGACTCGCAGATTCGGGGAGCCGAGGGGGCGAGTGTTCCACGCTCTCAGTGTCAGTGGAGGAATAATTGGCCACCGTAGTCGGGGTCTTGTAGGCTTGGAGAAGATGGTAAAAGACACCACCTTGAGTATTGCCTGAGTAAGTGTAAACGTCTTCATCATCAGGCTGGGTTGTCGTGCCTGCTGAATGGTACTCTGGACTGTCGAGGTTGCCGCCATTTCTGTGAGCTTGCCAAAGGTCATTGGCCTCGGCAGTGGTGTCATCAACAGGCTGAAGACTTCCTGAGCCTCTAGAATCCTGTGCCTCGAGATCACTGATCCGGCTGTAGCTGGGAGCTCCACCTGGTATCTCAGCGGCAGAGCTGTTTATGCGTACTCGTCGCCTTTCGGTGCCCTGCGGAGGGCTGACTGATAGCGAATCGCGGGAAAACTCTTCCATCTCGTGCGAGGGAGCAGGCCAAGGCTCTTGTTTGTAGCCGTTCGAGGACATGGCGGCGTGATGAATGAAGGTTGTGTGCAGGTTACTGGGTGATGGGAGGCAGGTGCTTTTGAAGTCGGGTTGAGACTCGTAGAAAGAGCAAGTGGAGGCATTCCAGACCGGGAAAGAAGCCGAAGCCAAGCAACGCAATGCTTTACCAGGCGGATCTCAACTAACGATGCACACACGTGTTACGGTACCATTAATTTTTCCAGCGCACGTTTACAGCTCGTGTTTCGCACATGACGCAAGCGCTCACCACTTTGGAAGTTTTATACGAAAAGAACATTGAAATGTGTCAACGCCAGCCCATCATAGCTAGCTAATGCTAAATAAGGAATCATCCGATGTGTTAGCTCCCGCGGCGATCTTGGGACCCCTTTCTCAACGTAACGGGCCTGCATATCCCCGCGGTGCCGGGCTACTATCCATATTTATCCCCAGGTCAGAGACTTCAGGGGACGCGTGTTGCAATGCCTGGGAACGACGAGCTGTACTTCGAAGCCACGAGAAGTTTCGTATTTGACCGAGGAAGTATGAGGAGTAGAGCAGATTACTGTGGTACCATTGTCTTGTGCAAAACACTAATCGAAGAAATTTCAGCGACCCGGTGTCATGGAGCTCATCCCTGGAAGAGTTTCCCTTTTCGGGGCTAACGGCTCGCTTCCGGGGAGCCACGCGAGGTCGTCCGATCTAGGCCTAGCGTGGCCTTATGCAGGGAAAGCACACTGCATGTTTGAGCGCCTCCGACTCAAACGTCACGGCGAATATACAACTACATAGCATTATTGCTGTTTTGGATTATACTGCCCCGAAGTGATCTGTGCGTATGCACGCTCGTCTAACTATTACTCTCTATCATCCCTATTTCTCGCAAGTCATGGACGTCGGGTAAGCACTATGGATTGCGTGATGCGCCCTGGTAGTAGCGCTGCGAGAAGCTGAGCCAAGGCTGAACCTAAAGTCCTCTCCTCTGAAAGAAAGGACCCTCGCGCGAGCTTGTGTGCACAGTGGCAACCAATCGAGCGACCAGAGTTTTCGAAAAGCGGACGAAGGCTTCCATCGGAAGACAAGCACCGGGCAGCTCCTTTAAATGGGACCAATCCTGACCACTCACGAGATCGTACTCAACCCCCATCTCCAAAGATATTCCTGCAATCGGCTGAAGAATAACAGATTTCGGCTCGAGCTGTCTCTCATGCCGAAGCCATTATGTGAACGCAAAAAGCCATGCTTATTTCACTGGGTGACTCCGTCAGGATGCAAAGCCAGATCCGTTGTCGCGCCCACCTTCCTTGATACATTCGTCTTCTGCAGCCAATCATTGTCCGTCATCAGCCTTAGCGAGAAGGCTTCCTCGTGAATGATCAGCCGCAACCGGAATTGCTTTTCGATCGCACCTAAAGTGAAGTCACGCTGGCAATACAATTCAACCTTTGTCTCGCAGCCAGATTCCGGGCACTGCAAGGCAGCGGACGGCAAGGTTTCAAGACATCCAAAGTTTCGACCATACAGGTCGAGGTTGATTCGCTCCTGAATGACAGTGTACACGAACGCGCTGCTAGATCGCAAGTGGGGACAGATGTACTCATCAGCTCGAACGAGCGCTTCCCTTGCCCATTCAGCTTCTTTTGTCTGATTTTGCTCTTCCTCAGGATTATGCTTCGATGTCACGTTATTGATATCAAGAGCGACGGTATGGTCAAACGTATCGTCAGTCGGTACCTTCGGGTTGTTGAGGCCGCCTCGTTCTGCGTCGCTAGTCTTGAGTTCAGTTGTGCGAACTAAGGTGACTTCTTCTTTTGAGACCTGACCTCGATATGTCCTAGATTGTCCGATTACCAGGTAACGACCGCAGTCTGGCTCTAAGCATAGAGATAGACGTTCCGAAGTAGTTCGATTGACCGCCGATCGAATGGCCAGCTTGCGCCGCAGCATGAAGATCTCCTGAAAGCTCAAGCTACGATGTGGACAGACGTACATCGCTGCCGTGAAAGCCTTGCATACGCGCTGGGAAGCCCCTTTTGCGTATGCTGTCGTATCGAAATCGGATGCGGGATGCCTGTCCCAGCAGAAACTGCACAGGAGACCCCGCGGTACAGCCCCTTGTGCCAAACACTGTGATTCCTGGATCGCTTGCTTCAGGAAGCAGTCCATGTGTACCCTCTGCAAGAATTCATCGCACGAATCTTGCGCTCTATTGGCCAGTCTATCTCGAAGGGAAAGACTACCGTCGACAAGGTCCCTATGGGAGTGACATGCAGCTCGGAAGCTCAATAAGTCAGCATCGTCCTCGATCATCTCCGCGACGTTCAAGATCAACTCTGCTGGGATTTGAATTTGCAGGAAGCCAGACGTTGTGTTCCGATCCGCGATAGCGGAGCTCTTGGTTCGAGGATTGGTAGGGGCTATGTCCAGACCACCTTCAAGTAGGTGCGAAGGACGATAATCTGAAATGAGACCAGTACAGAACTTGCTAGCAAGATGATGACGCACAAGCTGCTGACGATAACGCAGGTAGCCAGCAGAAGTAGAAATATCCGCGCAAACGAGCAAAGTCAACTCATTGGGAGTCGACGGTGGCAGGGAGCTTGCCAGGGTCCAGTTTCTGTCGATGAGCCTTTTGTGTACGCGGGCGGCAGCTTGCTTGAAGGTCCCTTCTTTATAATCTTTGTACTGCAATGCGAGATGGTTGTTGAGTTCTTCCCTCCTCTTCGACGGCACGGGGTACGCCGCAGCGGCCTGCAAGTTCCTGCGCGCCATGCTTGAGGTGGGTCAGCAATGGTGGTTGAGTCAAGCGATGGAGGGTGTTCAGGGGGCGCCTTCCGCGCTGTGAGGGGGCGTCAGGAAGTGACACGCACAGACCATGAAGTTTCTTGATACCGCGCCTTTCCCAATAACCATTGGCGTAGCACGGACCTTCGGTGCAGCTGTCAGGCGGTAGCTGTCACGTGTATACAGTATTGCCCAGGTGCTGCAAGAAATAGTTTTGCGGGGCAATTATTTAAGTATGTCTCCACTCTTTACATCTTGCCGGGAAGAGAAGTTAGAGTACCATGGGCATTCTTAGGCGACTCGGAGTATACGCTCAATCACATACTGGAAACATGTAATGGCTAGCCCCCGATTCATCGAGCTACGTAGAACTACAAACGGTTGGCGTATAGGACCTCGTCAGGCAACATGAAACGAGAAGGTCATATATAGCATCGGAAACACATCGCCAATGAGCATTCACAATTGATCGATAGTTGATCGGTTGGTTAGCGTATGCTTTGAAATTAGTGATTACGCCCCGCAGCCATGGTAGGTACCCAGAGGTATTCAGGGTTAATTAGACCAACCAGAATCGACGACGGATAGGTCGGAAAGCTTAAAGTAACATCGAGGCTTCCGACAAAAACCATAAATCAAAGGTGAAGTCACCTTCATTGGTGCAATCGCGATCAAATGGAACGCCTCGAGCGTCATATGACGGTCGCCTTGCCGCTAACGCATAAGCCGTGCCGCATAAGTTCAGCTGTGCCGTACAGCTTTAGTTTACCCAAATAGGGTCCCCTCCTCGGTTGCGTTCAACAAATACACCATAGATAGACCTGCCAAATGGCGGCTTCATCAACTCTTCAATACACTCCGCTTACAGAACGAGCTCACCGGGCAATCTCTTCCGCCATTCCAAACGATGCACTTGTTGAGGAACGCGTCAAACAGTTCTCCGAAGTTGCACCAAGGGCGCTCGATAAGGATGGAGATGCCGAGGTCCTCGAAGGTGTTGAATTCATGCACCACGTCACCACCGCTCCAGGCGATTACGAGATCATGAAGTGGCACTATGTGACTGCGGGCTCTCACTCGACCGAAACCATTGTCTTCTTACACGGCATCCCGGACTCCTGGTTTCAATGGCACTATCAGATGGCAAAACTTTCTCAATCGTACTACTGCGTCTCGGTCGACCTCAAAGGATACGGGCAATCTGAGAAAGCGGTGGGGACGTACTTGCACGAGGATGTCGCAGAGCAGCTATATGCCTTGCTCACGCAAATCGGATTGAGTCAATTCAATCTAGTCACTCATGACCGAGGTACCGTGCAGGCGGACTTCATCGTCGCGAAGCATCCGGAAAGTGTCCTGAGGTACGGTCGTGGCGAACAACACCTGTGGCATTTCAACCCCACGCTTTCTCCGCAAGTTCCGATTTTCCAAGACGCGCCTTACTCGGGAATCATGAATGATCCGAAGCGATTTGTCATTTGGACATATACTTTTGTCGCGGGATCTTTCCCTCCAGATGATATCATGGCTCGCGTCATACAAGAATTTTCGTACGATGGAGTTACGAAAGCAGTGCCTCGATACTTCAATAGCAGTAGTTTTCGACAGGAATGGATCAAGAGAAGAGAACTTATTCCGCAGTGGAAGTGTCCTGTACTCATCTTGGAAGGGAAGGAAAGTCGAAGCCAGCCATTTGAATTTTATGACGCTAAGGACGTCAATGATTGGCTAAGTAGCGCGAAGAAGACTGGCGTGAGGTTTGTGGAAGGGGGACATTTTTGGAGTTTGGAGAGCCCTGAGGATACTTATCAAGCGATCTTGCAGTTGTTGGAGATGAAAATCTAACAGTGGCAGTTATTAAGAGGAGTAATCCGGAGAAGAATCTGTACCTAGATTTCGTGGAGGCGGTTTTCTACTTCACTTTCACCCCAATGACATATGTGTGCAGTCATTTCGGAACTGCAGGGGCCCATATGAGGTGGTGGATAACTCTGACACGTGCACATCAGTCTTGGCTTCACTCTCTTTCGCATGTGTATTAAGTTCCGACTCTGCTAGCCCACACGGATCCCACACACCTTTGTACTCGAGCTCAACCAACGAACAGTACCTTCACCCCGAGAGCGTCTTCCGGTTACGAAATGGCCATGACAACGAGCGACATACTCCAATTGGCAACTTGCTGGAGCTATGTTTCGCCTGTACGAGGGACCCCCGAAGGCTACTTCTACCATATCCGCAGCCTAGTCCAGCGGCCTAATAATTGGGCAAATCTTGGGCGCAACTCTTGGGAGGTCGGAATTCCAGCTCGGTCCTATGCACCGGATCCGGATTTCCTTCCAACGATCGATAGCGGCAGCGACACCCACACCCGCGCGGATATCGCCGAAGCCGAGAATGCTGGCTCCCCGATCCTCAAGCTTCCCAAAGAACTTTTCATGGACATTGCTGAGTTTTTGGAGCTTACGGACCTCATGAGCTTCCAAAGCACCTGTCGCCAGATCGCGAGGCAGGTTGACAGCTCCGTCAAAGCAGGAAAGAGTGTCTTAACGAACGGTACGACCGGCGACGAGCGAAACGAGCGAATCTCGCAACAGTACAATCAGTACTTCTGGAGGTTGAGGAAAGATCGCTTCACCGAGCTTGCTGCGCTTGAAAAGACTAGCGATGTGTTGGCGAAGGAGAGATTACTCTGTGTATGGTGTACAGACTTCCACGCAGCTACCGAGTTTCATCAAGACCAGGTCCCCATGAATGCCCACGAGCGTATGTGCATTGGCGCCACTGCCTCCCTCTACATCTGCCGACATAAAAGCTTGAGGTTTCATGATCTCCTCGACATCAAAGCGGCCTGCAAAGCGGATCGGCGCAGTAGTAGTACACTGCTCTGCACTGAACAGACATGCCTGAACGCACGCATTTGGTACAGCCGACGGTCTGCTACTTGTATTCTAAAAACAGACCACCGATTGCCCGTTGCAGAGACACGACTTGTCGTCGAGGGCTTCTCGGACATAGGATCAGTATTGCATCCGCGCAAGAGGATCAACGAGGTGGAGAATTGGTCGTCTCCTTCCATTCAACGAGGTCTCATCAATCTTGACGCGTATCTCTGCCCTCATTTACGTACCTCCGGCATAGTGTGCTACGATCTACTCTTAGCCAGCATATACCAAGATGGCACATACGCCCCTGGGCGAGTCCTGCGCGAGGGGGATGCTTATTGGCCCATGCGTGTGCCGGCTGTCCCCACTACTTTCGTCGAATGTGAGGCCGACAAAGAATGCGGAGCACTGTTCTATGTTGAGGCTTACAAATTACTACCTGCAGATAGACTCAAGGTATATCTGCATGTGACGAGGTGTTTGATGGTCGACACTGTAGGGAGTCGGCGATGGTTGGCGATGACAAAGGTGAGTGAGTCCATCTAACGAGTGACGAGTGGACTAACGCGAGGAAGCAGCCAGCAGGACTTCTGTAGAGATAAGCATAAAGAGGCTAAAACGGACAATTCCGTATGATAGGTTTTTCGAAAGCGGGAAATGAAAGGGTTGTGACAAAGCGTATGGGTGTCTTTGAGGTCTGCGATTCAGACAGATAAGAGAAAGAATTGTGCTCTTGTTTAAGAAAGAAATAAAGTGACATCTTGGCTGATGGCCGCCTGTTCCAAGCCCAACCCTAACACCTGAACTAATTTGCCACTTTTGCAAACGAAAGGTGATGGCATTCTTAGCCGCATTTCGCCAAAGCATGATGAAGAAGACCACCACCGTCATCGCCCATTAAGGTGCCGGATCTGCATCCTCTTACCGCCTTAAAGGAAAGTCCGCCAATAAAACTTACTACTTGACTGAGTGATAACGACTCTCCAACACCTTCGGATCGAAGTACTTCCCCGTCTTCTTCTCCAACGCATTCGCCACCGTGCCCCAGAACTCCTGCTCCACAGTCGCGACCGCCTCCATCATCAGCCCAGTCATGTCGCTACGCTCGAGTATCTTGGCTTGCTCGCTCAGTGTGTCGGCGCACGGGTGGCGCAAATTATCAGCGAGATCTTGGGCGGCATGCTCATGATCGCGGACGCGCTTGTGGCCTCCACCTGCGCCGTACTTGTGGTCTGTGGGGTTGTTGACGGCGCCGGGGAGCTGGGCGGCTGGGTGGGATTCGGGCTTGCGGAGGTACATGTCTGTTCAATTCCTCCTTTAGTGCTTATTTTGACATTGTATGTTTGGTACAATGGTGGAGTGTATACTTACAATCCCGAGGACTGAACCCAATCTCGCCCTGCGCAGCTGCAATGCGAGGCGCATTCCGCACAAAGCGCGAGTACACTGCCGCCGATGTCCAGGTCTGGGGCTCGCCACGCTTCAAGCGCTCGTTATTAAGATGCGTGACGATCGCCTGCCAGGACATGTGGTGTTCCGTGCGCATTGTCTTGATGGCCTGATTGTCAGGGTCCTCTTCGACGGTGCGGGTACGGGCACGTATGGTCTTGGGTCCCAGAATCTTCAGATTCTTTTGGATCTGATTCTTGATGGCACGGGCGCGCTTGAGACCATCGAGGGTCGTGGTATAGGGCGGGGGAGAGGAGCGGTCAACCTCGGACAAGGATGCCATTGCAGCGTCCAGTAGAGGGTCGTCCTCGGATTCAGGTTCGAACAGTGGGGACTCGCTGCCGCGGAGAGGGGTGGGACTCAGCGCTTTATCTAAACCGCGAATTAGTAATTGCAAACATATCGGAGTGACATCAGGCGCATGTTTCTTACTCCCATGACTCTGGTGAGAGACGCCATCATCAGTGAACTCGGCACCTTCACCAGTGGACATCTCATGGTCATGCTCATGCTCAGTGTCCTCAAAGAGGTCGTCCAGGCTATGGGCAAGACGTCCAGCACTATCGCTATGTTCCCTGTAGATAGGTAAATATTCGCCCAGACAGGGTTCGCAAAGAGCACGAATCGAGGGCGATCAGGACGCGCACTTACCGAAGTTCCGCGGCATTATGCCGTTGAGACGACATTGATATACAACGGCGGTATATGTAGATTATGTGTATTGTTGCTGAAGATACGTATTTTTTAGTGATGAAGTTGAGCGTCGAAGAAACAAGCTGGCGAGCAAAATATAGACGTCAAACAGACGCACGCGCTACGATCGTCACCCCGCGAACCAGCGGTCAACAAGGTTCGAATCAACCCAGCAAACAGTGCCACGAGGCGAGATAACTTGACTGTATGCCCAATCAGCCGCAGAATTCTGAGCAAGAAACGTAATGACTCCACGATAATGCGGCAAGATGCAAATGCGACGCTTCCTTCGAATTGATATCTCTTTACATTTGAAAATATACCACTAATATGCCCCTAAAGCTCCTCATGAGCTGACGTCCATGATCCAAGTCGAACTTGTAACCCTAATTGGTCGCCGCTCCGCCCAATCTCTTGCTTGCACCCGTTTGAACGAACACTTCGCTACCGACTCATTGCCCACGTGGCCTTAGCTTCCGCCTCCTTTAACTTCCTCTGACTTTTTTCAGCGGGTGTTTCGGCAGTATGTGATGCGGACGAAGTCGGCTTGGACCGCCACATCGACTTAAGGAGCGACTTCGTCGAGGTCATCGTTGATGTCGACCTCGTTGATTGTGCGTCGGACTCTGCTATGGTGCTTTTAGAGGACTTATCGGTCATGCTTGTCTGGTTATCTGGTGGTGACATCGTTCCGGAGTGTTTATGTGTCAAGTGGATGGTTGGTTGATGTGTCGTCCGGGTGTCAGCCTAGAGAGGTAGTCGTATACTGCTAGGAGCAGTGCTTGATTTGCGGAAGATGAGCGGCTCGATCTATAAGGAACAAGAAGTCTGTAGAATAAATGTATGTCGTAGCGTTTTGAGATGAGATTTGAGTACCCGGTAGAGAACGACCACGCCCACCCTCTTATACGTCTGGCCAACCTTCCATGAGCCTCGCATCGACTCATGAGCTACCGCGCATATCTGGCTGTTCGTAACTAGTGTCCCATTTGTCAGATCAAAGACATTGTGAACGCGCGCCCTTCCATCCGGTACAAGGCCCACTTCCCACTTACACACCGCGCCTGTGGACCCTTTACCGGGCGCGCTGCGCCATCCTCGTTTGACTCAATGCCTATATGGCAACGACAAGGAGAATTTCCAGCCACATGCGGGTCCTTATCCCCGTTTTAAGACATAGCGAACCAAGAAATGTTGACCGGAGGTCGGGGCGCAGCGTGTTCGTGAAAGCACGAGGTTTGAGTCAACATAAGCGCCGGACGCTAGCTATTTCGAGGAGGATAAGCGAGTCCAGTGTGGGTCGCTTTTGTAAGCTGCTCGTATCGCTCGCTTTGCTGCTCGTCATTCATCACGAAAAGTCTGGATGATGCAGTTGACTCATCTTGAAAGCAATTAGACCAGTCGATGGATTCGGGTTGGGATTATACAGGCATGGAGTGTGGACGGGAATTGAGCAAAGTTACACTTGCTTGTCACGAAAAAAGAGGACAACGCGGTAACCATGACTAGCGTGCAGTAATTGGAAGAACTCAAAGGGCGCAGACTAGGAGGCAAGCTTGCTTGGCTTCAATGGTGCCGCCCATCAGGTAAATCAAGTCTTAATACACGGGATTGCTCTCTAAATGAAAAGCTTCCAATGCATGCGAACAGTGACCCCGTTGATGCGTACTATTAGCAATATAACTGAGAAACCCCTTTACGAAGACCCCCTTGCCAATTGCTCGTTAAACGAGACCGTCTTGAGTTGAGTTGCTGCACCAAGTTATGGCATCGCTCTGAAGCGTTTGCGCGTCGAAATTTGGTCTGCCCAACTGGCGCCATCTCATTCCGTTCGCGGACAAACAAGAAAATCCTACATAGAATTGTGGAGTCGACCATCCCGGAGAACCTAAAAGTAATATAAATCGAGGACGAGACTGCGGAAATTTCAGCACTTCGCAGTGACTCAGTATGGCCTAAGACTGAGGAGTGCCGGAATCACCATCGAGCAACGATTAATTGAACATCCGCTCTTGCCCTTTTGAGTTGGTGACGGTGTGTTCAATGTATGTCTGCGCAAGCTAACTGCATAGAAATTCGGTCAGGAAGTCCTGGTTAGAGTATCACTCTTCAAGGCTGTAGCAGATCTTGAGACGCTATTTTCATGTGAAACTTGTAAGCAATCAACGTTGTTATGCGAAGGTGTGGGAAGCCGCGAGGTGCTGGAGGGGAAAGTGAGAAAGTACAAGCTGTATCTCGGGGCGCGACAGTTCTCTGCCCTCAAGATCGATGGGACAATTTAAAAGCGATTCCTTTCAGTGTCGTTATCTTTAATGGAAGTCGGGATATTCCTGACAATGTATTTTATGGTCCCTAGAAAGCATATATCCTGTATGGATAACTAGAATAGCCTTCCTTCTGCTAGGCACGGTGGCAGTTCGAGAGACAAGTTTCCGTTTGATGTGATCGCTTGGTGACATTAAAAGCTGTACTGACCTAATCCCTGGTGAAGGGACCATTCAATGGTCCTCAGATGGAGCAGGAAGAACACACTCTTCTTCAGATGTAAGGTTCAGAAAGAACAAGCTGGCTCCATACCTCGGCTCGCCGCAACGAAGCTTGAGTCTGATTCTCAGGGACTTATAACCATATGCAGATACTCCGCAATCAATTATATTCGGTGACTGAGGCGTGGAACGTTTACAAGTGTTGTGTTGTCCAGACTGATGGAAGGTTAACCCAACCGGGAAACGCGGTGATTCGGCCCTTCCGCGGCAACTAGACCCCGCGGCGAGTCCAGAGTTTCTGAGCAGTCATGCTACTGCACCTATGCGACAATATGCCTTGAATCTCCCGCACATGGACAGCGACATCCCCGACGCCGACCGCGACCAAGCCTGTAATGAGTGTCGCCGGCGCAAGGCGCGCTGCGACAAGACGTTACCCGAGTGCGGGCCATGCCGGAAAAATCGAAGGCACTGCCTCTATGAGCGCCACAGTAGAACACCGTTGACGCGCAAATACCTGACCCAGGTCGAGGAGCAGCTACGACGTACCCAACTTCAGGCTACTCGCGCCGAAGCCCGCGCGCACCGCGCTGAAACGAGCCTACGTCAATTGCAGCAGCTTGATGGCGAAAGGGGAGCAGGTGATGGTACTGCGGTAGCAGCAACAGGCCAAGGTGCGGGCGAGGACGATACCACACCGAGCGACGAAGCACCGTTGGCTTTCGAAGGTCCACCATCCGGCCTGGCCGACTACAGTTGGTCCGAACAGACACTGGACAATGGGCTCCAAGAGATGAACCCAGCCACGGGCGGGTCCCAGGAAGATGAAGGTGCCGCGGACGGCATGGCTTCGTTGACCGTCGATGACCACGAAGCGGGTTATTTGGGCGTGGCTTCTGGGGCAGCCATGTTGCGGCTGCTCCTTCCTGATGCGCATGCCTCATACAAAAAGTCGATTCCCCAGCAGTCGTCCACTGCTACCGCACCAACTGTCTCGGAACACTGGCTAGACACGCCGCTGTGGGATGCGCTTGACATGGGATCTGTGGATCTAGACGCTGCCATCAATGCCTACTTTGGTCTGTACCACATCTCGTACCCGCTTGTAGAAGAATACACCTTCCGAGCCCAGTATTCCCAGGTCATTCCCCGGCCATCTGGGCGAAGTTGGCATGCCCTGGCATTCATGATAGCCGCCATCGGCAACTTCACAGCCGCCACAACTCCTACTGACACTGATCGACGCCTGTTCATGGCTGCAAAATCCAACATGTCTATCGAGAGCCTGGAGATGGGTAACATCACCCTAGTACAGACACTAACACTCATGTCGAACTACCTTCAAAAGCGCAACAAACCCAACAGTGGGTACAATTACCTTGGTCTTGCACTCCACATGGCGATGGGGCTCGGCTTGCACAAAGAATTTCATGATTGGGACATTTCACCTTTGAATATGGAGATCCGTCGTCGCGTGTGGTGGTGCATGTTCGTCTTCAATATTGGCGCAGCCATCACTTTTGGCCGCCCTCTAGCCTGGCCCAACCGCAACGTGGAGATCTCGCTTCCGCGTAACGTGAACGACCGGGCGCTTACGAATTTGTCACGTTCACTTCCCGAGGAAGTAGACTATGTCACAACCTTCAGTGCCCTCATTATGCAGTCTAAATTCCATAGGCTGACCAGCGACATCTATACTCGCGTTATATCTATGCCATTTCCATCGGCCACGGAGCTCATTCGGTTGGACGATACGTTGATCGGGAAGTGGGAATCCGCCGTACCGTCATGGTACCGCCAAAGCCAAAGCTCACCGATGCCTCCCAAGTTTGCAACTGGTCATGCGATCATGTGGTGGCGCCTATATAACTTCAGGATCTTAATATATCGTCCTTATGTGATGCGCCGCGTACTCCAAGCAAGGGCACCCGATAACAGCAATAACAACGCTGTTCCACCCGCCGTTCAGGAGGCGTATAGCCGCTGCCTCAGGGACGCCGAAGCAACTATAACCACCATCAGCGACTTTTGGGCCTCTACACCACCAACTAGGCTGGCTGCGTGGTATGCACTGTACTTCCTTTTCCAAGCCTCGCTTATTCCTTGCGTTTGTCTACGAAACGAACCGAATGCATCGTCTTCGCCGGGCTGGCGCAATCAAGTCAATCAGACGCTGCACACAATGCAACTTATCACGCCTTTGAATCCCAGCGCACAAGAATGCTACAACGTCATTCAACGGCTCTGCGGACCCTTCTTACAACCAACAATACATGATCAGGCTTCCGGATCTACTCCCGATAGCACCACCATTGCGAATTATCCACCGTTAGAGTCTACCCAGGAATCGCCACAAACGCAAATCAACAGTGTATATGCCATGATGTGGCCAAATGCAAATCCTGCCGACGTCGATGTGCTGATGCAGGATGGGCTTTGGAACAACTTCTTCACCGGTATGGGCGATGTGCCGCAGCCGACGATGCCCCCGCCTGGGGATGCTGGTGGAGCCCAGTTTCCGTGGGACTGAAAGTCTGAATCGAGAATCACTCCGGGTTCCACGTGGATCAACATATGGTATACCAAACTCAACTTAGTGACACCAGTCTGTAACGCCAAAACAGTTGCAACGATAAATGCCCGGTGATCCGGTCTGCCAAAGAGCCCTCCCGAAATACGCCGCAATAGTAAGCCATGGGCATACTGCGCGATGTCACAGATCGTTGTCCGTGGACTCGGGTACAATGCTTCACAGCTTGCCGCCAGTAATGCTTAGAGCAGACAGTGTGCCAAGTTACAGCGCCATACCAAGAGCACACTTATGCCGAATACACCCATGAATTGCGACACACGAGGCGGCCGTATTACGCCTGCGGACGATACTTTGCAACTTGTTCTTCGTAGGAATGCGAACGACAATCAACACAGACACACTTGTGATGGTACAACGTTGTTCAATTCAGTTTTGAATGGTTACTGGATCCACCATATATTTATAACCGTGGAATGGGATCGACTTGCTCTACTCTTACGACAAATCGGACTACCCTATGCTACCTCCTTGTGCTCTTTGTCTGCAAAGACCTGTTCCTTCTCCATCTCTTGTACATCAACATGAGCGCTTGGCCCGTCGAAGATCTCAGCAATCTCTTCCAGGCTGCGACCCTTTGTTTCGGGGAAAACAACCCATGTGACGGCCAAGAAAACCGCCAGAAAGCAACAGAAAACAATGTAGTACTTCCAGCCGAGGTTCTCCATACCGATTGGGTTAACGAAAGCAGCAATGACCAGCGAGCAATAGATCGACAACAGCTCGCAAGTGATGCCCTTGGACCGAAGCGTGTAGGGAAAGATCTCCGTAGGGTACGACATGAGGAGTGGGGTGTAGGCGATATCATAGTGAAAGTAGAAAGCGAAGAGACACACGACAACGACATAACCGGCCGCTTTGTTATTATCCTCGTTGTTGACCGCTGAACACGCTGTCCATATAATGTATGAGATCAACATGCCGATACCGCTCCAGATGAAGAGGGTACGGCGACCGAGGCGATCGACAAGGAATGCTGCGCCGAGAGCAGCGGCGAAGTTGAAGATCTGGAGAAGCCCGTTGATGAGCGTTTGGTCGAAAGAGTCTGTGATGCCGATAGAGTCGAGGACAAGGGTGAGATAGTAGCTGACAACACCTGCAAGCATGTCAGAAGCGACTCAACATACCATCACACATTGAGACCTACCGATTCCGTTCCATTGAGCAAAGGCACCGAGACACACCGCGATGAAAAGACGCTTGCGGTTTCCTGGGGTTGCGACCAATGTGCCCCAGTTGACAGTCGATGCAGCCCTTTCGTTTCGTATGGCCTGAATGATCTCGCTAATCTCTCGGTTCACGAGGGGGCTATCGTGATCTCCGCCAGCGTGATACTTTGTCAATATAGCGTGTGCTTCCTCGGTACGCTCCTGAGCTACAAGCCATCTACTTGAGTTTAGAAAATGCATTCTTGTATGAGGGTCTCGCGGCTCACCTAGGAGATTCCGGCAGAGCCCAGAAGAATATCAGCTGCAGGAGGGGATATCCAGCCTGGAGGATTGTGGGGACTCTCCAGCTCCAATTATCTTGTCGTTTCTCCGTGCCAAATGTCGCCCATGCAGCAAGAATCGCTCCCAGATAGTACATTGTCCAGAAAGCAGACGTGTACTTGCCACGGTGCGTAGGATATGCGAGCTCGGCGATCAGCATTGGTGAGGGTTGCACCACGAACATGCCCGCCGCGCCGACAATAAAACGTGAGACGACAAACTGTGCTAACGTGGTCGCTGTCGCTTGGATGATGGTGGCTATGATGACTCCAACCAGACCACTGAGAAGCACCACTCGTCTACCATATCGATCTGACAGCACCCCGACAAAAGGTAGAACGGCGACGGATCCAATAGATTGAGCGGCATTGATCAGTCCAAGCAGAGCTCCCGCGGGATTGCCGAAGTAAGTCTGCCATTGCTTCAGGGATTGGAGACCATTCATCAAAGATCCTGTTTACGGTCAATTTTGTCATCTCCTTCGAGTGGAGGAACCCACCATCATACCCTGCCACCGACGATGAAAGAAGCGGAATAAGCAGAATCAAGTTCAACCGTAACAGATGCGGTGTCTGAAACCAGTATCTGTTCGTCTGAGGCAGCACCTCGGCGAGGGCGCGACCAACAATTTGTTCGTCCTTCATGATGATAGCTACGATGGAAGACCCGTAAACGAGGATGGGAAAGATCGCTGAGGATACTCAGATGCTCCACCTCAACACAGCTGACAGACGACTGCCTTTAATATTCATCACAGAAACGCTTGCATTACTCGCCGTCGCGCCTAATCTCGCGCGTACCGACTAACTCCACATGTCGTTCGACGCGCGGGGTCCCCACAACACGCGATTCGCATGAGCTCGCGCAGGCCTCCCCAGATTCCGCGCCAATTTGCTGGGAATCGAGGTGTACTGTTGACCGTTTCCGCTATATGCGGGCGACTGTCGCCCTCGTCTCGAGGTCGGGCCGAACCAGCCATCCAATGAAAACACCGCACTAGAACGCGGCTCCCTGGAGCGACGACGTCACCAATGCTGGTTACTTGCGCTTATTTCCGACGAATGGAACATAGCGCTGGTAAACACGAGCTCCTGATACTACGAGAATTTGAATACACGTATATTACCTGGACCAACGAGGTCTCGCTATGGCGCAAATAGCTCCATGTCAAACCTATATGCACAGTGACCGGTATCCTCCAATCATAGTTCTCGGCTACTGGAAGACCATTTCCACTGCACTCGGAAACAACGAGCGTCGTCTGGTTCTAAAGGTCTTCGTGTATATGAGATATGGAAGCAACTATTAGGGCGCTGCATGGACTGTATGACAGCTTATAGTACCACCTTAAATCCGCACTACGTTCAGTTCGAAGTCAAAGGTTGTCAACAAAGCCTGAATTTATCTACGAGGCGGCTCTACCTGCAAGTGTAGCCCCCATCAACCACAAGGTCCGCTCCAGTAGTATATGTGCTCGCATCACTTGCCAGATACAAGTACGCGGCCTTTAATTCCCTTGGATCAGCATCGCGCTTCAACGGCGTCAAGCTGAACCACTCCTCTTTCATCTCAAACGGACAATCCCCCGAGATAGCAGTGTCGATGTACCCAGGACTGACGCAGTTGACACGTCCTCCCCACTTGGCCCACTCTACAGCCAGCGACTTTGTAAGGTGGATCACACCAGCTTTGCAGGCGTTGTAACACGATTGCTCTTGCGGGACGTTGGCGGCATGGCCGGACATGGAGGCTGTGAAGATGCAGTTTCCGACTATAAAATATTAGCCCCAAGCTTCACACGCCTTACACCAGCAAGGTAGAACTCACAGCCCTGTTTCCTGAACACCAATCCAGCCGCACGAGCACAATAGTATGCACCATCGAAGTCGATAGCCCGCACTTTATTCCAGTCCTCAACCTTGTCGTCCAGACCACCTGCTTTCGTGGGGATCCCTGCATTCGCAATCATTATGTCCAGGCGACCGAAGTCCTGAACTACCTCCGCGACAGCCTTCTCAACTGCAGCGTAATCTTCCACGGCGACTTGGTACGCCTTGGTCTTCACGTTGAAGTCCGAAGCGATGGTTTGGGCGAGCGCGCTGGCTTTCTTGGAGTGCGCGTACCATATTGCGATGTTTGCTCCAGCTTCTGCCAGCGCGCGTCCGACTTCGTATCCGATGCCGCCCGAGCCACCTGTTATTATGGCTGTCTTGCCGTCTAGGCGGAACATATCGAAGACGCTGTCTTTGAGAGGGGGGTTGGGGGCTCGGATGGATTGCCTTGTGGTGCCATTGCCGTTTGTGGTTCCGTTGGCGGTCATATTGTGCGGAGGTTTGGAGAGATGGGTATTAGATGGATCGAGTGGAAATATAGGCAGACGACTTGTAGTAAGGGAGGGGTATAAGATTGTAGCTGCGAGTACTGCAATGGCCTTTGTTATTCAGGTGGGTCTACGGATTCTGCAGCGGCACTGGATACTCCATATCCATTCTCCATACGAACGATTACAGAGGGTCGCCCTCGTCTTGGGCTCCAAGAATGGAGAAGAATGCGGAGTACAGTTTCGTTCGGAGACCTTATGCAGGGGTCGATTTTTACTACCAAAGGGTCACCTGTACCGAGTTCCTAACTAGGCGGTCTCGTGGCTATAGCCAGGAACTAGCCACGGACATAGACCGAGCTTTTGGGGTGACCTTCTCCGAAGGTATCGAATCTCATTCAATAGCGGATACCCTATCGCGTAGGCTAGTACCAGGGTACCCAGTATTTTGAAAGTCCGATCGATCCACATTTGCAGACGCGGTGTCAGGTGATGGTCGGAGCATCCGATAGTGCACGTCGGAACTTGTTTCTTCTTGTTCAGCGGGCGTACATTGAATTACACTCCATTAGGCCACAATATGCGGGAGAATTCGGGTGATTTTTGCGAATTCGGCGACATGACATGCTTGGAGATCACAGCGCAGTATCATTCTGGCGGTTGAGACCGCAACTTTCTGGGAATAATGATCAAACTACCTAATCGGGTAATATACCTCACGGAAGTGAGACCTGTAGATTACTGCTGATTTCGGTCACTGTCACTTTTGACCAGGTGAATGGCCCGTGCGCTGTGGCCCAAGCTCGCATACATCCTTCCCAAAATGCACATGCATACAACTTTCCCTTAGCTAATCACTCAAGGCAGAGTGTATCCTCCATCAATGACCAGATTCGCGCCCGTCATATATGAACTCGCCTGGCTTGCCAGGAAAACATACGCTCCCTTCAACTCATCAGGCTCGCACATCCTCTTCGCCGGAATCATATCGAACCACTTCTTCCTATGCGCCTCCGGATGCACATCCAGCATATCCGTCGCAATGAACCCCGGGCTCACACAATTGACACGCGCAAACTCGACCCACTCCACGCTCAAGCACCGCGCAAGCTGCACCACACCCGCCTTTGAGGCGTTGTATGCGGCCTGCTTCTGCGGCACGTTTACGAGGATTGCGGAGACGGAAGCGGTAAAGATCAAGTTTCCGTGGCCCTGCTTCTTGAAGATGTTGCCTGCGGCTTGTGCAGTGTAGAAGGCGCCGTCTAGATTCACAGCCATGACTTTGCGCCATTGCTCCTCGGTGTAGTCTTCAGCCGCGTGGTGATTCGCGATTCCCGCGTTCGCAACGACGATGTCTAATCCCCCAAAATCCTTCGCAATCTGCTGCAGTACTGAAGCTATTTCCTCCTTGTTTTCGACAGAGGCTTTGTACGCTTTAACGTTTGCGCCAGTATCTTTTGCGATCTGTGAGGCTATGGCGTCGGCGTCTTTGGTGGAGGAGTAGAGGATGGCGACGGACGCGCCTGCTTCGGCGAGGGCGCGCGAGGCGGAGAGCCCAATGCCCCGGACACCGCCGGTTACGGCTGCGATTCTCCCTTTGAGGGAGAAGTGGGTGGTTACAGGCGAAGAGGGGTTGGGGTGTGCAGCGAGAGACATGTTGGCAGTGAGATTGGTTTAAGGATGGGAAGGCGGAATTTCGTGACTTTGAAGGGAGATGTGAGTCGAAATGGGAATGGTTAGGAGTACAAGAAACGCGATGGGTCAATTTACTTCACTGCGTTTTTGTTCATACTGACACCAGTCCAGTTCGAGGGCGACATCGAGGGCTTCGGAGTGGGTGCACCCGCGCGCTGCACGCGTCTGCGACAACAACCCACCATGACGGAGACTAGTCGCGGATGCATGATGATTCCTACAATATGAAAGCTCTAACGGTCTGTCCACGGGTAGAACATCATCACATGGCGTCCGAAGCTTAAGGGATCCACACGGCGCGGGGCTCCCCCGCATTAGCGGAGGGGTCGATGGGTGACGATGACCCTCAGCTCCAGGAACCTCCACCCTCGATGCGAGGATGGCGCGTATGGAGAGGTGCGATATTTGTTTACGATGGATCAGGACGCTGAGATCGTAGATCCAATCGTGCCTCTCCTACATCTTGAGGAGACCTTTCCTCCCCTGCCTGATTGATACCTCTCCTTCTGACTGTGATCGATCATTCACACCTTACAATGTCCTCCACCACCACCGAAACAAATCGCTCCTTCGTCCTTCGCGCCGTCAAAGACGTTGCCTTCGAGGACCGACCTATCCCCAAGCTCCGCGACGAGTACGAAGTCCGCGTCCACGTTGCTCAAACCGGTATCTGCGGCAGCGATGTGCACTACTGGCAACGCGGTCGCATCGGCGACTTCATCCTGCAAAGTCCCATCGTTCTCGGCCACGAGAGCTCCGGCACCGTCGTCGAAACCGGCTCAAAAGTGACAAACCTCAAAGTCGGCGACCGCGTAGCAATCGAACCAGGTGTCCCGTGCAGACGATGCGACTACTGCCGCTCCGGATCCTACAATCTATGCAATGATACTATCTTTGCCGCGACGCCGCCATGGGATGGTACGCTGGCGAAGTACTACACGGTTGCGAGTGACTATTGCTACAAGATTCCCGACACCATGGACATGGAAGAAGCCGCCATGGTCGAGCCGGTTGCCGTCGCCGTCCAGATCTGCAAAGTCGCTTCCATACGTGCAAACCAGACCGTTGTAGTTTTCGGCGCGGGTCCCATTGGTGTGCTTTCTCAAGCCGTGGCCAAAGCTTCGGGAGCGAAAAAAGTCATTGCGGTAGACATCTCGCGGTCGCGGCTGGAGTTTGCGAAGAAATATGCAGCGGATGGGACGTTTCTGCCTCCGCGGGCGGAGGAGGGGGTCGATCCGGTGGCGCACTCGGAAAAGGTGGCGAGGTTGATCAAGGAGGAGTTTGGGCTGGGGGAGGGCGCGGATGTGGTGCTCGAGTGTACCGGTGCGGAGCCGTGTATTCAAGCTGGCGTCAACGTTGCGATTAAGGGAGGCACGTATGTGCAAGCTGGTATGGGCAAGGAGGTGAGTCTCAGCATCTGGTCTCGGGCCTTTGGACAAGTGTGCTAACGAAATTCAAACTAGAATGTGGTCTTCCCTATCACGACGGCATGCATCCGCGCATTGACTATCAAGGGCTCCATTCGATACTCGGTAGGGTGCTATCCTGATGCGGTGCATCTGGTGGCTTCCGGTAAGGTCGACGTAAAGTCATTAATAACGAACCGGTTCAAATTTGAGGAGGCGGAGAAGGCATTTGAGTTGGTGAAGGCCGCGAAGGAGGGTGTATTTAAGGTTGTGATCGAGGGTGTTCAATAAACTTCTGAGTTTTTGAACAGATATCACCTAGTTTAACATAATAATTACTTCCACAAGTTTGCATGTTCTTGATGACCGACGTCTACTGTCCTATGCTCTGTTCGACCGCATGCTTGCCAACTCCGGTTCGACTGCTCAGCAAGGATCGGCACTCTAATTCCAGGTCTCTCTACGGTTCATTCACTACGCCATCACTAGGCAATGCCATTAATGAGATTTCCAAATCCGAATTCCGGACGCCAAATTCGATTCTTCAATTCTCGACAACAACATCCGGTTTGATCAGCTTCCCCCTGATTAGATCCCCATTCGGTAGGTCATTCGCTTCCACCCGCTCAACAGCCCTCTTTACGTTCGTCTCAATCCCCGCCATCATATGCCTCTTCACTAGCCTCTCTAACACCACTTCCCTTGGTGTATCAACAAACCACTTCTGGTCGCACAACGCCGCAACCTCCCTCCACGGCTCTTCGTCAAAGAGGGTGTAGTTTCCCTCTACAATGACCACGCGGGTGCGTGACGAAATGGGGATGCCATTGGCCACGGGATCTTGAAGTGCGTGGTCGAAGCTAGGTGCGTAGAGAAATTGTTCTGGGGCTGAGGTGTTCGTTACAGGGAGGGCTTTCAAAGACTGAACAAGGGAGAGAAATGCCGGCGCGTTGAAGGTAAAGGGGGCGCCGCGGCGAGCAAATGCCTCTTCTGGATCTGGCGATTGTGATAATTCCTTCTTGGTGAGATGGAAGCCATCCTACATCCACATGGTCAGTTCAATTGTTTGATACGCAAAACGCCTGACGGCAGCGAAAAAGGTCGGGGCAGACGTACCATAGGTACGACGGCTACATCGGCTATGCCCTTTGCGGCAAGCTCCAGGAGAAGAGCTGCAGACACTGTTGATTTGCCTGAGCCGGGTACTCCTGCGAGCGCAACTAGGATCCGGGATGGTGGGCCGGAGGAGGACTGCCGGAGGATGAGTGCTTCGACGCGCTTGGCTAGATTGAGTATAGTCTCCGCGAGAGGTGTGGGATCCTCTGTGATTTCTCTGGCCATGGTGTCCCAAGATAGGTGTTTTGATGATGGGTAGTGTGAGGTGAGGGATCACTTGAACTGCAATATGGAGTCGATCAGGTGGTAAAAGACCCTTAGAGTAGTGGATTTGTTTTTGACCTTTGTATGGAAGTTCGGAGCGATTGGACTGGTGTTGTCCGACGTTCATGGACATGGTGAGACTGGTGTGTGGGGTCCACTTTTTCGGCGGACTGTCACCCTTGCGCCGTGCGCTGGTGCTTTACTCCGCATCATCTCACCTCACCCGCCACACTCTCTCCTGGTTGGGTCTAATGACAGGACAGCGCTGGAGGTATACAGATACGCTGGTGAAGCAGCTCAACGTTTCTAGACACTGCGTCTCGACAGGCCGCTGCAAGTGGAGTTGTGGCCTTTGGATTTCAAGAGGAAAGAGGCGAAATATCCAGAGCCATCGAAGAGAGGAGCTTCGAATGTTCGTAGAACCTTCTTCAATGGTCCAGTTCAAACGAGGTTCTGCCCGCGTAGGTTTGAATCATACACAACTATCATATCTATTCTGTGTGGGATGTCTCAGCCGTGAGTGTCGCAGTCGTGTCGACTAATGCTAACATAGGAGGCTGGATTTAAGTAAACTAAATCGTAAACAGGGTATATAACATTGGCAAGAAATGCAAGGAAAGTAAACAAAGCTCGTCGCACGCAAGATTTCCAGCCTCCGGGTGTTCACACAACTCGCAGCTTTGTAAGCAGAGGGGCAGACGGCCATGTTCAGGGACAGGAGGCCCTTGTTGAACTACCTAGCCTGATTCCGTCTCGATAAGAATCCAGCTCATGCGTCCGCCATCTCTTCGTCACCTAGCGCACCATTGCGATTCTCTTTTTCTCGTGCTTTCGATCGCTTCGTATTGCGGGATCCAGCCGTCACGTTGCTCACTGCGCGTTTTCGCCGGCTCGCGCTAGCACTTTCGGTTAACGGAGTCGACGACCTTCTAGTCACAGTGAGATCCTCGGATAGAAACTTGCCAGTCCCGGTGGCTTCTTTGACCAAGGACGTGTAAAGCTCTTGGACAGCCAGCTCCCCTGCGCTTCCTTCGGGCGCATCGCTGTCGGCAATTGATACATCAGCAACATCAGGCGCCATGAGCTTGAGCCGATCGGTGGCCAGGACGAAACTAGCGCACGATATCCGCGAGACCTGGACCTTTGGATGAAAAATGTCCAGAGCAAGGTGTTTCTTCATGTAGGCGGCAAATGCAGCTGTGAAGGGTCTGCCTTTGGCGTCTCGTAGAAGTTTGCCACGGTCCAGGAAGCCCGGAACATCGCGACCTGGTATAGTCACGTCCAAGTGCCTAAGTAGGGTTGTGGCCTGGGGGAAGGACAACTGAACTTGGAGCTGTCTGATAACATCCTGTACGGATTGGGTGGAGGTACTGGCGGACAGGTGACGGAAGAAGGTCTCCAAGCTGGACGTGACGAAGGCTGAAGACAGTCTGAGTGGAACGACGTGGGCGTCAAAGGTAGTTCTCATGTAATTTACAAAGATGTCGCGAATCGCCGAGGGCATCTTGACCAGCAACAGAGGCAGCGAAGTGAAGCCATTAGGGGATGTGGTGAGAGTCGGATCCCGCAACAACAGTGCGTTGTAGGATTGTTTCTCGTAGTCCAGGGTAACTTGAATGCCCCGCGCCTGTTCTCCAGAGACGACGGTAGTCAACTGCGAAGCGTCCGGGTCCACCAGCTGGCGGTGCCTGTCGATCCACGCGTCTTCATCGCCAATCATGTCCCAATTGCACTCTTGCAGCGGGCCTAGGTTCGGCAGCGCGTCCTCTGTTCCTGCAAAGTCGACCTCAACCCCGCGCACATTGTCGCCCTTTAATTGTTCTCTCAGGCGCTTCGCGTGTGTGATCAACGTGCGGTCGGTCAACAGCGGCGCGTCGCCGTGGTGCAGGGGCGAGACGCGGTAGAGCAGGTAGCTCCTACCGTACAGAGGGTATGGAGGGACGTCGGCCATGGAGAGTCACACTGGCTGGCCAGGACAGGCAGTGCAAAGCAGCCCGTCAACGCGTCGCAGCGGCGGGGCGGGTCAGCGACGCAGGGAGCGCCGGGCGGTCTGGGTCGGCGACAAGGCTGAGGGTGTCAATTGTGGGTTTGCCATGACGCAGGCGCGGGCTGCTGTGGCGGGCGGTGGTGTTGTGCGCGGAAAGCGGCTGGTGAGTGGTGGTTGGTGCCACATCCCGGCCTGTGCCACACCCCACTGCTAGTTTGCTCTGGTGTGCATAGAATTTCGTGGAGCGCCAACGAATACTCGAGAAGCTTCTGCAGCAACTCAGCCCAGCGGACCCAGCAGCCCCAGAACGCGCTCAAAATTTGTCCAGAGCTTGCCCTCCTTCCTCCACGATACTTCGTAACGACCAAGATACCCCGAACCGCACGCGTTTCGACCTGCAAACCTTCCTGATACCCCGCCACATCGAACACACACGAACATGTCTGTCGTGGGAGTAGACTTGGGGACGCTGAACACCGTGATTGCCGTTGCGCGGAATCGCGGTGTTGACGTGGTATGTGTACCTTTCCAAAACATGCGTCGATGCAATGCTGACTGTCGCAGATCACAAATGAAGTCTCCAACCGCGCCACGCCGTAGGTTTTCTCACCGCTATCCAGAAAACTCAGACTGACGTTGTTTACAGGTCTCTGGTAGGCTTCGGCCCGAAGAGCAGGTACATCGGTGAGGCCGCAAAGAACCAGGAGGTCTCCAACCTCAAGAACACCGTCTCTTCCTTCACACGCCTCGCCGGCCGCGCGCTCAACGACCCTGATGTCGAGATCGAGAAGAACTTCGTCTCGGCGCCCTTGGTCGACGTCAACGGCCAGGTCGGCGCCGAGGTCACCTACCTGGGCAAGAAGGAGAAGTTCACGGCCACCCAGATCACTGCTATGTACCTCACAAAGGTCAAGCAGACCGCCTCCGCCGAGCTCAAGCTTCCCGTCGCCGACGTTGTCATCAGCGTGCCTGCCTGGTACACCGACGCCCAGCGGAGATCGCTGCTCGATGCTTCCGAGATCGCTGGACTCAAGACCCTGCGCTTGATCAACGACACCACCGCCGCTGCCCTCGGCTGGGGTATCACAAAGCTGGACCTTCCTGCGCCCGAGGAGAAGCCCAAGAGGGTAGCTTTCGTCAACATCGGCCACAGCAACTACACTGCCTCCATTGTTGAATTCAAGAAAGGCGAGCTGACCGTCAAGTCGACGGCCTGGGACCGCCATTTTGGTGGTCGTTACATTGATCAAGCCCTGGTCGAGCACTTCGGCAAGGAGTTCAAGGAGAAGTTCAAGATTGACATCTTCGAGAACGCCAAGGCCAAGTTCCGTGTGCAGGCCGGCGTTGAGAAGTTGAAGAAGATCCTTTCCGCCAACACCGCCGCCCCTCTGAACATCGAATCCGTCATGAACGATGTCGATGTTCGCGGTATGCTTAAGCGTGAGGAGCTCGAGGAGCTCATCGAGCCACTGCTCCAGCGCGCCACGGCCCCGCTCGAGCAGGCTCTCGCCGAAGCTAAGCTCAAGCCTGAAGACATTGACACCATCGAGATGATCGGTGGCTGCACACGTGTTCCCGCGCTCAAGTCCCGCATCCAGGATTTCTTCGGCAAGCCTTTGTCTTTCACCCTGAACCAGGATGAGGCCGTTGCTCGTGGCTGCGCTTTCAGCTGTGCTATCCTTTCTCCCGTTTTCCGCGTTCGCGACTTCTCTGTACACGACATGGTCAGCTACCCCATCGAGTTCACCTGGGAGAAGTCCGAGGACATTCCCGACGAAGACACCAGCTTGACCGTCTTCAACAAGGGTAACGTCATGCCTTCCACTAAGATCCTCACCTTCTACCGAAAGCACGCCTTCGACCTTGAGGCCAAGTACGCAAAACCGGAACAACTTCCTGGCAAGACCAACCCCTGGATTGGCCGTTTCTCAGTAAAGGGCGTCAAGGAAGACCCTAAGGGCGACTTCATGATCTGCAAGCTGAAGGCGCGTCTCAACGTGCACGGTGTGCTCAACGTTGAATCCGGGTACTACGTAGAGGAGGTTGAGGTTGAAGAACCCATTCCAGAAGAAAAGAAGGAGGGTGACGTACGTATTCCCAGTTCTTCGTCTGCTTATTTCGACCCACGTTATGATTCTGGCGATCCAAGTAGCGAGCAGCAGTCCGATGAGTCCTCTGAAGAGCGCCGCGCTGTGAAACGACGCAAATCGAATGCCAATGTTGTATTGCAAGCTTCTGTTTCTTTGCCGGTTGAAGAGGCGCTAACAAAAGATCGACAGGCAATGGACGTCGACTCTAAGGAATCTAAAGAGCCCCCGAAGATGCGCAAGGTTAAGAAGCAGCAGCGCAAGGGCGACCTGCCTCTCTCAGCAGGCACCGCCGCCTTGGACCAGGCGAACAAGGATGCGGCGACGGAGAAGGAGAACCAGATGATCATGGAGGATAAGCTTGTTGCAGATACTGAGCACCAGAAGAACGACCTTGAGGCCTTCATTTACGAGCTCAAGGACAAGATTCTCGACGTCTACGCCGAGTTCGCCAACGATGACGAGAAGGCCCGGCTGAACGCTAAGCTCGAGCAAACAGAGGTAAGACCATATGCACGATGCCACGTTGACCATGCTAACTTCGTCACAGGACTGGCTGTATGACGAGGGTGAAGATGCGACCAAGGCACAGTATGTCTCCAAGTCAGAAGACATCCGCTCGATCGCCGGTCCCATCATCCAGCGGTACAACGACAAGATCCAAGAGGAGCAAGCCGCCATCCGCAAGAAGCATGAGGAACAGGCCGCTGCTAAGCAGGCCGAGATCGAGCGCAAGAAGCGCGAAGAGGAAGCCAAGAAGCAGGCTGAGGCGCCTGAGCCCAAGGACTCAGAGATGACCGATGCAGAGACGACACAGAAGCCGGATGAGGTCGAGGAGCCCTCAGCGTAAATGTGATGTCTACATGGAAAGCGAGCGATAGAGGATGAACAAAAGCATTGATCGGAGTGGGAGTGATGGGTTCTCCTTTCTCGAATCATGGGGGTAATTTTCAAGATTACTCTTTTGGCGATGCTAGCAAGCTATGACTGTGAATTGTTTATGATAGAGTCCATAGATGAACGAACACGATTTCGATATGACTTCCACTACGCTTGTCACGCTACGACCTTGTACAGGTGATGTTGCAGTCTTTGCTCGACAGCCGGAGTGTAGCTTCACCTACGTCGGGGGAGCCTAGCCCACCATCTTGGACTGAAATAGGCACGGCCAAGCGAGAACCTGTTTCTATTGCTGCTATTCGGGAGCGTGAGGCTGGCAACACCATCATTAGGGGTTGCGCTTCCTGTGGTAGCGGTCCTCAACATTTATCTGTTGACTCCACGACGATGAAAAGCACACAGCCATGCAGCCGCCGTGTGCAACAATTCCCCACACAATCCTCTGAATCACCTACATCGGCACACCATGTCTTCATCCGCTGTGTATGACAATTCGAGCACACCCTCTGCATCAACCCCTGCTCCATGCCCAGCTGGTAGAACTACCACGCATAGCGTGTTCCATCTCCCCTCACAAAGATTCAAACACGTGTGTCCTGGACTCGCAGTGCCAAATAGCTCAGACTCGGAGAACACATCCAACGGGCGACTACATCCTCCCAAGTCACGGCCAGCCGAATGGAATTATTCATCCTACACTACCCCATGTTCGGTTTCCATAAATGCAGAAACTCAACAGTGCGGTTCCAAACCCCCCGACGAGTACGGCCCGCTGGTTTCCGAAGAGGATTTAACCGCCATACGGTCTGAGGTAGAGATGGCGGGATTCACGCCAAGGGTTACTGTGGCGGAGAGAACTGGTACGTTGAGACATTCCCCGAGTTACTTTGGGATGCATGATACAGCAGCCCACTCCAACGCTAAACTCGCCCTCACTTTTTCCTCAACTGACACATTCAGTCGCTCGCATCGGCGCCCTCCGCCTCGACATCCAGCGTGACGCCGACGACCTGGCGCGCCTCGAGCGGAAATTGCAACATATCCGAAATAGACAGGAGACGCTGCGTGTTGCGAAGAAGGCTCTGAAATGGGACGAGGACCCTAGGGTTGTGGATGAGTTGATGGAGTGGGGATGGAATGACCGTCGGGTGGAGGGGCTGATTAAGCGCGTTTCTGGGGTGGTGTCGGTGGTGGCGGCTGAGGGTGAGGACTGTGGCGAAGAGGACGGGGAATATGGTGGAGTGGAGGAGGAAGCGGTGGATGAAGGAGAGACGAGTGGAGAAAAGTAGGAGGAGCTGGTGAAAGAGTAGGTAGAGGAAGAGCTGGATGAGGATGGGCCAGAGGAGGGAGAGGCTGATTTCATGGTTTGCAGAAATGCTATTGAGTCAAGAGGTACGTCAAGGAAAGATTGTTTACAAATACAATACATGACCATCTGGTGTCGGAACCGCCAGCGAGGGAAATAAAAGAAAAATGCAAGAAAGGGACGCCCATAGCCATACCTACCGCAGCATTGTCATGCTCTGTGATCAGATCAACTTTCAAACATACCGAAATATCGTACAATTTGATTCCATCCTCCCAACCAAAACACGTCCCATCCATGTCTCCTCATGACGATATCCCCTTCGCCAATATGTTCCCAAGCTGCTTGCTAATGTACTTGGTCCCCTCTGCCTTGATCGCCGGCACTGCATACTCATTGAACAACTTCTTGCCCTCCTGTTGCCACTTACTTCCTTTCTTTTCCGGTCTCGGCCGCACCGGCCTTCCCTCAGCACTCCTCCTCGCTTCGTCGGCCTCCTTCTCTGGGTGGGGCCTTGCCGCCCTCCTTTCCCTACCATCATCACGTTCCCGGGGTACATCGCGTTCCCGGGGAACGTCACGTTCACGACGATGGGGATGACGCCGATCATGGCGGTTGTCGGAGAAGTAGTCTTCTTCTCGATGGCGACGACGACGAGGTGCGTAGTAGTCTTCTTCCGGGGGCGAGCGTTCGTGGTTGCGAGGTGAACGCCTAGGAGGGGCCCGGCGGGGTTGTGGACTGGCTGAGGAGCTGGATGAGGAGGGGGGAGGGGGTGGGCGGTAGGTGTTTGCGCGGGGCCGACGGCGGTCTGGGGCGTTGCGAGGAAGTGGGTAAGACGCGTGATAGGCTGGGTGAGGTGCAGTGCGGTCTTTGTCTGGGACACCGTCGTAGCGAGGATGACGAGGGCGTCCAGTTGACGGAGACGGTGCTTGGGGTTTGGGTTGAGGAGGATAATGTCTGCCTCCGTAGTCGTCCATGTCTTGTGTTGTCAGTTTCCGTAGACGAGGATTATGCTGGGAAGTGAAAAATGATTCTGACTCACGGTAAGGTTGTGCTTCGTATCGTGTACTCATTTTGGATGATGTTGGTTTGGTTTGTGCTGCTTGCAGAATATATCTCTTTCTCAACCGTCTCCTCACGCGACTATAACTCTTTCCCTCCCCCACGCCCGATCCCACACAGCCCCTGCATTTCTGATTCCTCAGCGCCAGCACGCTGCTCCCCGCATGTCGTCATAATCGCCCGAACGTCTATCAATACCGCCGACTGCTCCAGTCGGAGAGAATGTCGTTATATGTAAGCTCCAGTAGGGGTTGCAGTTGGTGTTGAGCATGCAGACATGTGGAGCTCGGGCTCTACGGGTGTGCGCTGGCGCGCTACGAATGGGTCGCTGATCACGCGGGTCGTGGTCATCGTGCGTCTGCGGATAATAATGCCACGCACAATAGGACCGGGCCGCATTTGCATTTGGCCGTGTTTAGATGTCATTGTCAAGTTAGGAAATATGAGCGCATCCCAATACGCATAGGGAATAATGAGAGCGCAATATCAGGGTCCCAACGCTAAGCCGGACTTGTTAGGATATGGTTGATGCTACGGACTTGCCGTGTCAGGTAACTTCTGAGGGGTATCGATCGCAGTACTTTTAGTGCCATGCGTAGTGCTATTTAGCGGTGAGCCTTGGACATGGTGAAGAGCCTATCGTGGCTAAAGGGTACGTGTTTGAGCGAAGGAGGAACCGTTGCGAGATGGCGCTAGATCGCCTCATTTAGTGCGTAAGACTCCTTAGTCGTCTACACTACCTCTACTAGGCCTTGAGAACCGACAAAGGGAGTTCTTTGCTCGGAAGATCGCAACATCGACATCGTGACTTTTCAAATTCGTCTATAGATCGCCACTGGCGAATGGTATCGGACCGCGAAAGATATTCGACTTCGCGGACACCCTCGCTGAACCTTGCGAGAGAGCGACTGTTTCAACGAACAGAGCAGAAGAAACAACGGCGAGTCCGACTCATTACAAGTTTTCTCCAATAGTAGAAGTCGGAAGCTGCGTACGAGATGTTGGAGTTTGTGCATCTGTCGTACGAAGGAAGGCAAGCGCGATCTGGACGCCGGTACCACCTGGTCCGTGTCAAAGATTTGGGGGCTGCGGCCAGGCCAGGCCAGGCAGCGATGATGTTCGCCTTGTAACCACCTGCACCGCGCCCTGCAATTACCTATGCCTTCAGCATCTTCTAGAAGAAGTTTGAAGGTCTCTGTCTGACTAGACGATGCAACCGATGGAACGCCCATGACATCCACACTTCACGACAACTTGCCCAACAGGAGTTCTGCCCTTCCGTCGCGTTTCACCCAAACCAGCTCTCCAATCTAGCACCCGTCCGCGGCTTGCCAAGGCTGATACGACAGACGCAATTTTAGCATTCGTTCCGATCCTCCTGCGGGCTTTACGCCTCCTTCCAAGCTCTCTCCAGTTGACCGGTTATTGTACCTCGAGTATGCCTCTGTGCGGCGCAGCAACCAGGTGGAGCTTTCGATACAGGGAGTTTGAATGCCCCTCCTGTGGTCGAACATGTCAGTTAGGATGCAAGATGCAGCACCTTTTGGAGCATTTTCTGAACCGGTAACACTGGTTTCTTCTTCTGTAGCCAAGGCTCTTCGCGAGGGACTCGGGCATGAAGCGTCAGGCTGAGCGCTTACATTTGTGTGCTCCAGCCTTCTTATTCGCCCCCAAGCATATATTACAACGCCATCTCAGGGCCTCTTACAAGGGTACATTGCTTGTCGGACTTGAATACAGCTGGGGGTTGTTGTGTAAGGTACATATGCGCCCGAACCCCTGCGTTTGCTATACTCCTTGTCTTTCGTTCCTTCGTCGAGCGCGAGGTTTCCCATCAATAACATCTCAAGATGCGCATACTCACTTCTATCGCCTTGTGCTCCTCGTTAGCGACCACAATTGCTGCTTTTGGCACTTCGCCATGTTATTACGCGAACGGTACGGAAACCAGCAACTCTGAGATCAAGCAATGCTCGAACGGAGTGTCCACAATGTGTTGTAGCCTGAATCGAGCGAACACTCCCGGGAACGAGACCAACGAGATGGGCTGGACGCAAGACGAATGCTTATCGAACGGTCTGTGTCAAAACCGCTACATGTCAAATGGAGTGGCACAGACGAGCTGGTGGCTTGAATACTGCACCAATCCAGATCCGGAGAGTAGCGAGTGTCTAGACGTATGCCGACACACTCGCGACGCAGCTGGTGGTTCCAAGATGACACCATGTGGAGTTTCGGGAGACGGTAGTTACAACGCACTGGATGATACCAGGGCGATTACCAGGTGGTGTTGTGGCGATAGCGATTCTTGCTGCACAAATAATATGGGTGTTGTTGAGCTGCCGAGTAACTTCACTGGGCACGCGGTCACAGCGAGCGCGTCTTCATCCTCGCCTACAGCCACCGACCAAACATCGTCTCAAACCCCACCAACCTCGTCACCTACACCATCCCAAAGCAAAGCCTCAGAAGCAGAGAATAATGGGCTGTCCTCAGGAGTCAAGGCAGGTATCGGTGCCGGCGCTGCTGTTGGTGTAATCGCAATTTTACTTGCCGCCTTCTTCGGCCACAAGGCATATGGCTATCGGAAGCTGGCGAAGCAGCGCGAGGTGGAGCACAAATATGCATTGCAACCTCATGTTTACGGGGACGAACAAAAATATGCACATTCGACTTACGTCGCTTCTGAACTCAACGCGGCCTCACCTCCAGCAGAGATGCCGATATCAGAACGCTCAAGATCCCTCAGCGAACTTCCGGGTTCGCATGACCGCCACGATCGACATTGATGATTCGATACCGTCCATCTGGACAACAGATACTGTGATCTCTTCAATACCACAATGTAATGTCAACCCTACTGCGACAGGAAACATGATGTCCAATGCACGCAAGCAGTCATGGCGAACTTGGCCGGCACTCGCCCATTCACACGTTCGATCGATGCTGGGAAGGGAACTCTCTGTCCGATATGGACTGACGATTCTGCTCTCCTCACCTGCAGAATTGGAAACCCCCCAGCTATCGACTGGAAGCTGGGCTCGTCGCAGAAACAGGATTCCAGGGAAAGATTGAACGGCTTGCACGATGACCGCAGAGACGCTGTATCATAAAACATAATATGACAATATCCTTGAATCACTTCTGCCTCATTTGCACCTGAAGCCACCTCTTGATGACGTTGCGCCGCTCCTCCTCGTTAGCTTGTTCAAACTCAGCCTCTCCCAGCGTCAGTACCACATTCCTAGCCGGTAGGTTCCCGCCCGAAGTCGACTTTTGGATCTCTTTGTAGATTCCGTAAAAAGAATACCCAACGATTCCGCAACCAGCTGGACGCTATTAGCATACGAACAATACATCTACAGATAGGAAAGATCACCTTCGCCGAAGTTGCACACCATGTTCCCAAATCCTTTGATGAAGCCTTTGCCAACGCCGGCAACGCCTTCCTTTTGCGCCCCCTTGACTGGTATCCAAAAGAAGTCTTTGACACCGTCATATGTACCCAGTACAAGTGTCTACTCACTTCCTTAGGCTGGTGTTCGATTGTATCGAGGCAATACGTACCTTTCCTCCTACTACAAGTCCACTCTTCATGTCGACAACCTCTTCACGAGGTCTCAACTGCTCGCCATACAGCTTCGGCATGTTATGGAAACCTCTCGTCAAGCTATGCGTGTAGGTCATGGGGGTTTTGATGGCCGTCTCCACAATCTTTCGGCAACCCTTGTACGTGCCGACGCCATAGTGCACCAGTGCTTTTGGACCAACCATCAGCGCATTATCAGTCGAGCTCTCGTTCTCCCGCGCCCACGTTGATGCTTGCGACTGCCTAGCCAGCAGTTCATTCCGTTGCGATTCCCGTGCCAGAGGCCCAAGTTTGCGCGCTACTTCTACCGGCCCTCCAGCAGCCCCAAGCAAGACGTCTCCGACTACATCATAGCTACTTATGATGACGGCTGACAATGGGTCTGTGGGGTCATGCGGGTTTAATCTTGAAGTAGAAGTTGATGGACGTTCGAGGAGTGATGGGACCAGTTCGAGTTGTTTGGTGTCGAGGATGCCTTCGCGGACCAAAACGGCGGCAGCCAAGGGACACAGCGCCATGCCTCTCTTTTTCTTCACTGTCCATGTTGCTGGTCGGTCGTTCAGCACGCTGCATCTAATGGCATCTGTGGTGTTGTTCGCCCAGTCCACAGGTTTGCGGGCCGGAACGACGGTAGACGAGTGTCGAGAAAGGGGTGCCTCGTCGCGAATACTAGAAGGTCCAGCTGTGTATGATGGGGACGGGTGGTCGTGGTGATCGTCTGTCTGCGTTCTCTCAAGAAGGGGAGCTTTCTCGGGCCTGATGGCTTCTGCATCAAGACTTTCTTCACCCACACTAGTTTCTATCGAATACGCAGGAGGGGCATAAAGGTCTGCGTTACTTTGCACCTCTTCGCGTACAGTGGAGGGGCGATTATATTCTGATCATCGTCAGTCTCCTGCATTTGATTCATTCAGCGGCAATCTTGCCTTGGGCACTATCGCTCCCTTCACCGCTTCCTTCGAACACAGCTCGTATACTCGGGGCCGTCATCGTGTGTAAGGTCGTGTCCTTTTTCTCAATGTACCCGAAGTCAGAAGAGCGTCGATGGATTCAAAGTGACGAGTAGTATCGGGATCAAAGCATATCGATATCAATCGTCCCAATCCCATCTTTATGCCATATATCAGCCGTCGAAGGATTGGGTGGAAGGTTCTAAGTTAGGCAAGCGCTAGTCCCAAGACGGTGATGCTTGAGAGGTCCCTTTGCCTAAGGCTGAATGCGCAGCAGGCTACGCGTCGCGAATCAACAACGCGTCGAATCACGGGCGCAGGGAGTTCTGCACTTAGCGGTGATCATGGTAGTATGTCGGTAGCAGATCTGCGAAGAGAGTTTCACTTGAGGGGAGCGGTTCAACGTTCAATCGATATCACTGCTAGCTCCTAGCCACCAGCGACGTAGGACTCGTTAGATATGCGCTCGAGAAGAAGCAATGCATTCGCCAGTCCCTAATCCTTTTCCTCTCAGTTTAGATTGGAACGGAGTATCTCGTACGGGTCGGTAGTTTGGTCGAGTAGCATTGGAAAGATGGAGATCAAGCCGCGCGCTAGCGGAGGCTCGTTCCGCTTAGTCATACACTCACAGGTAAGCTTATCGTTCGTGATTGGTAGAGGAAGCGATGGCTCACCCTTGCTCCTCTATGGATTGGGGTTTAACGCGACGTAACAGGCACAGCAGCTCGCAAGCTCTACCGCATTGGGTATATTGAACGCACGGTAACAACGAACCGCTACTTCAAGGACGTGTAAGTTTCTGAAACTGACATTACTGTGATGACATTGACGACAACTTGACGTGGTGGATTGCTAGCTAACGGTGGCCTCCTGGTCCACTAATTGTAGGGCCGGTTCGGTCGTACCGCGGTTGCTTTCAGCCCTACGATACCTCTGGTATTGACAACAACAAAGCCCGCGTTCTAACATCCCGAACCGCACGTATAGTGCGATGCGGTACGCGTCAGCTTAAATTTACTCACAAATTCATGGGACTACATGCTGCCACCTTGGTCAGTATCTGCACCGCAATCTTCAAGAAGTTAAGAGAGATGTTCCCCAAAACATGGGTCAGTGTCATTGGTTCGTTTTCGTTGATCTCGCTGTGCCTTTCTACCTTTTGGTACTCAATTCTTTTTCAATTGAGAAATAAATTTTCATTCCGTCGTTGCGGAACTTGACGAGAACGGGTGCATGTGGTAAACAGGCAGAGTCCAGCACCACTCGCCAACCAAAATCTGGTACACACATTGACACAATGGGCTGCTTCTCGAGCAAGCCATCATGGAACGCAGGCTCTTACCCCACGCCCTCGCGCGCTGCATGGAACACTGGTAAGGCATCCACCACTGCAAAAAAGGCTGGGCGCGTCCGTGTAACACCTTTACTTGGATACGATTATGGAAAGACACAGAGATGCTCCAGTGGTCGAGACTTCATCTTCGGTCAGTATGATCCAATTACTGCTGTTGGAGGAGCATATGGGAGATCAAGGCAGCCGACAGCCATGAAGCACATGGAAGTCATCGTAGGTGTAGCAACCACGTGGGAGCTTTCGGAGGTGTGCATCATGGTGGTGACTGTGGAGGCGGCGATGGAGGGGGTGGCTGCTGAGAAGTTCTATAAAAAGCTCACTACATATGGAAGGTTGTTAAAAGCTGAGGGGTTTATCTTCCAGGTGAAATATTTTGAGTCCATCCGTAACCTTGAAGACGTGCATATGTGATGACCTCTAGAGCGCATGCTACATGCTACCCATATAACAATCTACAAAGCCAAGGATCTTCTCGTGGACCCTAAGCTTATGTGCACGTATAGCGACAGTAACATCCATCTATGCGACCCTGTGGGCAGATTCAGGGGTCTTCATGATCACTGGCATCGATGAGGCTATCAAGATGGCAGGTCTGTAACAGTTGCGAAGTCTAGCGCTGCGCCACCTCCCCGCATTCTCGTATATCTAAATTTGTCTTCTCGAATATTTGCGCCAACTCATCTTCTTCCCCAGTCTGAAGGGCGATATGCCGGAGAAATGGAAAACGAGATGAGACGGTAACATGCAAACAGGTACGCTCATTGGCTACGTTCGTCTTCCACTCAGCCGCACTACACGGGAGCGCAAATCTGGACCACGGACTAGAATACGATAAAGACATTATACGACCATGAATGCGAGATGGGTGACACGAATAGTACTGGTTCAAAAAGAGGCTGCGCTTGGTAGGCAGGTGTCGGTGTATAAACACGACCTTGGTCATCTCGAACCAGCCTCTTCTCATAAATTTGTATGCATACCACAGCTCCATCAACTCTTGACTTGTATTTTTACCCTTCAGCATGAAAGCCTCTTGCTTTGGTCTTGTCGCTCTCGCAGCCCCGATTCTGGCCGACACATGCACGAAAGACCCACTTGGCGGCAAGGGTTATTACTGTGGTGAGTCTCCATCCGACCGACTCAAGACTTCTTGATGCTTACGTAAATCCAAGGTCAGGTAGTCAATAAATCAGGCCGCGAGCTGCGCTACACCACCGATCCATCCTTGAGCAGTAGCCGTCCTAACAAGTGCAAATTCTGGAATTGGGTAGGGCAGTGAGTACATCCCGAATATCATCATATTCTACTTCCAGCTGAGCTGTTTTCTACGAGTTATTGAAAAGGTTCTCTAACCCTTTGCAAAGCGATGAACCCATCAACTGAACCCAGAAGTACCTTGCGAATGGTAAGACCGCTGGATCGGGTTACGTTACTACTCCCGGAGTTGACGTGGACGGGTTCACGTTCGCTGATGTGGAATACGATTATGACGGACAGCGGATTACACGAGGAGTCTGGATAAAGATCTCGTCCAACGTGAAGGTGGATTGCTTGGGGCCGGCGTCGAAGCCGAACTGTTATTCTTATTGACGATACGAATCATGCCAGGTAGCTTTTGGCAGACCGGGGATATAAGGAATTGGACTTCATCACTAGTGTGTCTCACATTTCGCAACGTCGTTCGTAGTAGAAGGTTAGACTGGGGTTGAAGTGTCTGAGTCAGTCATCCTTCACACTAGCCTACTTCCTTCCCCGCACACGTCACGCTTTCCCCGCGTTATTCGCCCGCCAAGCAGTCACGGACAGCCTGCCGAGGAAACTTCGTTGCACTCTACCTATGAGAACTTACACACCAAGCTTGCCAAATCTCTCGCCAAGTAGTTTCCCCGGATATGTTCAACGATTACCCCAAAAGTGGCAGGTGTAAGGAAAGATGCAAGCCCGCGTGAGCATTCCGAAGATCTCCCTTTTCAGTGACATGATTTGATCTGGCGAGTATATATTTGCTCAAGACTTGAGACGATGGGAGCCACCCTGGCCCTCGGTGTCTTGTGGGGATTTGTTAAGACGACTTACCATAGGTAGATGTGAAAAGGCTATCAACACTAATACCTGAGAAACCTCGGACACAAGACTGAAAGTATCTACACCACGTCGGCAGCATGGGTTGGAATACTCACGCGAATGGGACGCAAGATCCGCCAGAAGTGCGCAATTGGCGCATACACATGATAGCGCTGGTGGCATCGATGTCCGCCCTTGCTAGTAAGAGGACGATGATACCACTCAGATGCCCTCATTGACTGTACCATAGTGGGTTACGACACTGCCGTTATCGGCGGAACAATGGCGCTGAAGTCGTTCATCCGAGACTTCGGATGGGAGGACGTCTCGACGGGTACGCGCAACACCATCCAGGCGAACATCGTATCGACTTTTCAAGCTGGGTGCTTCTTTGGCGCGTTGTTGACCTTTCCAATCGCGGAGAAGATTGGCCGAAAAAGAACAGTCATGATAGCGGGCCTAGTGTTCTTGCTAGGCGCGGTCCTCCAGACCGCTGCGCAAGGCAATCTCAATTTGATTTATGGTGGAAGAGCTATCGCAGGCTTGGGTATCGGAGCGTCATCGCTCACTGTCCCCGTCTACATCGCCGAAGTCGCACCTCCGTCCATTCGTGGTCGACTGGTAGGAATATTCGAAATCGCCTCACAAGGCGGCGGCATGCTGGGTGAGTACTAGTTTGACGAATGGATATCGAATTTGTACCGCGTTCTGATAATGGATAGGCTTCTGGATCAACTATGCTACTGACCAAACTGTTAGTGTCAACAACAAGGCACAATGGATCATCCCTCTATCGTTGCAATTGGTTCCTGGGGTGTTGCTGGTCTCGGGTATGTTTTGGTGCCCAGAATCTCCGCGCTGGCTTGCTAGGGGTGACAATTTCGACGCCGCGGAGCAGATACTGACTATGGTGCGCGGCTTACCTCCGACCCACCCGTATATCATGCATGAGATGGGCGAGATCCGCGCACAAGTCGAAGAGCGAAGTACGAACCACTTGAGCAAGTCGGCACAGTTCAAGAAACTATTCCAAAAGGGTACTCGCAATCGCATGGGTATTGGTTTGGCTTTGATGTTTTTGCAGTCATTTACAGGAGTAATTTTCACGTCTTCGAAGCCATTGCAAGCTTTGTGGCTAACGATCTGTAGGTCAATATCATCACGTATTACGCTCCTCGCATCTTCGAGACCCTTGGAATCTCTGGCACTTCCCTGAAGCTTTTCTCAACCGGTTTTTATGGCATCGCAAAAACTCTCGGAATGATAACCTTCACCGTCATCGTCGTCGAAAAAGTCGGACGCCGCAAAGGCCTTATCTGGGGGGCCGCTCTAGGCTGCATCCCCATGTGGTTTATCGGGGGGTACGTTATGCGTGCAGATCCCGCTGCCGCAGCTTTGCGAGGAGACGTCACCAGAGATGGCTGGGGCTACCTTGCAATGGTATGCGTATATGTAAATGCGTTCATAATATGTGCAACATGGCAGGGCATTACTTGGACATACGCGTCAGAGATCTTCCCGCTCGACATTCGTATGCTATGTGTGTCGCTTACCACGGCCGATACCTGGCTGGGCAGCTTCATCATCGCGCGCAGTACACCTTACATGATTTCCGACCTCGGATACGGTGCTTACTTTTTCTTTGCGTCAATACTCCTTTGCATGGGCATTTGGTCATTTTTATTCGTACCAGAGACCAAAGGTGTTTCGCTAGAAGAGATGGACGCCTTGTTCATGAGACCCATGCATCAAGTGGTGTGGGCGCAGATCCAAAAGAGACCTTTACCGATGGACGAAGCTGAAGCAGGCAGGAAGAGGGGTTTGAAGTCGAGCAGTTTGGAGAAAGACATTAGCATTGAGCAGGCTGAAGTTGCGCCTGTAAAATAGTTCTTGCGTGGAAAGGCTAGAAGGAATCACAAGATGGAACATGTTGTGGGCTCTGTAGGTCTTTATTCGGCACTTTGACCACATGCTGTTAGGCAATGTTCGTAGTGATAGCTTTGATGTGATATTTCGGTGTATTGTTGAGTGGTGAAGGCTCTATAGGTACATTACGTAGATAGCGACAGTGGTTGCAACTCGTCATCTCTCGAAGTTTCAGCAAAATTGCCGCTAAACTTTCACCAACACTTTCTGGTTGCTCACTCCCGCTTGAAGCACTTTCAATCCAGCCTGAATCTTCCCGACACCACCGTCGACCACTTGGTAAGGCGGTGGTACGATGACTCCAGTTTCAAGCCATTTCGGAAGATCTTCATTGAAGACCTTAGAGCCTAGCTCAATCATGTCAGGCTTGTACCAGACCTCTTCACCGTGAACCATATCAGCGTAAACTCCTTCCAGCTTTTCAAGGTCTTCCGGCCAAGGCGTTGTGTGTGCAATTTTCTTCACAGTAGCTGTCGATTTGGATAGTATATCCTGCGCAGAACTTAGAGTCGCCGATGAGGTGATAGTATCTGCTACGTAAGCGATAGGTTTTCCCTCCCGCTCGGCTGCAGCCACAGCATCCTCAACGACGGTGTCTGAACGGTAATCAAAGAGCAATTTAGCGCCAAGAGATCGCAAGTACTCATGGTTATTTTTGCTGGCGGTGGCATACACATTCAAGCCTGCCGACTTAGCGAACTGAATGGCAAGATTGCCTACGATAGAGGCGCCTCCCCAAATGAGCACGGTAGCGTTTGGCGGCGGGGTCTTGACTTCGGGCTTTGGCAGGCCGAGTATATGGAAGAGCATCAAGTACGAAGCAATCTAGATGAAGCAATGAGCAATCTACTCAGGGCCGAGCATTAATTGAATCAGGGGCCTCACAGTGCCTGTCGTAAGCGTGGCAGCCTGTTCGAGACTGATGTTGGAAGGCAGCTTTGAAGTCGAAGACGCGCGGAGTATGGTGTAGGTTTGAAATGCGGCATTCTCCGGCTTCTGGGAGATGATACCATCTGCGCCTCCAAGAACGCGATCGCCTGGTTTGAATTTGGTAACGTTCGACCCTACGGATTCGACTATGCCGCTCGAGTCTGCTTGGCTGTTAGTCTCTTGTTTCAAGCCTATGGAAGGACGAGGTTCGAGAAATCTGTTATTCACATACCAGTGCCCAAAACGGCTGGGTAAGAGGAAATGAACATTCCAGACAGCTGGCGCTTCCAGTCGATCGGATTGAGTCCGATGAAGTGGTTGCGTACCAAAACTTCATCGGGTCCAGGTGTCGGGATCGGGCGCTCTCCGACAACAAGCTCAGCTTTTGCGGCCGGTACGAGAGCCGCAAGGTTCTTTGCTTGGTCTGCCATCTTATGATAGAAACACGCTATGAATGAGATGCTTGAAGGATTGAGGAGTGTAAGTAATGAATATGAGGCTCACCCAACCTCACTGAACCGTCTTATATACGTCCTCAAGAACTGTTCTGGGGCCATTTTGGCGGACATAGGCTCGCTGTTTTCGCCTATATCGTGGTAGAAGTTGAGGTAGGATCACGGCCAGATCGGGCGGCGAATTTGGCCGGTAGGAGTTGGTCATACCGCTTTCGGAAAAGCGCGCTTTGTCAGCTGCTCTCCCTTCACAGGTCGGATTTATCGATGCTCCGGCAACTCCAGCTGTAAGTCCGAATTGATGCAGATGTACTCGAAAGATCTAGAGAAAGAGCGGCCTTCTCGTCATTGTCGCTCATGGGCTACTGGCTAGTCTGGGGCAGGCACGGTTATCACATCCAAACGGGAAACTGCCCTTGCGCGACTATCTGATTGGCTGGTGAAGAAATGTCAATGCCTATGAACGAGGGCTCAGGACCGCTATACTTTTGTTCTCTATGCAAGAAGCCATTCAGTCAAGGTAAGATTCCACGTTCCATTCATGCATCATTCGGATTATGTTCCCACGGCAAGGCTAACAGATCGCAGAAACCTCCTGTACACGGCACATCAAATATTGCCGACGCCGTGCTGGGCAGCAACGACAGACTCGGCCCAAGGCCTGTTATCCGTGCCGATCGGCCAAAACAAAATGCGATTTCAGATCTCCCTGCTGTCGCTGTACCGATAAGCAACTTGTGTGCTCCTACGGCAATGACCAGGCCCCAGTGTTCGCCACAGGTCAAAACGGAGGTATAGTCGTACCGAGCCATGAATCTGTCCCCCATAGAAGTGACAGGAATGCCCACCAGAAGCCACAGACGTCCACACAATCCAGAAGAGGGACACAAACCGCTTCTGCAAATCCTCAAGAGACTCTACTAATCACATTGGACGACCTGACCGATATCGATGTTTTCGATCATGCGCACGTAAGATACACATCACCTGCAGGTCATCATCGAGAATCGAATCAGCGTAAAGACCTCTCATTACCACACATCTTTGTACAGACGCCACGAGAAATTTTAGATACTGTTGACAATGGCCTAGCTCGCACTGTCGAGCCGTCGTCAGAGGTACTCATTGCTCAGGACATATTTCCAGTCGCATTCCCTCCATCTTTAACAATTGGACGACCGTTGCGCACCCCAAGTCTCCTATCTAACGGCTGCCGGAACTTCCTCCTGTCAATCATCGGTTCATATCCGCGTATGATTGCGCAGGAGAATAATCTGCCCCCATTCATTCATCCTCATGGTTGTAAATTGCATTTTGATGAACGTACCTACGGTGGGACGTTTGATGAAGTTCCACCTGTAAAGCAGCTGGAAGCATGTATCAGTACCGCACGCATGCTTGCATCGCGACCCTCCTCAGACAGTATGAACGACTTCATTTGGCGCATCATAGACAGCGAACACAAATATATCGTCGACAACATGAACAACTTCTCGCTAGGCGAAACGATAGCGGCGCTCCAATCCACAATGCTCTACGGTACAATGCGCGTCACCATTTCGGGCCGTAGCTACTCCGAGATCAACTCTAGCATCGTCAGAACAATGGAGAAACTCTCTTTCCGCTGTTCCACGCTTACCGCTAGTCCTTTCAGCACTCGACATACCCGTGTTACGCGACCTACGTGGGAGGAATGGATTTGCGAGGAAACACGTCGGAGGATCTCAGTGACTTGCTTCCTCATCGCGCTCACCATACCTAACGACCCGTCCAACCCAATCGTCAATCCTAATAACCATGTCCTTCCCGCTAGCAAGGCGCTTTGGGAAGCCCGTACAAGGGCGGAGTGGGAGCGGCTTTACATCCAACAACAAGTTAGCGACGGAGCACCACGCCTAGAAACTGTGGGCGACTTTATAATCGCCAAGCTAGGTGGCATAGGGCGGAGTAAAAGCGATGCCAGGGCAAATCTTGTGGATGATATGATAGGGAAGTGGTACGCAGAGATGGACGGACTGGGTATGATGCTTGCTGCTGTTGTTGCTAGTTTGTAGGATTTCTAAGCCCCATATCACGAAGTAAAGTCAACGACCTATCCTTAATTACCCTTTCCATAGGATCCTGTATAGAATTTCCTGTCCAAGACGAGACAACCACCCTCACACATACTCCATATTCCTTGATATCCGGTTCCGAAATCTGCGAGCCCTGTTCCTCGCCCAGACACAAAGTACCGTTGAACCTACGTATGCTCGTCAGTCATCGACTTCTTGACGTAAACAGTAAGAGCTAAAATTGGCAGTATCTGCAAGCAGCAGCAGAGTCACAACCGTGGAAACTTTTTGATACTGACGCGTGACGTCGTCCTTGGTGTCTAGATTGCAGGGCTTCGAGGAGCCTACTCTGTAGCTGGGACAGAAGTAGTTTGCCATGTTGAGTGGCCCCTAGGACCAGTACAAGTGTCTTCAAGAAAGTTTGGACAAAGCCGTACGAGGAGATGCCTCTGAAGCTGAAGTAGACAATGGTGCTAAATGCTAGAACTATGGTGCTTCTCATCCATCTGAACATTGGCAAACAAGGTAGATACAAACATAGATCGTCAATGTTTCCAGGACAATGTCAACAAAGTTGCCTAAACTTTACAAGATGCACACAATCGAGACAAAAACATCAACTTGCTGTTAAGGATTGCTGAAGTCGAAATCCATGAACATATGAAATTAAGCTTCTATCCTTTGGCGCAAGACCTATGCAAAATATCGCAGACATCATTCTGACTGTAAAATCAACTGCCATTCATTGTACAAGATTTCTGCCAAGACACCGCTCGCTCAGATAAAGCTTACACATCCCAACAATTCCATCCGTAACCCTAACTTCTACAGCTTAGAAAATTACAATGCCTCTACAGCATGAGCTCCAACGGGTTCTCGATCGCCTTCTTCAGCTCCTTCATGAATTCACCACCAACTGCGCCATCGACGACCTTGTGGTCGAAGCTGCCGGTGATGACGATCTGATCATCCCACTCAACGCTCGGTGTACCGTCTTCTGAAAGCTCGCCAGGTACTGCGACCTTCTGTGTTGTGCCGATTGCGACGATCGTGGCTTGAGGGGGGTTGATGACAGCAGTGAAGCGCTCAACGGCAGAGTTCATGCCCATGTTCGAAATGGTGATGGTTCCGCCCTGGTACTCCTCCGGCTTCAGCTTACCGTCACGCGCGCGCTTACCAAGATCCTTGATGGAAGAAGAAACAGTCTGGAGGCCGAGACCATTCACGTTCTTGACGATGGGGGTCATCAAACCGACAGGGGTAGCAACAGCGACGGAAACATCGACAACGTTGTGTTGGCGGATGACAACGTTTCCACCCTCCTCACGCCATGATGAGTTGGCGGCGGGAACCTTGCGTGCGGCGACGGCGACAGCCTTGACGAGGAAGTCGTTGACTGAGAGCTTGTACTCGCCCTTGGAGGATGCGTTGAGCGCTTCGCGGAGCTTGAGCAGCTTGGACACGGAGATGTTGGAGGCGACAAAGTAGTGAGGGTTCTGCTGCATGCTCTGAGTAAGACGCGAGGCGATGACCTTGCGCATGCTGGTCGCAGGGACGTCCTCGTATGTAACGGCTGCCGGTGCAGTCGCGGGAGCTCCAGCAGCGGGCTGGACGGGCTCGTCCTTCTTCTTCTGGTGACGATCGATGGGGAGCTCGAGACGCTTGCCGGAGGAGTCAGATTCGATGGCCTGGGGAGCAGCCTCCTCCTTCGCGGGCGGAGCAGTGCTGGATCCCGACTTCGGTGGCTCGCTGGCTTCAGAAGCCTCGCCTTCCTTAGACGGCGCAGCGGCCTTCTTCTCGCCTCCAGCATCCTCAACAGAGAATGATTCGAAAGCAGAGACATCCTCGCCCTCCTCAACCATGACTGCGATGGGCTAGTCGAAATTAGCTATGCCACACCTCCAAATGATGTTTCAATGTCCGATGCGTAAAAGCAGCCTAAAAGCCGTATCCTCCGCCGAAGGAAGAGAAACTTACAGTGCCAACTGCGACGTCCTTCTCGCCAGAGTCCTTGAGAATCTTGGCGATGACACCCTCTTCCTGGAATTCAAAGTCCATCTGGGCTTTATCCGTCTCGATCTCCACCAGAACGTCTCCCGGCGCGATGGTGTCGCCGACCTTCTTCTGCCAGGTACCAATATTTCCGGCGGTCATGGTAGGAGACAGGGCAGGCATGCTGACGACCGTGTGCGAGGGGAAGGCTGTACATGGCGCAAATCAGTATTCATGTTTCCCGGTAGTCTCAGATCAGACAGCGAGGAATGTGAGGCTCACACTTGGAGGCATAGTATCTGGCGAGAGCTGCGAAAGCTGGTGTTCGTCGGCTGCAGACATGTCAGCAAAGCTTCCTTGGGCGTGGGATGCGGTGCAGGAGTAACGTACGATGCGTTCAAGCTTCCTCGCAGGGTAATTGAACCTCTCGAGGTCAATTGGGATCCCGCGCGGGACAGAAAGGTCGTTGTCGCAGGCATTGTGACGGGATGCCGATGGGTCCGCTGAAAATTTCCCGGGGCACTCAAGGAGCGAAGGCAGGCAGCACCTGTTTGCGGGAGGAGCGAGGAGAAGATGTAGGAGGAGAGCCCGCGCTCGAGAGTCGGAGAATCGATGTGCTTGGAGATGGAGAGATTGTCGCGCCCAACAGAATCAAAGTGTTTAGCTGTTGGCCGTAGCGGCCGGCCAAGACAATCTCGCTGTTAGTCCCCGACAGGAGCAGGGTGCAACCGCCACAGGCACGGCCACAGTCGGAGCTGCGACGGTCGAGCGCCGCGCGCTGACAGGGATGCACGACGTCGGGACGGGTTAGGAGGCTGATGCCAAAGACACTTTGTCATTCCACGTTGAATTGTACAGTACAGCGCCCCTTTGGCGGCCTTTTTCTGCAGCTGTTGACTAGTTGTATTACCTTGGCAGGCACAGCCCACAGTTCCTGCCGCCTTCCGTCGAGCTCCTTACTCCGCAATGGTAGCTTGAGGGGCAGATATCAAAGAAGGAGCAACCGCAGGGACACGGCGCATCACGAGCACACCCACAATCCATAATGGCCGACACAGAGCCTTCGCCAGGCTCATCGGAGGTGGAGGATAAGTGGCCGAGCGGGCAGACGCAGCAGGAGACACCCGCCGCAGAAGAGGACATGCATGAAGATGCAGGCTCCCACGCGGCATCTGAAGACACAGACGAGAGAGCTCCGCCGACTTCCAGCGCACCGCAAACCCCGGCGGACATGCCCACGCCCACGCCTCCGACTCCCAAACTCAATGTGCCTGAGCCAGAGGAAGCAGACTCGCGCCGCACCGCCGAGTTCTTCGACCAGCGCATGCACAGCGAGCGTTCACGCACCGATTCACAGTCCACCGCCGCCACGGCTGCGACAACGGCCACGCGACCATCGACACGTAGCTCGCTGGTCTTTGTGATTACAGCGCTGGAGAACATAGCCGCATCCAAAGATGCGAAGAAGAACAAGAAGCTGGGGGACTCGGTCGCAACGGCCTTGGCAGCTATCAAAGCAGAGGGCGACCCTTCACGCATAAACCCCGAGACACTCTTCCAGCCGCTTCAGCTAGCCTCCGAGGCTCCGTCAGTACCCGTTTCTATAGTAGCGTTGGACTGCATAGGCAAATTGATCAGCTACTCGTACTTCTCCGTGCCTTCCGAGCCACAGGGCGACAACGAGGCTGCGCCACTCATCGAGAAGGCCATAGACACAATATGCGAATGCTTCCAGGGTGAGGCGACGCCGCCGGATGTGCAGCTCCAGATCGTCAAGTCTTTACTGGCTGCCATCCTGAACGACAAGATCGTAGTGCACGGTGCAGGACTGTTGAAGGCTGTGCGGTTAACGTACAACATCTTCTTGCTTTCCAAGTCGAGCGCAAACCAGCAGGTCGCCCAGGGAGCATTGACACAGATGGTTGGCACGGTCTTTGAAAGAGTCAAGAGCAGACTGGCAGCGAAAGAAGCTAGAGTCAATCTTTCGCGCGTGTCGTTAAACGACAAGGACAATTCCGAAGAGCATGTTCCCGAGGAGGCCGACGTTGACACGGAACTCACAAATGGTACCGAAATAGGCGCAGAGGATGCGGAAGAGGAGCGATATGACCCTGAATCCGGTGAGCCCAGCGACAAGCCAGTAGATAAACACACCGGGCCCAAGATCACTCTGCAGAGTTTCGAAAATAATATGAGCTTCAACGACGACCGGATCCACGACAACGCACCGACCTTGGTTACGCGGATAAAGGGCAAGCAAGGGTCAAGGCAAGTTTTTGGCGTAGAAGCTTCGCCAAATCCGCAAGAGGGGGAAGGCTCAGATGAAGAGGAAGAAGATGAGATATTCGTCAAAGATGCCTATCTGGTTTTCCGCGCCATGTGCAGGCTGAGCACTAAGACCCTCGCGGTGGACCACGCATTGGATGTAAAGTCCCAAGGCATGCGCTCAAAGTTGCTGTCTCTGCATATCATTCACACCATATTACACAACAATATTGCCGTCTTCATTTCGCCATATGCAACAATAAGAAGCGGCAGTGGCGATGAGCCCACTACGTTCGTACAGGCCATCAAGCAGTACCTTTGCTTGAGCCTGAGTCGAAACGGCGCGAGCTCTGTCAATAAAGTCTTCGAGGTGGCGTGCGAAATCTTTTGGCACATGCTCAAGTACTTGCGCGTTATGTTGAAGAAGGAAGTCGAGGTGTTTTTGAAGGAGATCTACCTTGCCACCCTCGACAAGAGGAGTGCGCCTGCGTTCCAGAAACAATACATTCTGACAGTATTCCGACGGCTAGCAGCTGATCCTCGTGCGCTAGTCGAAATTTACCTCAACTACGACTGCGATCGCACCGCGCTCGATAATATGTACCAACGTGTTGTTGAGCATCTTTCCAAGATATCGAGCACGCCGGTTACTGTGTCGCCTATGCAGCAACAAGCCTACCAAGAACAGCGCGAGAAGCAGGCGAAGGCTTCGGATTGGCAGACCAGAGGGACTTTGCCTCCCTCGTTATCCACGGCATCGATGAACGTACCACACGAAAGCGAGCACGCGTATCCTCCCGAATATGCTATGAAGCAGGAGTCGTTAGAAGGCCTTGTCGAAATTCTGCGATCGCTGGTGAACTGGTCGGAACAGTCTGTCAACAACGGTGCAAGAAATTCGAACGTAGATTTGAGGGGTTCGGTCGACAACCTCCGGGCTTCTACCGATAACAGGACCATTTCCGAATCTCCAAATGTGGGAGGAGACTCAGGGACCGTGACGCCAATGGTGGAGGACGATTACGGTGAACTGGAAAAGGCGAAACAGAAGAAGACCGCTCTAACAAGGGCTGTCCGCGAGTTCAATTACAAACCAAAGCGCGGTATAAAGACGTTGATCAAAGAGGGATTCATTGCATCAAATTCCCCCGAAGATATTGCCCGTTTCTTCCATGAGACCGATCTTCTGGACAAGGGACCGCTTGGCGAGTTCCTAGGAGAAGGCGATGAAGAAAACATTAAGATCATGCACGCTTTCGTCGACCAGCTGGATTTCACCAAGACGCGGTTCACTGACGCTCTCCGACGTTTCCTCCAATGCTTCCGGTTACCTGGCGAGGCTCAGAAAATTGATCGATTCATGTTAAAATTCGCCGAAAGGTACATCACCGGGACTCCTAATGCTTATGCTAACGCCGACACCGCATATGTCCTATCATATTCAGTAATCATGTTGAATGTAGATCAGCACAGCAAGAAGATGAAAGGCCCTCGTATGACTCCAGAAGACTTCATCAAGAACAATCGCGGTATCAATGACGGCGCCGATCTACCGGAAGAGTATCTTCGGGGTATCTACGAGGAAATCGCGAGCAAGGAGATTGTGTTGGAAACAGAACAAGAAGCTGCGGCAGATAAAGGTCTTGTACAGCCTCAGCAACAAGGAGGACTGGTGGCAGTCGGCCAAGCCTTGATTGGTGGTGGGCGAGATCTTCAAAGAGAAGTCTACGTACAAGCATCGGAGGCCATGGCCAATAAGACTGAGCAACTGTACAAACAGCTTCTTCGCGCTCAACGAAAGACTACAAGGGCACTACCAGTCTCCAAGTTCATCCCTGCATCCTCATCTAAACACGTTGGGCCAATGTTCGAGGTCACATGGATGCCTTTCCTTACCGCGCTGTCCGGTCAAGCCCAGGATCACAACATTGAGATAGTAAGGCTCTGCCTTGAAGGCATCAAATTGGCCATTCGCATCTCATGCATATTCGATGTGGAGAGTGCCCGGCAAGCTTTTGTTGCATTCTTGGCTCGCTTCACTAATCTCTATAATCTGAGTGAGATGAAAGCCAAGAACATGGAAGCTTTGAAGATTTTGATTGAGATTGCAAACACAGAAGGCAACCTGCTGCAAGAGTCTTGGCGCGAGGTGTTGACCTGCGTCTCTCAGCTCGACCGCTTCCAGCTCATATCGGCTGGTATCGACGAACGCTCAGTGCCTGACGTTTTGAAGACCCAGTCGCAAGGTGGAGCACAATCCCGGAAGTCGCTGAATGTGCCGAATAACAGGAGACGACAAATTTCGCATACGAACAGTATGCAGTTCCAGGCGGACGTTGCCGAGGAGAGCCGCTCCACTGATATCGTAAGAGGCGTTGACCGGATATTCACGAGCACAGCCAACCTTTCCGGAGAGGCCATCGTCGACTTCGTCAAGGCGCTGACCCAAGTCAGCTGGCAAGAGATTCAGTCATCTGGCCAAAGCGAGTCCCCTCGCACATACAGCTTGCAGAAACTCGTCGAGATTAGCGGTTACAATATGACTCGTGTTCGTTTCGAATGGACGAACATCTGGCAGATACTTGGCGCACATTTCAATGAAGTCGGCTGCCACACGAACACGAACGTTGTTTACTTTGCCCTCAACTCATTGCGACAGCTATCAATGAAGTTCATGGAAATCGAAGAACTGCCTGGCTTTAAATTTCAAAAGGACTTTCTGAAACCCTTCGAACACATCATCAGCAATGCTAGTGTCGTGTCGGTCAAAGACATGGTACTGCGCTGTCTCATTCAGATGATTCAGGCGCGAGGCGAAAATATTCGTTCCGGGTGGAAGACTATGTTCGGAGTCTTCACTGTGGCTGCACGCGAGCCATATGGTAAGTTAGATGTCTTGTCAGCTGCACAAAGCTAATATGTGTCGATAGAGGGCATCGTCAATCTTGCGTTCGAGAATGTATCGCAGGTGTATAACACGCGCTTTGGCGTAGTGATCTCCCAGGGTGCTTTCGCGGATTTGATCGTTTGCCTTACCGAGTTCTCCAAGAACTATAAATTTCAGAAGAAGTCACTACAAGCTATCGAACTATTGAAGTCATCCGTACCGAAGATGCTGCGGACCCCCGAGTGTTCGCTCTCGGCTAGAGCTGGATTTGTGAAAGAGTCTGACAAAGGCTCAGCAATACCTAAGCAACCGACTCGCCAGACGCAAGAAGAGCAGTTCTGGTTCCCTGTGCTGTTTGCGTTCCACGATGTCTTGATGACGGGCGAAGATCTGGAAGTACGATCAAGAGCACTCAGCTACCTCTTTGAGACTCTCATAACCTACGGTCGCGACTTCCCACGAGACTTCTGGGATATGCTCTGGCGGCAGCTACTCTACCCCATCTTCATGGTATTGAAGTCGAAATCGGAGATGTCGAAGGTCCTGAACCATGAGGAACTGTCTGTCTGGCTTTCCACGACAATGATTCAGGCTCTGCGAAATATGGTCCGCCTATTCACTCACTTTTTTGATTCTCTAGAATACATGCTCGATCGGTTTCTTGATCTTCTGGCACTCTGTATCTGCCAGGAGAACGATACACTTGCTCGAATCGGCAGTAACTGCTTGCAGCAATTGATATTGCAGAACGTTCAGAAGTTCACCCCCCAACACTGGAATCAGATCGTCAGGGCCTTTGTCGACCTGTTTGCACGGACGGAAGCGACAGCGTTAATGTCGGCTGCAACAGCAGGCACACCCTCCCAGTCACAAACCCCCAATGGCTTCAATGGGGTTGATGGCGAGAAGACCCCTACAGCGCCTCCGAAAGAGCTCTCGCTCCAGACTCCTAGCGAAGAGGAATCCACCAGCCACAATGCTCTTGGGATCAACGGCCTTAACAGCCCGCGTCGACCATCTGTCGTAACAAATGACTCCACAAACTCTCTTGCCGCAGAGCAAGCACGCATGCCGTCGCCACTGCCCAAACGTCAAACTCAAGAGCTCGAAGACTACCGACCTGAAGACCAAGACGTCCCGCAACCACCTGTAGTCGTCACTGCTGCCCGTCGACGCTTCTTCAACCAGATCATTACCAAATGCGTACTTCAGCTCCTCATGATTGAAACCGTTCAAGAGCTCTTCACCAACGATGCAGTCTACGAAAAGATTCCATCGGGCGAGCTCCTCCGCCTCATGGCCGTACTCAAGAAATCCTACCACTTTGCCAAGCGCTTCAACGCAGATCGCGACCTCCGTACCCGCCTCTTCAGGGAAGGCTTCATGAAGCAGCCGCCCAACCTCCTCAAGCAAGAATCCGGCTCCGCCTCCGTCTACGTCAGCATCCTTTTCCGCATGTATCACGACACCTCTACTGACCGCGCCGCCTCGCGCGCCGACACAGAAGCCGCGCTCATTCCGCTCTGCGAGGACATCATATCGTCATACATCGAACTCGATGAGGAAACGCAGCAGCGCAACATCGTCACCTGGCGGCCTGTCGTCGTTAGTGTGCTGGACGGGTACTGCGGGTTTCCACCTGGCGAGTTTGAGAAGCATGTTGAGGTTTTCGCGCCGCTGGTTGTGGGGCTGTTGGGCACCGAGCTGGCACAGGATATACAGAGGGCAGTGCAGGCGCTCGTCATGAGAGTGTTTGAGAGCAAAGTTGGCATCGAGAGGGTGCCGCTTATGACACCGGCGGTAAGGAGTCCGAGGGGGAGTTTTCACGGGAGTCCAAAGTTGGACCGCAAGGCAAGTCGGGGGAAGTGAGGTTGAGTGAACGTTTTGCTTTCTTTCATTGACCGCAGGTGTTTGTGAGAAAAAGCTCTTATCTGTGGTAGCATTTAGATGGATGCTCGTCATTTTCCCTTCTTCATTGTAGCGTTTATTTAGTGAGTGCCGTTCAGCCTTGTGTCCGGGCACCTTTGTGTCACAAAAGATGGTGATATGGACAGCTAGAGGTCAGGGCGTTTGTATAGTAGTACCAAAGGTAGCCGGCTCTGCTGTAGGTGTGGTGCTGTTTGACATGTCGAAGATTGTATAGTTTACGTCGCTGTTCTGTTACTGAGAGTCTTTGGAACCCGATGTTAGCGTCTGTGTCAGTGCTGTCGTGCCGAATTGTTGTCACAATCACGCCGTTGGAGGTGAATCATATAGAGAATGAAAGGACTCATACGACGTGCGACACTTCATGACCAGACCCCATATCTACTGGTGCATTCCGATAGAAGGTGTTGGACTATGAACGGCACATCCATTGAATAGACGTACCTGCCAAACAAGTGTGATTATACCCTTGATTCCTCTCCCTTCACCAGGAACCGATACTGGAGCTTTGACCTCGACGAGAACCCCGCAAGGCGCGTTTACATTTCTGACGCTCCGTTTACTACAGAGAAGAGAACACAAAAGAGGCTCGACCACATTTCTTTCCCCGCACACTCACTTCTCACAACCACCCACGCTCTCGAATTCTCAAGACTCGACCACCACCTTCATCACAACTGTGGAACTATAATCATTCGCGTATGCCCAGCGTCGCCTCGCACGCTTTCACTCGCGCCGATAACTCACACACCCCAGTCTCACCATGGGCCACAAACACTCAAAGTGCCTCGACGGCAGCGAGCCACGCTGCTATCTCTGGCGCTGCGGCTGCGATGCTCCAACGTGCTTTTTGTGCATCCGCTTCACCTCTATGTCATCCAACGACCCGCTCATGAAGTGGATGCACGAGTACACCTGGGTTTTGGGCGACCTTGTGTTCCTCGTGCTCCTCGTTGGGGTTATCAAAATTGCTTTGGCGCTGCGGGAGATCACGAGGAGGGATAGGGCGTATAGGGAGCTGGAGGTCTACGACGAGGAGGGTGAAGGAGGGGCATTGTTGAGCTGAGCTGAGGATGAGCGGAGTACATCCTGAAGGGGCGTAGAAGGGTGTGGAGTTTACACGGGTGTGCATATACTCTGGCATTGGAGTTTTGGAGTATGGGAGATGTTGCACATGGGCATGCTGAGCGCGAGAGAATCTGTGGGTATACTACATGTGTCACTGCGTTGACTATTCGACGAGGCATTCGAGTTCTTGTCTCTGGCGCTCTAGTGCTCTTTAGCATGATGGGGATTATGTGGACTTGTTGGGTTCGTGCTCCCAAGCGCCCAATGTGTAACAATTCGTGGAAGCACTGCACGTGCGCCTGGACGACTGATTGCACGTGGCCACACTCTCAAATTCACACACAAGCCCCGCAGTCTGTTCACTGGTTGCTCGAGGAAAGGCTTTCACCTTGATCTCGCGCCGGACCACTCACAACTGAATTACGATGTGAGATCTTGGAAACCGCCCCGTCAACCACCTTCACTTCCAATTTCCAGCGCAGTACACAGCCCGACACCCACTACATCTCCTCAATCCACGTCTTGCTCTGGAAATTCTATCCCTCGACTTGACATCCCCTCAAGCCAACTATGGGATCTTCAACCAGCGCACTCGCCTGCCCCTCCGGGGCCCCACCCCGCTGCTACCTCTCATACTGCACCTGCGACGCCGGAGACATGCCAGGCTGGGTCAAAAATGAAGACGACGCTGTGACGCTGATGTTAATTTTTGGAATGGCGCTCATTGTTGCGGCGGGCGTCGGATGGGCGTCAAGGGCACAGGACAGAAGGAGGGCGGGGTGGGAAGTTGATTAACCAGAAACAGGGTGCAACTATGAGATACCTTGGGGATAAGAAGACGATTCGGGACGAACAGACGGTCCGGGCCGGAAAAAGATTGCATTGGAAGGAGAAGACTCGACTCATCATGAACTATGATCGATTTGGGAGAAGAGAGTTCATAATTATCATTCAGCATTGTGTACAGAGCGAAATGACCCTCACGCCATCGTCGCCCCAGCCTGCGCTCCATCGACATCCAGTAACGCGCCCTCCTCTGCGTCTTTCGGCTTCATCAGCTTGATGTTGACGTCGGGATGCTGACTATACACCCGCAGGCCCAAAACGCAAATCGCGTTCCATTTCTTCACGTCTTGCTGGACAGGAGGCGCTACTGGGGGGAGGACTGGACCGATGTCGTCAGCAAAGACGGGACCCGGGGGACCTAGAATTGGCGATGGTGGCCCGAAGGCGTAGCTGTTACCATGTGCGGAGGGTGGCGGAGGTGGAAGGAGAGGCAAAGCGGAACCGCTGGCCGTCGGGGATGTGACGGGTGGAGGCACGTCGGCTTTTGGTCGTAATGGAATTTCGCCGCTAGTCGTCTCTTCGTCTTTGTTGGGTCCAACGTCTTTAACAGGCTGCTGCGTATCTACTGCGGTGGTGCCCTTCGCCGCTTCCTGGTTTGGCTGGTGAGAATCAGGCTTCAAATTATCCTCTTTGGTGTTGGGTTTCGTTTCTTCAGGTCCAGCCTTCTCCTTTTCAGCTTTCTCCTTCTCCTCCCGTTCCCTCTTTTCCTTCTTCCACAACTCAAAATCGGCCCTCTCCTTTTCGGCCTCCTCTTTCTCCTTCTTCTGTTTCTCTTCGGCCGCCTTTTTCTCATCTTCTTTCTTCTTCTTGTCCTCTGTCGACAACTGCACGATTCCCTTAGCGTTAGCGATATCGTAGTTCATCCCAATCTGCCTTAGCTTCTGGGGATTACGATCGGCGACCTTGGTAACTACCTCGTAGACGTCTGGTACTTCGGAATAGCGTTTAGCGACGACCTTGGGTACAATCTCGTACTTTCCAGGCTGGAGCGTGACTTCTGCAGAGACAGACCTGTTCCCAAACCAGGCGCCTCTCGCGCGGACGATGTGATCTCCAGACGGTGCACCTTCTTCTTGCAACACAAAATGCAAGTCGAAGCTGTACTTGCCTTCGAGGCCACGGAAATACCGTTCGTCCAACTGGGAGAGAACGAAGACGGTAGGCCCAGCCTTCTTGATCTCTACCACGAATTTGATGTTGAGATAGCCTGTGACCCAGGCCACACTCACGCTGGTCCAGCTTTGGACGACGGTCCATTCATTGTCGAATAGGCGCGTGCGATCCAGCAGATCGAATCGCTTACAGAGGTCGTCGTAGGACATCCAGAACAGGCCGTCGTTGCCGAAACGGTGATCGAGCTTTTCCAGCCAGTATGCGTTCCATTCTTTCGAGCCGTCGGACCACGCACCGTTCCACTCGCCCATGCCTGCGTCTACTCGTTCCCCCTGCTAAAATGTCAGTGTAGTCTTCAAAATAATTTCTATTGGTCGGCACTGACCCATGGGTTCCTGTGACTGTCAGCGACTGAAGGATGAAGACCTAGGGGTATAGTGCTTACCGTATCAATACGAGCCTCTGTTCATTTCCTTGTTCATCTTTTGGGTCTACAGCCTTGATGACGGAGTATGCGTGGCTCAACGCGAGACCTTGTCTAGCGTCCGAATCGTCTCCGTATGAGCCTGGCGAAGAAGCAGAAAACAGGAAGTCCTTGTTGACCTGAAGCACGTCAGCAAATGCCGCAAAGTCTGTACGGATCGAACGCACCTGCTTGAGCTCCTTCCATAGCCGCTCTTTACTCAATATTCGGTTCGTTTTGATCTTCGTGGTGACGCCTCCGGTGAGGTCCTCCACCGCCTCACCACTGCTCCAAGATGAGACACAGAATGCTATTTCAGGCAGTAACACTCACCTAATACCCCCAATTATCGCATTGTAGTCCCCGTGAGCTTTCGCGTACGCTTTCTCCAATAAAGGGAGCCAGGTCTCATTCTGGTCTACGCACGACGCAAAGTAGAGAGCATCAGAACCAGTCTGATTGTTCTTCTTGTACTTCCTCTCTTTCGCACCCGTTGGGTCATAGTCGTCACCATAAGAATCAAAGTCCTGATCCCGAACGTAGAGATTGTCGTCCACGACCGTCCATATCCATTCTCCATCACGGTAGAACACAAAGCCGTACACGCCGCACTCCTGACAGTCTGCATCTTTCGCAACGCAGATTTTGTCCATTAAGCTAGGGTTGCTGCAGATGGTGGCCACTGCAGCAATGAACCAGCAGTCGCCATTGGCTCCCTGCTTCACATCAGAGCTATAGTAACTGTCAACGGTAAAAGACGGCTTCTCGAATATCCAGTCGATTCGATGCACCGATCCAGGCCCGTCAGAGTCGGATGGTTGAGGCACATCCAAGAGTCCCGCTGCCGTATCGAGGTTGACCAACAGAGTAGGCGCATCCAGTAGCTTGCTTTTGACCAACGTGTCCAAAGCCTCGCCCAGACGGCCAGGACTCACGGGTGCCTGTGGAGGTAGCGGGTCGTCGTACCACGACATCAAGCCCTCGAGGCAGTTCTTATCTTCTCGGAGATCGGTTTCGATATCGAACTCTGGATCGGTATACTGGATCTATCAGCGAGTGATAACCCAGCAGATTTCAGACGGATCACCTTCTCGTTAGTCCTGTGGCATTCACGAATAATATGTCGCACACGAGCACGACATTCATCTGCCGCCGCCTCGTACGATTCAGCGGCATTTCTACCCTTTTCTGGGCTGGGCTGGCGTTGTGGTGGCAGAAGGTTTGCGTAGAGGCTTGAGGGGAAGATGTTGGTGACTTTGCCAGGCTTCTTGGTAATAAGCTTCTCCCAGAAGTCGTTCAGCTCCTCCTGTGGAGCTTTGGTGTCACCATCGCCGGAAATCGGGTTCATTTTCACGCGGACTTTGCAATTTAGTGGAGGTGTAGATCTGGTTTGGAATGTGCGGCTGAGCAGAGGTCTGCTCGTGTGGCAGGAACACAAGACGTCAAGAAGCAACTAGACGCAAAACTGCTACACGCGGCAACAAATCGTTGGCTAGAAAGCGAAGCAGAAACAGGATCAACCCAAGGCTACAGAGGGCGTCGCGCATCTATATGGGCTCAGTTCTTGTTTGGGGGCCGAAACGGACGGAGGGCCCCATTTGCTTCTTCAGGCCAATTCTGCCAGCTGAGTGAGAGCATCGTCGTACTAGAACTGCAGGTGGCCCCGGGCGGTAACGTAGCACCGGACGTGAGAAGCTGTGTATGAAAGAGGGCGAATTCGCTAGAACCACGGGGATGTCAACGTAAGGTAGCCCGCCTTCTATCCAAATTGGCTTAACTGCAACTTCGCAAATGTGGAGGCGTGACAGAGGCGATGTTATGTGGGATGGCTTGTGGAACAATCGATACGTATCTTGGATCCGCGATGATAAATGCGAGAGAATGTGATCACTAAGTAGATAGGAGAGGAGGGGAGTTCAAAGGTCGGACGAAGCGCCAGTCAGGTTCTTGGCCTGCCCCGCACTGGATCCAGGGGAAGGCGCGATGGTTCGCATCGATGTCGGAACCAGAATGCCACCCTATCTTGTCGGATCTTGCCCATTCTTCACAATCAGTCGCATAATGTGCTTCTCGGGGACATTAGATCACATGACAGAAGCAGCCGATGACGCTGCGCAGCTGGGAGCCCCGCGTTTCTTTGCCTTTCGGTAAGGCTGAAGCACGCCAAACCCTCAGCCTGCCTCAACAGGCCTCTACTGCTCAACCTGGTCATGATCCTAGGATCTTGCTTACTTGACCCTGGAGCAGGTCGCTCTTGTTGCCCTTTTCGCACCTGACATGCTGAAGCGCAGGTGACTTCGGCTAGTCAGTGACATAGTCCAGCGCGCTGGGGAGGCACGTACACTTTGGCGAGTAGTTTTGATGATTGCGGCACACTCCGCGACCGCATCTCAGCAGGCAACTGGCAAGCAGATCGAAATTGCGCACACCTCTTCCGCGAAGCAGATTGGTGAGAATGATTCCGCGACATGCCGGACCATCTATCTGAATATGGATCCTCGTCGCAAAGCGTCATGAAACTTGAGCCATGGTGCGATTTCGACGCAATGATCAGTGTAGGGTATGCTCAAACGATCAGGTTCTTGAGACGCACCACGTCAACAACTCGGATGCATGTGGCCGTCGTGAGCCCTTTGCTCAGGTATGATGTGGCACTCAACCTTGCAAGACAGCGCTGTGAGGCGGAAATTTGGGAGGCGACGCTACCCATGCAGCAGAAGCTGCCCATAGCAGGATCGAGTCGTGACGTGATACGATTAGCAAGGTGAAGATGTCAAAAACGGTAGTCAAATGTTTGGAAAGCTTGAAAGGATCAAAGGATTCGCTCGATTGATTGGTGCAGTGAAGCGAGTCTGAAACCGCGAGTCTCCATTCTAACTACCGAATACAAGAAGAAACGTCAGCCCGCAAAGCCGGCGGTGCTGAATGCAAGATATAGTACCGAATATGCGCAGGTAGATGTGCGTAGAATAGGAAAGTCGTAAGAACGCCCAGCCGTGACAGTACATTAGGTAGAATGAAAGGGGGTACAAGAAATCGACCGGTTGCGCTGAAACGGACGCACCAGCCAATGACATGGGAGAGTCAGGTGGTGACAATGTAACATGCAAACTCCCCCACGCCACCACTGAAACCGTTCTAGAATGCTGTTGCTTTTGTGCACCGATCAAGCGAGAACCAAGAGTGGAAGAAAGTCGTTTAACGCCGCCCTGACTCCAGTGTGACACGGAAGATAACGGCACCGAAACGCCATGCTAAGGTCGTACGAGACCAACTGAGGGAGGAACGCCTGGCGACATACGAAGTAGACAGGGAGAGCTTGCGAAGAGGAAGTGTGGAACTCGAAAGTTGGCATGCAAGGCCTGCTAGGATGGCAGATGGAGCGGCCGGGGTCCACGCGATTTACGAATCCGAGTCGCTGGGTTCCGGTTGTCGATCAATCTTGCAGCAGCGCACGCGCGATGGAATTACCTGCACGCGAGTCAGCATCGGCACTAGTTCAGCAACCACACTGCCATTATTCGGGCGCCCAGCTCCCTCCATCAAGTCGCCGTGCTGGGATGAGAGAGGAGGAAGGTGATTGCGGAGGCGTTTCGCACCTGGCTGACAGGCCACGTGCGATGGACAGGGGTTCCATGAGAAGAGCGGCGCTCGACGTACCTACGCCCTGGGCTTGGATGTGCAAGGACGGCAGTATTGCACCTTGCACTTGTCGCATTCGTAGATGAACGGATGCGGGCCAGAGTGGCAGCCATTGCAGTTCCAGACAATGATGTTGGTGTCGGATTTGATGATCTTCCACGAATGTGTGCAGGTTCCTGGGGCGGCCATTGTTGAGGTGGGTGTCTTTACGAGCGGACGAGGCTGGAGGATCGGCCAAAGACGAAGAGCTGAGAAGGCGAAGCGGTACTGTGGTAGTGTCAGTTTGGTGCTGGGCACACGCCGTATATGTAGCTGGAGGCTCACCACTAAGGAAGGGGCCTCTTGATATGGGATCGAACTGCGCGCAAACCCGAGGATGCGTGAAGGGTAACTGAGTCGTGGCTGCAAAAGCAAAACCGGCGCCGGTGTCAGTACTGATGATTGCCAACAAGGGTCTTCAGATTAGAGGCGATGCTTGTCTGTTGAAGTCGCCGACAGCGCGGCTCCTGGGCCGTCTTATACTCATCCGCCGACGGTTCACTGACCAGTTCGCGGCTAGTGAAGACTAACGATGGCCCTGAACAAAGGTAGCAGTGTACAACGAGGGCCTTGGTCCAGTCTTGCTCCCCTGGGCGCGTGGGAGGCCAATGTGGATGTCTCCACGACGGATCTAGCAGTAGGTACCCTAGGCGTTGCACGGCACCAGATGGATTCGGAGAGCCTCTGCTACCCTCCGTATCTAGCCATCGCGGCCAGCAGCCTTGGTGGAGCTTGTCAGACGCGGGCTGGCGGTTCCGCAGCCGCGGTCACGGTTGTATTTGCAGGTCGCGATCGAAACGCTCGCCCGCTGCCCGCGATGATGGCATCTCTGGCCGGCGGCCACAGGGCGACGTGCAAGCCTCCCAGAGCAGCATAACGCCTCGCCAGGGGCGCCCTCGGCGGCCACACAGCGGCCTTTCCGCTGCACCCAGCCTGGCGGATTGGGCCAGCGCCCGCCGGGGTCGGCAATTAGAGTTTGCGGGCCTGTCGTCAGACCTTACCTCACCTCACCTCGTCGTCTGTGTGCTTTCTTTTCGCGCCGCCAACCCGCCGCCTGCGGCAAAAGCATCGTGGCATCGCTGCTGCCTCTGCCATGCAATCGAGCATACTCGCAACCCCCATGTCCGCCGCGCAGCGGCAGAAGCGGCTCGACGCTCCACAAGCGTCCCGAAACGCTCTGATGCAGGCGCCTCCGCTGCCGTTCCTGTCTGCTACCTTCTGATCTGGCTCCTTTGCTCTCCTCCTAGACAGCTCGACGACCGCCAGACGAGAGGCTTCTCCACGCTCGACGCTGGTCCGCTACGTTTGACAGGAGGCTGTGGATGTGGCTTGGACGTCGCCGCCATCGCCGCTAAGAGACCATCGTTGATGTCGCACAGAGAACGGTAGTAGACCCTGGCCGCAGAATGGCCCCCTTCGTCGAATGATTTAGTCTCTCCCTACAGCCCGCGCGGCTGGCCACATTCAATCTTCTAGAAACGCGTCCTAGTCTCCTGCATGTGAGTCGATGCAGCGGCACCTGCGACACGTTGCCAACCTCCAACCCGGTTCGCCTGGAACCTGAACAGTTACATGCAGCCTCGCCATGGCAAGCTCCCGGTCTCGTACCACAGCACTTTGCTCATCCCGTACGTAGTCTTTGCCTAGCATCTCCACTATCCGTTTTGGAACGCACCTTGCCTATTCGGTGTGTTCGCATACTAGGAGAGCGAGGTGGCGCAGACTACCTGGAGCCTGGTACGGGGTTGTCCACCTACGCTCCCATGTAACCCATGCGTACTTTGTGGAAACAGGTCGACCAGTTTAATCAAACATCTGGCGAACCGCATCGCTGTGTAAGAGACCAGCCCCACGCAGACCGAGAAAGATCCAATCCCAAGCCCGACGTGCAGGGAATACTTAGGAGAAGTTCGGACGTTAGCCATGAGCCGCAATGTTATACCGTTCTGCTTCTTGACAACGTCACATGTGCGGTCGAAGAATTGGCCGCCAGGCCGGTGAAGTGGCTTGTTTCTGGAGTCATGGCCCTTCCGCCTCGTTCTCCGTCCTTCTTTCGCGGTAACGTCCACTTCACGCAAATGGCTAGTTGACGATGATCGGTCAGCTCAGGACTCAACCTGCAACTATCTTTCGTCGAAGGGAACAGTCTCGTGCAGTCTGAGGGAAATCTCAGTCGGCCACACAGCTTGTCTCGCGATCACCTGGACCGACCAGCATGCACATCGTCGCGGGGAATCACTCCGAGGAGAACCATCTTAGAATTGTTGTACAGGGCCATGGAGCTCTCATGCCAGAACTTTTCTTCTGTTCCACGGGATCGAGTGGACCTGGCGCTCGGTTCCACGTATGCAAGATGCGTGTCACTGTGGGATCGTTCGTATCAGAGGCGCCCGTGGCGCACTCGGAGCTAGGATCGATGCGCGTCATCCCCTCGCATTACCCACGCCTGCTACTACAAGTGTCTGTTAGTCATGTGTATGGTCATCCTTGTGTGTCTCCTCCGCACGTGAGCTCAGCGCACCAATCCTTCAATATCACCTCGAAATCGGAGAATGCTAACACAGTGTTAAAGGATCACGCAGGCGATGCGTGCAATGGTTTTTCCGTTGTACAAGACCATGCCGTTAGCAGCGAGACGACGCTGCAACCTCTTCCGCCAATCTATAAGCATTGGAATTTCGCTAGGCATGGTCTCCGATATGGACTCTCGCACACACTTTAGAGATTTGCATCTCCGAATCACTTCGCGTCCACCCTAGCCTTCTTGTGCGCTTAAGAAACGCAGCGTGATCCATATCGCAATCTCAAAAACCCGAAACTACACCGCTGCATACGCCGCGGTTGCGGCCGACCGTATGTAATGCCTATAACGGCAAACGCAAGGTATTCCTGCGTCAATTGGGGCGCAAATCACCGGCTACCGTTATCAAACCTCCGTTAAAACCAGGATTGGGTGCCCGGAGCGAAACGAGTTTGCGGATAGCATGATTAGTGGCTACAGATCTACACTGATCTCCGTCGTGCGTGCCGTTTTCTGTCAGCTTGCCATAACAGTGATGCGCGGTGCCTTGGCGGCGCATCTTAAAGCTATTGTTTCCTCGCATAGCCAGAACTTCGGATACTCAACGACCAATACAGATTATCAGCACGCACGCGTCGGTACACAACCAATCGGGGCATTTTCCACCAGTCTTGCAGGCTTCTTTAAGCCACAATTACCAGTTTTGTGGGTGGAGGGATGCGGATGGTACTTTTCGTGTCGCTATGAGGCTATCGGTCTACTTTAGCAATGATCCAAGTTCCACGACATTCGGCCACATCCGACTGTGTGAACCGGCGCCCCTAGCTTCTGCCTCACAAGACCCTCGCATGATGTGATTGTCCTATATCTGGACCGTTGTATCATGAACCATCAAGGTACGTACCTCGAGACCGTCGTACTATCTCACCGCTCATAGCCTTGAGTGCTACCTTTCCGTTGTCGACCACTTTCATCTCCCCCACTGCAGCCTTCTGCCCACACTCGTAGGGGCGTTTGAGATGGGCATATGCGCCTCTTGTTCGCGAAGGGCGCGCTGCGCTATCTCGCCTCGTCCTCACCATCTCGTAAAACAGTTATTGAGGGCGCCACTCTGGATGGTCTTGGTCGCATCGTACTGGGATCGTTTTCACCACACGATGTACAATGGCAGGTCGCATGACTCCGCTTCATGAACTAGAAATACCAGGAAAAGGTAGACGCTACGGCGCTTTCGTACATCACAACACAGCCAGAACGCTTCACTCCACTACAAGCTTAGGAAGCTCTGATGGAGAAGAGCACCTCAAACGCAAGGCGAGCACAACCAATCGGCTCTTTTCCAATACAGAGAGGTGCTGCAGGATGAGCAGCGCTCAGCAAAGACCTACATACGACAGCGCGCAGGCGGTGAGGCCTGTACGGGATACGCGACGATGAATTTGGCAATTCTAGGTGAGAGCGACCGATAACGGCGTTACAGAAACCCAAGGGAGAGATGTGACCACATGCTTCAATAATGCAGACGTCTTCATTTGGTATGGTACGATATTCGACGCTTGCGGAAGGATTTCTAGCAAGTGTTTCCACATAACGCAGCTCGAAACGGGGCTTCTGATAAAATGCTTTTACCACCACACTCATGGCCATCCGGCACCGGTACCATGCCCTGCACATTCCGTTTAATATATTCATCCAATCGCAGAAATGTATGCTGTACAGTACTGGCTAACATTACACGAAGGAACTACTCCTCTTCAGGCCCTGTACTGGTTATAGTGTTCGCGGCCTGGTTGAAGAGGCCTTCGGCTACAACCGAGGCAGATGGCTCAGCGTTGTGCGATGCTCTCCAGCAACAACAGCGTGAGAGATGGTCAGTGCCACAACCTGAATAGTGTGGGGAGCATCGAATAAGCGGATGCCATTGACGTGCGAAGGAGGCTTGTCACTGCACAAGAGCAGGCGAGGCGTGCCTCAAATAGGAGTCATGATTCGATGGTTAGACAGCTGTTGGTCGCGTGCCTGTGCCAGCGCACGGGAAGTCGTGCGCCCAACGAAGAATAAAGAGAGGCGCGGGCGCGATCGCACCTTTTCTTGTGCGCGCACTCGTATGCTCAGTAGCTGTGATTCCAATTCCAGGTCACGTAACGAGGAGAGAGTCGCGCGCTGTTCCTGGTTCTCAAGTCAGGCAGGGGATGCCCCGGCTGCTCTTGCCTGTTTGGTTATTAATGGCCTAGCGCCTGCCCGCCCGATATGCCCGCTCAGAAAAATTACGGTGCTTCGTCCACCACCCTGGAGCTGTTCCACTACGATAACATCTCGCTCCTAGGCCCACCCAAGATGCGTGGTGCAATTGTCTTCAGTGGCTCCTCCCACCCAACCTTGGTCGATGGCATCTGCGACCGCCTGGGCATGAAGCGGGGCACCGCCCAGCTCAGCAAGTTTGCGAACGGCGAGACTTCAGTGCACATCCGTCCGTCGTCCCAGCCCTGGCCTTGTTATGGTGCTGATGGCGTCTAGACACCTCGGTGCGCGATAAAGATGTCTTCATCGTGCAAAGTGGGAGCCCGAAGTAGGTGCACAGAGCTCGGGGAGCTTCACTTGCTGACCACGCAGGATCAACGACGCTGTCATGGAGCTGCTAATCATGGTCTCGGCATGCAAAGGCGGCTCTGCTAAGTCCATTACTGGTATTTCCATCCTCTACTTGTTCCGACGAGTCTGACCAAGTCAGCTGTTATGCCTTACTTCCCCTACGCCCGCCAATCGAAGAAGAAGTCGCACCGTGGTGCCATCACCGCCCGGATGGTTGCGAACCTGCTCAATATCGCCGGCGTGAACCACGTCATAACCATCGATCTCCACGCGTCGCAGATGCAGGGCTTCTTCAAGTGTCCCGTCGACAACCTTATTGCAGAGCCCCTCCTTGCCCGCTGGATTCGTGTCAACGTGCCGAATTGGCGGGATGCCGTGGTTGTCAGCAAGAACCCAGGAGGCACCAAACGCGTTACATCGCTTGCGGACGCATTGAAGCTCAGCTTTGGCATAGTCACAACGGACAGGCGAAGAGCCGCTACGATTGTCCATTGGAACGAAAGCGCCATGTTCGAGCAATTGAGACTGGACGGCACGTACGAGACACAGGATCTGGTTGAAGCCGCTTTGGATGCGGATGCACAGATATTGCCTGCTCCCAGCCAGTCGTACAACCCGGCCGCCGACGTTGGCAAGCCAAAGCTACGAGCACGAGCACCATCAAATCCTCTCGAACGACGCGCGAATGGGTCTGCGAACTTGCAAAGTCCGCTGTCAAAATCCATGCGAGCAGCCTCCATCGTCAGTACGAAGGAGGAGGAGAGCCTTCCCAAACCAGAGGAGAAGCCTGAGAAGGAACAAATTGAGGAGCATAGCGGCGAAGAGGATGCGGATGAATACACCGACGAGGTTGGTCTTCTTCGAAAGCTGCGGAACGAACTTGCACTGATTATTTAGCGAGCGAGAGACGTCACTCACGGTCGGCTTGTACGTGGACATATCGTGGAAGAAACCCATCCTTCACCTTCCATGTCCGCAGTATCGCATACTTCATGGCGAAATCGTGCCCCGTCTGATGGCGATGATGGGGATGTCCCTCAGCACATGATGTCGTCCTTCATGTCCACAGCATCGCACTCTGAGCACGCTCACGCGCATGCATTGGGGGGAACGATGGATGCGGCGGCATCGTCCGAAGACGAAGAGGAAGACCTGCGAAATCCCGATCTAGAGACCATGGTTACTTTGGTCGGTAACGTAAAAGACCGACCCGTCTTCATCGTGGACGATATCCTGGACAAGTCGGCGTCGTGGATCGCCGCAGCAGAAACGGTAGTCAAACGAGGCGGTGCTACAAAGGTGTACTGCATGGCCACCCACGCCCTCTTTGGCGGTGACGCCCTCGAGGAGTTGGTTGCATGCGAGTGCATCACCAAGATTGTTGTTACCAACGCATTCCCTATCCCGGCAGAGACACAGGCCCAGGCACGCGATAAGCTAGTCATCCTACCCGTGGATAACTTGCTAGCCGAAGCCATCCGCCGCAATCACCATGGTGAGAGCATTTCGCAGCTCTTCATGCATTATGACTAGACAAGCCTATATCCGACTAATGCGATTGCGGCATGTTTCATATGTTCTAGGTTCCATTAGCGAGGCGCCCTGGCTTTGACTTTTACTTTATGGCAGGGAGGCATGGGGTGGCGTTGGCACGGCGGTCCTAAAAGCGTGTTTGCTTAAGCACCAGACCGAGAGATTGACGATTTACGGCTTTTATCCTTGTATCGATATCTGGACCGGTTAGGACTGGTCGGCAGACTGAAGTAAGTGCATGAATGATACCACATATACTTTTCCCATGCAGGTCGATCTATCGGCTTGTCTCACCTTGGAGCTCTTTGCTGTCCCGAAGAGGGCGAAGCGTACACACCAACGATGCGGGGTTTTGGCCCCGCAGGGATCCCGTTCATACGGTGCATTCTTAACGGAGCGTTGGGAGAATAATTGAGGGCTGCGGGCGCAACCTCTGATACTAGAGGTTGTGCTGTACACAAAGGATATCGCTTCGGTGATTTTCTGGTCTTCAAACATATATCGTGCATGATCTTGTTGTAGCAGAGGTCATGTCGAGGCTTTTCTATATCTAGCCTAAGATGGAGGCTCGTCTTCGTCATGGTCTGTAGTGCGAGGGTATCTCTCAACGATTGATGCTGAGCTACACCCTAGCTCGGTCGCAGTGACTTCGAACTGTGGGTAGAGCACGATTAGGCTTTGAGCTTCACTACTGGCTATAGAGCTTACCCTGCTCGTATTGTTCTACCGAGCGGACGTTATGCGAAAGTAAGGCTGCGGTCGCGACTACGGACCATTGTTATGTTCGCGGTAGGTGCTCGATCAAGTATTGATACGGCGCCCTGCGGACATGGGAATGCGTCGTGGCAGCGGGAATCCGTCTGCAAGCTGGTGAAGCTTGATTGAGACAAGACAGGGTGTTGAAACGCCAGTGGTACTTTGTTGACCAAACACCTTTCGCTAAAGCTATATTTCAGGTACCGCGATCTTTGCTGATTGCTGTTGGTTGCAGCAATTTGAATGTACCTATGTTTTATTAGCCATTTCTATACACAAAATAGAAGTGGAGACGACAAAGATTCGTTCTCTCAAGAAGCATCTTTAGTTTTGTTTTAGCAATCTACAAATGGATTCGAATGAAATGGTTTAGGTTCATTACCAATCTATCTCAGGCTTCGCAGGAGGAAGAGCGAGCTGCGGGCGATAGAGGTGAGACTCGCCAGGAAGAGGAAACAAAAGTGGTAAAAAACATACCGTATGGTGATTGAGTGTGTGTTCTGAACTCTGTAGGGTAGTTACGGGGTTGTGGGGCTACGACCTTGCGTAATGCCTTGCATGCCGTTTTTTAAGGCAATACTGAAGGGAGGAATTATGGTCATACCAGCCGCTTCTTGTGCTTACTGATAGGTTCATGCAGCAGGCTGACCGGTGCACCTGCATAAAATCTAGCTGTATATGGTTAAGCTCAAGACTCACAGCCACTCCTTCCTCAACCCTCGTCTTGCGACAAAGAACCGCTTGAGCGACTTCGACATTACGGACAGCACTCTACACGACCATCATGCCTGTCACATTCGGCTCGGTTGGAGATATCATAGCGGTTTGTATCCTGGTCAAGGACTGTGTCGACGCTCTTAGTGAGACCCGAGGCTCAGCCGCAGAATATCAGGCTGTCGTTCGAGAACTTTACATACTGGAAAAGGCTTTGTTAGAAGTTGGAATCCTACCGAGAACACATGCCGTCACTCCGGAGCTAAATAACCTATTTGCAAGCATTACTACTACCATCGACCAGTGCCGCAAGTCGCTCGAGGCTTTCAAATCGAAAACCAAGCCCTATGACCAGGACCTCGGAAATGGTTCCGGCGGACCTAAAGCAAATAAGTTCTTTACAGGAACCGCCCGCAAATTTCTCTGGCAAGTACGAATGAAGGACGACGTCTCAAGATTCAGAGCCGAAGTCGTGGCTTACTCGATGTCAATCGACCAGCTTCTGGCCGCAGCAACCATGTCAGTATTAGGTTTTTTATTGTGAAACGGTTTTAACTTGCATCAGGCACACAGTAAAGGCGCAATCGGACAAGGTCACAGACTTACTTGCCCGACAAGATAACGCACTGAAAGATCTGCAAGCGCGACTGAGCAAAGTGAACCGACGGGTAACAGCTGGCAATAGCCTTCTATTAAAGTTGGCCAAAACAGCACGGGCAGATTGGTTGATGCAGCTCGGGCACGACTTGAAAGCACTCATGCTCAAGATTATGGCAGTAAACCTGGTTACTTACGCTGCAGTTGACAAGATACAGAAGTCCGTTTTGAATATCGAGCAGAACATGCCTACGTTGATGCGGCCAATAACGACTGAGCGCATATTCTACCTTGAGGATGCTATCGGGCGTGTGAGCACGATCACGCTGGACTTCATCACATCCTGGGATGCACTTCTAGCTGTATTAGAAGTACGCTTCCAAGGCAAGCCTGGGTTGAAGAAAGTGCTCAAGAAGGAGTATGCCATACAGAATCGTGCAACGCGCAAAGACGTCGATGTTTCGCAGAATTGGGAGAGCACATTCCTGCCTGGATTATGGTTCGATATGGATATGATCTTTCAGGAAGTGCAAGAAGAAGGCTCGAATGACCCCACAGGGGACACCTGTCCCAGGTGTCAAGCAAGGTCAAATCAACCGCCAGGACTTCAAATAAAGTGGTGAGTAGAAGTCATCCCTGAACGGTCGACTCAACTTATCGAATCCTGCGACTCGGTAGACGTTGAGATGCCGTTCACGACTGACGTCTATACAGCTCTATATGCAAGCAGGTATACCAGAGAGTAGTGGAGATCAACACCGATGCCGACACCTCAGCTCCTGCTACAAGTCATACTACTGCCCCAGATGCGCCCCACTCTTTCGCTGTGGTACCACCTCTCAAAGAGCGTCCTGTGATACATCCGGTCCCCCCATCACGACCAGCCAAACGCAAACGAGACGATGATCCTGATGAAGAGCCAGCGAATTTTAATCGAGTAAGAATCAAGGCCAAGAGACGACGTCTGAATAAGAGTCAACCAAAGCCACCATCATCTACTGAAAAGAGGAAGTCAGATGATGCCATGAACATCGGCGAACCTGACGATTCGCCGAAGCGCCACAAGTCCAACGTATATCAGGGCTCGATCGATGAAAACAGCCACTCGGCAAAGTTATATCATCAGAAGAACCGAGAAGAGGGAAAATTGGAACAGTACACGTCTTCAACGCCTGACCTGGAATTCAATAAAGCATCTGGTGATAACAATCCGTGCGTGTTCTCTAGCAATTTAGACGATATACCCTCGCCTAAAGACTACCAAAATCCAAATCCTCGAAGGGGAGCTAGCCACCGAGAACCAGCAAAACCTTCAAGGAAAGAAAGCAAACCCTCGCCGAATAAGACTCGTGCTACGGAAGAGGACGCACGTCGAGCTGGAATTCCTCAAGGATACTCCATCAAGCACTGGGACCCTACCGAAGAGCCCATATTGCTCCTTGGCAGTGTGTTCGACGCCAACTCACTAGGAAAATGGATCTATGATTGGACAGTATTTCATCATGGTGCGGCCACACCGCTAGCAGAAATGGCTGGAGAACTCTGGCTTCTGCTGATACAGCTTGCCGGCAAAATAAAACGCGCCGAGGAGACTATGCCAAAGATACGAAACAAAGAGAATTATTATATGGTCGAATACTTTCTAGAGTCTGGTGATCGATTGTGGATACGTTTGGCAGAGCTGCTCAAAATTTGCGAGGACTACATGTTGAAGGCAGTCATGAAGGAGAGTAGCGAAAAGCGAGCGGCGTTGGGCAAGAACTCTGGTGTGGAGTTTGTGGACTCGATTTTCGGCAAAGATCGAGAGCTGGAGAAGACTGAAAAGTTGATGACTGGAATGCGACTCTGGAGCATGCGTTTCGATTCCAAGTGCGAGGAAGTTATGAGGTACCCATCAGCATAGACCTCGTTAGCTTGAGTCGAAGATAGAAATAGTAGAAGTCAGATGCAATGGCAGTAATGGAACGCACGACTGTAATGATTGAAAGCGTGCTTAGCGATAGGCACAGAGCTACACACGTGCATGTAGACGCATCGGCGCACTTCGCGAACATACGAACCGAAAAGAGCAGCTCGTCCTGCTTGCATTTTTTTCCCGTACTCTTCATCACCATCGGTTCGTGTCTTAACTTCTCAAAGTTGACAATGCAGTGATCTCTCCTGTTCATCCCCTTCCTTCTGCTCACTGTCACGTGGACTGGGAGGCTGAAGGGGGAATATCTATGTATTGTATGAGGTATGGTGCTCGGTGGCATGGACCCTAGGCTAAGTACTCCCCATGCCCAGTGCTCCTGCCACACTCACCCTCCTCCCCAGTCCCTCCTTTCCGTCTATTACCCCACCAGTAGACCGCCATAATCCCACAAGTAATCAGTGTACTAGCCGCTCACAACAACAGAATAGTCAAAAAAGCACGTAGGTACCGGCGCATCGCTCGCCCGGGAAATCCAGGTAGTAGTTAGGTATCGATAACCGCTTTAGTGGTAATAACGTGATCGACCAACCAGCAACACCAAGCAATCTCAACTTCAAGTTATCGAAACAGAACATATGCATTCGCAGACATCCTATGTATCTGCGCAAGTGTGTATCTTGACGAATAGCGAAGGAAATGGGTATCATACAAAAGCACGCCTGCAACTCCCACAACGCCTGAGCCAAGATCTTTACAGGAAGCAAATACTAGTCATGCAAACCCAAAAATGCAAAGAGGTGCGTAACATATGCAACATATGCTCATCCCGTCCGCGCTTCAGCACGCAAAAGCGACGGGTGACTCCGAAATTCATGCATGTACAACCGAACGTAAGTACAACTCAGCGATTGTATAGATCACTCTCATCAATCTGCAGATCTGTGTAGAGGTCTTGCATCGAGTCGATCTGCAGCCCTTGTGATGGCGGCGGCGTGGAGTACGGTGCGTGGCCATCAAAAGCAATGGTGGGAGGCGGGTCATGTGGCATTAACCCAGCGTGATAGGACGGGGCATCCTGATCCATGACATTCACCTCCTGCGGATGCCGAAGTGAGCGCTGTATGTGTTGCGGGACTTGCGGGGCTTGCGGGACTTGTGGCGAAGGACTCAAGATGCTTGGCGATCTGACATCGCCCGTAAAAGAGTGGTGCTTCGGCGTTGGAGTGTCAGGAAATCCACCGCCAATACCTGCGAAGCTCATGCTCGACTTATGGCGTGGATGATATGGGATGGTCTGTTGCAAAGGCCCCATGGGAACGACGTGCTGGGGCGTGGGCTGGAAAGAAAAAGCGAACGGTTGCTGCCAATTTTGTGCCGCTGCCTCGTAGACTTGCGTTAGGATAGTGTCAATGGCTTCGTCCTTGTAACAGGACGGATTCCTATCGAGTCTTCCGGACACAATTTGTAGACTTCTGAGGAGTTGAAAGTAATCTGGTCCCCATGACAGGGAGGGTATAGTGTTGTTATGGTTTCCGCTCTGCTGGCTAACGATCATGTCCACGATCTTTCGTCTAAAGTGTGGCTGGGCTGAAAGTATGTGGTTAAATGAGTGGCTGATGTTCCAATTGAGTTTCTGCGGAGTTGGGGCATGAACGTCTTTAACATGGTGTACAATTTCGTCCTCCCCATAAAATACCTTGCCTCCCTCCACCAGGACTCCTTGAGCGTGGCAGTACCCACACCCAAAGGCTTCGTGCTCTTCGAATGAGACCTCATGTGAGTCGAAGAATTCGTACAAATGCTCACGGAAGTGCTTATCGAAGCCATTCTTAATGTTCTTCTTACAGTCCGGGCAGTACAGCTGCTTCCGCGCTGGCTTTGAAGGAGGCTTCGAAAGGAGCTTCTTCTTCTCTACTCGACCTTGTGATGAAGGGTGTGTAACGTTTGTGGACGAAGACCCTTTAGACGACACGGAGCGAGTGCGAGTGGAATTACTGCGCGGGAGGGAACTGTGGGAAGGCAGCGGCGGGCGCAGATAGGGCGTAGACTGGGAAGTGGCGAGTGCAGGTGGTGTGGCGGTGGAGGCGTAAATATTTTTGTTATCGATAGGTGAGCGCGGAGGATTTATTAAGGGCTGCCGGCCTCTTTCGCTCTTCTCATCTTGTATCCATGTTAGCTTTAACACACAGAGCCATCGTCCCCAGAGCGTGTGACAGCAGGTAGCTACCGAAGGAAAGTCGGGATGCAGGCAGTGCTCAGAGTGTTCCTGCGCAGTCTGCCAGCACAACCAGGACCACTTACTAGTTGCAGCATCGATCAGCCTCCCCAAGGTTATCTCCGATGAAACGCCCTCCAGTGAGCCAACGAGCCTTTCTACGGCCGGTCGACCTTTACGCTCGAGCAAATCCAATATTCTGCCGACGCCGGCAGGCCCGAGCTTCGACAAAATCGTAATATCGTTCTTGCCAAGCCCATCGTCGACAAGCTCATCGAGTGCTTGTAGTATGTTCTCAAGCGACGGTTGATTCGATGGACTGGCGGTGGAGGAAGGCGGCAGAGATGGTGAGGCCATCTTAGAGGCGATCAGGCTGAGGGCATGCACTGCGTGTGCTGTAGGTAGACTGGATGGTATCAGTACTGTTGCGCACTGCGTAGGAGGGAGGAAAGCGGCGATGCATACTGCAGAGGACGAAGGTCTGTAGAGCTTCGGTGACAGTGACGGTGACGGTGACGGTGACGCGCAAGGCTACGAGGCAATGACCGCCTTTAAACAGCCTCGTGGAGTGCGCGAAACGCGCGTATGCGGAAGTCGTAGTAGGGAAGCCGGTAAGCCGTAATGAGCAAGTAAATCGCGAAGACAGAACACGTCAGACGCGACGAAGTAAGATACAAGAAGGCGCGAGGTGCTAGGCACAACGACGCTCTACAGAAGTCGTGGCAGCTCACAACATCACTGCACATGACGGCACCGGCGGAAACCCACTCGGAACGCGCCGTGGCAGAGTGGCGCATGCCGTGGTCTCGCCTCTTCCCCTCGAGCTCGCCGCGGGCAAGCTTCGCACTGCCCCCTGGGCCTTCGACTCGCATGCCGACCAATGGGTGCGCAAAACGGGGAACTGGCACCCTTTTCGCGTGAATCAAAACATGGGCGTTTTCCCAAGAACTGGTGATCTTTGCTGAGACAAGAAGCATCGCGTAGCGCGGATGCTAAAGCGCAATGCCACTGCGAATTGCAAGCTCATGCTCTTCCTAGGTGTGCTCGCGTTATCTGGCGTCGTTGTAACCTTGCAAATCGCTTGCAGATGTGAAGCGTGCTTATATCACATGGCTACATCCCCGCGGGCGAGATCTTCCAGCCTTGCGCACATCTTAGCCAAACCATTGATTGATGGGTACGAGATGGATCGCACAGCGCGACCAGATGGCAGTGACGATACTGTTCAATATTTAAAGCGGTTCCTACGTCAATTGTCGGCCAGTGACTGAAGGTTGCTCATCTTGAGATGCGTCATCAGGTAATCGACGAAAGCCATTGGACACAAAGGGAATGTAATCTTTTACTCTGGAGCAGCACCCATTACGAATTCTGGAGAGGATCCCGGTTGATGAGGTAGACTAGAGTTTCAACCGTCCACGACTTGAACTTCTCCACCTCGATTGGCAACAACCAAAAGCCTCTGCAAACTTGCACATACACCATCGTAGCATCTCCTTCAAGGCCTGTACCATAATCGTCAATCGTTTCTGCACTCTTCCTGCTCGTCATCCAAAACTGACCTCAGCACATCACAATCAGCACGCAAACCATGGGCCAAAACGAGTGCATTAGTGAGACCAACCCATTATTATCCACCTACACTCATTTTAGGAAAAGCTATATACATTTGCACCAAACCTCCCTTCTCCCTTCCATACCTACATACATACATCTACCCACCCATTAGTCCAGTCTCTTACAACCAGCGCTTGCTCAAGGTAGCAGCCGCGTTCGCATCATCGGGGTTGTTGTCACGCAGTGCCGCAAGGATGCTGTTCACATCATCCTGTCGCTTCTGGATGTTCGCGCGGGCGGCGTCCGCATCATCGGGGTTGTTCTCGCCGAGCGCAGCAAGAATGCTACTCAAGTCATCCTGGGCCTCGCGCTTGGTCATCTTGCTCTCGGCGGCGTCGGCGTCGTCGGGGTTGTTGGAGCGGAGAGCCTCGAGGATGGCGGTCACATCATCGCCGCCCTGCTGGCTCTGGGGCTCGGGCTCGGCGGAACGGATCTTAATCTTCATGGCAGAAGCAGCCGCATCGGCGTCCTCCGGGTTGTTATCACGGAGGGCGGCAAGGATGGAGGCTACATCGTCCTGTGGATCGCGCTTCTCTGACGTGCTGGGTTAGTCTGGTACGTATGGTGAAGGTACAGGAAGAGGAATACCCGACGCAGCGAAGACGGCAGTGGAGAAGGCCGTAGCGACGATGATAGCGAACCTCATGTTTACTAATTAAAATGTAGTAGTTGTTATAAGAAAGGGTCTAAGAAGGAAACGTGACCGGCACTGGAATTAGAAGCTTTGAGATGGACGAGAACACTTGGCTAGTTGGGCTGGGCAGTCCTCCTTTATAGCGTAGATAAAGATACCTGAAGACGAAAGGCAAGATTGAGGCGTGATGTTGCATCTGATTTGGAAGATGCATCAACTTCGTTCGAGGTTTCACGGTTGATCATGTTCCCGTAGAAGATCGACCCAGTCGGGAGCTGCTGTACCAGGACATTAATAAGAAGAACATGGGAAGTCCTGGAAGCGTTTAGGTTTAGCTTGCACGTTTGCAGTTTTCGAGGTGATGTTTCGAGCGATCGTGAAGCGTGCCAAGTTTCGAAGCACTGCTGAAACACCGTGCGAACATCAGGACCCAAATCACAAAGTCGCCATCTCCCCAACGAGATATCCTTGGAAACATCTCGTTTGGCACTGAGTTTCCGCTGGGAATATCATCTTCACATGTGCTTGCTGCACAGCTGGGACAGGTTTGGGGTCTCCGCCTCGCCGGGCCCTAAGACAGCCACGAAGCTTGTCTTGCATCGACGCATTGCCTATACATGCTCGTAGAGTATCGTTCATTGTAATTCCAGGTATATGTACGGCGGTTGCGATCAGACGTCAATGGCTCTAAGCTTCACGAGGACTATACACGCGGTGCGCGGCGGTGCCGTGTCAATCGCGCCAGATGATGGCAGTGTCGATTGGATTTCTTCTCAAGGCTATGATTATGACGTGTCAGTGTAGGCATCATTTGATGAGTACTTACCTTGGTTATACGAACTCCCCAGACGGTTGTGGAAGGTAATGCTATGATGTTTGTGAGTGAAGAGCGACGATCAGTAGAGACCAGCAAGCGCGTCTTTATACAGAGAGACTAGCCTTCGCCCAAACTACCTTTTGAGAAATATTGAGCTGGTTTCGCAGTGCTGTATTCAAGCTGAACGGTAAGCGGGGCCCATGGTGCTCGTAGCTCAACCAGTAGTAGGGCCAAGGCGATTACGGTGGGATTGTTAATTCGAAGGAGCTCGCCCTCATAAAGGTGCGAACGAATGACTCTTGAGATACGGTGTCTCCGGTGGTGTGCGGTGGTGACGAGTTAACTTTGTTGTTAGCCTGATGTGTGAGGTTGGCAGGCGAAGCTTGGCATCGCGGACCTGGCCAGGTTTCATCAGCCAGGAATTATCAGCGTCGATTGCTATCACACAGCATCGGAACGGGGCCATGAAGCATCGCAATACGATTACAGGGTGCAATTAATCTCATTGATCTCTATTGTGGACCTCCGCGGGCGTCACAGCATAGCACGCAGACACGTGGTTTGAACCTCGGATATGAAATTAAGAGCAGCTAAAGTGGGAACTTGCTCCTCAGATTGCTGATCTAGAGTACATGTTTTACACAATCCGAGCTGCCACTAGACTAGGAAATGAGGTAGTCTTGTATGCACACACCCATCCGCAAAATTTTCCACCCTGAAACCCGACCCGTAGACCCGAATAACAGAGTGAACCCAGCAACGCACCACTCTATGCAACGTAGAGGAGCAAGAAGGACATCATGAGAGCGAAGAGACCAGTAGCTTCGGCGAAGGCAAAACCGAGAACGGCGTACTGGAAGAGCTGACCCCTGAGGGACGGGTTGCGAGCGACACCCTGGATGAGGGCACCGAAAACCGTACCGATACCAACACCGGCACCAGCAAGGCCGACGGTGGCGATACCGGCACCCTGGATCTTGGCGGCAGCGACCATGGCGGCGGCGGTCGACTCAGCAACGATGCCACGGCTCTGGATGATCTGGCGGCCGGCGTTGTTCTTGAAGGCGTTGCGGACGGCGCTGTTCATGACGAGCGAGTTCTTGGGCTGGGCTGCTTGGTGTCAATTGATGCCAATGGCAGACGGACGGCCCTCAATGGATGGAGCTGCGATGCATATGCGTACCCTTGGTGGAGATGAAGCGCGCAGCAGGCTTGCTGGTCTGGACGGAGCGGGCGGCCAGGCGGGCGGCGCCGAAGGAGCGGGCGATGGCAACCATTGTGATGACCGGTCGGAGTGAGCGGAGATGGATTGGGGATGGAATGAAGGTGCAATGGATGGAGGAGTGGTTGAGAAGGTCGGGAGGAGGTGCAGAAAAATCCGCGAGAAAGAGAAGGAGCTACCGCTGACCTAAGCCGGGCCCAAGCTTCCGAAGCCCGGGCCGCCTCGGAATCACCAGGGGAACAATCGATACCTTTAGCTGCGCGTCAAATGCTCCTGAAGATCATCAATTGCATTGCAATGGGAGTGATAACCCTCTTGTAAAAATTTGCAGTCTGTAAGAGCTCCATTGCGCCGTCCTCGAGCTTGGGTATAGCTCCCAGAACGGGTGGTGATACGACCCCAACTTCACTAGCTTATACCCTTGCCGACTCCACCTCCGCAAAAGTCTACATCCTCCCGAGATGATACAAATCCTATGGACCACTCTAGTTCACGGTTCGATTCGCATTGACAGCGACTCTGCATGTTTTCGCGGATAGACCAGTTCCACATCTCGCAGAGCTCAGTGGCATCACTGTATGTACATGGATAACCTACCAACATACGTTATATTCACGTCTGGATCAACACTCCAGAGGATGTATTTGAAAAGGAATCTGCAAAGTCGTGCTTATCTTGGTGTATATCTACAGCTACAGTCTTTGCTTCCTTGAAGCTTCGGCGGACGTCGTCTTGCTGTACCAGTGTCGCACTTGTGATATGCTGGCGATTGATTGACAATATTGGCCAGGGCACAGCCCTCCCCTCCAACTCCTTACACTCCTCCTGCTTTCACCCTCCATCCCTCTCTCTTCTTCAAGCCTACCTACGGCTGTCCTTGGGAGTGTCGCATTGCGTCGTAAGCCAAATGTCATATGAAATATCTCCTGCAGTGGCTTTAACGATAGTCTTTCGAAACCCTTCCAGGATCTCAGCCTTAGAATCCAGATCGAAAGCACCCCTGTGGTACTCCCTGGCAGTCGCATCATCAACATCCACGGGAACGTTCTCCTCGACAACAGTCTCGTAACCTTCCTCTGAGTATTGCATGGGGGTTTCAGGCTTGGCTTGTAGCAACTTTCTAGTCATTTTTTTCAAGCTCTGGAGGATCTCCTTGCGGATGCAAGATTTTGGCCTGATGGACCCTGAGGTGACTTGAAGGTCTTTGCAGTCGTCGGTAGGGTAGAGCACCACTGGAACGGTGCGAGCGCCTAAATCTTCGGCTTCAAGGGAGGTCTTCTGGAGTACGCTGGTCAAAATGCGGATTTCTAGGCTTCGAGGGGCGGCTCGCATGCGCTTGACCAGTTTAGCATGGATGGAATCAGACGCATTTGCAGCGTGCGGAGTGTGGGTATGGTCGTGGGCAGTGAGACGCCCGGTGTTGAACGCAGTCTCCGGTGGTGGTGGTTGGTTGGAAACACTCATGATGGGAAGTTACCCGATGTCTGTATGGTATTGAAACTTGTGACGAGGGAAGGCAATTGCTATTGTAACGAGATACAGGAATTCCTGTGCAAGGAAGTCTTTATGTGCACTACGAGACTCAGAGTATTGAGTACCATACTTGACGAAGGAAAATTGCATTTCCTACCATGGCTACTGGGACTACGCCAGGTCGGTCGCTAAGAACTACGGTACAGATGTACGCTGTACCACGCTGGCGCGAGCATGGAGTCGCGTCTTTCGGGAACTGGTCCAAAGGGGTCAGCAACGTTGCTTCCAGTGTCTGCAATGGGATTTTATCAAATTTCTTATCACTTCAATATTGTCGAAATCCATGTTGCGGTCGCTCAAGGTTGCAACATAGGTGTCTTCGCGAATCTGTTCTAGTCTCGGATGGCCATATGTATTGCAGCGCTTGCGGTTAGCTATGGTTTCACTCACTTTACCTCTGCTATGTAATGTTTGAAAGAGTAAGAGAGGTGGGGTCGGTGAAGGCGGGGTTCAACGCGCGCTAAATTGGAGCTCGAGCCGCTATACCTCCGAGTGTCTTTTAATCAGCGACAGCTTCTACATGAACACTTGACGCGCTCTACACGCGTCGCTATTCCACTTTGCGTTCGACTGAACAGTCGACAGTGAGGTGGAGCAGCGATGCAGCTTCTGGAAAACGATAAGTCTGCTTTCAAGCAATGGCTGCTACCAAAGCTCGCCAACCGGTAAGTCAGCCACGGAGCTTCTGCACCTCCGCAACTGCAAGCTAACAGAGATAGGACCGAGGCAGAACCTGAAGTGCTGGCGGATTATGTCGCAGAGCTGTTTGCAGGAGAGGGCTCACCGGCAGAGATCAAACGCGCCAGTGTTGAGCAGCTTTCGGACTTCCTTTTGGAGCGTGGGTAGCATCAAGTCCTGCGTGTGAACGACCGGAATGCGCTGACGCAGGCAGATACCGAATCGTTTGTCGATGAAATAGCCACCGCGATTGAGCAGAAAATCTGGACCAAAGCGGTAGGCACAGAGAACAGCGAGAGGAAGAAGTTAGCAGCGAAACGCAAAGCAAAGGAAGCGCCGCGACCTGCGCAGCCGACGTCTATACCTCCGACAGGCCCCAAAACCGCGACCGCAACCTCCAGCTCTATAGCGCGCCCCTCAATATCTACGCTTGCACCTGATGCGCCAGTATTCGTCCCACGAGGCCAAGCCATACCAACAGCGCCGCTGAGCCATGATGCTTCCATACCAACAGGCCCACGCGCCGACCGCAATTCGAGGAAAGCTCAGCAAGGGCAATCAAGGAAACGTAAAGAGCGAGATACTGGCGGTGAAAATGCTGCTGACAGCTCTGCGAGCGAAAGGCCACTCAAGCAATTGGCGCGAAGAGGTGGAGGACACGCCGGTAGAAACGGACAGCGTGCGGACCCCACAGTAGCGACAGCAGCAAGGGCTGGACTTTCGTCAAACGTTACACCGTTCACACCGGGTTCGTTTGCAGGCCAACAGCCGCCTGCGCTACCTCAGTTCTCCTCTGACTCATTTAGTCCATTCAATTTCCTGGCTGACCTCTCTGCGATGATGAGCATGAGCTATTCAGGGCAAGCGTTAGGCACACAAACCCCAGTTCTTCCATACATTAATCCCGCGGCTGCGAAAATCAAATGCGCCGACTACGAGACGAAAGGAATATGCCACATGGGAACATTATGCCCCTACGAACACGGCAAAGCAGTAGTCGTTCCTGCGGATGCGGAATATGACCCGAATAACGCATCACTTGCAATGCTGCCGCATTCAAATACACATCGAACAAGCAATAGTAATATCAGCGATTATTCTGGGCCCCAACGTCGCGGACGTGGTAGAGCTGCATTCTCGCAGTCCGGACCTTCACGCAGCTCGGAAGACACGTTGGTTGTTGGACAGATTCCCGAGGACCGTCTCACCGAACAGCACGTGCGTGACTTTTTCTCCCAGTTCGGTGCAATCGTTGATGTACAAATGCGCACCAACAGCCGCCTCGCTATTATCAAATTCAGCGACCATTCAGTTGCGCAGCGAGCCTACGACAGTCCGAAAGCCATTTTCGATAATAGATTCGTAAAGGTCTACTGGTACAAACCTGAAGCTCAACGGCAGAGGGGCGGCACAAATGGTGCCTTGAAGCGGAGATCGGCTCAAGATGGCATACCCGCAATCTACAACGAAGATGAGGACATGATAGACATGGAAGAGTTCAGCAGCCACCAGGCACAGCTTCAGAAAGAGTTCGAGCAGAGGCGCCAGAAGAGCGAGCAGGCAACGGCTCGGTCCAACTTGCTCAGCGCGCAGCTCGAGGCCAAAGAAAACGAGTTGGCTGAACTCCGTTCTACGCTGATAGAGAAGGCGACGGCCAAAGGTCTGGAGGCCATCATTATAAAGGAACAGCAAACACCCTCCAGCGACCTGACGAAATTACAAGCCGAAGCTGAGGGCTTGTTCGCAAACGCTGGGCCACTCGACGCACCGATTATCTCTCGTGGAGACTTTATCAATGGACGTGGCTCATCTCGGGGTGGCTTCCGGGGCCGTGGAAACGCTCGTGGAGGGCGCGGTGGCGTGGTTCGACTTGACAACCGACCGCGCTCCCTTGCTATTGCAAGTGTCGAAGTCGGGTCAGAGAAGGAGAGGATGTTGAAGCGGCATCTGCTGAATACCAAAGGCTGCACGGGCGTCTTTCCACACGGCGAGCGCGCCAACACCCTCGTGGTAGGCTTCGAGCAACGCTTCCAAGCGGAGATTGTATGACCCACCTGCACCATTATCCTTACACTTTACTGACATGCAGCAGTACTTGGACGAAGCTTCCCGCGTTCCTAATGTAAGCGTTGGTGACCTATCATGGGTTCCCAACGATGCCACGGTCGTACAGCAGTCTATTGAGTCCGACGAGCCCATGGTCCTACATCAAGATGTAGACGAAGAGGTCTCTGATGGCCAGATGGATGTAAAGGTGGAGGTGGATTTGGACGTAGCTGATGATACTGATCAGTGGCTTTGAAATGCACAGGGTTTAGGTGAAGGAAATGACGATTTGCATGGTGTACGCATATTCGGCGCAACGGTATGGGCATGAGCATTTGGTATACCCCGGCATCATGGAGCGTTTTCAGACATACCTGAGGTATTCTTGCAAGTAGCATGCTTGCAACAACTTCCTTCGCGAGCAGTACAATCACTTGACCAGTTCGCCTGGCCCATTCAACGTCGCCTAACGCGACTTCCGGCTGCACCCGGATTGACGTTAACGCCTAGGTACAGACCTTACTCACCCTCAGCATCTCTTTAGTATACCCTGATTTGAAACGACGATGTACTGGAGAGGCAGTGTCTTCTTCTGTTTTGCGAGTAATTGATGCTAGCTAACCACCTATCGTAAATATCCGCAACGTGGAAGTAGAGGTATGCATTTACAAGACCGGGCAAGCCGTCAATCAAATGCGACTCCAGGATTGAGATTTGGGGATGGGTTTACAGCAAGACCAGTCCGCCAATCCGCATGAATTGATATAACCGCTGTGGAAGGCTCGGAACCTGGGGTATGCGAAGATCCGTCACTGTGCGTGGTGGCACACGCATGGCACCACCTGCACGCGAGCCGGGTTGGCGCTTTCCGCCTCGGAGTCTAAGCTTGAAGAGGATAGAACGACGCACTGTCCACCAAAGTTTGATTGGCAATTGCCCCCTCAACTTCTTCCAACGGGCGCCAGTACAATTTGCGCGCCGGACCCCTTGAGCTGTCGCTACCTTTCCTTTGCTTTCCTTTGCCCTCTGGCACGACCCTCATTCTCGGTGACTTCAAGATGGCAGTCAATGCGAGCTTCGTTTCGCCTACGGCCGACGCAAAGGTTGCCCACATGGTGGCTTCGTTCGACGCCAACGGCCTCGTTTCGATGCTGACGAACAACCTCAATGGATGGAGGCTCGTTCTGACCATCCTCGTGCTTGCGATCGCATACGACCAGTGTATGTCTCAGAGTCGCTGCGATGTCGGATCTTGCTAATCGCTAGTAGTCAAGTACATCTGGAACAAAGGCTCAATTGTCGGGCCTATGTGGAAGGCACCCTTCATCGGACCGTTCCTAGAGTCTGTCAACCCAGATTTCAACAAGTACCACGCAAAATGGGAGTCTGGTCCTTTGAGCTGTGTTTCCGTTTTCCACAAGTACGTCCGCCTCCTTCTTGCGCTCAAACGGGCGATGCGCCCAAGGTTTTTTGCTTGTATTGACAGTTCGTAGGTTCGTCGTTATCGCATCCACGCGTGATATGGCTCGCAAAATCTTCAACTCGCCAACGTTCGTCAAGCCTTGTGTCGTCGATGCCGCGTACAAGCTCCTTCGCCCTCAGAATTGGGTCTTCCTCGATGGAAAAGCTCACGTCGACTACCGCAAGGGATTGAACGGTCTCTTCACTCGCCACGCGCTCGAGCAATACCTTCCTATCCAGGAGCAAATCTACAACGAGTACTTCAAGAAGTTCGTGCAGATAACGAAGGACAACAACGGTAAGCATGTGCCGTTCATGGGCGAGTTCCGTGAATTGCAGTGCGCCCTCAGCTGCCGCACCTTTGTCGGGCAATACATTACTGAAGAAGCAATCAAGAAGATTGCGGACGACTACTACTTGATCACCGCCGCCCTTGAGCTAGTCAACTTCCCTATCATCCTCCCGTTCACGAAGAGCTGGTATGGCAAGAAATCTGCGGATATGGTTCTGGAGGAGTTCTCTCGATGCGCCGCCAAAGCTAAAGTCCGTCTTGCTGCTGGAGGTGACAACAAGTGCATTCTTGATTTCTGGGTATCGGCCATGATCGAGTCGGAAAAGTACCGCCAGCGGATCGCCGCTGGGGAGAAAGTCCCTGACACCGAGAAGCCCTCGATGCTGATCCGTGAATTCACCGATTTCGAAATTTCCATGACACTGTTCACGTTCCTTTTCGCTTCCCAGGACGCCACTTCTTCCGCCAACACCTGGTTGTTCCAGATCATGGCTGACCGACCTGAGTTCCTTGAGAAGGTGCGCGAGGAGAACATTGCTGCTCGTAATGGCGACATTCATGCTCCAATCAGTCTGGACAACCTCGAGAAGCTCCCGTGGACACGTGCCGTGGTTAAGGAGACTCTACGCTACCGCCCTCCCGTCATCATGGTGCCCTACGTCGCAAAGAAGGATTTCCCGATTACGCCTGAGTACACCGCTCCCAAGGGCTCGATGGTGATTCCTACGACCTACATGGCTCTCCATGACCCTGAAGCGTACCAAGACCCAGAATCTTTTATTCCGGAGCGATGGATTTCCGGTGATGCCGATAAGCAGGTCAAGAACTGGCTGGTGTTCGGAACGGGCCCTCACTACTGCCTGGGCCAGGTTTACGCACAGGCTAACCTAATGCTTATGATTGGCAAGGCCAGTATGATGCTAGACTGGAACCATCAAGTCACGGACAAGAGCGAGGAGATTAAGGTGTTCGCTACGATTTTCCCGATGGTAAGTTCGCCTGTTCACATATCAACAGATGAATGATCTAACTAACGAGGATAGGACGACTGTCTTCTCACCTTCAAGGAGCGGGACGCATAGACATTTACATCCCTCCATTTCATGACACGCGTTTGAGCAAACCTGGCATTTTCATTAACCTGGAGTTCCTTATTCCTTTCTTGACCTATGAAAAACGGGGTCGCCTTGGGAGCGTTCCCCCTTTCTACCTACTAGACTTTTATGATTGGGAGGAACGGCGCTTCTCAAAGAAGCGACCGAACTACGTTGGTGTTACAAGCCAGCTATGAGGGAGGCGTGAGGTTGCGGTAATAGTGTCGCCCACAGGGATGGCATGGTTGTATATAGCGACGCAAACAGTGGTCGGATTAATTAATGGCAGAGGAATGAAGTGAACAAGACGAAGTGCTATTTGGGCTATGAGCTGATCTTTAACCTGTGCCACATCCTCAGCCCCGTGACACGCCGCAATGCGTGAGTGGATTCGCGCTACTGCACGGAAGCTATGACCAACGAACTTTTGGGACTGACTTCGTGAGAGCATCGCACTTCCACGTTGCTCGTCTTGCACCCTCACCAACGAATATTAGAGGGTGAGACATTCTTCTTGGGGAAGGGAGCTGCGTGACAGCCACTCAGCATCAACATCTACTCGCAATCCCCAGCGGCCGCCGCCCGTAACGCGCTTCATGCCCAGCGCATCTACGATCAAACCACGCTTCAACACAACATGGCGCCCACAGCCTCGCCGGCGCACGATTCGCGAGATCGCACGCCAGCGACATCCTCTCGCGTTGGCCCGCATCCATCGTATATCGAAGTTGCAAAACCCTACATCCTGCAATCCGCGATTCAGAGATGCCTCGTAGACCTCGCCATGTCGGATGCGAAAGAAGACGCTGTACGATTACAAGGTGTCGCATACATCGATCAAGTACGGCGAGCATTACAGCTGCCCGTCCGCACCTTCAACACAGCGGTGATATACTACCATAAATTCCGCCTACTGCATGCGGAGAACGAGTATAGCTGGGAGGGCGCTGCAGCTGCGGCGCTGTTCACAGCTTGCAAGATTGAGGACACGCTGAAGAAGAGTAGGGAGGTGCTTGCGGCTTACTATAATAGCAAGGTTGGGGTTGGAGAGCAACTAAGCAGTGATGATCCGGTATGCGCGTCCCTATCGCGGAATCGTACTTGGCAACAAAGCTAACAATCTGGTTTGTAGCGATTCGAGAACCACTCCAAGCTCATCCTAGGTCTCGAACGACTCATGCTTGAGAGTGCCGGCTTCGACTTCCGAAATCGGTACACACAAAAGGTCATGGTCAAGCTGGCACGAGCACTACGTTTCCATCCGGAACGTGAGGCAGCAACTATGTGGAACGTGAGCCTTGACATGTACAGGACCTTTGCACCGCTGAAGCAGACGACACCGACTATGGCGATTGCATGTGTAGAGCTGGCTGCCCGGCTGCATGAGAAGGACACCAACGAGATCGTGGATGGGGGCATATGCCAATACAGCAAGTGGAATACAACCCGAGCTCAAATCATGGGTAAATGCTACATAATCACGTTTGTCCCGGGGTATTCTGTATACTGACGGGCATTTAGAAACGTTGCTTGATCTCTTAGACCTATACACACACCATAGAGTCAACACCGCCCTCGGTCCCTACTACTCCCTCGAAACCTTCATCAACATACGTATAACGCTCAATGACGAAGCTTCTGCAGCAAATATCCCCCGCTATGCTACTTACGTGTCCGAAGCAACCGCTTCCGACACCAAGGCTACCAACGGAACAAAAGCCCGCAACGGCATCAATCCCACATCGCCCCTCGCTCCCCTTACGCCTGCTACTCCCGGAACCATCTCACCAGGTACAAGCCAGCCGCCGAAAAGCGCGATTGGAATCCGTGGACAAAGCGGCACCGTGCGTTTTATGCTCGACGCGAAGCGGGCGCAGGAAGAGAAGAAAGCAGTCGATAAGTATTGGGTTGTCGAAGAAGAAGAGTACGAGGTCGAAGTACCCAGCGAGCCCGAAGTTCGAGACCGTCCGTCGGATAGAGATCGCCCACGTGAGCCCCTTCGCGATAGGGAGCGCGAGAGGGACAGGGATAGGGAAAGAGATAGAGAGTGGGATTCACGAAGAGTGCGTTGATGCGAGTGTGCTTCATTTTTGTATCACTTGTCGTTCGTTGCTGTACGATATGCTCTCCGGTAAGGAGACATTTCATTTGTTCAATTCCACCGCGGTTGACAAGCAGTGCTGACATCGCACAGGTCTCGGCTCCCATGGATAGAAGTATACGCTCCTATTCCAAGGGAGCAAGCACTATCGAGGACGACCCCGGCTCGCTGCGTAGCCCGACATGGTCTGAGGAGCCTAATTTGCGGACACGAAGCAACCCCGCTCGTGCTAGAGGTCGTGGTCATGGTCGCGGCAGCAATCGCGGTAACTATGGCGGAGGAAGTGGCGGTCAGAAACGCAGCTTGGCTGAGCGTATTACCTACAGTGACGATGATCAGGAAGATCACGGGCAAGCCAAGTATTATAATTATAGGGGAAGGGATACAGGCAATGGCAACCTGAGGGGTAGGGGTGGAGCGCGGAAACGAGCTGGAGAGAGGAGGCGTGTCCGCGGAGCAGGGAATGGAAGGAGTCAGGGCCGTGGTGCTTAGGGGGCGCTTCGATATATGCCTCTGCCTGCGCGTCAGTTCAGTCGGTGGATGCAAGAGCAGTGAGCGTTTGGAATATCGATACATCGGAGGATTCAGAGTCCCCTAGTGGACGAGATGCCCTATGGACCTATATGGCCCAAGGAACAGAGGATACAGCATCGCATACAGTCCAACCCTGTTTCACAATTATGAATTGTATCCGATGCGACCTTAATATTCATTACATCAGGAATGGTAAAATGGACCTTATCACGATGCAACATACATAGCATATCGCAGCGCGTCCGTCCTACGTTGTCGTGAAGGGAATGCCACAATGACTGTTCGATCTGGCACCAGACCTAGTCTTGTCAGTTTAGAGACAGTTCCGGAACTGCTGGAAATCATTAGCACGTTACGCTCTCCAGGCCCCTGTTTTGCGTTGGATGTGTGAAGGGCAGCATCGTTCGACGTTCCCGAAGTGGGCAATCTCGCTTAATCACCCCCGCGATGCATCTCACTGACCGAGGTCGGGAGGGCTTCCGATCACCTCCTTCAATATCCGTTGCGTCATGGAGCTTTCGACCTCTTCTCAACGCGTGTCGCATTCAGACGCAGTAAACGTTCTCAATCATTCACACCTACCCAATTGAACATATAAAATTAAAAGGCCAACAATGTCCACCAAGTCCATACCCATTCTCACCCTCCAGGGTGCCCGTACCGCCCTCGCCGCCGCCGAGAAGCGTGCCCAAGAAATCGGCGTACCGATGAATATCGCCGTTGTCGACTCATCATTGCATCTCCTTGCGTTCGTCCGCATGGACGGCGCAAAGCTCACTTCCGTCGATATCGCTATCAACAAGGCTTTCACGGCGGCGGGGCACCGCGCGCCGACGAGCATCTACAAGGACAATGTGTGGCCTGGAGGACCGGCATTCGGTATCAACAATAGCAATGGAGGGAGGTTCATGACCATTGCGGGGGGTGTGCCGGTAGTGCAAGATGGGGTTGTAGTGGGTGCAGTTGGGTGCAGCACCGGTACACCGCCGCAGGATGAGGACGTTGCCGGGAAGGGAGTTGAAGCTGTGGTGAAGACGTTTGGACCAAAGGCGAAATTATAGATGCGACTGATGTTTGGTGGCATTGCCAGTGGAGACCGACATTAGAGGTTTGAGTAGATCGGGTACTAGAGAGCACCGCGTCATCACGAATGCTCGAGCTCGATATCCGATCCCGGGTCTTCGGCTTTACTCATCACATGTGAGCAGAGTATCACGAGCTTGCGCGATGCCCGCGGGCACTCGATGCGGAAAGACCTACTTGGGGGCTTCTTGTCCCAAGTACACGAACGTCACGGAGTCTTTGTGTACATATGTGGGATGCCTTACTACCAGGGTACTGTTTGGGACTTTTCATCCTCGAGCATCATTTGTTCGTCTATTTACGATCTTGGTCGCTTGTTTCACGTAAGAAGGCTTCGCTTGTTCATACTGGATGGCCGATGAGTTCCTGGTCTGAATGGACTTTCCGCCGAATACAGCAGCGCATATTCATGACGTCGAGCAACTTGTCTATCGCGATAAATGTTGACTTCTACCGGCGATCTAAAACCTAGAGGCTCTAGGCGTAACGTGCATCAACTTACCGCCGGATACACAACACATTCGTGGAGTACATTAAATGTCGTGCACTGAACAGTCAACACCCGCGGAGGGGCAGTCTAAAAGCTATTTCGGGAACCAATGTAAAAGTGCAGGCGGGTCTGAGTGTCGATCAGAGGTTCTTAGGTCGAGCGACATTTCCGGACACGGATTGGGTCTTCATTTTGCGATCCTGTTGGGCAGTGCTGATGGTTACCGCAACTCTGCGACACCGTTTATGAACCCAGTACAAGTCCACGCCAGCATATATGTCACTATGCGTCTGCCTTTGCCCTCTCCGTGACTCGGTAACTCTCCGTCCAACTTAAGAATCTCACCCGCGTAATTCAAGCCTTTCTCTGATTCCGTACTGCAATCCTCGCGCTTTACCTTTCCTGGATTAGAACCCTCCCTTAATGATCCACCACAGGGCCAAATGCGTGAACACCAATCTCCGACGGTTAGACACCCCTGCCACCAAGTCCGTCTGCCCGTAAAACGCATTACACGCAGGTCCTGAAACGGAACTATGGGCCAATCGCCTCCCTTTGGCATGATCACGCTCTTTCGAGATAGCGCCTACAACGGTGGAGAGGCGCAGCCTCTTGACGTGTGGGGTCCAGCTCAGGGAGGAGTTCACTTGTCAATCCGGGCTTCGCTGACGGGTCTAAACTGGGCTTTGTATATAACAGGCTAGTGATCGTACGTTGTAAAGTGGATATCATCTTCGCTTCGTTCATCACTTGTTAACATTCAATAGATTCGCGGTTTTCTGTTTCGTTCAGTCGCTCACTTTACACACTCGTTTTGCTTGCAATATGCGCGCGACTACTACTTCGGTGGCCCTTGGGCTGCTCGCTGCCGCGGCGAATGCGGCGCCGTTCAAGACCTCAACTGTTAAGAGACAGGATGCTGGCAAGATTGTCGCTGCACACTTCATGATTGGTATCATGCAGGTCCGCGAAAGCGCTGCCGACTACGACGATGACATGAAGAGGGCTAAGGCCGCTGGCATTGACGCTTTTGCTCTGAACATCGCCAAAGATGACTACACCGATGCCCAGCTCGGCTACGCCTACGAGAGCGCTGCAAACAACGACATGAAGGTCTTCATCTCCTTCGACTACAACTACTTTGAGACGGGCGAGAATGAGCTCGTCGGTGCAAAGCTCAAGGAGTACTGCGCGAAGCCCGGCCAGCTCCAGGTCGACGGCAAGTGCTTCGCTTCGAGCTTCAACGGTGACACCGATGCTAGCAAGCTCTTCAACGCGAAGACTATCCGCGCGGCTGCCGGCACAGATCTGTATCTCGTGCCTAACCTCTCGCCCACGGGCATCAGGGATGCTACTGCCGTCGATGACATCGACGGCTCCTTCAACTGGATCGGCTGGGACTCTAACGGTGCAAATCGCGCTCCCACGGCCGGAGCCAACGTCACCACCTCCGACTTCGACTCCAAGTACACTGAGTGGCTCGGCGGAAAGACATACATGGCACCCGTGTCCCCGTGGTTCTTCACCAACTTTGCCTCCAAGGCCTGGGTTTTCCCCGGCGATCTCCTCTGGTTCAGGCGTTGGAATGAGATCCTCGCGCTTGCGCCGCAGATGATCGAGATCATCACTTGGAACGATTATGGTGAGAGCCACTACATCGGGTCTGATGCGGAGACCAGCAAGCACAATGATGATGGATCGAGTGCTTGGGCGAACGGCTTCCCTCACGACGGCTGGCTCGAGATGGCTGAGCCGTACATCGCTGCGTACAAGGCTGGATCGAAGGAGGTCAGCGTCTCGGAAGACAAGCTTGTGTACTGGTACCGCCCCAGCCCCAAGGCCGCCTGCGGTGCCTTCGACGGCATCGATACGCTCCAGGACTCCGTGTTCGTCGTTGCTCTTCTCCAAAGCGCAGGCAAGGTGACCGTCACCTCGGGCGGAAACACGCAGACCTTCGATGCCCCCGCTGGTGCTTCCGCCTACCAGGTCGACATGGGCACCGGCAAGCAGACCTTCGCCCTTGCGCGTGACGGCGCCGATGTCTTTAGCAGCACCGGAACCCTTGAGATATCCGACAACTGCAGCCCAGTCAACCTCAACGCTTTTGTTGGTGTGGCCAAGGGTGATGGCTCGTCAGTGTCCGCCCCCTCTGCTTCGGCTGCCGTCAGTTCCTCTGCTGACGCTCCCCAGGCTACGGAAGTAATTCCCTCCTCCTCTGCCGCCCCAGTCAATGCCACAGTTCCAGTGCCCTCCAACGCGAACCCCGTCACCCCTATCGAACTCCCCACATCTGCCCCCCTCGAGACTGCCACGCCAGCTGCCGAATCTCCTGTCGTCACTTCATATCCTGCCAAACCTCCTGTCACGACTTCCGAGGCTGCCCCAACATTCACTGCTACTCCTACCACTGCGCAAGCCCCCGGTTCAAATGCTTGCACGACGACCATCACTGCTTCTGAGCAAATCCGACCCACCAACTGCTTAGGAGCTGGACAGGCGTGGGCTGGTGCGGGAGATGTTCCCAGTCGCTGTGATGGAGCTTCTGCCTGCAGCTAAGGGGTGGGTTCGGTTCGTGTGGGCTTAGGCTCGGCGGGGTTGTACCTGCAGTAGACTTCTTGTGGAATATGTTTATAGACTGAATTGATTTCGGGGCCACCCGTACTATTTCTTACATCGTGTCCAGTGACCTTGCCAATAGTAGCGTGAATGCGTCGACTAACGCACAAAGAAAGAGCAATTGGAGCAAGATACTGCCCTCACTTGAGCAACGCTAATAGCGTGAAGAATGCTGCAGTGCCACCTAGTGCCCATTCACTTTCTCCCCATTGACATGCGCGCCATTGGTGGTATCGCCGTTCGTACGCTCACCATTACCACCGTTTTCGTTCTCTCTCTTAAGCCTCCTCTCCCTCTCATCCCTCGTCTCACTATTCGGGTCCAGATACGCTATCACCAGTCAGTCCCAACACCCATTTCAAACCACTCACACAATGTACTCACGTTTCTCCCCAAACACCGTCGTCCTAACACCCCTCCTACTCCCCTGTTCATACTTCCCAGGGATAACCCTATGAATCACCGCCCTATTATCCCACATCGCCACACTCCCCACCGCCCACTTCCACCTCACCAAATGATCATCCGCAGAGTGAATATGCCAGTTCGCGAACTCGAGCAACTTGTCGCTCTCCGCCTTCTTCAGCTCTGCGAACCCCGTCACGAAGCCCTCGTTTACGTTCCACGCTTTCAGCCCTGTAACGGGATGCGTCCTCACAGCGACATGATGCGTATCGATGGGCGGACGGTTGGGCCCGACGCCCCACAGGTCCAGAATAGTATCATACTGGAGCCGGGAAGTGTGCACGGCGTGCAGACCCTCGAATAACTTCTGGTAGGCGGGGGAGAGTGCGTCGAAGAGGCCGTACTGAGAGACCCACGCCGTGTCCCCGCCGACTGGAGGATGCTCCTCCATGCGCAGCAAAGAGTAGGAAGGCGGGTTTATCTCGAAGGAAGTGTCGGCGTGCCAGCCTGCTTGTGGCCAGGGCGTGTACACCGAGTCCTCGCGGTGGTCGCTGGAGCTGCCTTTGATGGTGACGTGGCGGACGGACTTTTGAGCGGGGTGCTTGTCGAGGATGCCGTAGTGCTCGAAGAGTTGGACTTGCTTGTCTGTGGTTAGGTCCTGGTCGCGGAGGAAGACGACGCCGCGTTCGGCGACGAGGAGGGCCAGGTCGTCGAGCTGGTCGCCGCTCAGTTGGGAGAGCTGAACGCCTTCGAGGAGGGTGCCGATGCCTTCTGTTAGATCAGTGGCTGTGGCGACGGAGAGAAGACGCTTTTTGTCTGGGTCGGCAAAGTGTGCGCGGTCCTTAGGCGGCGTGATCTCTTCGCGGAGGGGGTCGGTTGGTTTCCAATCCCGGATTTTGGGGTTGAAGTTCTGGTGTGTATCAGTTGCTGTGTTAAGATGGATAACGTGCTTGATAGTCTGGCTTGTGTCTCATACTGGGTGCAGGATAGTAGGCTTCCCCGAATCGGGGGAGATGTGCTTGTGAGCTTCAAGGGTCGCCATGTTCAGAAACTATGTATGATTCGAACTACCCCAGTACCAAGAGGAACCGTTCAGTCGTCAGCGAAAGATCGCTGGTCCTGCTCATATACCAAGAGCTGAGCAAGCAACGTGAGCACGACATCGGGAGGGGTTCGTCTTATCTCCCGCCCTGCACTTCGGATACGAGTAGTGTGGTGGTAAACAACATCGCCATAGGACGTTCTTCGAAGGGATGTCAAGATAGTGTGGGGTTGATGGTGTTGCAACGGGTAGCCTAAAGCACGTCATGCGCGCACCCTGGGCGTGAGCTGTGTCCGACAAGATCTGGACTTCTGGGGTGTGATCTTGCCTTCTTCCGAGAGGCACTGACGTTGAGTATTGAAAAAACGCTCACAGAGTGAACATAGCGTGGACGAGGCAAGTGACGTACAGTATCAAGGATGAATAGAAACTGTATCTCTACTCACTGGTAGCCTAGCTAAATCGCATTCACCACTCATGACTGGACCGCCGCACATCCATTTTCCGGTCTATGGAACCCCTTCTGGGATCAAAAGGTCACATGCGAAGCCGTAGCTCATCTAGCGCCCATCCGATGCCCGATATACACTATGTGTCCGTGAAAACGCCAAGTAGAGCAGACCATTTCGCGCGAGGATACTGGCAAAGTCTCTGCTTTGGCCTTCGAACCTAACTAAGAAACCATGACTCATTAGACAAGAATAAACGATTGCGGATTGACTACGCAAGGTAGCCAAGCTCGTCGCCCTCCAAACGCTCCAGATACTCCTTCTCGAGCAGGATGTCGATGCACTTTTTGATGTCCGGGACGCGGGGCATGAAGCGGTTCTTAATCTGCTGGATAGTCTCGGAGACAAGCTGCTGGTGCTTCATCTTCTTGCGGGACTTCATGATACGCACAATGGCCGACTGAAAGAATTAGCAATATATAAAAGACTAAGATGAACGGCTATACATACCTGCATGAGTAGCTTACGGTCCTCCTCGATCGTCTTGTGCGTGTCTTCAGCCTCCTGCTTCTGTTCACCCTTGATTGCAATGTTGAAGTTGATCTTGGGCTTCTTCGTCTTGAAGCCAAGATTCAGCTTGTACGTGGTACCCGACTCCGGCTTGGCGCCCTCCGGCTCAGCAGTAAGGACCTTCGCCTTGATAAAAACACCAATGCTAGGGTCCAATGTCGGCTTGTCGAGCTTGGTGAGTTCTGCGATCTCATCATATGTCACCGTGTCCTGGTCGTTGAAGGGCAGTAGGATGGCCATCTGGTACGTCGAGACTTGGAAGGTTGGAGTCATCTTTCCACCGGCGACCTTGCAGTAGTTGGCCTTCATCTCGCCCTTCGACAGATGCCATAGCCATGACAGCTTACGGCCCTGGTGCTTGTTGTTGTAGAATCGAGTGAAGCGTTCATATGTCTGAACGATGAGCTGAGGCGGTGTAAAAGTCGTGGTAGGAGGGCTCAGTGGCCAGAAACCAGTTCCAAGGATATTGTAGCTGGCATCAACGAAAGCCTTACGCTCCGTAGACTCGAACGTTTGATCGAGCCAGTCAGCGTATGTGCTATTAAGATCCTTGGAAATTTGCATGTCCTGGAACATGCGCTGCAGCTTGTTGGTATATTCGAAACCACAAGCTTCCTTCAGTTTCGAGATCATGGTGGTCTCTGCATCGTCCGAAGCCGAAGTGCTCTGCACCAGCCGCTTCGCCAACATGCGCGAGTAAAACTTCTGGAACACGTCCTTGTCCTCAATATACTTGAAAACAGTCATAACCTGGGATAGGAGCGCCTCCATGTTGTCTTCTTCAGTCATCTTTGCGCTCGACTTCTTCAGCAAAGTATCGGTATACTTGGCGAGAAGTTCAGGGGACTTGTTGGAACCGGATTTGCAGATCTTGTTACGGTTGACAAACTCGCGGCAGGCATTGTCCAGAGATCGGACGAATTCTGATTCGCCGTTGAAAGCACGGTTCACAAGGTCCTGGTACTGCGTGTGGACTTCAAGAAGCGCGTCAACATATACCTTGGGTTCAATGTTGTCGCCCTCCACAGAGACCTTCTCTACCGCCGACAGACCAGCCTTCCTAACGTGGGTCTCGAAGCGCGTGCGCAGCGGGTCCAGGCCTTCTGGAATACGGGCAAGCAGGTTGTACATGCGGCCAAGATCTTCCTGCTTGTCGTGGTCGAGCAGAATCTGGAATTCTTCTCGTAGGGCCTGTGAGTGTTTCGTAATGAGCGACTCCTCGCACGTGCGCATCAATGGAGACATGATCTCTTGAAGCAAGTACATGCTGACACGATTCTTCTCCTCTTCCAGGCGGATCTCAGCCTTCTTCATGTATTCGACCACGCTGTTTTCCGCCAAAAATTGCTTAGACTCGTTGTCGTAATACTCTGCCGTCGACACCAAGAACGGCTTCTCGAAATATTCCTTATAAACGTCGAGCGTTGACTTGGAGCTGTCCTGCTCGTCCAAACCCAGGGACACGAAGGAATCGACAACGCGCTTGACCTGCATCTGGTCGATGGTCTCGCCGTTCCGCTGCTTCTCGACCAGTTTCAACACTGAACGCATGACCTGTTCTTGTGTGCCGGTGAACATATCATCTTTCCACCGAACAAGATGCAATGTGTAAATGTCGTAGATATTCTTCTTTCCCTCGTCCATTTCGCGCTTCACCCAGTGACGATTCAGGTACCTAAACAAGTGATTATTGTACTGAGCGGCAGTCGTGTAGCGTACCCATTCCTTGATGTAGAATGAGAGGAGGGCTTCATCGGTGTGCTCGTGCGACTTGTCTTGCACTACCTTAAGGTGGACCTTCAGGTACTCGATCAAGTGCTGGTATAGGTCTTCTCCGAGGAGATGGGCTCCGCCGCGATTGTTGTGGGATGTGAAGGACGAGCCGGCGACGGCCTTTTGGGCAGTACAGAAGTTGTGAATGGCTGTGTACAAGCCCATGTATGTCTTCATGTCCATGCCCTCTCGCAGGCTGTGCATGATCTTGTCGACACCGGCTTCGAGATACGTCCACCTGGAGGACGTTAGCAAGCCATTCTCAAAGAGACAACATCCCATTCCTAGCAGCGGTCACCATCTACAAGTTGCCGGCAGGACGAGCAGCCACACTTGCTGTGGAGCTCAGACGGCGGGCAAACTATGCAAGCAATATAACAAAGTCGGGTGACCACCATTGCAAATCAAGGATTTGGGGCGCGGGTTCTACTTACGTTGCTCGGACATCGTCCTTAGCAGGGACGGGCGGCATAGAGGATGCCATGGCGGGTTGCTGCGTCGCGTGCACTGGGGCACTTTTCGAGGGCGACTTCTTGCGCCTGAAGAGCGGTATTTTCGGGATCGGACGGGGGCACGTAGCAGAAGGACGCGAGCAGGACCAAGGAGTGTAGGTGGTTGTTGCGGGTGCGTACTGCGGAAGGTGCAGTTGCGTTGGGGCGGCGGGGAGAGAGGCGGCGCCGCGGTTCGTTATATGCAGAGGGTCGGTGTCTGCCGCAACGTAGTCTGGTACGCACGGATCACGGCCGTTACAGTCACGCGGAGTGCGTTGACTTTGGAAAGAAGACAGCGAAGAAGGTGGGTGAAGGGACTTTGCCTGGCGGCGGCGAGCTTTTGTGAATCACGGTCAGCCAGGCACCAGCTAGGTTGCCCGAAGCTCGCGCACGGGTCTTGGCTCACTCGGGCTGCAGCCTTAATGCCGTCAGCCACCATGCCTAAGACAACTCACCTCCAGCTTTTACGCACGTCCCTGGACATTCGAGAGTGGATATGGAGACAGTCGATCACTTTTCACTGCCTGCGAGGCTCGATGTTGGCGATGGCAAGCACGCACGTGTCCCAACACCGCAGGTATGAAAGCATCACAGCTCGCCACGACGACCTTAGGTATATTAGCGCGAGACAGACGCGCACAGTTGGACATCTTCAAATTATAAAAGCGAGCATATGTCGATGGATTCATGTTCGATGCCTCACACGTTCGAGGTTCGAGCACATCATGAACTCATGTAGTTATGACGTCGTTGTCGTCTACGCGCGAGATCACAGGACCCTCGCACTCAAACATCCGTCCTACTACAACAGCACATCGCCAAAGTTTACCTTCAAACAACGTCGACCTGTACAACAAATACATCGTACCAATCTCGATAGGAACTATGCCATCCCTCAACCTCACACCTCTCGCCTCCCTCCGACTCTCCACCCATCTCATCCCAAGCCACTCCCACATCCCAAACACATCACCGCATTCCTACCCACTCTTAATCTACCATTCTGCCTACCCAGCCTCCACATCCGCCTCAACTCTAGAATCGCACCTTCCACCCAACCGTCTCACCCCACAATGGCGCTACACCATGTACAGCACAACACATTACCACAGCACCACCCACGAAGTCCTCTGCGTGTACCAAGGGCGCGCAAAACTCCTCTTTGGTGGCGAGCAGAATCCCGGCAAGGTCGAAGTCGTGGTAGAAGCAGGGGATGCAATTGTTGTTCCCGCGGGCGTGGGACACCGACTGCTGGAGGATTCTGGGGACGGAGGAGGTTTCATGATGGTGGGAAGTTATCCTGAAGGGTGCAATTGGGACATGTGTTACGGAAAGTCTGGGGAGGAGGAGAAAGCGAAGGCTGTAGGAAGGGTACAGTGGCTGAAGAAGGATCCGTTATATGGAGATGAAGGCCCGGTACTTTGGAGTAAAGAGAAGCTCGAGGAAAGGAGCGGGAAAAGTGAGTTGTAGAACGATGAGATGCTAAGATATGAAATGCTATGTGCGTTCAACGAGGCGAGCCCAGGCGCATGCATGGACGGCGGCTCCTACCTCAAAGGCTGGTTGCCTACGAAGCCTCCTTCCCCTCCAACCTGTCTTGCTAGGGCTCGTTTAGCACACGTCCACATTGACTATCACGACTCTCCATCCCTCCTTTGACTCCATCACCACACGAACACCTCCCTCGCCTATCGCTAGCTACTTTTACAAACTAGTAGCGTTATCCCCCATCGTTTTGTCTGAGAATGCACCAAACACTTCGAAGAACCCCACCGCTCGCAAACATAAGCGGACGAGGTATGCCTCTGATATACAGCTCGTGCGGGTAGTAACTGACAGTGGCTACGTAGGCGATGCCCTCTAGTACGCGGCGTCTTCTCCGGAGTATTCTAAGTCTAGGAAACCCAGATGCTGTAAGCAGAAGTCTGTCAGGTTCCTCGATACCATGGAACTACCGCCAACGCCACCCAATACACCATCCTCTTATACGCCAGAATTTGTATGTCGTGGTATTATCGAGGAGCACACGCGGCTACGGGACAAAGCATCCAGGCTAGTGAAATCGATTGCCAAGCGCCTGGTCCAGCCTATGAAGGACTGGAAAAGCCATAAGTCCCGGGCATGTCTCCGCAGCGACGCCATGGACATTCCGATCAGTCGTTGTGTGTACCATTCGAGTGGGAGTGGCTGCCATTCAGGGCCTTCGGAAGCCCTCGCTCAGGGCAAAAAGACGAAGGACCGATGCAAAGGTGCCGTGCTGGTTGGGGAGTCAACACAAATCGATGGTGCGACTTCGTGCTATTCGATAACCCAGACTCCAGCGGCGGTCTCGGCTTCGTACAAGTTCTGCAAGCTCTGCCAGGCCGAGGAAGCCTCTTCGCGTGCTCCACCAACGAGGAGTGATGGGGTTTCCTCAGATGCCTCATCACTAAGTAACGGAACCTCTCCGCATACTTCACCAACGCAGAGTGATGGGATCTCCTCTGATCCTTCATCAAATCACCATGATGCCAACGGCTGCTCCTGTTCCTGCGAAGACTGCGCATGCGCATACTGTTGCTGTGCAGACTGTTCAGAGTATGGCCAATGTAATTGCGATAGGCCCTGTCTATGTGCCGGAGACCATTGTGCACCACCTTGCGGTGGTTGCTGTGCCGATTGTACCTGTCCGCCGCAGAGGATCCCAATGAAGACCCGAAGTAGGAGCGATAACGAGGTCCGCTTTAGCCCCATTATGAACGGATGTCACCTCGAGCACTACGTCAAGGGGGGAGACACCGCTGCTGGATCTCACCAAGTTCGCAAAGCGAATAGCGCCAGCGAACTTTTGGATAATCTCGGTTTGACGTTAGACCTCCCTGCTGCTGCACAACCTCCTTTAGTGTACCCAGTCTTTGTTTCCAACACGCCTGCTCACGAGGGAACTTCGTCTCGTGCCAGTGAGGCTGAGCCTCCAGCAGCACGGCCACCCAGACTCAACTTCTCCTGGAGAGACCGCAGGCGCCAAGTTAGAAGTTCGTGCTGGAACCTTTTCTCTGTTCCACAATCCAGGTCGCCCGCAAATCAGGACAATGAGACGGACAGCCGCGAGCTACCAACACAGAGTAAGCGTGGCTCATCTAGCATCACTCCTACACAAACCGACTTCCCAGCTGAGCCAGCTAAACATGATGGCTCTTCGCCTGATCTCGAAACCATTACTCCCACTACGGCCCAGCCTTGCGAACAACGTTGCATTAAAACTGTTGATCTTCTCCGAGCCGGAATTGATAATATTCAAGCTCAGCTGGAAGGCATGAAGAGTCGTCTAGATGCCCTTGCCGATACATTTGGACCCGCCATAAGTGCATCATCGACTTCTAATGCAACGACGGAGAGTAGATGTAGACGCCGACATCCTGATAGTCCTGAAAGCACTGTATTACCCACCACAGCTTGTGCGGAAAGTTTACCTAAAAGGGTTCGTCCTTCTAGGACTCCATCTCCAGTATGCAACCATCGCGATTCATTGTGTACAAGCTAACATGATCAAGCATGTTCCCGACATCTCTTCATCTCATCGTCCCAGGCGCTCTACTAGGCGCATGGAGCCGGTTCGGGTCGGTTCGTGGTTCGACGAAACGTGCCAGCCATATGCGCCGTAGCGACAGGCGTGCATGTAGGGACCCTCTTTCTTTTTCCTTTATTCTTCGCAGTGACGGGTGTTCTGGAGTTGGTGGTTTCTTTCATTGGGCAACGGGCACGGTTGAGTATAGTCGGTAATGGACTTTCTGGCTCCTTACAGGGAGAAGCTAGGTTAGTTGAGAGGAATTTTACTCTTACTTCGCTCTCGATAGTATCGCATGCGCATTCTTCCAGACGTGTCCGCTTCCTTCTCTCTCACTCACTGTTTATGAGCACTGCACTTACTCCTTCCGAATCGATCTACGATTTTTACCCTCCGTTGCTTTTCTTACGGCCGCCACACATCTATTCAACTTACTGCAACAACTGGGATCATCACCGCAATGGCTCAAGCTCCTCAGATCCTAATCGCCGACTTCAGCACGCCGAATTCCACCTATCGCGTCGCTGCTGGTCGCGCACAAAAACATGGTGTAAGTGCTCCCGATCCACGACTCAGGCATTCAGACTTTGACATTGTCCGTTGCAGGAGCTCATCGCTCTGGCCCGCCGCATCTTCGACCGTCCTGCCGAGGAATACAAAGCGCACATTCATTTCGACGCGTCTTCATGCAACGGACGCGCAGCGGAGTGCGAGTGGAATGAGGGATGGTATTTTGGGGCTGAAATGGTAGGGGCCAAGACATTAATAGTGTATGCAAAGGTTCCCCCAGCCTAAATGTGGATACTAAGGCTAATTCGGCAGGTTCATGCACTTCGAGAGATGGTCGCTTGCTGAGAAGATTGAGAAAGCAAAGATACAACTGGGACTTGGTGAGGAGGTGCCAAGGAACGAAAGCGAGAAGGAGTTAGAACGATTGAGGGAGGTTGGGGATCAGAAAGCCAAAGCGGGCAAGTGGTGGGAAGCTATGTGGTGGTGGAAGATGGCTAGGAAGGTGGAGGTGAGGATGGACGTTGGCAAGAAAAGAGCAAAGAATGTTCCTGAAAGCGATGCTCCCGAGGAAATCACGGCGGAGCTGAAGGTATGCGATATCTCAGGCTATGACAGGCACATTGCTGACAGTGGCAGGACGAAGCGAAGACCGGGAAGGGATCAACGCCCCCAGCCAACAAACAGGTATGAACATGCTTGATGATACTATAAAACGGACGCTGATGTGCGATAGGGACTGCCAGACTTCGTTAAGACCGAGATACTGGAGGTTGTCCGAGACGAGCTCGCAGGTGCTATTCTGATAAGCCTATCCAAGAGGTTGAAGGGAGAAATTGCCGAAACCGTCAAAGAATGTCTTCTCGAAGTGCTTGACGATAGAGTGGGCGAGATCGTCAAGGCTGAGACCCGCAGGACTATCGACGAAGAAGGACTAGGTTGTTCTGCATCTAATCGCAAGGTACGTAAGACACATGGGCATAGTGTACGATGCACTAACGATATAGCGGAAGCGGCGCGTCACGAACGAGGAAGATATGGACAATCTGATTCCAGAAGATCGTCTAGCCAGTACTCAACTTCCTTGGAAGATATACTATCCGTCACAAATTCCAGCAAACCCGGCTGAGGTGACAGATGTCATGACAATCGATGCGTACGCCATGAAGAAGCATTACGCGCAGGATCTCATCGTTGGACGCGCGCTACCTAGCTTCTGCATCGACCCTAACGTACGACCACTAGTGAGAGCAACACTCGTGGCTCAGTGTCAAGGTAGCTCTGTCAGGTACAACGTCTGCACTTACATTCCGTCAAAGTACGCCAAGAATGATCGGACCGGCGAGCTGCAGATACCACACGACGCAGTAGAGTTCTTAGCCGAGTTCACCGGAATGACCAAGCAGGAGCGGTCAGCCAAAATGGCAACGGCTCTGAAGGAAGACAATTGTACGGACTCTGATTTCACAACAATCGATACGTACACAGGCACCCGCTTCCTTGACTGGGATGTCGTTATTGGCCACGCAAGGCCTGAAATATGCGCTGATCCGCAATTGCGACCACTCGTTCGCGCCCATCTTACCAATGATGATAAGGTTTGCGCATATATGCCCGCTAGGTTTGGTAACGACAGGACTAGGTCAGATGGCGAGCTGCTCATCTCTATTGAATGTGTGCAGGTGTGGAGCGAATTCGATGCGCCTACTGATAGCAAGCGGAGAGAGAAGATTAAGGAAGCCTTGGTCAATAAGGGCAGAGAAAGGTTTGGAAAAGGGTATGCGAGAGCGAGTGTATCAGGAGTTGTGGAGGAGGATAGAGAACCTCCGAGTGGCGGTGCGGGCGAGGATGGCTGAGTTCGGTCTAGGTCTGACTGCTTTACTTGGGATCTGCTATGTCTACTGCTCAGATGCGGTACTCCAACTGGTGATAACAGATTCATGCAAATTAGTTGACTACTTCACTACCATTCCGGAGAGAGTCTCCCCTTCTCTTACTTTCTCCTACACAGCCTGATCCTTTTACCTCGTCACGTTTACTCAGTCTGCGCATGGTATCTTACTCGCCTTGCAACCACGTATAACACCGCTTCAAACCCACAACTTCATTCCAACCATCCCTCTCGACCGCTCCGCCTTGTCGCTCCGTCTACGACTATATCCACCTCATACCCCCCAGCCTTCTTACACCTCTGTACACACCACCATGTCGACCCCGCCAGCCTCCATCACAGTCCGCGACTTCCTCACCGACCGCCACGGCTTCACGCTCCCGTCCACACACCATTACCTCACCTCCTACGACGCCACGCTAGCGCATACGTCGCGCAGCTTGTTTAGGCATCCCAAGGCGTTCGATGTACACTTTCACAAGAGCGTGAACGAGAACGATTGCGGGGACGTTATACGCGGGGAGGAGTGGGATGCTGTGGTGAGGGGGGAGGGGATGAGAGAGGGTAGTGGGCACGCAAAGACGATATGGGCGCATTTTGTGAGGAGGGAGGGTGTGGATTTGTTTGGGGAGCCGCTTGAGGAACGGGAGGAGAGAGGACAAGAGAGAGAGAAGACTGGGCGGTTGAAGGAGGGGGGCGTTGCGAGGTTGGTGGGGAGGAGGAAGAGGAAGAAGGGGATGAGAGAGGTGGTGGGGTATAGCCTGGCGCCGCCGAATGTGGGGAGGTGGGAGTACTTCTCGAGGTATACGGAGATTGTACCGTACGGGGGTGGAGACGAGGTTTGTATCCGTGTGGGATCTCACGGAAAGGCGATTTGGGCTGACTTGTTACTAGGCAGCGACGACAACTACTGAGACGCGGATTGCTCCGCCGTTCCCTGGGTTTGAGTACTCGGTGGCCGACAGTGCCACTATGCGGACTATACAAGGGGATAAGCCGCAGAGGACTGCTAGCGAGAGCCCATTATTCGAGCCTGAGGCAGAGGTCAAGCGGGAGTTGTCGCCTGAGATTTTTCTGGATGATGGAGGGGTGGAGTGGAATGATGAGGGGTGCTGCTAGGGTCTTGATCTTCGTTTGCGGAGGGTTGGCGTTGGGTATAGATGGTTCTTCTTGCGGCGTTCGAGTCACTTGTCTTTGCCTTTTCCGTCCATAGCCAACTCCGGCTTTTCATTGTATATACTGAATCACGAACAAAGAGCGTACGGTTGTATATACTTGCATATGGTACACATGGCACCGTTTGCGAATCTAATGTACAGGTGTGCTGACGGTCGCTGTGCAACGTCCTGCCTTTTGGAGATAGAATTAACAACGCGAAACTATTTCCAGGCGCCGTGACCCTCGAATCCTCGTGATGTTTCTTGTCCCGTTAGAAGTTTCCTTTCCGGCATTATCCACCGTGTATCTCATCCCATGACCCTATCTCCCTCTGTCTGAACCCTTTACTTTCCCAGCTTTTTTAGCTAGGCACACCCTCATACTCCCACCCCTCTAGCATCCTTCTCCTCCTTCCCCTCTTATCATCCCGCCGATTCGCCGCACATTTTACAAAGAAAGTCAGCGCCGTAACCACGAATATAATAATCGCCGCCACTGTCGGTACCACGACGATGCGTGTCTGATCCAGGTCGTCTGGGGCCAAGTACGGACACGTGCCGTTGACCTCTGCGACCCAACAGTCTGCGACGTCCATGCTGTTGAGATTGATGAGGATGGAGGAGGTGTTCATGTTGGAGCGGTCGAGGGGAGGCGCTGCGCGTGCGGCGGAAAGGAGATGTGCGTTTTCGAGCGGTGTGTGGGGGACGGAGAAGGTGGAGGGGGAGGCGCACGCTTTTGTTGCGGAGTCGTAGGTCTTGGGGTGAGAGGAGATACTCCAGGAGTAGGGGAGGATGGGTCCTGGCACGCGACGCGCAAGGGTGTGTTACAATCGACTACGTGCCAGCGACCGGGCCACGCGCCCTCTGTGTATGCGGCTGCGCAGCGGTTGCCTGTCGCGCCGGAGGTGGAAGCGTCTGTTGCATTGAGCGGCTCGCCGGGGGCCCAGGACCAGAGGTAAGAGTGTGTAAAGGCAGCGTAGGGGAGGGGATTCTTGTCCGCGGTGGTGTTGGCAAGGGAGTGGTTGAGCATTGGTGATATACCGCAAGCAGTAAGGTTTGAGATGGCAGGGATCGGGGAGAAGAGGTCAGGGTTGGAGGATACGGAGAGGGTTGGTGGCACAACAGCGACGGCGAAGGATGAGTTCCTTTGCGGTGTGACGGTTTTGTCGGAGGCGTCGAAAAGGCAACCTTCGTTGAGGGAGTCAGAGGACGAGAACGAGACATCAGGCTGGACTGAGATTGTCTCGGAAGGGAAAATTGTATCCGCGTCGAGGCTCCTGTTGTAGCCACCCATTTGTGGATCGATAGTGCCGAAGATCGCAATGAGGCGGTAGTACTTAGAGAATTGAGCATATGCTTCGTCCGGCCATCCATCTTCGGTCGTTGGATCATTGCCGTTAGCTCCTTCTACCGTATAGTAACCTTCTCGTGGCTTGTTCTCCGGGTCGACATTGTTCCACGAGTTCCTCAGGTTTGCGCGTTCATCTGCAAGTTTCGAGGGCGTGTATAATTCCTCGGAGAGGTTGCCTTTCATAATGTTGCTGAGAAGATTTCCTGCTGCCTGAGGAAGCAAATCGCCGGAAGGTTGTTGGGCAGGCTCGTTGGGGTGTTGCCAGGAAGCAGCAGCGTGGATGTTGAGAAGTAGATGTGTGAAAGAAGCATCGGTTGTGGTGGATGTCGCCTCAAGGAAGTCATTGAAGATCCCGGTGAGGTAGTTGAGTGTTATCGTAGATGTGCAGTTATAGCTCCCTAATTGATACAAGAAACCTTCTTGAACTGGAGCAGAGCTCGAAGTGGAAGGGGCGGGTGTCGCGCTAAAGGATGATGAAGAGGAACCTGATCTCGAAGACTCTCCTGATGCCGATGATGATGTAGGAGAGGGCACTGAGGAAGATTCCATACTCAACCTCGTTGAGCTAGAACTTGCGTCTGACGACCCATCCTGGCGTTTTGGAAACCCTGCTTTGGAGATAGTTGCAGTCACTCCAGCACTTGTAGAGCTCAAGCTACTAGTAATTGTGAAAGCCGGCACAGGCACTGTTGATGAACTTCCCGCGGCTGAAGCAGTTGGTATCTGAGCTGGGCATAGGCTCCATTGGCTCCTTGAAGCATCCCAATATGTGTCTACGATGAATCTCCGCAGTCCAACTGCGAGCAAGTTCGAAAAGCATTTTTGAAACGATGTGTCTTCATACTGCCCATTGCCGAAGCAGGCTGCTCTCAATGATACCCAGGGGACAGTATGGAAGTTGATTGGGATAAGTAACCCGACATCACGCTGGGCCTGTTGCACATGTTAGTGAATTATCTACAGTTTCTAGATGTATAGTCGGTGCACATGGTAACTGGGGAGTCGCATTGAGATGCAACCTGCTCCAACATGTTCAAGAGCAATCATCCACAGAGACTGATTCAAGTCCAAGTCCTAGCTCTTGACATCTCTCGACTGTGTAGGGTGTTGATGCGAGGAGACCCGGCTCATTGGTTCATGTTGTACAGGCGCGTAACCCCTGAATATCATGACGCATTCGAGCACGTCTAACGAGCATCGTGAAGGAGCTTGTGGACCCGGAATGACAGATAGAGCACAAAGTAACTTACCCGAAACGCCTCGTCCCAAGGCTGCACCAGCGTGTCCCCTGCCGTCGGATCCGGGACATACAGCGAGTCCGCCATCTCGCGCGGTCAACCTCCACGACTCGCCTCACCGCTCAACGACGGCGGCACGCAAAGAAAGCGAACGCGAGCAAAGGCAATCGAAATGAAGAGACAAGGTTTCTATGACTGCAGTAGCCCGAATGGATGCGGCATGCCCCTCTCCCGATGACTTGATGATGAAGCTCCGCATGAGGCTGCTCGCCTAACGGCGTTTGATCGGCGTTTGCATGGCAGGGATCGCGGGAGAAACTGGCCAGACGGGGCACGTGACATGCTCTTCTGCCCTACGATGCAGGCTCCGGGGTCGTGATTCAGGCTGAAAAGTGGCGCATCCAATGGACAGCGTCGGACACGGGCAGCGTCCGTACGGCTGGGAGAGCTTGGTCTGCGCGTTTGCCATTTGTTCCTTCAGAGATAAATTTGGAGCCGTGTCTCAGGTGGCTTGCAGCTGCCACGCGAGAATGACCCTCGTCGGGCGCTCACCGATCAGATCAAGATGTCTGACGCTCCTTCAAACGTCGATAGACTACGATGCTGGGAAGCATGCTGCGATGGGGCATTAGCCGGGGTCCAGACTGCAGGTGTGCCTCTGTCCCCGCAGCTGTCCCCTCGAATTATGCGCAGGCATATCGACGGCGGCGGAGAACAGAGCCATGGGTCGCGGTTCCGCGGCAGAGGAACGCTCAACGGCCGTGAGCAGCTTGCCCGTCTGTGTCGCCGTCCCTGCGCACGCACGCACCGCGCCAAACACGTGTAGGACTTGCCAGGAAAGGCAATATTAGAGTCGAGACGGCGATGCGATTGGCTGGCCGAGCATTTACCCGGTGCTCATCTTGGCTCGACACGGAGCGCGACGTGCGACAGACGCCATTGTCCCAGCCGACACGTGCAGCGGATGTGGCCCTCCCGAGCTTGTTGAGGGTGCCAGGTACGGAGAGCAGGGCTTGATGGAGCAGTGACCGCATGCGCAGAGTCATCCTGGTCAGAACCCGTCACGTTTTGACACAGAGATTGGCAGGGGCAGCAGGTAGGGCTTCGTATGGGATCCTGCACGGCGGACGCCTTTCCGCCTTTGTACAATGCTCACAACATTGCCGTACCGGGAAAGATGCACGCGGGACTGCGAGACCCGGGGAGGAGTGTCTTGGCTGTCGACGGCCGCCCTTCGCGCGCTCAACACCCCAGGGAATTCGAGATTTGCAAGGCAAAATGCAAGCTCGCCAGCCTGCATCGTAACGGGCGCCCAACGACCCGACAGGCAAAGCTCAGGAGCAGTAGAGTGCTGTAAGCCCGGCACTTGGCTCACCTTCGGCGCCGCCATGGCCGCGTCTCCCCAATAGCACGCCCACCTCGTGCTCCCTTCAACGGCTTTTTGCAGCCCCCAACGATCGTCCAGATCCTGCACCCTTCCAGCACGTGCGCGGTCGGGCGTACACTTGACTTGTAACCTCTTAGCCTCCACCCTCGAAACACGGGCGTTCCACCAGTCAGACGCGCCATTGGAGCCTTCTCAGCGCTAGACGGCAAGCGCTGACCTCGCCTTGGACAGGGAGTCGAAACGATCTGCCTTAGGCGAGAGGAGAAAGTCACCGCCAGCCCTCCCTCGCTCTTCTCTTAACCCTGGCTCACGATTCACCATCCCAGCACGCATCCTTCCATCTCACCCCTTCTCAATCCACAATTCGCACATCCACGCGGGCGGGTCCCGACGCCCAACGCGGAAGTCTTGTGCTAGCGCCCTCAGATTTACACTTTGCCGTCTGTGTGTACCCGGCCGGCGCAAAGGCTTGGAGCGTGATGCCAATGCCACTGTCCATGCCATGCATGCGCGCGGCGCGAGCAATAACGGCCGCGCTGCACGGACGCCCATTGCCACGTTTTTCCTGCCGCTCGCGAGGGTCATTTGCGACTCCGTCCGTGTAGGGCCGTGGCACCGCCGTTGGACGACATGAGCGGAGCGGGGACTCGTGGTCTTGACTTTCGGCGCGCCCGCTGCTCTCTAGTCCCCATCCGGCCGTGACTAAGCGCCCTCGCATTCGCGTTGCCCTCCCGGGCACAACCGCATTGTGTAGACAATGTTCGAGATTCGAGAGTCGAGATTGATGCCATGATTTGGATTCGTCTCATCTGCGCCAACGGAATCTCCCGACTAGGTTTCGGCGACGCGGATGCTAGAAGGCTGTCACTCTTCCTTCTAGCCAGTACACTGTCGTGGTTCCAAGAGTGCTGGACTCGCCCTCGTTGCCTTAGTACACCCCGAGTACGAATCCGACTATCTACACCTCAAATCAGCCTAGCGCTGTTGCCCGATGAGGTCGAATACGTGACCAGGTGTTTGTGTCATGACAACCATAGTGCGTGTGGCACAGTGCGTCGCGTTGAGCCCAGATCCATACTTCTACCCACGGTGCAGTGCAGTGTTCTCGTGACGCCGTGTAGCGAGCACTCGCCAACACCGTCGGCGTCGCTATAGAGTTGCCGGAAGCCTGCCTGCGTCCGTGGCATCCCGACAGCGCGTTCACTGACACGGCGTCCCTGCCTTAGTCGTGCGCTCTATTGCTGTCGTAAACTTTGCGTGCAGCACAGCGGCCTAATCCCAAAACCCGGGCAGCCAGGCCGACATCACGCATGCGCTGAGCCGGAAACCAAGGGAGCAGCCTTGCCTCGCTTGCCGCCACAATCCAAAATGTGCTTCGTGAAGGATGCTGGGCTGAGCTAGCACAGGACTCGCAGGGAGCGTGTGGGCCCAACGTTCAACCGGGCCCTGAGTGTGATTCAAAAAAGCATGTCACTGTCTGCTGGAAGTCGTGTCGTGCGTATAATTGTCTGAAGACGGTGCAGCTGTGCCGCTTGGGTATTAGATTCTCAACCAAGGAGTATATGGTATAGTAGAGTAGGATCTGGTGCGACATCGTGAAGAAATCTCAATGGTACATGCCAACGTCCAGGCCAGAGCCTGGGACGGGCAGCCTAATGTAGAACTCCGTAATCCCTGGCATGCATATGCAATCATGCCCCTCAGTGAACGCCTAATGGTAGATAACCCGCTCGCTTCCGCTAAGCAACATCAACAAGGAAGGGGTAGCGATGGAATGAAGAATGAACAAGAAAAACAGATGACAGTATGCCGCCCAGTAAACCTTTTTTCCAATGTTTTACATGATGGTTGGGTATCTTGTCGACCAACTTAAGGGTAAACCTGAGGAAGGAAAACCGAAGCTTGGCGACGTATCCGCAATGAGCATGAACGTGATCATTACAATGACATACTAGATCTTTGCGTATGTGTATAAACATGAAGTGACAATGTCGGCTAAAGATATGTAGCTTGGAACGTCAGGAGCAATCACCCCGCGAGGAACCGGAGATCCATGCGGCTGTCCTGGGGCTTATCCTTAGGCGAAACAGGTGCGCTCTGTGTTTCAGTTGGCTGTGCCGCGCGCGCAAAGGGCGACGGAAGCTGCCTTGAGGACGGGCTCGTGTTCATGGGAGAAGGGAGCGGGACCCGACCTGATTCGGCCAGAGTGGCGAAAGGCGGCAGTGGTCGTTGCTCAGGCAGTGGCGCCGAGTAGGGAAGAGAGTGATGATGCACAAGCTGGTGCGCAGGCTGTGTGAGCATCTGCGGCATCTCCATCCTGTACGCTTGCTTTGGAGCCGGTTCTCTGAAAGGCGTAGAAGTTCTGTTCTCAGCACTGACAAGAGGCGGCAGCTGAACAGAACCGCGGCGTCGATAATCGTACGGAGTGTGGTCATCATCCTCACTCGCAAAGCCCATTTGGGGCAGGTAACGAGTGCAAGAACTCTTACGCTCATCCCGGCTTCCTACTAGGGGAGCGAGAGTGAGGTCAAGAGGAGAGGCTGCACCGCGAGGTGAGCGCGACTCTGAGCCCGTGTCCGTGATCAATGAAGGCGCACCATCTGCGGAGACGATCGAGTACCCAGAAGGCGATGGCATGGGTGTCTCAACCCCACGTCCCCGCGCTCCATGTGAGGGATACGGTTGAAGTTGTAGTGGTGCTGGCCGCGCACCAGCGTAAGGTTCATAACCCTGCGGCTGAGGAAGCTTGAGCGCCATAGGTGAATGCATCGATGGGTTGAGTGAGGTCCGCCGCGACGAGGAATAAGACAGGCGATGAGTCTCATCTTCGTGGTAGGTGGAATGTGCTGCTGCGGGGTAGTGGTATGCGGCTTGCGTGTGATGCAGTGGTGTGTGAGAGGGCGGGTCACGCTCTGGGTTGCGCTTTCTGCGGTTCTGCCCTCCATTCCACCAGTTCTTGACGGCATTGTCGCTGCGGCCTTTGAGTCTCCGTGCGATCTCAGCCCACCTCTTGCCCATCTCGGCAACCAACTTCTCAATCAGTTCGCCCTCTTCCGGGGAAATGGGCTCGTGGTTCAGCGAAGGTTTGAGATTTTGGTGATATCTTTCCCGACACTGCTTCGGTGATCGTGTTGTGATTTCTTGTGAGATTCGAACCCAGTTATGCGGGCCATTCCGACCCACGAGTTCGATGAGATAGCGGTCTTCATGTTGCGACCAAGGGCCGCGACGGTGAGCAACCATGTTCAAACTGTTCGGGTCAGTCCAAGTACGCGCGCCAGTCTGGATCTTCGTAATGGCATCATCTTCAGGTGGCATATCATGGAAGGCTAGGAGAAGGAATGTGGTATATGTAAGAGGAGAGAGAGGGTTGTATTTGTAGGGTTGGAGAATAGAGATGTGTAGGAGGAAGGTCGTTGGGTTGGAAACAAGACGGTAAGAAGAGAGCACATACCTTAGTTGAGGAGGGACTGAGCGACAGTGGTTGATGGTACCGTGGCGTCAAGTTCCGTACCGTTGAAGTGTGGATGAGAACCAGCGGTAGCGGACCAAACAGACGACAGCGGGTTCCTCAAGAGTATATACTGCAACGGCGGACAGCGCAGTGACCACGAATAGCGGGGGCCGAGACAGTGAGGAGTTAATGACTTGTTCGCAAGACTTAGTGTGGGAGACTTCTTGTTTTGAACGATGCGGCTAAGGCGATGGTGGGAGGGCTCAGAAGAGTGTAGGGGGCGTCATGCGGCGTTGTGATCTCTAGCTTAAGAGGACTTTTGGGGCAAGCGCTGAGTGGGCGATCTGGAGAGATGAGGCCTTGGGGGGAGACGTGTGCGTGTGCTTGACGATGAGCAGCGCGATGGCCCGCAACTAATGTATCTGCTGCCTCTGGCTCCGCGCTCCTGCACAGGCGTCCCAGCTTGTTCCCAGTCCGGTGGACCAGATCGCCGGAATCTGTGCGATGCCCTTGTAGCACATCGTGGCATGGCTTTTTGGCGCGCGCTGGGCCGCCTCTGCACGGAGAAAAAGAAAGTCTTGCTCGCAAACGCTTCTTTTCCGGCTCAGGCCAGTTGCTCCCCTTGCAACGCTTGCTCGACAATGCAGCAGCCACATCCCGGCGTGACCCACTCTCTCGCGCAACCTGGTCGCCCCCGGTAGATACTGGCGCCGGGGTAGCCCTGGCGGGTCGGCCGTCGGGCGGTCCATCGTTGGATATGGCGGTGCTCATCAGAGGCGCCGATTCAGGACATCAGTCACGAAACTGGCACACCAATATGCCACCCGCCCGGCGTCTTCCCCATGTCTGTGTAAAACCAAACACGCCCGCACCAAGCGCTTCAGCCAGCCGCTGTGAACGACAGGCGCCAGGGTCCAGGGCCGCTTGGTGGCATGCGATTCATCTTCCGGGTGCTGGCCCATCCATGGCCGCCGCAAGCTCGCCGTCTGGCAGCTGTGTGTCTATTGAACATGACAATTGCGAATGCGAACCGATGTGGTGGATGAAGGCCAGGTTGGGCGGGACCATGGATAAGGCCTGCTGCAAGCGGTCGGGAGTGTGCATGTCCGTGTGAGCCTCTCTGCCCACACCCCCGCGACTGGACTCCCTATTACTGTATTGCGATTACATGATTGTGCAGTGTACAGTAGTCTACACACAGTGCGTCTTAGCGGCCCCAAGAGCCAGATGACGACCAGGTGTTTGAGCCTCAGGTGGATGCCAGTGCGGGCGGCAGGTGTTTGGTCGTCACGGTGGAGAACGAGACAGCAATTTCAGCACAAACGTGTCTGCGCGCGAAGCACGTTGCAACCGCGTCACCACTCGCTGGTTGGGGGTTGGACAGGGCGGTGGTCGATCAAACGGTGCTGAGGCTGGTGGGTGCCCCATGCCAGATAGTGATCATCGAGCCACAGGGAGAACGAGAGGTCGGCGAGGTGAAGTCTTGGCAGAAGCGCTACGCTCCTATGAGGGTTCGCCCAGCCCGGTCGCCGGACTGCGTCTCTGGCAGGCTATCCGACGGCGGCGGGTACCGCTCAGTCACATAGCCAAAGTCATTGTGTCCACGGTACAGATGCTCAGCTGTCGTCGGCGAGGTCGACAGTTCGAGGCAGCCGTTGGAAGCCCTTGGCTGGCACCGATCAGCCGGATCGACGGCCGAGGGCAGCGGGAGTGGTTTGCGTGTGCGTCCGCGCAGTCGGAATGCCGTGCGCTGAAAGGCCTTAGTCAGCGCCGCTGCCGAATCAGAAGGCACGATGGAAACACAAATAGCCGGCCGCTAACCTCCGCACCGTGTGGCTCGTGGCTGCCGCTTTGGGCGATGACGAGAGGGCGAGCCAACCCGTTTGCAGTGTGGCAAGCGCGGTCTAGCCACCGTCTCGTCCACGTCGCTGCCTGCTGAGGCTGCAAAGTGCCTTGCTATAGACATTCACCACACCGCGTCTCGCCCTCGTCCAGCGGTGCCGCACGCTGCGACCGAAGCGGGCCCCGCAGGCGAAGCCCGGACATGCTCGACCTGGACAACTGCACTCACAGCATATTCGCAGGCCTCGACGGACGATCCTGGGCCAATCGCGCCCACTGCAGGCCTCGTATCTCGACACCAGCCTGAGGCCCCATGCCCACCAGACTTCCATGTGCGCGCTGCAAAAATAGACGTCCCTCTGCCCCGGCCGGCCTCTGTCTCACGCCTGCAGCACGACCCCGGCCGTTTCCCCACGCATGCTCGTTCGCCAGCACAGCGCAGCGCAGCGCAGCAGCAGGGCCCGTCTTTTCAGCCTGAATGGCCCCGTGCCACGCAGCTCGTCGCTGTGTATCAACATGCAGCTCATGCAGCGTCTGCGAGCGCTGGAGCGCTGGTGTCGTTCGCCAGGCCACCACGCCAGCTGCCGTTTGGAGTTCAAACCCGGCCTTCTGGCTAGACGCGCCACGGCCCTCGCCAATTTTACCTAAAGTAGGCTAAGCGTCCCGGTCCGCTGGGGAAAGCGTTGAACCGCTGCCGCTTGTTGGTGGACGGGCCCGACTCGTCGCGCTCCAGACAGCCCGTCGGATCCCAACTCCAGGGCGCCTTCGCTGCCGCTACAAAAGTCCACCATATCCGCCCAAACGAGTGCGGTGCATGCATGCGCGACACAGCCGGCAATTGCCTCGTGCCTACAGACGATGCTCTGGATCCCTCTGTCCACTACGCGTCTCTCTACCCCCCCGCATCGACTATGCCTCTTCAGTTGCGCACAAAAGTAACCCCTTTCGTATAGGGCAACAGCGCCGGCACGATGCGACGGGGTCGCTGTGCACAGTCAGGGCTTCCTGCGCCATCTCTCACGGTTAAATGGCCGGGCGGCAGCCGCAGGCACGAGGGGCGCCGTGGGCACTGTTCCTGACAGCTCCCTTGCGCGCGAGATTCGTGGGGTTAGGCCACTCACCACACACCTGTTGTCACTGCCATCAGTCACCGTTTCTCCGCCTCAACGTCCTGCAGCACGCCACATCGACTGCATTCTCTTCGGCTTATTGGCTTTGGGACGGTCTGTGTCAGCTGAGACGAAACCATGACAAGACACAAACAAATCATCCATGCGCTGTTCCCCCTCCTCGGGACTAACGGCTGTTCCAGCGATTCATCTCTGGCTGCTGTTGTGGCCGCTCGCATGCCTGAGCATTGTTCAGCTCACGGGCATCATGTTTTGTTATGTACCATATGTCCTATGCATACCAAGGGCTAAGGGGTGGAGCTTCCCCCCATGCTGGGCGACGGCAGTAAACTTGTGGGTGGTGCACGCCGCCGAAAATCCTCGGAGTCGCACAGATGCCCTTCCATGATGCTTGACACTTCCCGCGAACGCAGCAGTGACCAAAGGCATCGTTTCGGATCCTTTTCATTTTCCAGTAACCAAAAATAGACTTCCGGCCAGAAAGATCTTGTGCATTGCAAAGACATGCCTTTGTCCGCGATGCCCGTCCTGTTGAGGATGCGCAAGAGGGTGTTCGAGTTCCTTGGCTCAACAAAAAGTAACGAGCTGCCATCAACACCCCATGACCTAGACAGTTCGCAAGGAAGCCGGAATGACTCCGGCGAAAAGGTAACGAAAACGGTTGTGGTGGTCGACGCACCTGTCGTGGCTGCGGTACTAAACGCTGTGCGCCCAAAACAGGTATGGCAGGTCGGCGACGTTGAAGCCCTCCACGATCTGCGCTACCAGGGCCTTTCCTGATCACACCGATGGAAATCTCCATGACTTGGAGTTTCCAAGCTGAACGACAAGGGCAACGAGGTTTATTCGCGGATCGGCGGCAAGATAAGCGTCGCTATTACGAAGAGAACGAACATCTCTCATCCTTCGGCATGGATCTCCCGAGCCATGCAAGGTTCCGAATGCACAGAGACGCCAGGCTTGCTTGGACCCGATAAGGAGGGTGTACATAGATGTAACTCGGGCGTCGCAGATGCCCTGCACCCAAAACAAAAAGCGGCTGGAAGCAAATGGGCACAGGGAACCCCAGCCCCGATCGACGTCGATTCAGATTGCCGAGCGCATCCCGCATCACCCCGACCCAATGGTGCCGTCAGCTAGCCCCTTCTCATCTACCCGCCAAACTTCCGCGGCACAAACCCTTCTCCCGTATGCAAGGTCCGTAATTTCCGCTGCTGCATCGGGCAGTCGTTAGCTAGTGGCTGGCTTCGACCTGCTGCAATTCTTCGTCCAAGAAAAGGGTTGAACGCATTTCTCTGACAGCGGAACATGCCGATACATTGCGAATGCTCGATCGCGCAGTGGCCCGTCCCGCTTGAATCGCGGGGAGCGCAATACACCGCTTCTGAACGTCGTCACTAGCCTTCGAAATCGCTCAGACATACCAGCTGGTACCGTCGACGACCGGTTGCTCTCTGGCACGTTACAAGATGTTTAGCTGCCTTAGCGTCCATGTTGCGGGCTGTAGCAATGGCCGAGCTGGAACAGAGTTTACGCAAGCACGGCAAGATACAGCACCCTGGCCGTTGGATCTCGAATTAGGCGAGCCCCCTTGTCTGCCCCACACCCAATACGAACGCGATGATGCCTGCTATTTCCCCCTCCTCGAATAACGAAAGCAACAAGTCATGCGCCACTTGCGACTGATCGACCTGACGTTTCGAAAAATTCTAGCCGGTCCAATGAAGCATTTGCTCCGCCATCTTCAACACCGGTCAACGAGATCTTCTCCACTTTGCTCACGTTGCGCTGGACGCTCATCGCCGTTGTATCGATGCTGCACGACTCCCTGATACGATCGATTCTCCGGACCAGATGTGCCGGATGATCGTCTGCGCATCCTCGAATTGGGTAGTTTCCCTCAGCCGTGCCGAGACAAGCGCCTCGTACAGTCCACTGCCAAGCCCAAGACCCTCTGCGTAGGGAGCAGGCGCAAGTCAACCTCGCCGACATCGCCTAATCAGTGTCGATGCTATCGAAATTTCACTCATGGTTTTGTAGTCAATACCGCGCACTAGGCACAGACTCTTTTTCTCTCGGAATGATTCTTCGGATTCAGATCGATCTGCTTCCGCCGTGGGGAATAACCACTGCAAGTCAGCTCACGGACGCTACTCCATGGTCCACCCGAACGGCCCATCCGTCACGGAAGTCTGGACCCCTTTACAATGAGTGGACTGCTTTGACAAATACTTGAATTTGACTCACAGCACAAGATGCACCTCCTCGAAGAAGAGTCAGCAGCACTACGCGGTCGCTGACCCCCTTCACCGGCGGTAGAAACACTTCGCCGTTCACTCTGCAGACTCCACTAATGCAGCCAAAGTAGACTTATCGTCCGAAAAATGATGATGGATGCTACATCACCGGATTTCGTGCATCAAAAAAACCCACTTTTCCGGCAGGATGCCCTCACCGCTCGGGTTGCGGCTATGCGGGGCTCTCAACGTCATGCTTTGAAGCCAGTATCGTGGAAATCAAGAGCCTCTCCTGTTCAAGTTCAGCCAGTGTCCATCACCTCGGAGTGATGTCCTCAAACTGGCAAGAGTTGCGTGGCATGCAAGCTTTGGGCACCCCAAACGACCTGCGGCTCCAGTGCCAGGCCTCATGCTAACAACTAAGGCAATTGCAATTCATTAACAGTCTCAGAATGCGGTGGTTATGGCCAGAACAATTTCCCAGGTGGACCAGTCATCGTCACTGAAGGCATGATATCATCACAAAGTCTGCGTACATCGCAATTACCTCACTGTCAGAGTCCGCAGACTGGCCATCCGTAGTGACCACAATCCCCTACTCGTGCATTGTCCGTCTATCAGAGTGGAGAAACCCGTTGCTAGTCTGCCACGTCTGAAGGGCTCCACCACTACTGGGCGCTAGCTGTTGAATCAGGAGGCACCGTCGCAACGCTCTCGGCGATTCAATTCCGCGCCGCACAAGCGTCAAGTAGACCTAAGTTTGAGCCATCTTGTTGGCTTTCTGCCCCCCGTCTAGACCCAGGCACAGCGCGCAAGACGCACTCCAATATACGCAACGGTCGTAACGCTGGCTAGTCAGAACGAACATGACCAAGTCCAAGTATCTGTGGCGTTCATCGTTCGGCTGAAGCTTCGTAAACGCTCGGTCAAGCCGATCATGCCTCGATTTGTTCACTGCTGGCAAAGGACGTTGGTTGGTGTGGTGGTGCGCCTCAACTACTATCACGGTGCCCTTGACCAGTGATTGGATGCTTTATGTATAGGAGTTCATCTCGATTATAGAGACCACAACATGAACGCGATCGTCGATCGTCAACATGTAGGACTGGATGCGCGAGCCTGCTCACGCTTCGTGCGATCACTGATACATCACAACATCGCCGACCAGAATGATGGACCGCCAACTTGTCAATTAACCACGGCTTGGGCCGATCGCTCTAGATCGCTCTGGGTTCCGCCTGCACTGCGATTTGCTCGATGGTCAGCGACTCTACGAATGCGAGCATCTTTCCCCAAAGAAAACAATGATATCCACGATGTAGGAGCAGATCCTAATGCGTGCGACGCTACTCTAATACTACCTCTTTGACACACGGTCGATAACTACGGTTCTATCAGCCATGAAAGCGAGCAACTTGAGCGTCGAGACCTGTCGTAGCGAGTTTTCATCGCGCACAATGCTTTCAGCATAAGTCATGGGCATAGCCTTGTTTCTGAATACGAATCTGGTTCAGTATCGGTAACATACATGCTCGACTGAAACACATCTAGTTATCGGCTTCAAATGCGACTATTCTGGGGTCTTCGTGATTTCAAGGTATTATCGTACGATAATACAGTGATCACAGACTCCTGCAGCGGTTTTGGAATGTACCTTCGGCCTTCGGTTGACTGCGACCCTCGCAGCTTCCTCGTTATATTATACCACCCCGACTAATACTCCGTACCCTGTCGCAGATATGCTTATGCAAACTATAGCATCAAACCTACTGACAGATGCCAGCTACCAATACTGGTTATATGAAGCCAATATTCCCACGAATCGACAACACCCCCCACACGCGAATACGACGTCCCTCATCTATTTGCTGCACATAAGCATACTCTCGGACATGGCTCCCACGTTACCGCGCGGCCTGAAGTGCTTTGGGCAACTGTTCCTGAGCATCCGGGTGTGCGTGGCTTGTCGGAGCATAACATGGAACTATGCCTGCAACTCACGGAAATAGTACACAGATGGTGCAACGAAAGGCCAGTGCCACTCGGCCCCCAGACTGCTCATACGACGGGGTAGAGGAGTACGAACAGGTCTGTCCGCGAAGATTCGATCGACCCCAAAAGAGCCAGATATAGAACATGTCTCGTTTGTCTCTGACCTAAGATACAGGTGACAACAAGTGTTTGTTCAATCACCACAGCTAATGCAGTTGTCGGTCAGTGCGCACATTGTCCTTTGTCGCAGCGCATGCCTATTTGGTATTCCGTTCCCAAAGCGTCGCGTATATACACTGCGCAGCCTCTGCCAGTCGCCAAACCTTGGGTGTCAAGTGGGGGTAAATTGCAAACAATATAACGGGTCATATTGGTACTCCAGGGTAAGGTTCTGACTTGCAGCTCCATGGCTTTCTCGTCTAGAACAGGATGTTTCTGACGGACCTGAACACCGGTCTCCGTATGTGTACGCCGCGGGCGTGCGAAGTGGACCGGGCAGGTACGTAATGCTACACATAGATACGAGGAGGCATCAAAGATCTACGAAGCCGTTGGCAGTTACAGGCGCCCAATGCCGCGCGGGCAGACAGGGAGGTAAGCAGGTATTGAGTTGCACCGTTTCCGGAGAGGTACATGAAGCGAGTACCCGACAGTGCGGAGCCGCAGCACGGGACGTGTCACTGGCGAGCAGAGATTACCAAGGCGAACTTTCAAGCAACACAAACTCCCATAAGCGGCAACTGCGAATGAATGGGGAGAAAAGCCGAAGCGCCATGTGGAAAGGGGACTGTCCTTGCAAAACCAACGTGTCTGAAACGCATCGCATATGCGGGTCAAGCCAGAAGAAGGTTGTGCAGTATAGCCTTGCACCACACTGTCCCTCTGCCTGCTTTCCCATCGAAGACGCGTCGACTCACCAATGTCCTGTTGCCATTTCCGAGCTCTACTTGCTATAGTCCCTGCCCCTGCTTCCTGCCTCTCTCGCCCCCATCCCCGTCCATCCTTAGCGACTGGTATTCGCCAGCTCCCATTACGAGCACTTTCTGTCGTGCGAACCATGCACGTTCTCGCGTAAGCTAAAACAATGTATGAATCTAAAATTAGGAAGCCCTGCAGCCTACACGACTTCGGGGCGAATATTTCGCGGCTACGCTCGTTCCTCTGAAGTCATTACTGCGCCGTACATGTACGCTGAGTTCCCAACACAGTCCTGACATCCCCTCCCCGGTCCTCATCCTGCGCAGTTCCGGCGCGTCCGCACACTGGGATGCAGCTTGCCTCTGCGGCACAGCATGCTTGATCCACTGCCGTGGGCCCTCATCACCGAGGCGCGCTCTCACCGGTGCAGCATGGGAAGGATCGTAAGATACGGATTGACAACGGGCGTCATACACAGAGCAATCCGTTTGTCACGAAATGTCGTCTCTCGTGGGCGGCGCGCGTGTTGGACGCACGGGGCGCTGAGGAAGCTCGGCGGCGGGGTGTGATTGGGCCGCGCCCCGCTGGTTTTCCAACGGCCATCGTGAAATGACCAACGGATGGAGCGCTTGCTTCGGAGAGCCGCTCCTTCGATTGGAAGAGCGGACTGTCCGCTTCGTTTCATTTCCTTTGCTCCTCTCGATACCCACACGGGTCGCCCATCCGACGTCGTTACGTGTCGTGGAGAGCCGTGGCTGCCCAGCAAGCGACCTGACATACATGCAACAGCTCACAAATGGGCCCACAACCGAGGGAGTGGTGGCAGGTTGCCTCGTCCGTCGTAGCCGAGCTGTCAAAATCTCCAGCCATGGCCTCTGTGGCATAGCTGAATCGCTCGCTCGCTCGCCCCTCGTCCCCCTCCCATCGGCGGACCCGTATGTCAAAATCGGATGTGCACACACGCAACGCAACAAACCCGTGGTGCAAGCACCCCCTCTCGCTACGCCCTGCTGCTCGCTTGCCGTCGTTCGGACGTGTGCGTGTGCGCTTCGGCCGAGCTAACACCCGACGTACGGCAATCGTTGCTGCGTTGAGCTGGCGACGGCGCAACGACGGCTGGCCAGTCGCTGCGAGAAACACCCGAGCCCCGCGGTGTGTACGTCTCTGGGATGATATGCACGACGTGCTATCTATAAGCGGAAGTGATGTGTTAGCGTATACTCTGCTTGCCCTGTTTTGTTTTGCTTTGCTTTGCTTTGCTTTGGTTGCCGAGCGCTTTTGGAAAGATCAAAGGTGGGTATGTATGCAGGGTGCTGCCATGTTGAGCAGTGATGGGTGCTGATGTTCAGGGCGGTCGTGTTTGTGGAGAGCTGGGTTGGTGGTGTTCGGCGAGGCAGGGGGTGGTGAGGATGGTGATTGGGGTGAGCGGGAATGAGCGGGAATGAGTGAAGTGGGTGAGGCTGGTGATTGGGATGAGCGAAAACGAGCATCCCAAGAGGCTGGTGGGCGAAAATTGAGTGAGGCTGGTGTGATTGAGATGGACGATGTAGTGGTGTAGTGGACATGGTGGGCACGCCGATAATCGTCGGGTGGGAGGTGGATAGGAGAGTAGGTTTCCGTGGATAGAGTTTGATGGGTTGAGAGCGTGCGAGGTGCTCAAGTCCCACTGATTTGTCTGTCGGAGTGTAGGCCATGGAAACTCCGTCCATGATGACAGCTTGACCACGATGCCATAGATGAACGCCGAACGAGAAACTGAATTGAACACATGCATCAATGATTCTGTCAGATGTGTATTCTGCTCTATCTGATTTCGTCTTCTTACTCACTGCCTCCTTATACCGTTTTGTTGTTCGACCATGGCTCCTTCATTGTTTAAAAGCCTGGCCTGAAAGACTCATAACACATTCACTCTTGTGCTAACAAACGTACCTCTACCGGCTCATCCTGGAGGCCTTGACCAGTAATCTCGTTAGATATGTACCCCATTCATATATACGAAAGTAGCAATGCATTCATTCGCAACGGATTCTCCCTCCCAGCCAGCACCACCCGCGCTGCTGCGAGCCCGGAGTGAAGATTCAAACAACGTCTCTTTTACTGTAAAGAGGCGTCTAGATGGGTCTCTTGCGCGAACTTCTGACATACGTGTAGGTCCGCTCCCTGCATTCCTCGTACACTCGCTTTGGCAGTTTCACAACGTCAGTCGATGTAGACCAGAGGGAATTGCTGAGATCTACCTACGTCCCGGGCCCAAGAACACAAGTGCGTAATGCTTGAGAACCAGTTGCGCGAGAACAGCGAGCTAGTCCGCACAGCATGACCGAGACGTCAGTCGAAGACAGTGTGTCGGAACGTGCGATTTCTGAGCGTTTTCCTCCATGGGAAAGGCGCACGCCATCTGTCTGCTGAAAAGACAGGATATCATCAAAGCCAGACTCTAGATCCACCTCCAGACATCCCAATATCACACGGGTCGAGAACCTTCTCTCGAGACTGCGCGTTCATGTTAGCAGCTTTCGCAGTGTAGGCTACACATACCACACGCTACATGCACTTGCTCCGGAACGACTCGCTGCGTATGAAATCTTCTTAACTTTCCGCCTTCTAGGGTTTCGGAACTGACTGCACTGCTCCACCACGTTCGATAGCATGCTCGAACCGAGACGTATTCTACAAATTTACATGATCATTGTGTCAGTCTGGTGATATCGCAGAGGCATGAACATCGCGAGCCATCGTTGCGAGGTCAACGGCAAGGCGATCACAAAGGGGACTCATATGAGTCCATTGTAGTCGTGGAACACGTTCGTTCGTGAGCTCCTCCATTGGCACAAGGACGTCGAGGTTGGTGAGCTACGGCTAATGTGTCCGACTCGCACTGCAGGCCGGATCAAGCGGAGTAGAAGACTTGCAGTTTCGTGCGGCCTACGCAGTCATTTTCGTGCTGAACATGACGAGGCCCGAACACATTTCGAACGGCGTCGAGGCTCTCTATTGAGGATGAACTCAGACTCAGCATCCGAGCAGTTCCGACGCATCTTTACAACAGAGTGGTTTCATCACTCCGCGACAAGACTGAATGTTAAGAGTATAAGCTATGTTATTAAAGCTGGACGAGGTATCTGCAAGTGACTACTCCAAACGCCTAGATGTCCACCTCGTCCTCGTCATATCCCATCGCGCTCGTGCCATCATCCTCATGGATCGTATTCGTCTGATCCTACCATTGCGATACTAGATCTTATACACAATATCATCCGAGAACATGATCTTGTTCCTCTCGCTCAGTTCCTCAAGGGCTTTCCTCGCCTCTGCCTCTCCGAAGGGCTGCCGTCCACTCCCGCCGCCCAGCCTCGAGTTCACGGCTGCCACCAGGGGTTCTACGTCCGCAGCATCGTTTGCGAACAGCGGTCCATCGATAAGCTGGCCGAGCACGTTTTGGAATACCTGCAGACGCTGAGGCGTGATAGTCTGCGAATCCTGCGATTCTGTCTGTGTTGCAGGCAGTTGGGATGCCGGGCGAGAAGACGCTGCGCTGAACTGGGAGGAACTTGCACCGGCTGCATTCTTGCCACTTCTTTGAGTCGTCCGCTGGGTCTTGGGCGTGGCGCTGTAGAGATCCTCGTCGTCCTCTTCCTCTTCTTCATCCGCATTGGCGGGTGTTTGTGTGGTACCTGTTCGCTGGCTTCGGGTGCTTGGACCGCCCGTTCGCCGCGTACCTGTGGTTTCTCCCTCATCACCGTCCTCGTCATCGTCATTTTCTGACGAGTCATCATCCGTAGACATAGCATCTGGGTCGCGGGTGACACGGCGGCGCTTTCTCCGTTCCGTCTCAACAACTTCTTTGAACAATGCGAACCGAAGGATCTGCTCAGCAACGTCGGCGTCTCTCTGCTCTACTCGCTTCGAGAGACGAGATTTTGCATGCGCAGTTGAGAGACGGATGAGAGTCTCTAGCGTACGGGCGGTGATCGGCGAAGTGCGACGTGTGCCGGAATCAAGTTCGTCGTTACGTAGAGCTGAGTATACTGTGACAATGTGGTCTGCAGCGCCTTTGGTAAGAACCGGCTTTTCGCGTTTAGCGTAGGCGATGTACTTCTTGATGAAAGGAATGGAGAGGACTTCGGTTTTTCGATGCGCGCCGCGACCAACGGTAATCGTTACGCCAGCATGCAACATAGGGTTGAATTTTTCATACACTTCAGTCGACTTGTTCGACTCTGTATCAGTTTCCAAGCCTACACCCAAGAGTTGACCACCGTCTTCACGAACGGGAAGTCCTTCCTCGGCACCAGGTGTGCGATAGCGATGCATGCGGAGGACGTGTTCGGACACCTGACGATCTCGTGCGTCTTCGATATCATCCGTGACAACAAAGAGCAAATCGAAACGCGAAAGGAGGGAGTCAGGTAGCGCAATGTTGCGGTGCGGGTCCTTGTGGATATCGTATTGACCAAAGATGGGATTGGCGGCTGCAATGACACTGCACCGGGCGTTGAGCGATGTGTGGATACCAGCTTTGGCGATGGTGACGGTCTGCTGCTCCATGACTTCGTGAATGGCCACGCGGTCGACATCAGACATCTTATCGAATTCATCGATACAAACGACTCCGCGGTCACCAAGGACCATAGCACCTGCTTCCAGACGTCGCTCGCCGGTTTCTTTATCTGAGGTCACGGCAGCTGTCAGACCGACGCCTGAAGAGCCACGACCAGTAGTGGCAATGGCCAGAGGAGCAGTGTTGAGCACGAAGCGGAGCAACTGGGATTTGGCAGTGGACGGATCGCCAACCATTAAAATGTTAATATCTCCTCTCAGATGGGTGCCGTTCTCCAAGTTCTTCTCCTGGCCACCCAGAAGCATAAGGAGAATGGCCTTCTTGATGTAGTCATGACCGTAGATAGATGGAGCCAACGACTGAGACAATAGCTCGAACACCCTCTTGTTCTTTGCGATCTTGTTGATATTCCGGATGTCCATGGCAGTGGGAACAACCTGAGCGATACCACCTCCCGCTTTCGAAGACAATAGGATAATGTTGTTGGCAAGTATCAGAGTGCGAAACGTGGAGCTGCCGGAAGAAGCATTGCGATTACCCAGGGAGCGGTAGATACCCACAAGTTGAATTCTGTCTCCTGGTTTCACACGGTCCACGAGATCGTCGTCCAACACCACGTCCACAGATCGAGGAAGCTGGCCTGCTGGCGCTCGTTCGGGCATTTCTTGAATCGAGATTGTTTGGTGATCCCTGTACACGCAGTATCCGTACTCTGTGATGAGCTGGAAAAAGTCAGCATTCTCTTTCTGTACATTTCAACTTCCCCATGCATACCGGATTGCCGTCTTCGTCCTCTGTCGGGTATACGCTTGTGCTTGCGGCTCCCATAGTCATCGTTTGATCGACATATGGTCGGTAGTGAAACTTCTGCTTCACTTCGTTGTAGTGCACACTCTTCACCACTTTTGGCCGCACCAATGAGGTCTTTGTCACAATGCCCTCTAGCGATACCATGTGGTTCAGCTGCTGCGAGCCAAGCGTCCGTGGGTTGCACGAAAACTCGCCAAAGCTGCCAATGTACGCGCAGTAATATTTTGCATCGTCTGATCGTTCATGCTTCGGTCGATCTGGAAATGTTTCCACCACCTTTTTGAGGGCCTCATCGAAGGCTTCCACGAAAGCGAAGGGCTCGTTGAGGAGGCCATTGGCGAGCTCCCGGTTGTGCGATCTGATCTCATCGATACTGACGGTTAATCTTTTCTGACCTCGGTTGAGCATGTTAAGGATCTCGGCGCGGTAGCTGGGGCTGTCAGTGTATGTTCGGTTGAGGCGCTGTGTTCCCAGTACCTTCGTGCGCTATCATCCTCTATTGCAATGTCAGTCTCTTTCTCGGCGTCTGCATGATTCTGACCTACGTGCGGGATCCAGGAACTCCTCAGCAAGTCTCCTGCGCCTGTCCTTGTCTTCATCTCTAAGGGGCGCCGCCATTGCGAAGAACTGCGGGGTAAAAACACTACTTCGCGTGGATAACTATGCGCAAACGTGGCAGACACAATAAGAAACTGGTAGCAAAAGCGTGCGGGTATCGAGGAGTGTGGTATCGCTACAACAATGGGAAGTTCGTTGCGAGGGGCAGAAATCGGGGCTGGCGCTTCGAAAGCGCGTCGCGTCCACAATTTCTTGGCATTTCACGCGTTTCGCGAACCCGCCAAGCCAATCAATTGTCCTTTTTGGGCTAGCAACTGGCCCGGCAACCCCACACACTGTGCAACTCTCGGTCTTATCTCACCTTTTCGCAGCATCTACTATCTCCTATTGCCATGCCGATCTGGGGCTAAACCCACCTGTAAGACCGCATGCGTAAAGCCATGTTTGAGCCCCAAAATCTAAACCCAAGCTGCTCTCGCTGTGCGCCTATGCGGTACCTCAGAGGCTAGATCGTACCTACCATGGGCTACATGCGGTTGAACGAGTTCCTAGTAGCCAGGGTCAAACTCCATAGCTAATGATTCGACAATGTCATTGACGTAACCATCAATATTGCTCCGCACCAACGTCAATCGGAAATAGAGCGGATTTTGCTCTTACATCACCGTTGATGGCGGCTTATAAACCTTCTGTGAACTACTTACAATCTCTACTCAGCTCCCAAAATCACTGAAATCATAATCTTGTCTAGTCTTTTTAACTGCCTACAATGCCACCCCGCGTTTTCTTCATCACCGGAACATCCACCGGCTTCGGTGCTGAGCTGGTAAATCTATTATTTTTGGTAGTCTGAACTATATCTCTAACTAGTGCTAAGGTCAAAGTCGTGCTCAGTAAGGGAGACCACGTGGTTGCCACTGCGCGCAACTCCTCAAAACTTTCTTTCAAGGACGCAACCTCTTCCAACTGTCTTCTCGTGGATTTGGATGTTACCAAGACCGACTCAATCGACAAGGCCTTCGATGCGGCAGTGAAGAAGTTCAAGCGCGTGGATGTTGTCGTCAATAATGCCGGATATGGCCTTTCGGGACCTTTCGAGACGCTGTCCGACTCTCAGATTAGGAAGCAGATGGAGATTAACTTCTTCGGATTGATCAATGTGACTCGCAAGGCTATGCAGACCATGCGGGATCTGAAAACTGGAGGCGTGATCCAGCAGATTACGTCCATCGGCGGTCAGCAAGGTCGGTGAACCTTTAACTAATCTTTTGATCTATAACCGCTGATAATCTTAGGTGTGCCGAGCTTCAGCATCTACTGCGCCTCTAAATGGGCTGTCGAAGGCTTTACCGAGACTATCTCCAAGGAAGTCAAACCTGAATGGGGCATTAGATTCACATGTATCGAGCCTGGAGGCTTCCGAACCGATTGGAGCGGACGATCTATGGAGTTCGGCGAGAACAGGACTGATGCGTTGACCGAGGCATATGATCACATCGACCCAAAGAAGATCGCTTCCAATAGGCACATGAAGCAGGCAGGTGACCCACCAAAGGCCGCCAAAGTGTTTTACGACCTGGCAGTGATGAAAGATCCACCTTTGAGAATCGTCGTGGGCAGTGATGCGTATCAGCTCATCAACAAGAAAATAGAAACCTACTCGGAGAACATCAAGAAATTCGAGAAGTGGAGCAATAGCACCGACGTGGACGAGTGAATACAAGAAGCAGTTGTTTGGCGTCACTTGTCGGCTTTTGCCCTCTGGTGTCCGCTTGGCCTGTCGAGTGTACGCATAGGATTCGAATATGATCATATTGTGTGAGGCCGAATGGCATAGCGCGAAAAATGAGCTGAGTCTATAGAACACTGAGATTACGTATACACAACGGTATATACATACTACCGATTACTGCACGAGGATCCATCCGCAGCGTTCACTTAAGCAAAGCCCTCAGTCAACCATTCACTCAGTACTTCACAGTTAAATAAGGTAGCGCCAATAGTCTTGCATATACCTATGGTGAGGTGTGCACCACGATGGGCTTGTGCATTATATGTATTCACCTAGCATTACACTGAAGACATGTCCTTTCTAAGAACGCTGTCATGAGTTCAATAATTCTCTCCATTACTAACAGCGCATCGTGGACGAGGTCTTCAATGCTTTGCGGGAACGAAACGCATCGTCGCGACATCCTAAATCGATTAGCTTCCGAGTCATCGTCACAACCAATAGTCTTCAGATATTGTCACGCGACCCTTTAAGTTTGAATTAAATGGCCAGCCATGTGGCGAAATTTGCCCTTCATCTGCGGAGCACGACTGAAAGGGCAGCTGCATGGATACCAGAAGTGGATGCATGTCGCACGATCCCTATACTGGCTAGCTGCCGAATGAAACTACATACCATATAGTTTCCTCCCCTCAACCCTGGCACTTCATCTTCCACCCAAAAATCCTCTGAAGCAATGCCCTTCCTTTCGATTGGGCCTTCTATTATGGCTTGAGATGGGGTTTTGGTGCGCCTTCCATAGATCTAGACTGCGAGCGTTCCTCGACTTGAAAGGTCTACCCCAGAACAACAGCATCGCTTAGCGCGAAGGCCCGACTAGCATTAGATTGGAAATCCCTAAGCGGTGAAACGCCCGCATCTTCGCCGCGAAAATCAACTATAGGACCTCGGTCGCACTGTCTAAACTTCCAGGCGAGATGTGATAGGGGTGCAGAGACTCTTGATGCATATTATTCGAAGCGGAGCAATGTCTTTCTCGACGTAATAAATTGTTCTTCCAGCCTCTCCTTTGACGCTGCGACTTGCTCGATCCACTCTTTCCTTCATTCACCGTCGTAATCTTTCTTTTCTCGCGCCAAAGCTACATCCAAGATGAAGGCTATAGTCTGGGTAGCGTGTCTGCTGTCTTCTGCCGTTGCGTACCCTTCGATTCAGACAAGGCAAACCGAAGATCACTCCTGGAAAGCGCCTACATCAACTGACCGTATGTCATTATAAAATCGAATATATCAAGTAGAAGTACTGAAATAATATTCCAGGTCGAGCTCCATGTCCGATGCTCAACACCCTAGCCAATCATGGCTACCTACCAAGAGATGGTTCAGATATCTCTATGGACGTCCTGATCGCAGGACTGAAGAACGGAGTCAACCTTGGAGCGGACGCAACTAAGTTGGTGGGCGCAACAGCTTTGAAGGGCTCAACAACAGGAAATGCGAGCACTTTCCATCTCACCGACCTGAACAAACATAACTGTAAGACTCAGCACCTGTGCTGCAAATGCGGGATGTAGAACTTGAGAATTGACCATTTGCAGTAATTGAGCACGATGGCAGTCTCAGCCGAAACGATATCTACTTCGGCGACAACCACAGCTTCAACAAGACCATCTGGGCTCAGACCGCATCCCACTTCACGAAGGCTACAATCGACCTTGGCACAGTGGCAAAGGCTCGCAAGGATCGCCTCGCTGCCGCAAAAGCTGCCAACCCGCAATTCGAAGGCAACGACCAAGCCAGTTTTATCGAATCTGCGCTGTATCTCAACGTGATGTCCAACGAGACGGGCGTCACGGCTGTTACCGATTGGGTAAAGACTTTGTTCCAGGAGGAGCGATTACCGATTGAGCAGGGATGGAAGAGACCAAAGGGTGAGATCACCGTCGCAACAATTCTGGGCCTTGTTGGACTGCTTGGTGTAGCTTCCGCGTAGACGGAATCTAAGTTAGTACTCTGGGATACAGTTGTTGGAATGTAATAATTTCACTAGAAGAATTTCGCTTGAAACATACAAACAAGCACCAGAGCACAGTAAATGGCGCAATTGTCATTGAATGATCCCAGAAGTTCATTAGCATCATCAAGCCCACATGCCCTCAAGACGCTATGAATCTTTCAAGATTGCCTTCATTACGCGACACCGGTACGTGCTAATGACGTATTGCTTCCCTATTGGTCGATGTCACAGTCCAATACCCTGCTCAAAATAATCATATGGGAGGATTAGACAAGCACGATGAAAACCGGTTCACTGCAGATTCGTGTAAAAGGACGTCATGTTGACCATGCGTATGAACGCTTATACAAACTAGCATAACCCTGAACGATGCGCTACGTTCTGTCTTTCGCCTATAATAGCTCGGAGACAAGTACATCTAATGTACACTAACGTAGCCTGCTCATGGTTGCCATATCGATAAGGCAATCGTGCAACGTCTGCTTCGCCACATGTTTCGGTGCAGGTTAGGTCTTACCCATTACTGCGCTTTAGCAAGCAACCTCTCCACGTACCACGGTTCCGTCCTAGGCAATACCACTCAACACCTCAAAGTCAGATCCCAGCTAATACCACGGACGTTGCTCAACAGCATGTGAGAAATGGCCATAGCGCACAAAAAAAGGGGTCCTTCGCAACCATTGCAAACCACAACACCCACGGTAACCAAGGAAACTGACAATGAGTCACCGAGTATCTTATGTGCGTTGCCTGTCATAATGTACAACGCACGCGTACCTGAACGTAGTCTGCAGGGATAAAGGCCACCGTGCACCAGGGGAAGCGACTTCTGAAACAGGCATACCCAGGTCGCGAATGCGGTCTGACGTTGATACTTTCGCTGAGCCACTTGTTGCTACACTTGTGGGCTCAACGTGTGGAAATGAAAACAAGAGTCTTCGTCGCAGTGTTGCCAACAGTAGTGCTGCCAGAAAGGCCGTACGTCGCCTAGCACATCGCTGCATTGCTAACTGAGGTCAGATCTGTGTTACGTACAGGGATCCAGGCCTACGACATACTCTTCGGCCAACATAGGATAAGATGTTAGGTCGACAAGAAACATAGCCTACATGGACACTCATACGTGCGAACAGCGGAGCCGGGTTCCGCAGCCAGGAACGACCACCCCATTCGACAAACTCCTCTTATCTGAACCCCTCCCTCAGCAGGGGATGCGGGTTTTGTTTATCATGTTTGTAGGCCTTGCAAGGGTTTCACACAGGCATAACTATTCATATATCCCTTCACCCCCGCCAAAGTCACATCCCACCATTGAATGCTGTTCACACTACACCGCTACACCTCCCTTCTATCTGCGATTTGCACCACTGTCTCAGAATGCTCATACGATCGATATCACTCCTCTCCGCCGTCACCCATGCATCGCCCATCCTTGTCAAGAGACTATTTCCAGACCCAGAGCCTTGCTTGGGAAACTGCTCCTGGATACACGACCCAAACATCTATGTTGAGGGAGGGACGTACTACCGCTTTAGTACGAGCGGAAACATCGCTGTTGCGACAGCGGACAATATGAACGGACCGTGGACGTATCATGGGCCGTTGTTAGAGGAGGGCACGAGTATTCAGGTTGATGTCGGGAGGCAGGATATCTGGGCGCCGAATGTCGTCAAGATTGGCGACACCTTTTACTGCTATTACAGCGTGTCCTACCTCGGCTCACAAGCTTCTCAAATTGGCTTCGCAACGTCCGAGTCACTCGAAGTAGGATCTTGGACCGACCACGGCAGCCTGAACATCGCACAATCACCCTCCTACAACCTCATTGACCCAGCCATCTTTCAAGAGACTTCAGAAAGCCCTGTCCATCTCACTTTCGGAAGCTATTGGGATGGAATTTTCAGCGTGCAGCTCGCGTCTGAGGCTTTAGTCTACAAGCGTGACGAAGCAGTGAGTATGAGAAAAGGACCTTCTGGCACTCACGAAAGCCTGCAGCGGAAACGCAACACCGCCACAACCGGGCCCACTGCTTGGACAGACGGCTCTCTCAACCTGAATAACCTCATCCGCAACACCACCGCAAATCCCGATGTTGTGGAAGGCGCCTTCATATACCCGTACGCGGGAGTATACTACCTTTTCTTCAGCGCCGGCAATTGCTGCGCCACGCCTCCAAAACTTGCGCTGCCTGGTCACGAATACAGAATCTTGGTCTGTAAAGCGGCGACACCGGCTGGGCCATTTACGGACAGAGACGGACGGAGATGCGATGAAAGTGGGGGAACATTAGTGCTGGGCAGCCATGGCGATGTGTACGCGCCCGGTGGCCAGGGGGTGCTTCTCGATGAGAAGGCAGGGATGACGGTGTTGTACTACCACTATGGTGAGTTGAAGCTAGGGGAAGAGCGAAAGATCGAACTACTAACCCATGACAGTGAGGCCGAGTATAGGGTATGACGCGAGCCAGTTTCTCTTTGGATTCAATTACTTGGACTGGGTGGATGGCTGGCCTGTTGTCACGTAAGAGTCGTAGTTTTTCCTTTGTGTTAATGCGTTAAAGCGGGATTGAGAAATTTGTTCCGTAGAGCTAATGTGGCATACTCGTAGTTCGCGCGGGACGAGGTCGAGTGTCGTGGGCGGAACTAGGGGAATAATGAGCGGAACGCAGAAGATGCTAGGGTTGACTTTCGAAGGCAGACCAGTGGAGTAAGCGGCTTTCACGGTACACTGACGAGGTCAGTACGACATGGTGGTACTCTGCAGGTTTGATATTTTTGGCCGGCGATATACCTAACGACAGAAGGTTTACGTTTTATGAAGCACACGGATACGAAAAGTAACGACATATCAGATAGACTAATACATAGGTTACAATGGGGTTCACGTTCGCGATATCTGAAGTGACTTATCATATTCTATATGTGAGCCTTGAGGTGGCGAACATGATGCATCAGATATGACCCTCCTAATTTGTTGAAGATTTTGCGAGCCATTCGCATAATGCATCGACAGCTAAACAGTCAGGCCCAAGCCTTCTGCGGACGACATGTAAACATTTGTGCTCCAATCCTACGCTTCTGCTCATCGTCTCAAGATGCTAAT